>CM064493.1:36141482-36457680 GCA_032716605.1 Paralithodes platypus | reverse complement strand
GGTATATGCTAGCGTATTAAAAGAATGCAGAGATGAGTTAAAGTAGTCCATTAGCATTTATATTTTAAAAAGTCATTAGACACACAGGTTTAGTTCCAGAAGCTTGGAAGCTTGCAAATGTAGTTCCGATCTTCCCAAAAAAAAGGTGATAAATCGATAGCATCCAATTACCGTACCATTAGTCTCACATCAAGCATAGGAAAGTTGTGAGAGTCAAGTATTGCTAGGAAAATTAGAAACCACTTAGAAACGTTTAACTTAATCAATTATTCTCAGCATGGATTCACTCAGGGACGGTCTTGTCTTACTAATTTGCTGAGCTTTGTCTCAGAGGTTATATGAAGCAGTTAGATAGGATGAGTGAAACGTCACTATGAGTATATATTTAGATTTCAGTTAATAAAGCTTTCGACAGAGTCCCTCATGAGAGATAGAGATTGATGAGAAAGGTTGAGGCACATGGAATAGGAGGGTCGTTGTTGGGATGGATTAGGTCATGGCTAATTGGTAGGAAACAGAGAGTCAGCATAAATGGTACCAAGTCAGAGTGGGGAGCAGTCAAAAGTGGTGTCCCCAGGGATCGGTATTAGGTCCCCTGTTGTTTTTTATATACATAAATGACCTAGATTTAGGTATAACTAGTAGGATAAGTAAATTCGCAGACGATACTAAAATGGGGAGATCAATTGATTCAGATAGAGATATAGAGTGCCTCCAAAGGGATCTAGATACCTTACATGAATGGTCAGTAAATTGGCAGATGAAGTTTAACATTGACAAATGCAAGGTATTAAAGATAGGGAAGATGCAAACAAATGTTAAATATAAACTAGCTAATTTAGAATTAGAAAATTCAGACTGCGAGAAAGATCTAGGTGTGTTTGTTAGCAATGATTTGAAGCCTAGAAAACAGTGTATAAGCGTTCGTAATAAGGGAAACAGGATTCTCGCGTTCATCTCTAGGAGTGTGAGTAACAGTACTGCTGATGTTATCTTAAAAGTTTACTTGTGATGAGTGGGACCCCATATGGATTATGCTGTCCAATTTTGGTGTCCTTATTACAGAATGGACATAGATTCATTGGAGAGAATTCAGCGTAGAATGACAAAAATGATCCATAATATTAGAAATTTTCCGTATGAAGAAAGGTTGAAGAAATTAGGTTTACATTCGTTAGAGAGACGCAGAGTTAGAGGGGATATGATAGAGGTGTTCAAGTGGGTTAGTGGGATTAACAAAGGGGACATGACAAATGTACTAAAGCTCAGTGATAGCGAAAGAAACTCGTACCAATGGTTTCAAATTAGATAAATTTCGTTTCAGAAAAGATATAGGCAAATATTGGTTTGGTAACAGAGTTGTAGATGGGTGGAATAGGCTACCAAGTGATATAGTGGGATCAAGAACGATAGGAGCTTTAAGAAAAAATTGGATAAGCATATGGACGAGAAGGGTTGGGTGTGAAGGGGGATCAGCCGGGTTGGGCCAATCAGCGCTCTGCAGACCCCCGTAATCCTGCGTTAATCTCTAACCGGTTTGGTAAGATGATCCTCAGGGTATTAGAGTGTTGAGCCTACAATTGGGCTTTGTAATTGGGGTTGTGTGGGACAGGGATCTGCCTTGCTTAGGCCAATCGGCTTTCTGCAGACTCCCATTTTCTTATGTTCTTATGTTCTTATATATATATATATATATATATATATATATATTAGTACATATCAATACTAATAATTGACAATTTCAGGCTCATATAGCTGTCACCGGTTGCCAGGAACCGCAGTGTTATGGCTAGTCGTAGGCCAGGGTCGAGTGCCTTCCGGTAAAAAGTATAATTCTTTTCAATGCGGTGCGCCACACGTCCTAGTACCTCCCGGAAGACTGCAACATCCATCCGCAGGTAGTTTCTGTAGGCTGGCCCATCCTCCTGGGCGAGTTCCTTCAGTAGCTGCTCATAAATACCAAAGGTTTTCCTACGGAGAAGCCAGTTCCGGACCCACATGCGAGGGGTTCTATTCTCCCTCCTTCTTTTCCTCAACAGCAGCTTGCAGATGGCTATATTTGTCAGTAGGTAGTCATTTTCCAGATTTAACTGAACCTGGAGTAAGCGTAGATGTCGTATCGGGTTCCTGGGGACTGTGGTGAACATGGCTGCGTGCAACCGTTACGGTGGCTGAAGGTATACTGATGAGGCCCACCCTTTGGTGTACCTTTTATATACCACACCTTGAGTTTGGTCGCCGTCGTTCGGGGTCATGCAGGCCGGGGTCACCGTCCATACTGAAGGGGTCGCCGCTCATCGGCACAGTAATGAATATTGACGCCGCCCTAACTCCTGTCGACGCCGTTCGTCGGGTCGTTGTCGACGCACTAGTGGAAGCTAGCCAACGTAACACCGATATTCAAAAAAGGCAGCAAATCCCTACCCAGTAACTATCGTCCAATTAGCTTAACCTCAGTTGTATGTAAAATGCTAGAAACGGTCATACGAGACAGACTCGTAAATCACTTAGAGGAAAATAACATACTTAAAGATACTCAACACGGCTTTCGTAAAAACGTTCCTGTTTAACAAACCTCTTAGACTTCTTCCACGATATCCTCAACCTCTACGATGAGAGTAAAGCTGTAGATATTATATACCTTGATTTTCAAAAGGCCTTTGACAAAGTTCCCCACAAACGTTTACTGCTAAAACTAAAAGCGCATGGAATACAAGACGGTGTGTTGAAATGGATAGAAAATTGGCTCAGCGACAGAAAGCAAAGAGTAGTCATAAACGGTAAGGCATCAAAATGGACCAATGTAAGTAGCGGGGTACCCCAGGGATCGGTACTAGGACCAATTCTCTTTCTAATTTACATCAACGACATAGATGAGGGTCTCACCTGTACAATCTCAAAATTTGCTGACGATACAAAAATTGCAAATAGCGTACTCTCAAAAGAACAAGTTGACGATATGCAACACAATCTAGATAAATTGTCATGTTGGGCCCAAATTCGGTGGCTGAAGGTATACTGATGAGGCCCACCCTTTGGTGTACCTTTTATATACCACACCTTGAGTTCGGTCGCCGTCGTTCGGGGTCATGCGGGCCGGGGTCACCGTCCATACTGAAGGGGTCGCCGCTCATCGGCACAGTAATGAATATTGACGCCGCCCTAACTCCTGTCGACGCCGTTCGTCGGGTCGTTGTCGACGCACTACGCCGCAGATCGGCACTCCAGCGGCGACCTAAAACTCACATTCAGTCCGGCATGGGCGCCGGTCTACCCCGTCAGGTCGCCGTCAGGTCGCCGTCAGGCGGCGTGGCCATCCATACTGCGTCCCGTCCAAAACTCACCCCCCCATATCCTTAAGTTCTCCGCCGAAGGTCGGCAATCCTGACCACGACTCAAGGTCGTGGTCAGTCGTGGCTCAAATCGGCATGGTGTGACGCCTGTTGGCCTCTCGGCCAACCCGACCAATCAGACCCGTGTGTGTATGTGTGTGTGTGAGAGAGAGAGTATGTTTGTATGTGTATCAGTGTGTGTTTATGTGTGCTTCAATGTATGATAGTGAGAGAGAGTATGTTTGTATGTGTATGAGATAATGTATGTATATTTATGTAAGTGTGGGTGTCTCCCCCCTTTTAACTCCCCTCTTCCCTCCCTCTCTCTCTCCTCTCTCATCCCTCTCTCTCTCCCCCCTCAGGACCCACCATCTATCCTCTCCTGGGCAGCAAGTTCATCCACTCAGCGGAAGGAGCAAGGAAACTCAAGGCAGAGTACGGTAATGTTATCAGGTGAGGCCAATCAGCAGTTTAGTGTACGGTAAAAACAAATGTTCTCTCTCTCTCACTCTCTCTCTCTCTATGGTTTTTTTATAGCTGGCGAGAAATTGGCTTGTCCCCATCATAGTAACTCAGCTCTTGCAAAAAATGTATAGCCAAATATATTGTTAATTCCAAAAACCAGTCAATAATATGATGCAGAGATATAATATCCTTTGATTTTTTCAATAGTTATCGAGAAAAGAGCTGCTAAGGTAGTCAAATTTCCGCCAAGTTCAAATAAATCAACTATAGTTCATCTCAGAACCAACTAAGCCATTGTCAAATAACTTCCTAACCAAATATAATCTCACTTAAGGGGAGGTGTTTGGTTTCTCTGGACTCCCTTCTCCCTTATGCTTAGCCCCATTAGTTTTGAGATTTCAAGCTTAAGGTCTTTCGCCCCATTTCTTTATCAATATTAAGACCTATCAAATTAATCACAGCCGATTTTTTTCTGGCGAGCATTAGCGAGACTGGAATTTAGGAGGAACCGGCCTTTGGCTGGGACACTTTTCTATCGAAAAATGTACAAATTAGTCTGAAGGGGATCTGGGTAGAGAGTACGAAAGAGAGAGAGAGAGAGAGAGAGAGAGAGAGAGAGAGAGAGAGAGAGAGAGAGAGAAAGACCACCTCCACCTCCTTTATCCGGCAGAACACGTATGGGAGTGAACGACATGACAATCCTCTGTGACTACAAGCTCATCAGAGAAGCCTTCCTCAAGTTGGAGTTTTCTGGCCGACCCCCCTGGAAGTCCCTCCATTTCCTGACCTATGGCAAGGAATCAGGTGAGTGGAGAGAAACAGTTGCTCATTATTAATTAGAATAGTCATGTAGATAGGTAGAGGCCTTCAATGTAATCTTCGTTATTCATTTTCTATAAGTTTTGGACGCCTGACGTCACTGCCAGCCACTCAGGGCGGATACAAAGAGAGCTGTCAGAGATGGTTCACCCGTACTGTAACACACCCGCTTCCTGCATATGGTCAGTTTATCCAAATTACTAGTTTCTATGGTGCTAAGGGTGCTCCAGTAACTACGCTCAAAGCCTAACACAAGTATCCAGACCTAGTCAAGTCACGGTATATGGAAGCCTATAACCTATAAATAGAGCACACTTTGTGACTTCTCACACTCACAGTGAGAAGCCAAAGCAGTGTCATTGGATCCAGGAAGGATTTGTTTTCTTTACCATACACCCCCAAGGAGGTCGACCACATTGTATTATGGGAGTAAAGGCAGGGGACCTAGGGACTGGAAAGTGAGCTAACAAAACTGTCTCTCATTCTTTCTTTTAAGGTGTGATCATGAGCAACGGTCAACTATGGCAGAACGCTCGTCGGTTCTTACTAAAGAATCTTCATGACCTTGGAATGGGCAAGAGTCAGATGGATCAGGTCATTCAGGAGGAAGCCCAGATGTTGGTCAACGACTTTAAGAATTATGACGGGAATCTGACACACCCGCCAGAGTCTATCAATATTGCTGTGTTGAATGTTATCTGGCAACTGCTTGCTAGTGAGTTCAAATATTCTGTTAATTGAAACAAAGAACAAATCTTGACTTAGTAGAACATGAACAGCTATATTATACATTCAATCTAAAAAGTCCTCTGTTGCCTAAGTCACCTATACAAGTAATTCAACGTTTCTTTTCTCTCCTCTCAAATACCTACGGCGCTCCCTGCAGCAATGAGGCAGGTGACAAGTTGGTTGAAGCTTAGATTTTACTTGCGTGGACTGGTTTGAGTTTGTATAATATATATGCATAAAAAGTTGCTTTAACTTGAAGTAACAGATGCACTTACGGCCTTAATATTTTTGTGAGAGGGGAGAATTGGTGTTGGAGAGAGAGGAAGCTGTTGGAGTGGCTGTGTTGTGTCTATTATTAGTCTGTATACATCGTCGATGTGTACCCCGACTGGGTGCAAGCATGTGAAACACGCTAGGACGTACTACCATACCCACTCAATATGTCCGCCTTGGCTGGGATCGAACCCAGGTCAAGCAGATTCACACTTGAGTGTGTTATCCACGCGGCCGCTGTGGCCAGTTCCTGAAATCACAAAGTTGGTGCCATCCTAAGGGGTCAAACTTGCAACATATTCTCCAATAAACAGGTTATTAATTGATATGGGAACTCGATGGCCTGTTATCATATCAAAATAACATCTCCATAACAATAAGAAACATATCGTCATATCGGTAACGAATAACACTTTATGATGGAACCGATTTTCACCCTGGCTTACTATTTTTAACTTTGGTGGTTAACCCTTTCCAGCTAGGATTAGCCTACTTCATGTTCTTGAAATGGTCATCGCAACTTTTTACAAATTATGATACCTATTTGGCATACTCTTTCAGATCGTCGGTATGACCTCCACGACCAAGAGATCCACAGTTTTATACGGTTGATGAAGTCACTCCAAGAGGACACCACAAGGTTCCTCCTGCCCGACATCTTCCCTCTCGTAAACTACCTCCCCGGCTTCATCAGGAGGAAATTCACCAACGAGGATATAACCAATGCTAACGTCAGAGAGTTCAGGTCAATAATGAAGGTAGGAGAACTGTGATAATAATTAACTATGTGTGCAAGTTATTCGTACACTCCGAAACCATACAATTTTTTTTTACAAATATATCTAGAAGGGGGATGTTGGGGATGTTTTTTTAAGCTTGATGAAGGTCTAGGGAGGAAACTAATACAATGCTAAATAAATCGACCAAAAAATAAACGCTTCCTCCCTTAAGATTGATAGCCTAATTATAGTGTCTAATGTTAGCCAGAATATAATAAAGAAAAGCGTCCTAATACTGAAAGGTTTACTCAGTTGTATATTTTGTTCTTTGGTTTATACAGCTTAGGAAGGATCTATGAGAATTAAAAGGTAAAAACTGTCGTAGTTAACCCTCTGACATCTATATACCCTCCCTAATCTAAATAAAATTGTCTAATGATAGCCAGACTGTACTGACAAACGCGTCATAATCCTCAAGGGGGTTAACCATTTGTATATTTTGTTCTTTATTTCAGGAGGTCATAGATACACACAAGAAAGAGTTGGACAGGAACCACCCCCGAGACGTTATTGATGAGTACCTGCTGGAGATGGAGAAGGAAGACTCAGATGTGGCCTTTTTCTTTAATGGTGAGTGACATTTGGCCTTTTTTCCCTCCTTCAGTGGTAATATTTGGCCTTTTTCTGTCAATATTGAGTGACATTTGGCCTTTTTTCCCTCCTTCAGTGGTAATATTTAGCCTTTTTCTTCAATGGTGACTGGTATTTGGCCTTTTTTTTTCCTTCAGTGGTAATATTTTGCCTTTCTCTGTCAATGGTTAGTGACATTTGGCCTTTTTTCCCCTTCAGTAGTGAGTAATATTTGGCCTTTTTCTTCAAGAGTTATTATCATTTGGCCTTTTTCTTCAAGGATGAGTAACATTTACCCCCTATCTTCGATGATGAGGAACATCTGGTCTTTTTCTTTGATGGGGAGCATGAGACTTGGGGCCTATTTTCAGAAATATTTGATAGTTCATGTTATACTTGCATACATCATACTCCTCATTAATGTTTCCATACATCCTTGTGATGAATAAAGCGGCATAACAGTTCCATTCTTTAAGCCATTCCTTTTTATTGTAGATGATGACTTGATGCGGATTATATTTGACCTGTTCGGTGCTGGGTTTGACACGACCTCCAGTACACTACGATGGGTGATAAACTACATGGCGGCGTACCCGGAGGTGCAGAAGAAGGTGCAGCAGGAGATTGATAGCAAGGTGCCCCGGGATACACTACCTTCACATCTGCAGAAGTCACAGTAGGTCTTTGGAAGTTTTATAAAGAGAAATATTGGATGGTGCCCTTTGATAGTCAGTTTAACGAAGTATGATGTATGATAGTGTCCCTAGAAACATTGTCTTCACACCTGCAGAAGTCACAGTAGGTCCTCTTCGGGAGTTTATAGGGTGTGAGATACATTTGTGCCCCAAGAAACATTGTCCTCGAAACTCCCAATAGGTCTTCATTAGCTTAATATGGCGTGATCATTAATGGTGTCTTGAAAAACATTACCATCAAACCTGCAGGAATCACAGACATTAATTTTGCGTTTGTTTCCAGGTTGCCGTACTTGGATGCCACACTGCATGAGATCCTCCGTAAGTCCTCACTCATCCCCTTCGCTGTCTCCCATACCGCAACCAAAGATATGGAGCTCGGAGGCTACTTCTTTCCTAAGGTCAGTAATTTACTTTATATATATTGAATGGATATGTTGTACAACAGCATAGTAGCCTACAGTCACTTGTTGCACAGCTACGATGACTGAGCAATGTCTCGGTCTACTATCCTCTAAACAGTCTCGGTAGCCAACGAGACCCTGCTTACGGCTCTCCCTGAGCCGAGTAGCTTCCGTATGCGTGGCTATGGCTGTGGTGCAAGCTGAGCAAGCACATTTGCTTATAAGGGGCTTTGAAGGCCGAAGGAACACAGCCTATGTTGCTCCTTGTGTCAAATTACCTACCACTAAGCACAGCTAGCACTAGCAATAAGCAAGCAACGAATCATCGAATTACCTCCATAGCAGCTGGGTCCCTCACCTTAGACTCCTTGGTGTAGGCACAAGTCCTACTAGGGCTCGGAGCCCAACGGGAATCCGGTCTATGATACTCCCGGGTCGAATTACCCCCATGCTAGCTGCATGGGTCCCCTACCCTAGAATCCTTGCGGGTGGGTGGCCATAAAGGACAAAGAAACAGACAGTGACCGTTCGATTTTTGGCAGATATGTTTATAATTTTCTACCTTCTTTCTGTTTCTGATAATTCATATCCAATGAATTGCTGATCCACCCTTACCCCTTCTTTGGGATCCCCTGATATACTATTGACTGACTAACTGAATGAATGAATAACAAACTGATTGACTGACTGAGTGAATGAATGAATAACGAACTGACTGACTGACTGAAAGATTAACTAACTGACTGACTGAATAACTAACTGATTGACTTACTGAATGAATGAATGAATAACGAACTGACTGACTGACTGAAAGATTAACTAACTGACTGACTGAATAACTAACTGATTGACTTACTGAATGAATGAATGAATAACGAACTGACTGAATGAATGACTATCTAACTGATTGACTGACTGACTGAATGGCTAACTAACTGACTAGCTGAGTAACTAATTGAGTGCTGATTGGTTAACTGAATAACTGATATTTATTAGTGTTTATCGTTTACTATTGTTGTTCAGGGTACAAACGTGATGGGTGCCTCTGTTCTGGTTCACGAGGACCCCCAATACTGGCCCAACCCCCAGATCTTCAACCCCGAGAGGTTCCTGGACAAAGACGGGAAATTCCTGTCACACAAAGAGGGCTTCATTCCCTTCGGTATAGGTAAGGTACACTCGGATGCCATAGTCTCTACCCCACTTATGAATATTCGTTGACTTCACCTATTTCTAATTCTGGAAATACAGTAAATCTCTGGAAACAAATTTATGATTATAATATTCGGTTGTATATCGATGTCTACCGCTTGAAATTCCTTATAAGCTAATACTCATAAGTGACCTATTCCCATTCCCATTCCAGACAAGTTATAATATGTACAGACGTAATTTAGTTTGTAATTTAGCTAGTTATCGATGTCTACCGCTTGCAATTCCTCATAACCTAAAACTCTTACGTAACCCATTCTCATTCCCATTCCCATTCCAGGCAAGCGACAGTGCCTGGGGGAAGCTCTGGCCCGCATGGAGTTGTTTATATTCTCCGCGGCCCTCCTCCAGAATTTCACCTTCGCCCCTCCTCCAGACAAACACATGGACCTCACCCCAGACAAGCTACCCTACAGACAGGTCACCAAGGAACAAGATATACTGATTACTATTAGGAAGTAGAGGGTTTTGCTCCATTAGTTTGACGCTTTTAAGACGTTTCGCCCCATCTACCGAAACATTTTAAAATATATCTTAAAGGGGGATCCTGGTGTTGTATTTTTAAGTTTGATGGAGGTCTAGGGAAGAAACTAGAAACAAAATGAATATATGAACAAATCGACTAGAAAGTGAACCATCCCCCCTTAATTTTGTATATTTTATCACTCTACTATACTACTCTATAATAGCATACATACACTCAGCACTGGGCTAGTTGGAATCCTTGGAATCAGGGGTGTACTTATTGAGTCAACTGTACAATTGTGGTCATGCAATCTCGTACAGTCGCAGTTATTAACCCCTTCTGAACCGGTGACGTCCTTTTCATTAGTTCAACTTAGGAGGGACGTGTACCCATTACAAGACTACAGACTATCTCAATGAATCCTTTTAGCTACCATATATCCTTCCATATATCCATATACCATTTATCCTCCCTAAGCTTCATAATATCGTCTAAATATAGCAAGAATTAAGCTAAAATGACGTTGCCGGTACAGAAGGGGTTAATGTTGTCTATATATAATGTTGAAGCTGTTTCGGGCTCAATTGAATCTCGTCATTATTTCTTGACCTAATACTACGGAGGTGGGGGGTGGCGCGCGTATTTATTTCCTCATATATTTATTTTTTAATATTTGTTTAAGTCTCTTCCCTAGACCTCCATCAAGCATAACAAAAAACACCGCCTCAAGACCCTCCTTCAAGATATATTTGTACATTTTTCAGTTGAAAAATGTCCGGGCTGAAGGCCGGTTCCTCTTAATATACAGGCTCGCTATCGCTCGCAAGGAAAATATCGACACCTAAATGACATGAAAAGTCTTAATATAGACAAAGAAATGGGACGAAATATATCAAAATCGCCAAACTAATGGGCTGAATGTCATAAAATCTGAAAACTAATGGGGCTAAGCATGAGGCAGAAGGGGGGGGGGAGGGGGGGGCAGAAAAACGACCCTTCTCCCCTTAATTGGGGCTTCAGAATGTGTCAGAATTATAGATCGCTACTGTACATCTGGCAAGATATCCAACTGGTAAATTGTATAGGCCACCCCCCCCCCCGCCCAAAAATAATAAAATAAAATAATAAAATAAAATAAAATAAAATAAAAATAGGAAAAGTGGGGATTGGGCCTGAGTAAATAGATATATAGAATAGGTTGATATAATATATATTGTATAGAGTAATCATAACAAAAAAATATACAAACTTGACCTACAGTAGTTGTACAAAAGCATCATGGTCTGCGCTCTACTTAACAAATTATCATATTTCTGGAAATGCTAGGAATTGTAATAATATATTTTAGTTAGCCATGTAATTCCGTTCTCCTAAATTCTGTTCTCATAGAAACTACTTCTTATGTGGATAAACTATCTTCTTCTTCTTCTTCTTCACGATGCACAGTGTCAACAGGGATGTAGCCCCCAGATAACTGCGCAAGTAGTACAAGACTTAATTAAGGTTCAAGGCGAGGGGGCACGATTTCTAGCACGTAACATAGTATAAGAATCAATGGGGCTTATAAACGTTTGTGAAGTTTATATTGTTTACATTATCGATGAAAAACGCTATTCAAATAATTTCTACCTCGATTTGTTTGTGTTCATGGATGATTTTATATAATTGAAAAATATCAGAGTGAGTTTCAATCATGTTTATCATCTTACTTATCTTATTATCCATACTTCATGCTAATATTCTTATGTTAAAAATTCTTTACTATGTATTGTATATATATATATTTTTCGTTTGTTATGTACATATTATGTAAGCAGAATAACCACTGGCTGTTGATTTTTTTTTTTTTATTATTATTATTATTATTATTAGTATTATTATTACTTCAAGGAATACGCGAGCCTCGACATTGCTTGTTGTTGTTGTTCCCCAAGCTGCCTGGCCGAACAGCCCCAAGGCTCCGAGCATGGCCAAGGCCATAACCAAGCGCCCCCACAGAACCCTCCCTGCCGACCACAATAAAGCCTGGGTGACCGAAGCCACTCCATGGCGGGGAGCTAAGGAGGGTGCGGAAACGCCCGGAAAACCAAAGCCCCACCCAGGGCCCTGTGCCCCTCAGCAATTATGAAGAGAAAGTTGAGGGGCAAGGGAAAAATGTGACGCTTTGGTTTCCAATCTTGGTAGATTGGGAGGTCAATCCACGGAAGAGACGCCGTCACTCGAGATCTAGAAATATATAAGTAAAAGGAACAGTCAGAGTAAGCTATGGGTATGGCAGAGATCGCTCAGTTCTCACTCTGATAGACCAGCCCATCACCAACGACATTGCTTGTTCCCAGCCATTGTTGTTGTGAGCAGAGTGGGTCTATATCTGGTATGTTAATTATAAACACAAATATTACGAGAGCGACGAGGCAGCGTTGACAAGGGAGAATATCACTGCGGTTGTTTACTTCACAGATTTATGCATGTAATAATAATAATAATAATAATCGGTTTATTTCAGCCCGGCAGCCAATGGGGCTGAAAATACACAGACTTTACCTAGATCTTATCCTAATGGATCAACAGACTGATCCTGGCAGCTAACGAGAGCGCCTACATACTCCCAAGGGAGTAGGACGTGGGCAGGAGACTTTGTGGGTCCCCCGAGACGATCCGCCCAGATCTTTGCCTTCACGGCCAGGGAAAGTTTTTGAGAGAGAACTTCCCCTGCCGGCGCGTGGGATTGAACCCCCGACACCAGAGCTAGGGCTCCCAATACAGAGTACTAAGCACGCTCGGCCACCGTGACCGTGTGTGTGTGTGTAGTGAGTGTATCTGTGTAGTGTATGTGTAGTGTGTGTGTGTGTGTGTAGTGAGTGTGTCTGTGTGTAGTGTGTATGTGTGTAGTGAGTGTGTCTGTGTGTAGTGTGTGTGTGTGTGTAGTGAGTGTGAGTGTGTGTGTGTGTAGTGTGTGTGTGTGTGTGTGTGCAGTAGTAGTGTGTGTGGATGTAATAATCAGTTATTTGAAATGAATTATATTTTGAACATACACACACGGATTATTACTCATTTACTTCTACCATGTTGTCCCATGTGCCATGTGGGAGAGCAGTGGAAGGTACCTCCAGATACGTCGAAGGATCCCCCCTATCGACCAATCGGGCGACGCCTCTGGTGGTGACTTCAGCTCCCTGGAGTTGGTGGAGGTGAGGTTCCGGTCCTCCAATCCGCGGCCGACTTGGCCACGTGACATCACGTTGGGGTCCTCCGATAGGCACCGCCTCTTGGGACTCGGGGGGGGGGGGGGGATCGAGGGGGTTCGTTTTGGTTTGAGAGGGGGGCACCAGGTGGGCTATAGCCGCGTTTTCTCTCGTGGCTTGTACCTGGTGTTGTGAGGGGGAGACTGGTGTATTTTGGCCGTTGTGGGGGAGGACTGGGGTTTCTGGGCCAGACATCTCTTGGAGGTTTTGATATAACAGTTTGGATATTTTAAGAAGTTTTACCTCATTAGTTTGGCTCCTTAATTTTTTAGTTTAGGGGCAGAGAAAGAAGACATTGCTCGAAAATGGCAAAAACAGTCAAAACTCTCAATAATAACTAAACAAAATTATAATAAACCCCAAAACGTCGCACCAGCTAGTGTTCAGATATCAACATTCAATCAGTAAAGGAAATAATAGACAAATACCTGAAGCATATATTTATTATTATTTATATTTGCAATTATTGACTGACCTGGCTAAATACAAAAATAGAAACATATACTGTAGTGAAGGAAAGTATACCAACCAGTCAGGAAGAGAACTGTAGGTGTGTAATTTGGGAGGAACCGGACCGAAAAATGTACAAAGTTACCTCTAAAAGGGGGTGTTCTTTCAAGCTTGATGGAGGTCTAGGGAGCAAACTAAAAACCTCCCCATAAGGAGACGTGGCTTAGCCCTTTTAGTACCGGTGACGTCCTTTGCATGGTATTCCGGCCACCATTAATCGATTTTATTCAGCTTAGGAAAGATCTGCGGTAGCTAAATGGATGAATTGAGATAGTCTGTGGCCTTCTAATTGGTAGATGTCCTTCCTAAGCTGAATACAATCGTCTAAAAGTTGCCAGAATATAATGAAAAGGACGTCACCGGTACTGAATGGGGTAAAAAACAAAAAAAAAACTTTGCAGCGCTTGATACCGAACGAATACAGTGGGATTGAGTGTTGTGTACAGAAATTAGACGGATTAGTATTTCCATTCCTAAAGGTAACGTCATTTTCCCTTTTATTTCGTCCATTAACGATGCTGCGAAGGGATATAATGGTTCAACCCCTTCTGTACCGGTTACACAAAAATCTATCTATATTTAGACGAGCTTGTGCAGTTTAAGAAGGATCTGTGGTAGTAAACAGTTATAAGTGAGAACTGTGAGATCATTGGAAGCCTGTGATTTGCTGGAGGCTCTTTATATACTGAATAACATCGTCTAATAGTAGCCAGAATACAGTTTAAAAGGACGGCACCGGTACAAGGGTCAGTCATCTACTTCCTGGCACTAATATGAATATCCTGAGCCTTCGTAAATTGGCCTAAGAACCCTCCCGTTGGTTCCAAGTCGATCTCGATACCTGGGTTAGGGGTGAAGGTGAAATTCTGGAGGAGGGCCGCGGAGAAGATAAACAACTCCATGCGGGCCAGAGCTTCCCCCAGGCACTGTCGCTTGCCTGGAATGGGAATGGGAATGGGAATAGGTCAATTTTGAGTGTTAGGTTGTAAGGAATTTCGGTAGACATCGATAAATAGCCTAAATACAAACTAAAATACGTCTGTTCTGTCACTTGCCTGGAATGGGAATCGGAATGAGAATAGGTCAATTATGAGTGTTAGGTTATAAGGAATTTCAAGCGGTAGACATCGAAAAATTGCCAAAAAAACAAACTAAAATACGTCTATACATAATTATAACAGAGCTTCACCAAGGCACTCACTTGTCTGGAATGGGAATGGGAATAATGTTAGGAATAGCAGTGTAGTTGAATGTCATTTTATTCGTAATGCATGCCAACACTCGGGCACATTAACCAATAAACTGTTCTCATTCACTTTCAAAATTGGAATATTCAGGAATATTCAGTTGCGTCTAAAGGGTTATAGTACACTAAGCAATATATCAGATGACACTATGAGTGTTCACAACTTTTTTTAGACCAATATTAATTTCAAAACATCACACCTGTACAGGTATTTGCAGATGAATTATCGAACACAAGTTGTACATCTAACATCTGTTGCCAACAACAACACGATGTCTTTATATTAAATGAGAACTTCCTACAGGCAGCCTTGCCTCCTGAATTCGTTCTCTAAAGATATATTAATTCACTCATAACTCCTCTGGTCTCTATAAGTCAAAATTTACTAAGAACCTAAGAAAACGGAAATTTACAACAAGCCTACTAGCCCAAACGAGGCAGTTACTTCATTATCTCATAGGTAATTAAGAACTCCCACTACAACCTATATCCCCTATAATGCATCTACTGTATAATAACATCCTTTTAACATTGGAGAGCATGCATAAAGTTCTTACCTATGCCAAAAGGAATGAATCCCTCTTTGTGTGACAGGAACTTGCCGTCTTTATCCATGAACCTCTCTGGGTTGAAGATGTGGGGTTGGGGCCAATACTGGGGGTCCTCGTGAACTAGGACAGAAGCCCCCAACACACTGGTTCCCTGAAAATAACCATACCACATTATATTAACCCATTCAGTACCGGGGACGTCCTTTTAATCCTATTCTGGCAACTATTAGACGATTTATATTAAGCTTAGGAAGGACCTCTAGCAATAATAAGGCTTAGTACTATCTCAACCAACCCTTTAAACTAACACAGATCCTTCCCAAGCTGCATAATATCGACTCAATATAGCTAGAATAATATATAACACACGAATACGGGCTAGGAATACTGGCTACATTACTAACCTTAGGGACGAAGTATCCTCCTAGTTCCGTGTCCTGGGTGGAGATGTGAGCGACAGCGAAGGGCACCAGTGATGACACCCGTAAGACCTCGTGCAGGGTGGCGTCCAGGTAGGGCAATCTGAGGGGGAGACATTTGCTAGGAGTTCCAGGAATTATTATTATTTTTTTTTTTTTAGGGTTTTTTATTTTTTTTTTTATTTTTTTTTTTTTATCTCACCATCAAAAGGCACCACCTAATATTGCTCCTTATGAAACTCCCGAAGACCTACTGTGACTTCTACACGTGTGAAGGTCGTGTTTCTAGGGGCACTGTCATCACGCTTCATAAAACTCACCATCCAATATTGCTCTCATCATAAAACTCTCGAAGAGGACCTACTGTGACTTCTGCAGGTATTAAGGTAAAGTTTCTAGGGACACTATCATACATCATGCTTCGTTAAACTCACTATCAAAGGGCACCATCAAATATTGCTCTCATCATAAAACTCCCGAAGGTGACCTACTGTGACTTCTGCAGGTGTGAAGGTAATGTTTCCCGGGACACCTTGCTGTCAATCTCCTGCTGCACCTTCTTCTGCACCTCCGGGTACGCCGCCATGTACAGCATCAACCACCGTAGTGTGCTGGAGGTCGTGTCGAACCCAGCGGCGAACAGGTCAAATATAATCCTCATCAAATCATCATCTAGAGAAAAAAAAAGCATAGATAAGTTCCACAAGAGGATACGTATTTACACATATAGTCCGTCCATTCTAGGGTGGGCAGAAATCGTAACCTCTAACTTCTCATAACTCAAAAATGACTTGAGTAATCGAGCTCATATTTCTACCAAATAGGAAGACTTGGCTAGGGAATAGGTGTGGAAATAGACAGCTCAAATTTTGTTCTAGCCCTTTTTTAGTTACAGAGGTTAAAGGTTACGATTTCTGCACAACCTAGACTGAACGGACTGTGAAGAAAGAGTTCAGATAATACTCACCAACAGAAGAAAACGGACAATAATATAACTCATTATTGAAAACAAAACCCTGTTATTAAAAATGTTAATCACTGAAGAAAAAGGTTGTATGCGTTTACACAATTTCTCACTGTTCAAGGGAAAAAAGCCAAATTAAAAAGGCCAAACAGATTACCGACAACCACATAAAAAGGCCATATACTGTGTATATAAATATAATGTATATATATAAAAAATGTAAAACATATAAAAATGGCCAAATAGATTACTAACAACTTCAGAAAAGGCCAAATACTAACGACTGAAGTAATGGGCCATCTCCGAGTCCTTCTCCATCTCCA
The DNA here is from genome assembly GCA_032716605.1 of Paralithodes platypus. Taxonomy (NCBI): domain Eukaryota; kingdom Metazoa; phylum Arthropoda; class Malacostraca; order Decapoda; family Lithodidae; genus Paralithodes; species Paralithodes platypus. The sequence continues at coordinate 36,440,678 of CM064493.1, read as the reverse complement.
ACAGGTACTCATCGATGACGTCACGAGGGTGGTTCCTGTCCAGCTCTCTCTCGTGTTCGTCTATCGCCTCCTGAAGTCATCATGATAATCAAAACATAAATTTGGCAATTTTTAACACACAGTTCACAGTTTCAGAGCTAATATCCTCTTATATAATTATGCAATTTTCTTGGACACTATGAGTAACAAGATTTGTTTGTTGTCATCGACAGGTCACGCCTTACTTAAGGTACTTCAATATATTTGCCTGCTTGTTGACATTCCAATATCATTTTTAATATTATGTTGTAGTCTTTTATATAGAGCATTGTGTAAGACAAACCTATGTATGTGCTTACAAATAATCATAGTAGTTTGGGGAGAAGGACTATAGTCTATTCACCACGACAAGTCTTGAAATCCGATGCCTTAACCGTTCATAACTCAGAAAGCTTGGTCAATCGGCTCTGATACTGCGACTCTGATACAGATTATCAGGTACGGGACCTCATGTGACGCCAGCTAAGAAGTACAGTCGGGCAACATTCCAGCTGGCTCAGGGCTTCTTTTATTTGTGGTATTTAAGCTAATTGCAAGTATATAAGTGAGAAATGCTAAAGACAGATATGAACAAAATAGTGAGTAGGTTAAAGCCTCGTTCACACACAAGACTATGTCAACACGTCCTTAGCCGTCCTTGGCCGACTTTGCAAATTTTTGGGTACTGTACGCCTGTAATGCCAGCCTTACCAATATAAGTCCCCGTCCCTGTTTGACAAACTCGTCCACCATGTCCATTGCTGTCACCTTCCTCTTGATGAAGCCAGGCAGGTAGTTCACGAGGGGGAAGATGTCGGGCAGGAGGAAACTGGTGGAGTCGTTTTGGATGGACTTCATGAGCCCAATGAACTTGAAGAGCTTGGGGTCGTGAAGCTCATACCGACGATCTATAAGAAAATTTTGATAATTTACTGTAGGTATTTTAGGGTATGATGCTAAGTATAATATATTTATATCTTTCTAATTGTCTATCTGCGCATCTATCTTTCTGTATCTTACAATGTACTTATATATTTAACGATGATCTATGGAGATATTTTGATAATGTATGTCTAGTAAATAGCCTATAGTATAGCCTAGGTATAGGTATAGCCTAGTAAAATATATAGTATTATAATTATCTCTCTGTTTATTGATATAGCATACGCCCATTTGAATTTCAACTTTTATAGCCAAATTCAGCAGCATCATTAACTTACTAGCCACCAGTTGCCAGATAACATTCAACACAGCAATATTGATGGACTCTGGCGGGTGCGTCAGTTTCCCGTCGTAACTCTTAAAGTCGTTGACTAACATCTGGGCTTCCTCCTGAATGACCTGGTCCATCTGACTCTTGCCCATCCCGAGTTCACGAAGGTTCCTCAGTACGAACCGACGAGCGTTCTGCCATTGTTGTCCATTGGTCATGATCACACCTTAAAAGCAAAAATACATAAGTCACCCATTTAATATCATTCTCTTATGACACGATCACACAAGGGATTTTCGGAGCTATTAGATAATCACAGTCCATTCCTATATGACACATATGTAGGAATGGTAGCAAGAAATGGAGGGGAATTATCTCACCTAATCACATATGGCTTTGTTTTGAGTGCCACTGGGGTGTTTTTAAAAGGCTTTTTTTAGGCCTTGGATCATATGAGGACCTTTGCCTTTGCCCACCAAACTTCTTATGAGGATTTTCGCCTCTCTAGGGTTAAGTCTTAATAACAATACAGACTATTTCCGTCATGTGGGTATATTCCTCTATTGAAGAATTCTCAGTACTATGAATTTCTCCACCCAACTAAATGGATGCCTTGACTCACCCGCAGGCTTCCCGTAATTTAGGAAGTGCAGGGTCTTCCAGTCGGGGCGGTCGGCGAACTCGAACTTGAGGAAGGCTTCTTTGATGAGCTTGTAGTCGCAAAGGATAAACGTTTCGATTACCCCCATCTTTGTCCTAGGGGATTATTATTATTATTATTATTATTATTATTATTATTATTAGTAGTAGTAGTAGTAGTAGTAGTAGTAGTAGTAGTAGCAGTAGCAGTATTAATAATATATATATATATATATATATATATATATATATATATATATATATATATATATATATATATATATATATATATATATATATATATATATATATTATATATATATATATATATATATATATATATATATATATTTGTTTATTTATTTATTCATATACAATTATATTTAACACGTTCAGCAATATTGGTACAAAACTAGCAAGACAAGATATATACAGTAGGCCTACTTATTATATAGTTTTGTTTTTGGATCTAATTTCTATATGATTAAATATATACAGTAGTATCACCCTATTTTTATGTTATTACGGCACCCCAATGGCGTCCAAAGAAAATGGTGACTATCTTACTACAGGGTCAACAAAGAAGATGGTGACTCTATCTTACTACCCGGTCTCTATGGCTGACCTGACAACAAAGAAGAAGGAGGTGTTTCTATCTTACGACCGGGTATCTATGGCTCACCTAACAACAAAGCAGAAGAAGGTGACTCTATCTAACTACAGTGTCTCTATGGCTTACCTGACAACATTGCCGTAGTCTCTCTTCATCTGTCTGGCATCTTCGGCTGTCTGCACGAACTTGCTGCCCAGAACGGGATAAATGGTCGGTCCTGAGGGGGATAGATAGATAGATAGATATAGATAGATAGATAGATAAATAAATAGATAGATAGATAGACAGCTGGCTAGATAGATAGATAGATAGATAGCTGGCTATATAGATAGATAGATAGTTAGATGAATAGATATATAGATGGCTAGATATATAGATAGACAGATAGATAGATAGCTGGATATATAGATAGATTGATAGATAGATATAGTTAAATATATAGGTACTATAGAGTATAGATAGTTAAACACAGAGTGAGAGTGAGTGTTTGTGTGTGTGTAGCGCGTGTGTGTGGTGAGGAGTGCGTGTGTCCTTGTGTGTGTGTATGTGTGTGTGTCTTGGAGAGTGGGTGGTAGGTGACTGGCTTTATTGTGCATACTGTTTATATGTTTGTATGTATGTATTTGCATGTGTATATACAGTATGTGTGTGTGTGTAGTTTATAAACACGTAAACCATTTAACCCTTTCAATATCCGATTATGTATGTCTTTTCTGTTTTCTGACTATTATTAGACGAGTTTATTCAGATTAGGAAGGGTATATGGAATTCAGAGTGTCAATTGAAATAGTATATACCCTTATAATTCCCACACATCCTTCCTAAACTGTATAAAGTAGCCCAATGATAGCCAGACTAAACTGTCAAAATGCGTCATAATCTTCAGAGGGTTAAAATATAGTTAAGAAAATATAGGTACCATATAAAAAGAAGCAATACTAATGTCCATAACACAGCAATATACTTAACTTATAAAAGTATATTGGTATTAATAAATCCATTTGATATAAAGGTAGAAAGGTAAATCACAATTGGTATACCAAATAATGATACCCTTGTTATACCATTAATTTTATTCAGTGTTCATATATATATATATATAATATATATATATATATATACCGGTATATATGTATATATATATATATATATATATATATATATATATATATATATATATATATATATATATATATATATATATATATATATATATATATATATATATATATATATATATATATATATATATATATATATATATATATATATATATATATATATATATACAGTACATGTATAATATTATTGGTATGAATAGGGTAAATAATTTCATATTTATTCACCATTCATAATAATAATATACCTTTATAAATTAGGCATTTTGGCAGTAATATACCCGTTTAATATAAGGAAAGAAAGATATATCATCACCAATAAACACATTCCCGATTCCGCTAGGAAGAGGGCTGTGTTTAGCTGCATTGAAATTGTTGTCTCCGGAACCTTTGAGGCACTACTCTTAAACGGCTGCCTCTACAATATTGAACACTAAGACCAAAGTTGTTCACAGATCCAAAATATACAAAGTGAACCTGCTGGATTTCCGCTACACTTGCTAAGGAGGTAGTTTTGTTGTGTTATGTTGTCTCCGGAACTTTTGACGCATTACTCCTCCTAAACGGCTTCCTCCACAATATTAAACACTAAGACCAATGTTGCTTGCAGAGCCAAAATGAACAAAGTGAACCTGCCGGATTTCTACTACTGGCAGAGGTGGCTCTTTCACCGCATGATTATTTTAAACGGTATGTAACCAAATTGGGATGTAGCGGATTCACCTGCTTTTTTTACAAATTTGAAAATAGTGCATTTGGGATATTGTACATGCTAAGATTGGTATGCAGGATTCGAAACTGCATATTAAATCATAGGCTTGTGCAGTATTTTTTAACTGTCTTCGTGGTGCAGTGCATAGTGTGTTGATTTTCGGTGTGAGCATCCTAGGTTCGAATCACCGGACTGCCACATGTGGTTGTTAATTTCATTAATCGATTTTAGGAGTAGAGTTGGTTGGTAGAGAGAACATAATAATACCTTTATTAGCCACTAACCTGGCGGCATGTTCTTCCCCGCAGTGTTACCAAGCCACCATGATCGTACCAGTATTACCAACACCGCCAGTAGTGCCAACTCTACCAACATCTTGATTGAACCAGCTGCAACATAAAATACATTGGTAATACTTTTCGTTTGTGTTTACTTGTAAGGAGACAAAAAGGCAAAGCTGCCTGTATATATATATATTTAGAGATGTAACCACAAATACAGTGATATATATATTTCTTGTACTCGCTAGGATTATGCAAGCTTTCTTCTGCATTCCAAGACATCTTCCGGCAGATAGAGAAGAAAGGATGGGAGTCAACTTATCTTTCCTAACCCGTGACAGTTACCAATCAGTAAGAAAAGAAAAACTTTCTTCTCTATTTGTCGGAAGATGTCTTGCAATACAGACGAAAGCTTGCAGCTCCGTGTTTCATTTTCCTAGCGAGTACAATATATATATATATATATATATATATATATATATATATATATATATATATATATATATATATATATATATATATATATAGAGTTAGTTAGTTAGTTAGTTAGTTAGAGAGAGAAAGAGAGATAAGGAGCAAGAGAAGTAACAACGTACCCTGCTTGAAGCAAGCAATAGACCACACTGATTGTATAATGGACGCACCACACAGTTAACAGGCATCTCTCTCTCTCTCCCTCTCCCACACTCTCTCTCTCTCTCCCTCTCCCACTCTCTCTCTCTCTCTCTTCTGCTTTAGCTTCCTTGTCTTCAATTTATTAGCAATTACCATTATAGATTTTTAAGACCCAACTGCTTACTATGGACGGCCAAATCTAGGAGATCTATGTACAATATATGTAATACACACACACACACACACACACACACACACACACACTCATTTTCTCTCTCTCTCTCTCTCTCTCTTGTGTATATTTCATATATAACCAACCTTTAGACGATGACTTATAAGAGAGAGAGAGAGAGAGATGTAGGAGTAGGCCTATATGAGTCCTTCTTATAGCCAGCAGGGTGCTACACTGATATTAACTCTTTCACGCATTTATGACGCAGAGGTTGCCAGATTAGCAATAAGAAATAGTGTTCTCTCACTTATAATTACCTCTCCACAGTTAGTTTTCTGCCCACAGCTAACTCAAAGACAACTGCAGAGGTTGAAGTAACTAAACTAAAGGTTTCTACATACCCCTGATGGTAACAAAGGCTTTAAAGTATCCCCAATAGGCTCAAAATCGCGTCATATGTCGGAGAGGGTTAATGTACACAAGAGGCATTTGTACTAGCTCTCTCACTCCAACTTTCAATCTCTCTCTCAATTATATATATATATATATATATATATACTGTATATATCTTTTTTGGGTAAATTATTGAGAGATTATCTCTCCATGCATATATTACAGTACTACTAATATACCGGTACCTTTATAAGAGTATGTTATCATAGACACTGTAATTACCCTTTTCATACCTTCTTTAACCCTTTAAGTGTTGACAGGATACACCATTACAAACACAGGCTAAGAGACTGAGTGTCCAATTAAGAGACAAATATAATTAACCTCTGGGCTTCGAAAAAAAAAAATGAACTAAAATTACAAGTAAATTAACAAATTCACCCACCTATCTCTGCATACTGTATCGCCTCATCCACCTACGGCCCCCAACCGCATACCCTCGCATATCTGTACCTAGTCTTATCTCTTATCACACCAACACACCCAGATACCACAATATACAGTTGGCCACAGGATTTTATGAATGGAAGTAAAATTTGTATGATTAACTTGGCAGACGAATATGCTATGACACCGATAAATGAGCGCATGAAAGATCTACTACATAAGAAACTACAGTCTTATATCAATCATACTAAGTTTACTTCTATACATAAAAATTAGGGAGTGGATAAAAACTTATATGGCCAACTTTACCACTCACACCTCAACGTCCTTGACCAAAGACTAATTTAATTAAAAGTAAGCCGGTGTCCCACGAGCGATTTTTCAGTCAATATATGACGGGCAATTGTAGTCTGGCAGCTTCAAAATTTCAGTATCACAGAAATTAAACAACCTATTATATACCTTTGATCTACAGTAGTTTCCATACCACGGCGAAAGAGCCTCAAAATAGTATGAAAACTCAAAATAGTACGAGAACAACTTGTTCATAGACAATTGCTGGAAATTGTGCTCGTGTGACACCACCTTAACCCTTTCACGCATTTATGACGCAGAGGTTGCCAGATTAGCAATAAGAAATAGAGTTATCTCACTCTTATAATTACCTCTCCAAAATGAGTTTTCTGCCCACAGCCAACTCAAAGACACCTGCAGAGGTTGAAGTACTAAAATAAAGGTTTCTAAATACCCCTGATGGTAACACAGGCTTTAAAGTATCCCCAGTAGGCTCAAAATCGCGTCATATGTCGGAGAGGGTTAAAATAGGTATCACACAAGAGTTTTTATCGTCAACATTCGATGGTCAATATCTCTCTGGCAACATTTCTATTTTGCACTGGCGTCAGAAAGTATACCCATCTTTCTAGGTGCTGGCAAGATGGTCCGAATGGGTGGCACTGCAACGGAGGCTGCGGACGGTGGGGGCATTGGCCCGGGTTTGCAAAACCGTGGCCAATATACCCTTCCTAATCTGAATAAAATCGTCTAATAATAGCCATAATATAATGAAGAAATGTTTCATCGTCTCCTATAGGGGTTAAAACACGAACCCGCTATAGCATGATGTGAAAGATGCAATTTTATCATAGCTCATCAAATTTATCACTCTTATCAAACTTGACAAACTTAAAAATCTCCACTCCAGTGCCAGCACCTCCTTGAAAATATAAAAGAGATAGAGAGAGAGAGAGACGCCTCCCCAGACCCCCTTTGAAGCTATATAAAAAAAAAATAATAATAAATAAATAATATTAAAACTAAATATCCGACTAGCCCCCAACACGTCGGATCAGAGAGTGTCACGGAGTAAGCATGAGACGCAGAAATATATGAGATTAGTGGGTGGTGTGGTGTAGTGATGATGGTAGTGGTGGTGTTGAGTAGAAGGGTAAGTGGTGTTGATGGTGGTGGTAATGAGTATAAGGCAAAGTGGTGGTGGTGGTGAGGAGTAGAAGGGTAAGTGGTGATGATGGTGGTGGTGATGGTGAGATGTAGAATGGTAAGTGGTGGTATTGGTGATAGTGATGATGGTGGTGAGAAGTAGAATGCTAAGTGGTGGCATTGGTGGTAGTGGTAAAGCTGGTGGTGGTGTGGTCGTGGTGGTGATGGCGGTGGTGATGATGGTGGTGGTGAGGAGTAGAAGGGCTCAGTGGTGATGGTGGTGGTGAGGCGTAGAATGCTAAGTAGTGATATTATATTGTTGTAGCCAATTATGTTGACAAGAGTGATAAGAGAGAGAGAGAGTTGCCACAGGACCGAAGATGCAGGAGATTATCACCGGGATCGAGTGTCCCCCAAAGACAGTATCCTGCTTGTGTTGTATACTGAGACTTGGCAGGCCGAATTCACCACATGCGAGTTTCATGCTATAAGGAAATTGAAGCTGTAGACATTGATATTTAGCAGAATTACCAGCTAAAATACGGTTGTAGTGTATTTATAAACACATAAAATCAAACTCATCATACTCTCTATCCATCAGAAACCTACAGTATATTATCATTGCATTTCTGTTTGATATCGATGTTTACAGCTCCAACTTCCTTATAGCCTGAAACTCGCAAGTGTCAATTGAGCATCATCGTGAGGGCCAATGCAACGATGAACGAAATAGGTAGAAGCATACTGCAATCTCTAAGAAACTAACAAATATCAAATTCACTCATACATATCAGTGCTCAGTTCCTCAGTCTTCCATGATCATCGCTATCGTTACATTTTATTGTTACAGTACATAAGAACATAAGAAAATGGGAGTCTGCAGAAAGCCGATTGGCCCAAGCAAGGCAGATCCCTGTAGATCCCTGTAGGCAGTACATGGGTTCTATATTGTACACATGATTATTCCAGTAAAAGTGTTCAAATTAACCTAGAAGGGGGATCTAATGGATGTCTTTTAAAGTTTGATGGAAGTCTAGGGAGGAAACTAAACAAATAATAGAAATATACATGAATGATCAAATAAATACGCCCATCCCCCCTTAATACAGTTCATAATTATTACAGTGAAGGTGCTACGCGTACTTCCCCCGCTAACGGATGCAAAAAATCCCTATCTAGACAATCCACAACAGCTTACCGTACCAATAAAGATGGTTTATCAGTGAGAGGCCAAATACTACTTTAATACTACTTTACCATCAGTTTGGCGACTTTAAGACGTTTTGCCACATTTCGTAATCAATTTTAAGACCATTCGTGTCATTTAGGTGTTGATTTTTCCTGTCGAGCGATAGCGAGCCTGTAATTTAAGAGTTAGCCGGCCTTCGGCCGGGAAATTTTTCTATCGAAAAATGTACAAATTTATCTTGAAAGTGGCTCAAGAGGGTGCAATTGTAAGTTTGATGGAGGTCTAGGGAACAAACTAAACAACACAATTAATTGCAGTTCATCTGTTCATTACACACAGATTTCGTGCCAATTTGTATACAGTGCATGATTGTTCCAATGAAGGTGCTACGCGTATACCCCCCCCCCCCCCCCCTTACGGCTGCTACGAATCCCTATCTAGAAAATCCCACAACAGCTTACCGTACCAATAAAGAGGGTTTATCAGTGAGTGGCTAAATATTATGAGACCAGATAATAAACACACCCGTTTCCGTGGATGTGTCATTGTCGTTGGGTGAACTCGGGTTGCTGGTGCTACATGATTAGATAGTGTTGGGTTGTCTCATGGGTAGAATATAGTAGGTTGGTAGTTCGTGATTAGGTAGCACAATGTATATCTGATTTTGATTATATTGCCTTAATGATTGTATGTGCCAATTTCGATACTTTCATCAACAAATGCAGAATTCTTATACCTAACTGCTTCCCCAATATGAAGAGGAGTGGCTTGAACTCCTGTTTGATTTGCCTGGCTTCCCCCACTGTTTCAGTTGTGCCTCACCTACACAGAGAGTAATCCAGCTAACTCTCACAAACACCTACACAGAGAGTAATCCAGCTAACTCTAACAAACACCTCCTCCTCCTATTCATTTCACTACACTATACAAGCACACCACACATCTTTCCCACACATCTGAATGGGCTTGTTACAGACAGCTTTGCTTTTTGTCTCCTGCATACACATACAATAAGCTAATGTCCGCTTTAACCCTTTCTGTACCGGCGACGTATTATTAGTTTGAATTGGGCTACAGTTAGACGATTTCATGAAGCTTAGGAAGGATATATGGTAGCTAAAAGGACTAATTGAGATAGTCGGTAGCCTTTTCATTGGGTAGACGTCCTTCCTAAGCTGAATAAAACCGTCTAATAGTTGCCAGAATATAATGAAAAGGACGTCACCGGTACTGAATGGGTTAAGGAGAGATGGGCCGTTCTTCTGGTTCCCCTTCTCCCTATTGTTAGGCCCATTAGTTTTCAGATTACAAAACGTGCGGCCCATTAGTTCGGTGATGTTAAGACCTTTCGCCCCATTTCTTTGTCAATATTAAGACTTTTCGTGTTTTTAGGTGTCGATTTTTGCCTGGCGAGCGATAGCAAGCCTATATTTTAAGAGGGACCGGCCTTAGGCCGGGACATTATTTTATCGAAAAATGTACACATTTATCTTGAAGGAGTGTCTTGGTGGGGTGTTTCTTAAGCTTGATGGAGGTCTAGGGAGGAACCTTCTAATAGGAAAGTAGAAAGTAGCTACGAGGTGCCGTTATAAAGGCTTATCCCTCAATACCTTCACCTGACCTGACCTAATACAATAATAAAATGATAAAAAGATACATAAATGAGCCAATAAAAACGACACACACCCTCCCTTTAGGATATACAAGACTGTCCCCTTTCTCCTTCATGTTGAGCCCCGTTAGTTTTGATATTTAAGATGTTCGCTCCATTAGTTTGTCAATTATAAGACCTTTCGCCCCATTTATTTGTTTCGTGCCATTTATGTGTCGATTTTTTCTTGGCGAGCGATAGCGAGCCCATAATTTAAGAGGAGCCAGCCTTCGGCCGGAACATTTTTCTATCGAAAAATTTACAAATTTATCTTGAAGGAGTATCTTGGTGGGGTGTTTTTTAAGCTTGATGGAGGTCTAGGGAGGAAACTAATAAAATAATAAATAAATACATAAATAATAAATAAATACATAAATACTAAATAAATACATAAATAATAAATACATAAATAATAAATAAATACATAAATAATAAATACATACATAAATAATAAATACATACATAAATAATAAATACATAAATAATAAATACATACATAAATAATAAATACATACATAAATAATAAATACATACATAAATAATAAATACATAAATAATAAATAAATACATACATAATAAATACATACATAATAAATACATACATAATAAATACATACATAATAAATACATACATAATAAATACATACATAATAAGTAAATAAATGAATAAAAATACATAAATAATAAATACATAAATAATAAGTAAATAAATGAATAAAAATACATAAATAATAAATACATAAATAATAAATAAATACATAAATAATGAATACATAAATAATAAATAAATACATACATAAATAATAAATACATAAATACTAAATAAATACATAAATAATAAATAAATACATAAATAAATAAATACATAAATAATAAATAAATACATAAATAATAAATAAATACATAAATAATTAATAAATAAATAATAAATAATTACATAGCGTAAATGAACCAATAAAGCAGCGAGGAGATAATGTATCACTTCTTGCTTCAGTCTCCCTCCATACCCTCTACAAGCAACACACTCACTCTCACTCTCTCTTTGCGGGAAGTCTCTCAAGGTTAGTTAATTAACCCCTTCTGTACCGCGACGTATTTTTAATTAGATTTCAGATATATTTAGACAATTTTATGAAGCCTAGGAAGGATATGTTATAGCTAAAATGATTAATTGGGATAGTTTATAGCCTTTTAATTGGTAGTCTTCCCTCTCAAGCTGAATAAAATGGTCTAAATTTAGCTGAAATCAAATAATATATAAGGTTAACCCTCTCCGACATATAACGCGATTTTGAGCCTATTGGGGATACTTTAAAGCCTTTGTTACCATCAGGGGTATTTAGAAACTTTTAGTTTAGTTACTTCAACCTCTGCAGTTGTCTTTGAGTTAGCTGTGGGCAGAAAACAAATTTTGGAGCGGTAATTATAAGAGTGAGAGAACTCTATTTCTTATTGCTAATCTGGCAACCTCTGCGTCATAAATGCGTGAAAGGGTTAATGGTGTTTCACTTCCTTATCAGCGGTACACCAACATCCACTGCTCTTCCTTGTATTTCTGTCATGACTCCATCCGTATACTGTATATATATTGAATATATGTCAAAATAATAATTAAGTTATATTAAATAGGTGTTCATTAGGATTCATGATGCGTTAGTGTTCTCTAGAATTTGTGTGTCTCTAACTAACTAACTCTAACTCTCTCTCTCTCTCTCTCCCTCCCGAGTCATCGTTATAAAGTTATGGTCCTAAATCTATGACCAGGAATACATTAATATATGAATATAATTAATATATGAATACATTAATTAAACACGAAAATGACTAAACCCACTGGGAGAGGCATGCCAGGCGACGTTGGTTGATGCGTGTGTTTGTGTTTCATTATAATATTTATAAATTAGTAGTATCGCTTCATTAATATGATGAATACACTTATTGAAGCTATCTTGGGCTGAATTGAATCTTCATAATAATGCTTTACCTGATAGGATAATTACATTTCGGAGATTCGTTAAGGGGGGATGGTTCACTTTTTGGGCGATTTTTTGCATGTGTTCATTATTTTTCTAGTTTCCCCCCTAGACTTCCATAAAATTTAAAAAAACGTCCATTAGATCCCCCTTCTAGATTAATTTGTACATTTTTCGGTAGGAAAATGTCCCGGCCGAAGGCCGGTTACTCTTAAGATTACAGGCTCGCTGTCGCTCACCAGGAAAAAATCGACACCTAAATGACACGAAAGGACTTCAATTTTTTTTTTTTAAAGCGAAAAAAAAAAAAAAAAAAGGTCCCACCCCTTTCCCATTCTTAAGTAAGCCATTTTAGATTTACAGAAGAGTGACCATTACTTGCATTACTGCATGTCCACAAACATTTCAGTAATGTAAGCAAGTTTCCTTTTTTTTTTTTTTTTTTTTTTTTTTTTATTAAAGTCTTCAAATTGACAACGAAATGGGGCAAAAGGTATTAAAATCGCCAAACTAATGGGCCGACCGTCATAAAATGATTAAAATCTGAAAACTATTGGGGTAAGCATGAGGAAGAAGAATGACCAGAAAAACAGCCCATGTCCCCTTAAATCAGTTCAAAGTTTCATAATGCATCTGAATAAATGACCGAGGCTTTACCGTTATTGTATTATCTAGTATAATATATTATGTTTGTGTATTCCAGGTGTCAAGATGTTGGTAGAGTTGGCACTACTGGTGGTGTTGGTAATACTGCTACGATCATGGTGGCTTGGTAACACTGCGGGGAAGAACATGCCGCCAGGCAACAGCTTCCTCTCTCTCCAACACCCCTTCTCCCCTCTCAACACTCTTCTCTGAGCTAGTGCCGATACAAATGGCCAGTCCTGTATAGAATCGTGAGGTTCAGAGTCGTAAAAGATTCCAGGACGAGCTCCATAGAAACTGAAACTGAAACTGGTTAGCTTCTGATATCATCTCCATGGCCTTCTAACCCCTATCAGTAATAGCAGACATCAGAGGTGTAGTAGACCAGTGTTGTCTTAATAGTGTGAATGCTAGCCTATGATCATCAAGATCGAACTGACGACTCTGGTTACAGACAACATTCACAACCAAAGTCACTCCAACAGCACAATAACTTCCAACATGCACTTCACACATCTCACACAACAAGGGGAGACATTACAAAAGGCTTAAATTCCCGACATTCTCAGTGTATGCCATGATCATTTTGATGACTTGTCTTATTCCTGTATGAATGTGTGTGTGTGTTATAATAATAAATAGTTGTTGGATTATAGTTCACTTGCAGAGTCGGATACCATAGTCTCTAGCCCACTCATAAGAAGTCGTGGACCCCCTATGTTTTTATGTGTGCAATTATAACCATATGGATTGATTTTTAGATAGAACTTCCTTTTCAATAAATAATATATATAATTCTGTAGTTGATGTATAGAAAAGTTTATTCATAAATTCGTTTCCAAATATACTGTATACTTCCATAGTTCGAAATTGGGGAAGTCCACACATATTTATGAGTGGGCTAGAGACTATGGTATCCGACTGTACAATAAATATTCTACCTTAACTATGTGGTCACATGTGACCTTTGACGACTGTGAGATATTTGGGATCCCACCATAGTACAAACTCAGATGCACTGGTGAGACCTATGTGTAGGCTAACACAAGCTGATAGTTGAGCAGCTTGGCTAGGGACGGACCACACTACAATCCTCTTCTTTAGAATTCTGGTGGACTTGAACCCTTGACCTCGCGGTTGTCGCGTGGGCGCCCTAAAGCACCCATCACACCTAGCCGAGTTTAGGCCAAGACTGTCCGCGACCTAAGGGTCGTGGACAGTCTTTGTCTACGTCGCCGCGCATCATGGGCCGTCGCCAACCTAACAAACAGGTCGGGATTGGTCTTCACATACCCCCTCAAAAGTTCTACAAGCGAAAAAATTGAAATCAAGTCGGCGTGGAGTGAGGTCATAAAAATGGGACGGGAAGGGGACTGGAGGCTGATGGCGTGTGACGGCGCTTGGCGGCGCTTGACGGCGATTGACGACGCTTGACGGGAAACGGTAGGCGTCAGTGCGGCGGCACACGGCACCATAAATGATAAGTGGATAAGTGGATAAGTGGATTATCGCCACGTTTGGCTTTCTCAAGGACCACATCGTGCGGCAGAGTGGTCGTCAGAATAGCCAGGTAAATTTTGTTTTAATTAGTTTTGCATGTCTCGATTATTTAAAAGTGTTTGACACTGACCAGCCACGTGTGGACAAATTAATTATGTTTGTGGAGACTCGTTGTGCATACCACAGGTTTCTGACCTGACCTGGTTGTGGTATCTGCCGTTTGTTATTCCTTTCGTGATTTCATTATTGTATTGATTTACTTATTAATTTAATATCTTTATATATATTTTGTAATTAATTTATTCATGTACTTAGATTAATATTGCTATATTGATTTATATAAGGTATTTAGTCATTATTTATACTTTATTTATTATATATGTATGTATTTTTTGATTGATGACTTTCTTTATTTCATTATTGTATTACTTTATTTAGTTATTGAATATGTTATATATATATATATGTATATATAACGTAAATCATTTTTTTATGCATACATTATTCATGCAGTGGATGAATGAAACAAGCCATATAATATATATATATACATCTCTCTCGACTAGGAGTTTCGACCTTGGCCAGCTCACTCGACAAGATTGTTGCGGGGTTTCGTTAAAAAAACCTGGGTGTGTAAGTAAAATACTGTCTCCATATGGAACAGGTACTTCATGTGACAAACCAGTGAGTAAAATAGAAAAAATCAGTCAAGATAGTGCGGATATAGTGATGTGTAATAGTAGTATCGATAACACTACACATGTAACTGATAGTAAAGATGAGAATACTGATAAAGTAGAATTTCCGTCTAGAGCTAGTAGTTCAACAGGAAATAATAAGTTAGCTAAACACAATAGAAAATTAGTTGCAAATAAAAGTAATAGGTTGAGGGTATATTATACAAATTGTAGGAGTTTATGTAACAAAATGAACGAACTTAGAGCACTCGTTAGCACAGAAAATATAGACATAATAGCGCTAACTGAAACGTGGATTAATACAGAATCTAGGCATTTTTTAGCAGAATTTGATATTCCAGGATATAGTTTGTTTAAATATGACCGAACAAGTAGGAGGGGCGGGGGTATAGCAGTGTTTGTCAGGAGTACATTAAAAAGCTGTATTAAATCAGGTATTAGACTAAATAATGATAATGAAAGTGTTTGGGTAGAGGTTAACGAAGGTAGTGAGACCATAGTTATTGGAGTTATATATAGACCGCCTAATATGAGTAGAAATGGCGGAAAATCGTTATGGGAGGAAATTAAAATAGCATCAAGGTTTAGCAATGTGTGCATTATGGGGGATTTTAATTTTCCGAACATTGATTGGCAGCACCAAATAGGCGACTCCGATTCAGTAGAGTTTATAGAGGTAGTACAAGATAGTTTTTTATTTCAATTCATAGATACGCCGACTAGAGGTATTAATATTCTTGATTTAGTTTTCAGTAACAATGAACATATGATAAATAATGTAGAGATTGGTGACCACCTAGGAAATAGCGATCATAAATCTATTTATTTTAATATACAATGGACAGGAAATGCTAAAGAGAATACGACACTTATCCCAGATTTCAGAAAAGCCGATTATGGTGGGCTAAGAAGAGACTTAAGGGTGGACCCTATTGTTAAGCGATTAAGTCAGGATATGCCAGAGTTAAACTTGCCACCTACATATAACCAGTTTATTGCTTCACTCCACAATGCTCAAAATAAATATATCCCTAAAAGAAGATTTAGATCGACGCAGAACAAACCAAAATGGATGACTAATAAGCTAATAGATCTTATAGGAAAAAAGAAAGGAATATATCGAAAAATAAAGAAAGGTGAAAATCATTTACATATATACTATCAGACTCTATCAAGACAGGTCAAAAAGGAAATCAGGAAAGCAAAAAGAAATTATGAAATAAGGATAGCCAGCGACTCAAAAAATAACCCTAAAGCTTTTTACCAACTATATAAATCTAAAGTTAGAGATGTAATAGGCCCCCTAAAAACTTCAATAGGAGAAATAACAGAAAATGATTTAGAAATGTGCAGTACATTAAATAGTCAGTTTCTTTCCGTTTTCACTAATGAAAATTTGGCACAGATTCCAGAAGTCAATATGGTATATAGTGATAGTATAGAAAATATGTTAAGTACAGTTAGTATAAGTAGAAATGATGTGCTTAAGGAAATTGACAGACTGAAACCTCAAAAATCGCCTGGTCCTGACGAGGTATATGCTAGAGTATTAAAAGAATGCAGAGATGAGTTAAGTAGTCCATTAGCATTTATATTTAACAAGTCATTAGAAACAGGTTTAGTTCCAGAAGCTTGGAAGCTTGCAAATGTAGTTCCGATCTTCAAAAAAGGTGATAAATCGATAGCATCCAATTACCGTCCCATTAGTCTCACATCAATCATAGGAAAGTTGCTAGAGTCTATTATTGCTAGGAAAATTAGAAGCCACTTAGTAAAATTTAACTTAATAAATTCTTCTCAGCATGGATTCACTCAGGGACGTTCGTGCCTTACTAATTTGCTTAGCTTTTTCTCAGAGGTATATGAAGCAGTAGATAGTGACAAGTCATATGATATTATATATTTAGATTTCAGTAAAGCTTTCGACAGAGTCCCTCATGAGAGATTGATGAGAAAGGTTGAGGCACATGGAATAGGAGGGTCGTTGTTGGGATGGATTAGGTCATGGCTAATTGGTAGGAAACAGAGAGTCAGCATAAATGGTACCAAGTCAGAGTGGGGAGCAGTCAAAAGTGGTGTCCCCCAGGGATCGGTATTAGGTCCCCTGTTGTTTCTTATATACATAAATGACCTAGATTTAGGTATAACTAGTAGGATAAGTAAATTCGCAGACGATACTAAAATGGGGAGATCAATTGATTCAGATAGAGATATAGAGTGCCTCCAAAGGGATCTAGATACCTTACATGAATGGTCAGTAAATTGGCAGATGAAGTTTAACATTGACAAATGCAAGGTATTAAAGATAGGGAAGATGCAAACAAATGTTAAATATAAACTAGCTAATTTAGAATTAGAAAATTCAGACTGCGAGAAAGATCTAGGTGTGTTTGTTAGCAATGATTTGAAGCCTAGAAAACAGTGTATAAGCGTTCGTAATAAGGCAAACAGGATTCTCGGGTTCATCTCTAGGAGTGTGAGTAACAGAACTGCTGATGTTATCTTAAATCTTTACTTGTCATTAGTGAGACCCCATATGGATTATGCTGTCCAATTTTGGTGTCCTTATTACAGAATGGACATAGATTCATTGGAGAGAATTCAGCGTAGAATGACAAAAATGATCCATAATATTAGAAATTTTCCGTATGAAGAAAGGTTGAAGAAATTAGGTTTACATTCGTTAGAGAGACGCAGAGTTAGAGGGGATATGATAGAGGTGTTCAAGTGGGTTAGTGGGATTAACAAAGGGGACATGACAAATGTACTAAAGCTCAGTGATAGCGAAAGAACTCGTACCAATGGTTTCAAATTAGATAAATTTCGTTTCAGAAAAGATATAGGCAAATATTGGTTTGGTAACAGAGTTGTAGATGGGTGGAATAGGCTACCAAGTGATATAGTGGGATCAAGAACGATAGGGAGCTTTAAGAAAAAATTGGATAAGCATATGGACGAGAAGGGTTGGGTGTGAAGGGGGATCAGCCGGGTTGGGCCAATCAGCGCTCTGCAGACCCCCGTAATCCTGCGTTAATCTCTAACCGGTTTGGTAAGATGATCCTCAGGGTATTAGAGTGTTGAGCCTACAATTGGGCTTTGTAATTGGGGTTGTGTGGGACAGGGATCTGCCTTGCTTAGGCCAATCGGCTTTCTGCAGACTCCCATTTTCTTATGTTCTTATGTTCTTATATATATATATATATATATATATATTAGTACATATCAATACTAATAATTGACAATTTCAGGCTCATATAGCTGTCACCGGTTGCCAGGAACCGCAGTGTTATGGCTAGTCGTAGGCCAGGGTCGAGTGCCTTCCGGTAAAAAGTATAATTCTTTTCAATGCGGTGCGCCACACGTCCTAGTACCTCCCGGAAGACTGCAACATCCATCCGCAGGTAGTTTCTGTAGGCTGGCCCATCCTCCTGGGCGAGTTCCTTCAGTAGCTGCTCATAAATACCAAAGGTTTTCCTACGGAGAAGCCAGTTCCGGACCCACATGCGAGGGGTTCTATTCTCCCTCCTTCTTTTCCTCAACAGCAGCTTGCAGATGGCTATATTTGTCAGTAGGTAGTCATTTTCCAGATTTAACTGAACCTGGAGTAAGCGTAGATGTCGTATCGGGTTCCTGGGGACTGTGGTGAACATGGCTGCGTGCAACCGTTACGGTGGCTGAAGGTATACTGATGAGGCCCACCCTTTGGTGTACCTTTTATATACCACACCTTGAGTTCGGTCGCCGTCGTTCGGGGTCATGCAGGCCGGGGTCACCGTCCATACTGAAGGGGTCGCCGCTCATCGGCACAGTAATGAATATTGACGCCGCCCTAACTCCTGTCGACGCCGTTCGTCGGGTCGTTGTCGACGCACTAGTGGAAGCTAGCCAACGTAACACCGATATTCAAAAAAGGCAGCAAATCCCTACCCAGTAACTATCGTCCAATTAGCTTAACCTCAGTTGTATGTAAAATGCTAGAAACGGTCATACGAGACAGACTCGTAAATCACTTAGAGGAAAATAACATACTTAAAGATACTCAACACGGCTTTCGTAAAAAACGTTCCTGTTTAACAAACCTCTTAGACTTCTTCCACGATATCCTCAACCTCTACGATGAGAGTAAAGCTGTAGATATTATATACCTTGATTTTCAAAAGGCCTTTGACAAAGTTCCCCACAAACGTTTACTGCTAAAACTAAAAGCGCATGGAATACAAGACGGTGTGTTGAAATGGATAGAAAATTGGCTCAGCGACAGAAAGCAAAGAGTAGTCATAAACGGTAAGGCATCAAAATGGACCAATGTAAGTAGCGGGGTACCCCAGGGATCGGTACTAGGACCAATTCTCTTTCTAATTTACATCAACGACATAGATGAGGGTCTCACCTGTACAATCTCAAAATTTGCTGACGATACAAAAATTGCAAATAGCGTACTCTCAAAAGAACAAGTTGACGATATGCAACACAATCTAGATAAATTGTCATGTTGGGCCCAAATTCGGTGGCTGAAGGTATACTGATGAGGCCCACCCTTTGGTGTACCTTTTATATACCACACCTTGAGTTCGGTCGCCGTCGTTCGGGGTCATGCGGGCCGGGGTCACCGTCCATACTGAAGGGGTCGCCGCTCATCGGCACAGTAATGAATATTGACGCCGCCCTAACTCCTGTCGACGCCGTTCGTCGGGTCGTTGTCGACGCACTACGCCGCAGATCGGCACTCCAGCGGCGACCTAAAACTCACATTCAGTCCGGCATGGGCGCCGGTCTACCCCGTCAGGTCGCCGTCAGGTCGCCGTCAGGCGGCGTGGCCATCCATACTGCGTCCCGTCCAAAACTCACCCCCCCATATCCTTAAGTTCTCCGCCGAAGGTCGGCAATCCTGACCACGACTCAAGGTCGTGGTCAGTCGTGGCTCAAATCGGCATGGTGTGACGCCTGTTGGCCTCTCGGCCAACCCGACCAATCAGACCCGTGTGTGTATGTGTGTGTGAGAGAGAGAGTATGTTTGTATGTGTATCAGTGTGTGTTTATGTGTGCTTCAATGTATGATAGTGAGAGAGAGTATGTTTGTATGTGTATGAGATAATGTATGTATATTTATGTAAGTGTGGGTGTCTCCCCCCTTTTAACTCCCCTCTTCCCTCCCTCTCTCTCTCCTCTCTCATCCCTCTCTCTCTCCCCCCTCAGGACCCACCATCTATCCTCTCCTGGGCAGCAAGTTCATCCACTCAGCGGAAGGAGCAAGGAAACTCAAGGCAGAGTACGGTAATGTTATCAGGTGAGGCCAATCAGCAGTTTAGTGTACGGTAAAAACAAATGTTCTCTCTCTCTCACTCTCTCTCTCTATGTTTTTTTTTATAGCTGGCGAGAAATTGGCTTGTCCCCATCATAGTAACTCAGCTCTTGCAAAAAATGTATAGCCAAATATATTGTTAATTCCAAAAACCAGTCAATAATATGATGCAGAGATATAATATCCTTTGATTTTTTCAATAGTTATCGAGAAAAGAGCTGCTAAGGTAGTCAAATTTCCGCCAAGTTCAAATAAATCAACTATAGTTCATCTCAGAACCAACTAAGCCATTGTCAAATAACTTCCTAACCAAATATAATCTCACTTAAGGGGAGGTGTTTGGTTTCTCTGGACTCCCTTCTCCCTTATGCTTAGCCCCATTAGTTTTGAGATTTCAAGCTTAAGGTCTTTCGCCCCATTTCTTTATCAATATTAAGACCTATCAAATTAATCACAGCCGATTTTTTTCTGGCGAGCATTAGCGAGACTGGAATTTAGGAGGAACCGGCCTTTGGCTGGGACACTTTTCTATCGAAAAATGTACAAATTAGTCTGAAGGGGATCTGGGTAGAGAGTACGAAAGAGAGAGAGAGAGAGAGAGAGAGAGAGAGAGAGAGAGAGAGAGAGAGAGAGAGAGAGAGAGAGAGAGAAAGACCACCTCCACCTCCTTTATCCGGCAGAACACGTATGGGAGTGAACGACATGACAATCCTCTGTGACTACAAGCTCATCAGAGAAGCCTTCCTCAAGTTGGAGTTTTCTGGCCGACCCCCCTGGAAGTCCCTCCATTTCCTGACCTATGGCAAGGAATCAGGTGAGTGGAGAGAAACAGTTGCTCATTATTAATTAGAATAGTCATGTAGATAGGTAGAGGCCTTCAATGTAATCTTCGTTATTCATTTTCTATAAGTTTTGGACGCCTGACGTCACTGCCAGCCACTCAGGGCGG
The DNA here is from genome assembly GCA_032716605.1 of Paralithodes platypus. Lineage (NCBI taxonomy): Eukaryota > Metazoa > Arthropoda > Malacostraca > Decapoda > Lithodidae > Paralithodes > Paralithodes platypus. The sequence goes on along the minus strand of CM064493.1, from coordinate 36,419,110 downwards.
ATACAAAGAGAGCTGTCAGAGATGGTTCACCCGTACTGTAACACACCCGCTTCCTGCATATGGTCAGTTTATCCAAATTACTAGTTTCTATGGTGCTAAGGGTGCTCCAGTAACTACGCTCAAAGCCTAACACAAGTATCCAGACCTAGTCAAGTCACGGTATATGGAAGCCTATAACCTATAAATAGAGCACACTTTGTGACTTCTCACACTCACAGTGAGAAGCCAAAGCAGTGTCATTGGATCCAGGAAGGATTTGTTTTCTTTACCATACACCCCCAAGGAGGTCGACCACATTGTATTATGGGAGTAAAGGCAGGGGACCTAGGGACTGGAAAGTGAGCTAACAAAACTGTCTCTCATTCTTTCTTTTAAGGTGTGATCATGAGCAACGGTCAACTATGGCAGAACGCTCGTCGGTTCTTACTAAAGAATCTTCATGACCTTGGAATGGGCAAGAGTCAGATGGATCAGGTCATTCAGGAGGAAGCCCAGATGTTGGTCAACGACTTTAAGAATTATGACGGGAATCTGACACACCCGCCAGAGTCTATCAATATTGCTGTGTTGAATGTTATCTGGCAACTGCTTGCTAGTGAGTTCAAATATTCTGTTAATTGAAACAAAGAACAAATCTTGACTTAGTAGAACATGAACAGCTATATTATACATTCAATCTAAAAAGTCCTCTGTTGCCTAAGTCACCTATACAAGTAATTCAACGTTTCTTTTCTCTCCTCTCAAATACCTACGGCGCTCCCTGCAGCAATGAGGCAGGTGACAAGTTGGTTGAAGCTTAGATTTTACTTGCGTGGACTGGTTTGAGTTTGTATAATATATATGCATAAAAAGTTGCTTTAACTTGAAGTAACAGATGCACTTACGGCCTTAATATTTTTGTGAGAGGGGAGAATTGGTGTTGGAGAGAGAGGAAGCTGTTGGAGTGGCTGTGTTGTGTCTATTATTAGTCTGTATACATCGTCGATGTGTACCCCGACTGGGTGCAAGCATGTGAAACACGCTAGGACGTACTACCATACCCACTCAATATGTCCGCCTTGGCTGGGATCGAACCCAGGTCAAGCAGATTCACACTTGAGTGTGTTATCCACGCGGCCGCTGTGGCCAGTTCCTGAAATCACAAAGTTGGTGCCATCCTAAGGGGTCAAACTTGCAACATATTCTCCAATAAACAGGTTATTAATTGATATGGGAACTCGATGGCCTGTTATCATATCAAAATAACATCTCCATAACAATAAGAAACATATCGTCATATCGGTAACGAATAACACTTTATGATGGAACCGATTTTCACCCTGGCTTACTATTTTTAACTTTGGTGGTTAACCCTTTCCAGCTAGGATTAGCCTACTTCATGTTCTTGAAATGGTCATCGCAACTTTTTACAAATTATGATACCTATTTGGCATACTCTTTCAGATCGTCGGTATGACCTCCACGACCAAGAGATCCACAGTTTTATACGGTTGATGAAGTCACTCCAAGAGGACACCACAAGGTTCCTCCTGCCCGACATCTTCCCTCTCGTAAACTACCTCCCCGGCTTCATCAGGAGGAAATTCACCAACGAGGATATAACCAATGCTAACGTCAGAGAGTTCAGGTCAATAATGAAGGTAGGAGAACTGTGATAATAATTAACTATGTGTGCAAGTTATTCGTACACTCCGAAACCATACAATTTTTTTTTACAAATATATCTAGAAGGGGGATGTTGGGGATGTTTTTTTAAGCTTGATGAAGGTCTAGGGAGGAAACTAATACAATGCTAAATAAATCGACCAAAAAATAAACGCTTCCTCCCTTAAGATTGATAGCCTAATTATAGTGTCTAATGTTAGCCAGAATATAATAAAGAAAAGCGTCCTAATACTGAAAGGTTTACTCAGTTGTATATTTTGTTCTTTGGTTTATACAGCTTAGGAAGGATCTATGAGAATTAAAAGGTAAAAACTGTCGTAGTTAACCCTCTGACATCTATATACCCTCCCTAATCTAAATAAAATTGTCTAATGATAGCCAGACTGTACTGACAAACGCGTCATAATCCTCAAGGGGGTTAACCATTTGTATATTTTGTTCTTTATTTCAGGAGGTCATAGATACACACAAGAAAGAGTTGGACAGGAACCACCCCCGAGACGTTATTGATGAGTACCTGCTGGAGATGGAGAAGGAAGACTCAGATGTGGCCTTTTTCTTTAATGGTGAGTGACATTTGGCCTTTTTTCCCTCCTTCAGTGGTAATATTTGGCCTTTTTCTGTCAATATTGAGTGACATTTGGCCTTTTTTCCCTCCTTCAGTGGTAATATTTAGCCTTTTTCTTCAATGGTGACTGGTATTTGGCCTTTTTTTTTCCTTCAGTGGTAATATTTTGCCTTTCTCTGTCAATGGTTAGTGACATTTGGCCTTTTTTCCCCTTCAGTAGTGAGTAATATTTGGCCTTTTTCTTCAAGAGTTATTATCATTTGGCCTTTTTCTTCAAGGATGAGTAACATTTACCCCCTATCTTCGATGATGAGGAACATCTGGTCTTTTTCTTTGATGGGGAGCATGAGACTTGGGGCCTATTTTCAGAAATATTTGATAGTTCATGTTATACTTGCATACATCATACTCCTCATTAATGTTTCCATACATCCTTGTGATGAATAAAGCGGCATAACAGTTCCATTCTTTAAGCCATTCCTTTTTATTGTAGATGATGACTTGATGCGGATTATATTTGACCTGTTCGGTGCTGGGTTTGACACGACCTCCAGTACACTACGATGGGTGATAAACTACATGGCGGCGTACCCGGAGGTGCAGAAGAAGGTGCAGCAGGAGATTGATAGCAAGGTGCCCCGGGATACACTACCTTCATATCTGCAGAAGTCACAGTAGGTCTTTGGAAGTTTTATAAAGAGAAATATTGGATGGTGCCCTTTGATAGTCAGTTTAACGAAGTATGATGTATGATAGTGTCCCTAGAAACATTGTCTTCACACCTGCAGAAGTCACAGTAGGTCCTCTTCGGGAGTTTATAGGGTGTGAGATACATTTGTGCCCCAAGAAACATTGTCCTCGAAACTCCCAATAGGTCTTCATTAGCTTAATATGGCGTGATCATTAATGGTGTCTTGAAAAACATTACCATCAAACCTGCAGGAATCACAGACATTAATTTTGCGTTTGTTTCCAGGTTGCCGTACTTGGATGCCACACTGCATGAGATCCTCCGTAAGTCCTCACTCATCCCCTTCGCTGTCTCCCATACCGCAACCAAAGATATGGAGCTCGGAGGCTACTTCTTTCCTAAGGTCAGTAATTTACTTTATATATTGAATGGATATGTTGTACAACAGCATAGTAGCCTACAGTCACTTGTTGCACAGCTACGATGACTGAGCAATGTCTCGGTCTACTATCCTCTAAACAGTCTCGGTAGCCAACGAGACCCTGCTTACGGCTCTCCCTGAGCCGAGTAGCTTCCGTATGCGTGGCTATGGCTGCTGTGGTGCAAGCTGAGCAAGCACATTTGCTTATAAGGGGCTTTGAAGGCCGAAGGAACACAGCCTATGTTGCTCCTTGTGTCAAATTACCTACCACTAAGCACAGCTAGCACTAGCAATAAGCAAGCAACGAATCATCGAATTACCTCCATAGCAGCTGGGTCCCTCACCTTAGACTCCTTGGTGTAGGCACAAGTCCTACTAGGGCTCGGAGCCCAACGGGAATCCGGTCTATGATACTCCCGGGTCGAATTACCCCCATGCTAGCTGCATGGGTCCCCTACCCTAGAATCCTTGCGGGTGGGTGGCCATAAAGGACAAAGAAACAGACAGTGACCGTTCGATTTTTGGCAGATATGTTTATAATTTTCTACCTTCTTTCTGTTTCTGATAATTCATATCCAATGAATTGCTGATCCACCCTTACCCCTTCTTTGGGATCCCCTGATATACTATTGACTGACTAACTGAATGAATGAATAACAAACTGATTGACTGACTGAGTGAATGAATGAATAACGAACTGACTGACTGACTGAAAGATTAACTAACTGACTGACTGAATAACTAACTGATTGACTTACTGAATGAATGAATGAATAACGAACTGACTGACTGACTGAAAGATTAACTAACTGACTGACTGAATAACTAACTGATTGACTTACTGAATGAATGAATGAATAACGAACTGACTGAATGAATGACTATCTAACTGATTGACTGACTGACTGAATGGCTAACTAACTGACTAGCTGAGTAACTAATTGAGTGCTGATTGGTTAACTGAATAACTGATATTTATTAGTGTTTATCGTTTACTATTGTTGTTCAGGGTACAAACGTGATGGGTGCCTCTGTTCTGGTTCACGAGGACCCCCAATACTGGCCCAACCCCCAGATCTTCAACCCCGAGAGGTTCCTGGACAAAGACGGGAAATTCCTGTCACACAAAGAGGGCTTCATTCCCTTCGGTATAGGTAAGGTACACTCGGATGCCATAGTCTCTACCCCACTTATGAATATTCGTTGACTTCACCTATTTCTAATTCTGGAAATACAGTAAATCTCTGGAAACAAATTTATGATTATAATATTCGGTTGTATATCGATGTCTACCGCTTGAAATTCCTTATAAGCTAATACTCATAAGTGACCTATTCCCATTCCCATTCCAGACAAGTTATAATATGTACAGACGTAATTTAGTTTGTAATTTAGCTAGTTATCGATGTCTACCGCTTGCAATTCCTCATAACCTAAAACTCTTACGTAACCCATTCTCATTCCCATTCCCATTCCAGGCAAGCGACAGTGCCTGGGGGAAGCTCTGGCCCGCATGGAGTTGTTTATATTCTCCGCGGCCCTCCTCCAGAATTTCACCTTCGCCCCTCCTCCAGACAAACACATGGACCTCACCCCAGACAAGCTACCCTACAGACAGGTCACCAAGGAACAAGATATACTGATTACTATTAGGAAGTAGAGGGTTTTGCTCCATTAGTTTGACGCTTTTAAGACGTTTCGCCCCATCTACCGAAACATTTTAAAATATATCTTAAAGGGGGATCCTGGTGTTGTATTTTTAAGTTTGATGGAGGTCTAGGGAAGAAACTAGAAACAAAATGAATATATGAACAAATCGACTAGAAAGTGAACCATCCCCCCTTAATTTTGTATATTTTATCACTCTACTATACTACTCTATAATAGCATACATACACTCAGCACTGGGCTAGTTGGAATCCTTGGAATCAGGGGTGTACTTATTGAGTCAACTGTACAATTGTGGTCATGCAATCTCGTACAGTCGCAGTTATTAACCCCTTCTGAACCGGTGACGTCCTTTTCATTAGTTCAACTTAGGAGGGACGTGTACCCATTACAAGACTACAGACTATCTCAATGAATCCTTTTAGCTACCATATATCCTTCCATATATCCATATACCATTTATCCTCCCTAAGCTTCATAATATCGTCTAAATATAGCAAGAATTAAGCTAAAATGACGTTGCCGGTACAGAAGGGGTTAATGTTGTCTATATAATGTTGAAGCTGTTTCGGGCTCAATTGAATCTCGTCATTATTTCTTGACCTAATACTACGGAGGTGGGGGGTGGCGCGCGTATTTATTTCCTCATATATTTATTTTTTAATATTTGTTTAAGTCTCTTCCCTAGACCTCCATCAAGCATAACAAAAAACACCGCCTCAAGACCCTCCTTCAAGATATATTTGTACATTTTTCAGTTGAAAAATGTCCGGGCTGAAGGCCGGTTCCTCTTAATATACAGGCTCGCTATCGCTCGCAAGGAAAATATCGACACCTAAATGACATGAAAAGTCTTAATATAGACAAAGAAATGGGACGAAATATATCAAAATCGCCAAACTAATGGGCTGAATGTCATAAAATCTGAAAACTAATGGGGCTAAGCATGAGGCAGAAGGGGGGGGGGGGGAGGGGGGGGGCAGAAAAACGACCCTTCTCCCCTTAATTGGGGCTTCAGAATGTGTCAGAATTATAGATCGCTACTGTACATCTGGCAAGATATCCAACTGGTAAATTGTATAGGCCACCCCCCCCCCCCCCCCCCCGCCCAAAAATAATAAAATAAAATAATAAAATAAAATAAAATAAAATAAAAATAGGAAAAGTGGGGATTGGGCCTGAGTAAATAGATATATAGAATAGGTTGATATAATATATATTGTATAGAGTAATCATAACAAAAAAATATACAAACTTGACCTACAGTAGTTGTACAAAAGCATCATGGTCTGCGCTCTACTTAACAAATTATCATATTTCTGGAAATGCTAGGAATTGTAATAATATATTTTAGTTAGCCATGTAATTCCGTTCTCCTAAATTCTGTTCTCATAGAAACTACTTCTTATGTGGATAAACTATCTTCTTCTTCTTCTTCTTCACGATGCACAGTGTCAACAGGGATGTAGCCCCCAGATAACTGCGCAAGTAGTACAAGACTTAATTAAGGTTCAAGGCGAGGGGGCACGATTTCTAGCACGTAACATAGTATAAGAATCAATGGGGCTTATAAACGTTTGTGAAGTTTATATTGTTTACATTATCGATGAAAAACGCTATTCAAATAATTTCTACCTCGATTTGTTTGTGTTCATGGATGATTTTATATAATTGAAAAATATCAGAGTGAGTTTCAATCATGTTTATCATCTTACTTATCTTATTATCCATACTTCATGCTAATATTCTTATGTTAAAAATTCTTTACTATGTATTGTATATATATATTTTTCGTTTGTTATGTACATATTATGTAAGCAGAATAACCACTGGCTGTTGATTTTTTTTTTTTTTATTATTATTATTATTATTATTAGTATTATTATTACTTCAAGGAATACGCGAGCCTCGACATTGCTTGTTGTTGTTGTTCCCCAAGCTGCCTGGCCGAACAGCCCCAAGGCTCCGAGCATGGCCAAGGCCATAACCAAGCGCCCCCACAGAACCCTCCCTGCCGACCACAATAAAGCCTGGGTGACCGAAGCCACTCCATGGCGGGGAGCTAAGGAGGGTGCGGAAACGCCCGGAAAACCAAAGCCCCACCCAGGGCCCTGTGCCCCTCAGCAATTATGAAGAGAAAGTTGAGGGGCAAGGGAAAAATGTGACGCTTTGGTTTCCAATCTTGGTAGATTGGGAGGTCAATCCACGGAAGAGACGCCGTCACTCGAGATCTAGAAAATATATAAGTAAAAGGAACAGTCAGAGTAAGCTATGGGTATGGCAGAGATCGCTCAGTTCTCACTCTGATAGACCAGCCCATCACCAACGACATTGCTTGTTCCCAGCCATTGTTGTTGTGAGCAGAGTGGGTCTATATCTGGTATGTTAATTATAAACACAAATATTACGAGAGCGACGAGGCAGCGTTGACAAGGGAGAATATCACTGCGGTTGTTTACTTCACAGATTTATGCATGTAATAATAATAATAATAATAATCGGTTTATTTCAGCCCGGCAGCCAATGGGGCTGAAAATACACAGACTTTACCTAGATCTTATCCTAATGGATCAACAGACTGATCCTGGCAGCTAACGAGAGCGCCTACATACTCCCAAGGGAGTAGGACGTGGGCAGGAGACTTTGTGGGTCCCCCGAGACGATCCGCCCAGATCTTTGCCTTCACGGCCAGGGAAAGTTTTTGAGAGAGAACTTCCCCTGCCGGCGCGTGGGATTGAACCCCCGACACCAGAGCTAGGGCTCCCAATACAGAGTACTAAGCACGCTCGGCCACCGTGACCGTGTGTGTGTGTGTAGTGAGTGTATCTGTGTAGTGTATGTGTAGTGTGTGTGTGTGTGTGTAGTGAGTGTGTCTGTGTGTAGTGTGTATGTGTGTAGTGAGTGTGTCTGTGTGTAGTGTGTGTGTGTGTGTAGTGAGTGTGAGTGTGTGTGTGTGTGTGTGTGTGTGTGTGTGTGCAGTAGTAGTGTGTGTGGATGTAATAATCAGTTATTTGAAATGAATTATATTTTGAACATACACACACGGATTATTACTCATTTACTTCTACCATGTTGTCCCATGTGCCATGTGGGAGAGCAGTGGAAGGTACCTCCAGATACGTCGAAGGATCCCCCCTATCGACCAATCGGGCGACGCCTCTGGTGGTGACTTCAGCTCCCTGGAGTTGGTGGAGGTGAGGTTCCGGTCCTCCAATCCGCGGCCGACTTGGCCACGTGACATCACGTTGGGGTCCTCCGATAGGCACCGCCTCTTGGGAGTGGGGGGGGGGGGGGGATCGAGGGGGTTCGTTTTGGTTTGAGAGGGGGGCACCAGGTGGGCTATAGCCGCGTTTTCTCTCGTGGCTTGTACCTGGTGTTGTGAGGGGGAGACTGGTGTATTTTGGCCGTTGTGGGGGAGGACTGGGGTTTCTGGGCCAGACATCTCTTGGAGGTTTTGATATAACAGTTTGGATATTTTAAGAAGTTTTACCTCATTAGTTTGGCTCCTTAATTTTTTAGTTTAGGGGCAGAGAAAGAAGACATTGCTCGAAAATGGCAAAAACAGTCAAAACTCTCAATAATAACTAAACAAAATTATAATAAACCCCAAAACGTCGCACCAGCTAGTGTTCAGATATCAACATTCAATCAGTAAAGGAAATAATAGACAAATACCTGAAGCATATATTTATTATTTATATTTGCAATTATTGACTGACCTGGCTAAATACAAAAATAGAAACATATACTGTAGTGAAGGAAAGTATACCAACCAGTCAGGAAGAGAACTGTAGGTGTGTAATTTGGGAGGAACCGGACCGAAAAATGTACAAAGTTACCTCTAAAAGGGGGTGTTCTTTCAAGCTTGATGGAGGTCTAGGGAGCAAACTAAAAACCTCCCCATAAGGAGACGTGGCTTAGCCCTTTTAGTACCGGTGACGTCCTTTGCATGGTATTCCGGCCACCATTAATCGATTTTATTCAGCTTAGGAAAGATCTGCGGTAGCTAAATGGATGAATTGAGATAGTCTGTGGCCTTCTAATTGGTAGATGTCCTTCCTAAGCTGAATACAATCGTCTAAAAGTTGCCAGAATATAATGAAAAGGACGTCACCGGTACTGAATGGGGTAAAACAAATATATATATATATACCTTTGCAGCGCTTGATACCGAACGAATACAGTGGGATTGAGTGTTGTGTACAGAAATTAGACGGATTAGTATTTCCATTCCTAAAGGTAACGTCATTTTCCCTTTTATTTCGTCCATTAACGATGCTGCGAAGGGATATAATGGTTCAACCCCTTCTGTACCGGTTACACAAAAATCTATCTATATTTAGACGAGCTTGTGCAGTTTAAGAAGGATCTGTGGTAGTAAACAGTTATAAGTGAGAACTGTGAGATCATTGGAAGCCTGTGATTTGCTGGAGGCTCTTTATATACTGAATAACATCGTCTAATAGTAGCCAGAATACAGTTTAAAAGGACGGCACCGGTACAAGGGTCAGTCATCTACTTCCTGGCACTAATATGAATATCCTGAGCCTTCGTAAATTGGCCTAAGAACCCTCCCGTTGGTTCCAAGTCGATCTCGATACCTGGGTTAGGGGTGAAGGTGAAATTCTGGAGGAGGGCCGCGGAGAAGATAAACAACTCCATGCGGGCCAGAGCTTCCCCCAGGCACTGTCGCTTGCCTGGAATGGGAATGGGAATGGGAATAGGTCAATTTTGAGTGTTAGGTTGTAAGGAATTTCGGTAGACATCGATAAATAGCCTAAATACAAACTAAAATACGTCTGTTCTGTCACTTGCCTGGAATGGGAATCGGAATGAGAATAGGTCAATTATGAGTGTTAGGTTATAAGGAATTTCAAGCGGTAGACATCGAAAAATTGCCAAAAAAACAAACTAAAATACGTCTATACATAATTATAACAGAGCTTCACCAAGGCACTCACTTGTCTGGAATGGGAATGGGAATAATGTTAGGAATAGCAGTGTAGTTGAATGTCATTTTATTCGTAATGCATGCCAACACTCGGGCACATTAACCAATAAACTGTTCTCATTCACTTTCAAAATTGGAATATTCAGGAATATTCAGTTGCGTCTAAAGGGTTATAGTACACTAAGCAATATATCAGATGACACTATGAGTGTTCACAACTTTTTTTAGACCAATATTAATTTCAAAACATCACACCTGTACAGGTATTTGCAGATGAATTATCGAACACAAGTTGTACATCTAACATCTGTTGCCAACAACAACACGATGTCTTTATATTAAATGAGAACTTCCTACAGGCAGCCTTGCCTCCTGAATTCGTTCTCTAAAGATATATTAATTCACTCATAACTCCTCTGGTCTCTATAAGTCAAAATTTACTAAGAACCTAAGAAAACGGAAATTTACAACAAGCCTACTAGCCCAAACGAGGCAGTTACTTCATTATCTCATAGGTAATTAAGAACTCCCACTACAACCTATATCCCCTATAATGCATCTACTGTATAATAACATCCTTTTAACATTGGAGAGCATGCATAAAGTTCTTACCTATGCCAAAAGGAATGAATCCCTCTTTGTGTGACAGGAACTTGCCGTCTTTATCCATGAACCTCTCTGGGTTGAAGATGTGGGGTTGGGGCCAATACTGGGGGTCCTCGTGAACTAGGACAGAAGCCCCCAACACACTGGTTCCCTGAAAATAACCATACCACATTATATTAACCCATTCAGTACCGGGGACGTCCTTTTAATCCTATTCTGGCAACTATTAGACGATTTATATTAAGCTTAGGAAGGACCTCTAGCAATAATAAGGCTTAGTACTATCTCAACCAACCCTTTAAACTAACACAGATCCTTCCCAAGCTGCATAATATCGACTCAATATAGCTAGAATAATATATAACACACGAATACGGGCTAGGAATACTGGCTACATTACTAACCTTAGGGACGAAGTATCCTCCTAGTTCCGTGTCCTGGGTGGAGATGTGAGCGACAGCGAAGGGCACCAGTGATGACACCCGTAAGACCTCGTGCAGGGTGGCGTCCAGGTAGGGCAATCTGAGGGGGAGACATTTGCTAGGAGTTCCAGGAATTATTATTATTTTTTTTTTTTTTAGGGTTTTTTATTTTTTTTTTATTTTTTTTTTTTTATCTCACCATCAAAAGGCACCACCTAATATTGCTCCTTATGAAACTCCCGAAGACCTACTGTGACTTCTACACGTGTGAAGGTCGTGTTTCTAGGGGCACTGTCATCACGCTTCATAAAACTCACCATCCAATATTGCTCTCATCATAAAACTCTCGAAGAGGACCTACTGTGACTTCTGCAGGTATTAAGGTAAAGTTTCTAGGGACACTATCATACATCATGCTTCGTTAAACTCACTATCAAAGGGCACCATCAAATATTGCTCTCATCATAAAACTCCCGAAGGTGACCTACTGTGACTTCTGCAGGTGTGAAGGTAATGTTTCCCGGGACACCTTGCTGTCAATCTCCTGCTGCACCTTCTTCTGCACCTCCGGGTACGCCGCCATGTACAGCATCAACCACCGTAGTGTGCTGGAGGTCGTGTCGAACCCAGCGGCGAACAGGTCAAATATAATCCTCATCAAATCATCATCTAGAGAAAAAAAAAGCATAGATAAGTTCCACAAGAGGATACGTATTTACACATATAGTCCGTCCATTCTAGGGTGGGCAGAAATCGTAACCTCTAACTTCTCATAACTCAAAAATGACTTGAGTAATCGAGCTCATATTTCTACCAAATAGGAAGACTTGGCTAGGGAATAGGTGTGGAAATAGACAGCTCAAATTTTGTTCTAGCCCTTTTTTAGTTACAGAGGTTAAAGGTTACGATTTCTGCACAACCTAGACTGAACGGACTGTGAAGAAAGAGTTCAGATAATACTCACCAACAGAAGAAAACGGACAATAATATAACTCATTATTGAAAACAAAACCCTGTTATTAAAAATGTTAATCACTGAAGAAAAAGGTTGTATGCGTTTACACAATTTCTCACTGTTCAAGGGAAAAAAGCCAAATTAAAAAGGCCAAACAGATTACCGACAACCACATAAAAAGGCCATATACTGTGTATATAAATATAATATGTATATATATAAAAAATGTAAAACATATAAAAATGGCCAAATAGATTACTAACAACTTCAGAAAAGGCCAAATACTAACGACTGAAGTAATGGGCCATCTCCGAGTCCTTCTCCATCTCCAACAGGTACTCATCGATGACGTCACGAGGGTGGTTCCTGTCCAGCTCTCTCTCGTGTTCGTCTATCGCCTCCTGAAGTCATCATGATAATCAAAACATAAATTTGGCAATTTTTAACACACAGTTCACAGTTTCAGAGCTAATATCCTCTTATATAATTATGCAATTTTCTTGGACACTATGAGTAACAAGATTTGTTTGTTGTCATCGACAGGTCACGCCTTACTTAAGGTACTTCAATATATTTGCCTGCTTGTTGACATTCCAATATCATTTTTAATATTATGTTGTAGTCTTTTATATAGAGCATTGTGTAAGACAAACCTATGTATGTGCTTACAAATAATCATAGTAGTTTGGGGAGAAGGACTATAGTCTATTCACCACGACAAGTCTTGAAATCCGATGCCTTAACCGTTCATAACTCAGAAAGCTTGGTCAATCGGCTCTGATACTGCGACTCTGATACAGATTATCAGGTACGGGACCTCATGTGACGCCAGCTAAGAAGTACAGTCGGGCAACATTCCAGCTGGCTCAGGGCTTCTTTTATTTGTGGTATTTAAGCTAATTGCAAGTATATAAGTGAGAAATGCTAAAGACAGATATGAACAAAATAGTGAGTAGGTTAAAGCCTCGTTCACACACAAGACTATGTCAACACGTCCTTAGCCGTCCTTGGCCGACTTTGCAAATTTTTGGGTACTGTACGCCTGTAATGCCAGCCTTACCAATATAAGTCCCCGTCCCTGTTTGACAAACTCGTCCACCATGTCCATTGCTGTCACCTTCCTCTTGATGAAGCCAGGCAGGTAGTTCACGAGGGGGAAGATGTCGGGCAGGAGGAAACTGGTGGAGTCGTTTTGGATGGACTTCATGAGCCCAATGAACTTGAAGAGCTTGGGGTCGTGAAGCTCATACCGACGATCTATAAGAAAATTTTGATAATTTACTGTAGGTATTTTAGGGTATGATGCTAAGTATAATATATTTATATCTTTCTAATTGTCTATCTGCGCATCTATCTTTCTGTATCTTACAATGTACTTATATATTTAACGATGATCTATGGAGATATTTTGATAATGTATGTCTAGTAAATAGCCTATAGTATAGCCTAGGTATAGGTATAGCCTAGTAAAATATATAGTATTATAATTATCTCTCTGTTTATTGATATAGCATACGCCCATTTGAATTTCAACTTTTATAGCCAAATTCAGCAGCATCATTAACTTACTAGCCACCAGTTGCCAGATAACATTCAACACAGCAATATTGATGGACTCTGGCGGGTGCGTCAGTTTCCCGTCGTAACTCTTAAAGTCGTTGACTAACATCTGGGCTTCCTCCTGAATGACCTGGTCCATCTGACTCTTGCCCATCCCGAGTTCACGAAGGTTCCTCAGTACGAACCGACGAGCGTTCTGCCATTGTTGTCCATTGGTCATGATCACACCTTAAAAGAAAAAAATACATAAGTCACCCATTTAATATCATTCTCTTATGACACGATCACACAAGGGATTTTCGGAGCTATTAGATAATCACAGTCCATTCCTATATGACACATATGTAGGAATGGTAGCAAGAAATGGAGGGGAATTATCTCACCTAATCACATATGGCTTTGTTTTGAGTGCCACTGGGGTGTTTTAAAAGGCTTTTTTTAGGCCTTGGATCATATGAGGACCTTTGCCTTTGCCCACCAAACTTCTTATGAGGATTTTCGCCTCTCTAGGGTTAAGTCTTAATAACAATACAGACTATTTCCGTCATGTGGGTATATTCCTCTATTGAAGAATTCTCAGTACTATGAATTTCTCCACCCAACTAAATGGATGCCTTGACTCACCCGCAGGCTTCCCGTAATTTAGGAAGTGCAGGGTCTTCCAGTCGGGGCGGTCGGCGAACTCGAACTTGAGGAAGGCTTCTTTGATGAGCTTGTAGTCGCAAAGGATAAACGTTTCGATTACCCCCATCTTTGTCCTAGGGGATTATTATTATTATTATTATTATTATTATTATTATTATTATTAGTAGTAGTAGTAGTAGTAGTAGTAGTAGCAGTAGCAGTATTAATAATATATATATATAATATATATATATATATATATATATATATATATATATATATATATATATATATATATATATATATATATATATATATATATATACAGTATATATATATATTATATATATATTTGTTTATTTATTTATTCATATACAATTATATTTAACACGTTCAGCAATATTGGTACAAAACTAGCAAGACAAGATATATACAGTAGGCCTACTTATTATATAGTTTTGTTTTTGGATCTAATTTCTATATGATTAAATATATACAGTAGTATCACCCTATTTTTATGTTATTACGGCACCCCAATGGCGTCCAAAGAAAATGGTGACTATCTTACTACAGGGTCAACAAAGAAGATGGTGACTCTATCTTACTACCCGGTCTCTATGGCTGACCTGACAACAAAGAAGAAGGAGGTGTTTCTATCTTACGACCGGGTATCTATGGCTCACCTAACAACAAAGCAGAAGAAGGTGACTCTATCTAACTACAGTGTCTCTATGGCTTACCTGACAACATTGCCGTAGTCTCTCTTCATCTGTCTGGCATCTTCGGCTGTCTGCACGAACTTGCTGCCCAGAACGGGATAAATGGTCGGTCCTGAGGGGGATAGATAGATAGATAGATATAGATAGATAGATAGATAAATAAATAGATAGATAGATAGACAGCTGGCTAGATAGATAGATAGATAGATAGCTGGCTATATAGATAGATAGATAGTTAGATGAATAGATATATAGATGGCTAGATATATAGATAGACAGATAGATAGATAGCTGGATATATAGATAGATTGATAGATAGATATAGTTAAATATATAGGTACTATAGAGTATAGATAGTTAAACACAGAGTGAGAGTGAGTGTTTGTGTGTGTGTAGCGCGTGTGTGTGGTGAGGAGTGCGTGTGTCCTTGTGTGTGTGTGTATGTGTGTGTGTCTTGGAGAGTGGGTGGTAGGTGACTGGCTTTATTGTGCATACTGTTTATATGTTTGTATGTATGTATTTGCATGTGTATATACAGTATGTGTGTGTGTGTAGTTTATAAACACGTAAACCATTTAACCCTTTCAATATCCGATTATGTATGTCTTTTCTGTTTTCTGACTATTATTAGACGAGTTTATTCAGATTAGGAAGGGTATATGGAATTCAGAGTGTCAATTGAAATAGTATATACCCTTATAATTCCCACACATCCTTCCTAAACTGTATAAAGTAGCCCAATGATAGCCAGACTAAACTGTCAAAATGCGTCATAATCTTCAGAGGGTTAAAATATAGTTAAGAAAATATAGGTACCATATAAAAAGAAGCAATACTAATGTCCATAACACAGCAATATACTTAACTTATAAAAGTATATTGGTATTAATAAATCCATTTGATATAAAGGTAGAAAGGTAAATCACAATTGGTATACCAAATAATGATACCCTTGTTATACCATTAATTTTATTCAGCGTCCTTATATATATATAATATATATATATATATACCGGTATATATATATATATATATATATATATATATATATATATATATATATATATATATATATATATATATATATATATATATATATATATAATATATATATATATATATATATATATATATATATATATATATATATATATATATATATATACAGTACATGTATAATATTATTGGTATGAATAGGGTAAATAATTTCATATTTATTCACCATTCATAATAATAATATACCTTTATAAATTAGGCATTTTGGCAGTAATATACCCGTTTAATATAAGGAAAGAAAGATATATCATCACCAATAAACACATTCCCGATTCCGCTAGGAAGAGGGCTGTGTTTAGCTGCATTGAAATTGTTGTCTCCGGAACCTTTGAGGCACTACTCTTAAACGGCTGCCTCTACAATATTGAACACTAAGACCAAAGTTGTTCACAGATCCAAAATATACAAAGTGAACCTGCTGGATTTCCGCTACACTTGCTAAGGAGGTAGTTTTGTTGTGTTATGTTGTCTCCGGAACTTTTGACGCATTACTCCTCCTAAACGGCTTCCTCCACAATATTAAACACTAAGACCAATGTTGCTTGCAGAGCCAAAATGAACAAAGTGAACCTGCCGGATTTCTACTACTGGCAGAGGTGGCTCTTTCACCGCATGATTATTTTAAACGGTATGTAACCAAATTGGGATGTAGCGGATTCACCTGCTTTTTTTACAAATTTGAAAATAGTGCATTTGGGATATTGTACATGCTAAGATTGGTATGCAGGATTCGAAACTGCATATTAAATCATAGGCTTGTGCAGTATTTTTTAACTGTCTTCGTGGTGCAGTGCATAGTGTGTTGATTTTCGGTGTGAGCATCCTAGGTTCGAATCACCGGACTGCCACATGTGGTTGTTAATTTCATTAATCGATTTTAGGAGTAGAGTTGGTTGGTAGAGAGAACATAATAATACCTTTATTAGCCACTAACCTGGCGGCATGTTCTTCCCCGCAGTGTTACCAAGCCACCATGATCGTACCAGTATTACCAACACCGCCAGTAGTGCCAACTCTACCAACATCTTGATTGAACCAGCTGCAACATAAAATACATTGGTAATACTTTTCGTTTGTGTTTACTTGTAAGGAGACAAAAAGGCAAAGCTGCCTGTATATATATATATTTAGAGATGTAACCACAAATACAGTGATATATATATTTCTTGTACTCGCTAGGATTATGCAAGCTTTCTTCTGCATTCCAAGACATCTTCCGGCAGATAGAGAAGAAAGGATGGGAGTCAACTTATCTTTCCTAACCCGTGACAGTTACCAATCAGTAAGAAAAGAAAAACTTTCTTCTCTATTTGTCGGAAGATGTCTTGCAATACAGACGAAAGCTTGCAGCTCCGTGTTTCATTTTCCTAGCGAGTACAATATATATATATATATATATATATATATATATATATATATATATATAGTTAGTATATAGTTATATATAGAGTTAGTTAGTTAGTTAGTTAGTTAGAGAGAGAAAGAGAGATAAGGAGCAAGAGAAGTAACAACGTACCCTGCTTGAAGCAAGCAATAGACCACACTGATTGTATAATGGACGCACCACACAGTTAACAGGCATCTCTCTCTCTCTCTCCCTCTCCCACACTCTCTCTCTCTCTCCCTCTCCCACTCTCTCTCTCTCTCTCTTCTGCTTTAGCTTCCTTGTCTTCAATTTATTAGCAATTACCATTATAGATTTTTAAGACCCAACTGCTTACTATGGACGGCCAAATCTAGGAGATCTATGTACAATATATATGTAATACACACACACACACACACACACACACACACACACACACACTCATTTTCTCTCTCTCTCTCTCTCTCTCTCTTGTGTATATTTCATATATAACCAACCTTTAGACGATGACTTATAAGAGAGAGAGAGAGAGAGATGTAGGAGTAGGCCTATATGAGTCCTTCTTATAGCCAGCAGGGTGCTACACTGATATTAACTCTTTCACGCATTTATGACGCAGAGGTTGCCAGATTAGCAATAAGAAATAGTGTTCTCTCACTTATAATTACCTCTCCACAGTTAGTTTTCTGCCCACAGCTAACTCAAAGACAACTGCAGAGGTTGAAGTAACTAAACTAAAGGTTTCTACATACCCCTGATGGTAACAAAGGCTTTAAAGTATCCCCAATAGGCTCAAAATCGCGTCATATGTCGGAGAGGGTTAATGTACACAAGAGGCATTTGTACTAGCTCTCTCACTCCAACTTTCAATCTCTCTCTCAATTATATATATATATATATATATATATATATACTGTATATATCTTTTTTGGGTAAATTATTGAGAGATTATCTCTCCATGCATATATTACAGTACTACTAATATACCGGTACCTTTATAAGAGTATATTATCATAGACACTGTAATTACCCTTTTCATACCTTCTTTAACCCTTTAAGTGTTGACAGGATACACCATTACAAACACAGGCTAAGAGACTGAGTGTCCAATTAAGAGACAAATATAATTAACCTCTGGGCTTCGAAAAAAAAAATGAACTAAAATTACAAGTAAATTAACAAATTCACCCACCTATCTCTGCATACTGTATCGCCCCTGAGCATCCACCTACGGCCCCCAACCGCATACCCTCGCATATCTGTACCTAGTCTTATCTCTTATCACACCAACACACCCAGATACCACAATATACAGTTGGCCACAGGATTTTATGAATGGAAGTAAAATTTGTATGATTAACTTGGCAGACGAATATGCTATGACACCGATAAATGAGCGCATGAAAGATCTACTACATAAGAAACTACAGTCTTATATCAATCATACTAAGTTTACTTCTATACATAAAAATTAGGGAGTGGATAAAAACTTATATGGCCAACTTTACCACTCACACCTCAACGTCCTTGACCAAAGACTAATTTAATTAAAAGTAAGCCGGTGTCCCACGAGCGATTTTTCAGTCAATATATGACGGGCAATTGTAGTCTGGCAGCTTCAAAATTTCAGTATCACAGAAATTAAACAACCTATTATAATATACCTTTGATCTACAGTAGTTTCCATACCACGGCGAAAGAGCCTCAAAATAGTATGAAAACTCAAAATAGTACGAGAACAACTTGTTCATAGACAATTGCTGGAAATTGTGCTCGTGTGACACCACCTTAACCCTTTCACGCATTTATGACGCAGAGGTTGCCAGATTAGCAATAAGAAATAGAGTTATCTCACTCTTATAATTACCTCTCCAAAATGAGTTTTCTGCCCACAGCCAACTCAAAGACACCTGCAGAGGTTGAAGTACTAAAATAAAGGTTTCTAAATACCCCTGATGGTAACACAGGCTTTAAAGTATCCCCAGTAGGCTCAAAATCGCGTCATATGTCGGAGAGGGTTAAAATAGGTATCACACAAGAGTTTTTATCGTCAACATTCGATGGTCAATATCTCTCTGGCAACATTTCTATTTTGCACTGGCGTCAGAAAGTATACCCATCTTTCTAGGTGCTGGCAAGATGGTCCGAATGGGTGGCACTGCAACGGAGGCTGCGGACGGTGGGGGCATTGGCCCGGGTTTGCAAAACCGTGGCCAATATACCCTTCCTAATCTGAATAAAATCGTCTAATAATAGCCATAATATAATGAAGAAATGTTTCATCGTCTCCTATAGGGGTTAAAACACGAACCCGCTATAGCATGATGTGAAAGATGCAATTTTATCATAGCTCATCAAATTTATCACTCTTATCAAACTTGACAAACTTAAAAATCTCCACTCCAGTGCCAGCACCTCCTTGAAAATATAAAAGAGATAGAGAGAGAGAGAGACGCCTCCCCAGACCCCCTTTGAAGCTATATAAAAAAAAATAATAATAATAAATAAATAATATTAAAACTAAATATCCGACTAGCCCCCAACACGTCGGATCAGAGAGTGTCACGGAGTAAGCATGAGACGCAGAAATATATGAGATTAGTGGGTGGTGTGGTGTAGTGATGATGGTAGTGGTGGTGTTGAGTAGAAGGGTAAGTGGTGTTGATGGTGGTGGTAATGAGTATAAGGCAAAGTGGTGGTGGTGGTGAGGAGTAGAAGGGTAAGTGGTGATGATGGTGGTGGTGATGGTGAGATGTAGAATGGTAAGTGGTGGTATTGGTGATAGTGATGATGGTGGTGAGAAGTAGAATGCTAAGTGGTGGCATTGGTGGTAGTGGTAAAGCTGGTGGTGGTGTGGTCGTGGTGGTGATGGCGGTGGTGATGATGGTGGTGGTGAGGAGTAGAAGGGCTCAGTGGTGATGGTGGTGGTGAGGCGTAGAATGCTAAGTAGTGATATTATATTGTTGTAGCCAATTATGTTGACAAGAGTGATAAGAGAGAGAGAGAGTTGCCACAGGACCGAAGATGCAGGAGATTATCACCGGGATCGAGTGTCCCCCAAAGACAGTATCCTGCTTGTGTTGTATACTGAGACTTGGCAGGCCGAATTCACCACATGCGAGTTTCATGCTATAAGGAAATTGAAGCTGTAGACATTGATATTTAGCAGAATTACCAGCTAAAATACGGTTGTAGTGTATTTATAAACACATAAAATCAAACTCATCATACTCTCTATCCATCAGAAACCTACAGTATATTATCATTGCATTTCTGTTTGATATCGATGTTTACAGCTCCAACTTCCTTATAGCCTGAAACTCGCAAGTGTCAATTGAGCATCATCGTGAGGGCCAATGCAACGATGAACGAAATAGGTAGAAGCATACTGCAATCTCTAAGAAACTAACAAATATCAAATTCACTCATACATATCAGTGCTCAGTTCCTCAGTCTTCCATGATCATCGCTATCGTTACATTTTATTGTTACAGTACATAAGAACATAAGAAAATGGGAGTCTGCAGAAAGCCGATTGGCCCAAGCAAGGCAGATCCCTGTAGATCCCTGTAGGCAGTACATGGGTTCTATATTGTACACATGATTATTCCAGTAAAAGTGTTCAAATTAACCTAGAAGGGGGATCTAATGGATGTCTTTTAAAGTTTGATGGAAGTCTAGGGAGGAAACTAAACAAATAATAGAAATATACATGAATGATCAAATAAATACGCCCATCCCCCCTTAATACAGTTCATAATTATTACAGTGAAGGTGCTACGCGTACTTCCCCCGCTAACGGATGCAAAAAATCCCTATCTAGACAATCCACAACAGCTTACCGTACCAATAAAGATGGTTTATCAGTGAGAGGCCAAATACTACTTTAATACTACTTTACCATCAGTTTGGCGACTTTAAGACGTTTTGCCACATTTCGTAATCAATTTTAAGACCATTCGTGTCATTTAGGTGTTGATTTTTCCTGTCGAGCGATAGCGAGCCTGTAATTTAAGAGTTAGCCGGCCTTCGGCCGGGAAATTTTTCTATCGAAAAATGTACAAATTTATCTTGAAAGTGGCTCAAGAGGGTGCAATTGTAAGTTTGATGGAGGTCTAGGGAACAAACTAAACAACACAATTAATTGCAGTTCATCTGTTCATTACACACAGATTTCGTGCCAATTTGTATACAGTGCATGATTGTTCCAATGAAGGTGCTACGCGTATACCCCCCCCCCCCCCTTACGGCTGCTACGAATCCCTATCTAGAAAATCCCACAACAGCTTACCGTACCAATAAAGAGGGTTTATCAGTGAGTGGCTAAATATTATGAGACCAGATAATAAACACACCCGTTTCCGTGGATGTGTCATTGTCGTTGGGTGAACTCGGGTTGCTGGTGCTACATGATTAGATAGTGTTGGGTTGTCTCATGGGTAGAATATAGTAGGTTGGTAGTTCGTGATTAGGTAGCACAATGTATATCTGATTTTGATTATATTGCCTTAATGATTGTATGTGCCAATTTCGATACTTTCATCAACAAATGCAGAATTCTTATACCTAACTGCTTCCCCAATATGAAGAGGAGTGGCTTGAACTCCTGTTTGATTTGCCTGGCTTCCCCCACTGTTTCAGTTGTGCCTCACCTACACAGAGAGTAATCCAGCTAACTCTCACAAACACCTACACAGAGAGTAATCCAGCTAACTCTAACAAACACCTCCTCCTCCTATTCATTTCACTACACTATACAAGCACACCACACATCTTTCCCACACATCTGAATGGGCTTGTTACAGACAGCTTTGCTTTTTGTCTCCTGCATACACATACAATAAGCTAATGTCCGCTTTAACCCTTTCTGTACCGGCGACGTATTATTAGTTTGAATTGGGCTACAGTTAGACGATTTCATGAAGCTTAGGAAGGATATATGGTAGCGAAAAGGATTATTTGAGATAGTCGGTATCCTTGTATTTGGTAGACGTCCTTCCTAAGCTGAATAAAACCGTCTAATAGTTGCCAGAATATAATGAAAAGGACGTCACCGGTACTGAATGGGTTAAGGAGAGATGGGCCGTTCTTCTGGTTCCCCTTCTCCCTATTGTTAGGCCCATTAGTTTTCAGATTACAAAACGTGCGGCCCATTAGTTCGGTGATGTTAAGACCTTTCGCCCCATTTCTTTGTCAATATTAAGACTTTTCGTGTTTTTAGGTGTCGATTTTTGCCTGGCGAGCGATAGCAAGCCTATATTTTAAGAGGGACCGGCCTTAGGCCGGGACATTATTTTATCGAAAAATGTACACATTTATCTTGAAGGAGTGTCTTGGTGGGGTGTTTCTTAAGCTTGATGGAGGTCTAGGGAGGAACCTTCTAATAGGAAAGTAGAAAGTAGCTACGAGGTGCCGTTATAAAGGCTTATCCCTCAATACCTTCACCTGACCTGACCTAATACAATAATAAAATGATAAAAAGATACATAAATGAGCCAATAAAAACGACACACCCTCCCTTTAGGATATACAAGACTGTCCCCTTTCTCCTTCATGTTGAGCCCCGTTAGTTTTGATATTTAAGATGTTCGCTCCATTAGTTTGTCAATTATAAGACCTTTCGCCCCATTTATTTGTTTCGTGCCATTTATGTGTCGATTTTTTCTTGGCGAGCGATAGCGAGCCCATAATTTAAGAGGAGCCAGCCTTCGGCCGGAACATTTTTCTATCGAAAAATTTACAAATTTATCTTGAAGGAGTATCTTGGTGGGGTGTTTTTTAAGCTTGATGGAGGTCTAGGGAGGAAACTAATAAAATAATAAATAAATACATAAATAATAAATAAATACATAAATACTAAATAAATACATAAATAATAAATACATAAATAATAAATAAATACATAAATAATAAATACATACATAAATACATACATAAATAATAAATACATAAATAATAAATACATACATAAATAATAAATACATACATAAATAATAAATACATACATAAATAATAAATACATAAATAATAAATACATACATAAATAATAAATACATACATAAATAATAAATACATACATAAATAATAAATACATACATAAATAATAAATACATAAATAATAAATACATAAATAATAAATAAATACATACATAAATAATAAATACATAAATAATAAATACATACATAAATAATAAATACATAAATAATAAATAAATACATACATAAATAATAAATACATAAATAATAAATAAATACATAAATAATGAATACATAAATAATAAATAAATACATACATAAATAATAAATACATAAATACTAAATAAATACATAAATAATAAATAAATACATAAATAAATAAATACATAAATAATAAATAAATACATAAATAATAAATAAATACATAAATAAATAAATAAATAAATAATAAATAATTACATAGCGTAAATGAACCAATAAAGCAGCGAGGAGATAATGTATCACTTCTTGCTTCAGTCTCCCTCCATACCCTCTACAAGCAACACACTCACTCTCACTCTCTCTTTGCGGGAAGTCTCTCAAGGTTAGTTAATTAACCCCTTCTGTACCGCGACGTATTTTTAATTAGATTTCAGATATATTTAGACAATTTTATGAAGCCTAGGAAGGATATGTTATAGCTAAAATGATTAATTGGGATAGTTTATAGCCTTTTAATTGGTAGTCTTCCCTCTCAAGCTGAATAAAATGGTCTAAATTTAGCTGAAATCAAATAATATATAAGGTTAACCCTCTCCGACATATAACGCGATTTTGAGCCTATTGGGGATACTTTAAAGCCTTTGTTACCATCAGGGGTATTTAGAAACTTTTAGTTTAGTTACTTCAACCTCTGCAGTTGTCTTTGAGTTAGCTGTGGGCAGAAAACAAATTTTGGAGCGGTAATTATAAGAGTGAGAGAACTCTATTTCTTATTGCTAATCTGGCAACCTCTGCGTCATAAATGCGTGAAAGGGTTAATGGTGTTTCACTTCCTTATCAGCGGTACACCAACATCCACTGCTCTTCCTTGTATTTCTGTCATGACTCCATCCGTATACTGTATATATATATTGAATATATGTCAAAATAATAATTAAGTTATATTAAATAGGTGTTCATTAGGATTCATGATGCGTTAGTGTTCTCTAGAATTTGTGTGTCTCTAACTAACTAACTCTAACTCTCTCTCTCTCTCTCTCCCTCCCGAGTCATCGTTATAAAGTTATGGTCCTAAATCTATGACCAGGAATACATTAATATATGAATATAATTAATATATGAATACATTAATTAAACACGAAAATGACTAAACCCACTGGGAGAGGCATGCCAGGCGACGTTGGTTGATGCGTGTGTTTGTGTTTCATTATAATATTTATAAATTAGTAGTATCGCTTCATTAATATGATGAATACACTTATTGAAGCTATCTTGGGCTGAATTGAATCTTCATAATAATGCTTTACCTGATAGGATAATTACATTTCGGAGATTCGTTAAGGGGGGATGGTTCACTTTTTGGGCGATTTTTTGCATGTGTTCATTATTTTTCTAGTTTCCCCCCTAGACTTCCATAAAATTTAAAAAAACGTCCATTAGATCCCCCTTCTAGATTAATTTGTACATTTTTCGGTAGGAAAATGTCCCGGCCGAAGGCCGGTTACTCTTAAGATTACAGGCTCGCTGTCGCTCACCAGGAAAAAATCGACACCTAAATGACACGAAAGGACTTCAATTTTTTTTTTTTAAAGCGAAAAAAAAAAAAAAAAAGGTCCCACCCCTTTCCCATTCTTAAGTAAGCCATTTTAGATTTACAGAAGAGTGACCATTACTTGCATTACTGCATGTCCACAAACATTTCAGTAATGTAAGCAAGTTTCCTTTTTTTTTTTTTTTTTTTTTTTTTTTTTATTAAAGTCTTCAAATTGACAACGAAATGGGGCAAAAGGTATTAAAATCGCCAAACTAATGGGCCGACCGTCATAAAATGATTAAAATCTGAAAACTATTGGGGTAAGCATGAGGAAGAAGGATGACCAGAAAAACAGCCCATGTCCCCTTAAATCAGTTCAAAGTTTCATAATGCATCTGAATAAATGACCGAGGCTTTACCGTTATTGTATTATCTAGTATAATATATTATGTTTGTGTATTCCAGGTGTCAAGATGTTGGTAGAGTTGGCACTACTGGTGGTGTTGGTAATACTGCTACGATCATGGTGGCTTGGTAACACTGCGGGGAAGAACATGCCGCCAGGCAACAGCTTCCTCTCTCTCCAACACCCCTTCTCCCCTCTCAACACTCTTCTCTGAGCTAGTGCCGATACAAATGGCCAGTCCTGTATAGAATCGTGAGGTTCAGAGTCGTAAAAGATTCCAGGACGAGCTCCATAGAAACTGAAACTGAAACTGGTTAGCTTCTGATATCATCTCCATGGCCTTCTAACCCCTATCAGTAATAGCAGACATCAGAGGTGTAGTAGACCAGTGTTGTCTTAATAGTGTGAATGCTAGCCTATGATCATCAAGATCGAACTGACGACTCTGGTTACAGACAACATTCACAACCAAAGTCACTCCAACAGCACAATAACTTCCAACATGCACTTCACACATCTCACACAACAAGGGGAGACATTACAAAAGGCTTAAATTCCCGACATTCTCAGTGTATGCCATGATCATTTTGATGACTTGTCTTATTCCTGTATGAATGTGTGTGTGTGTTATAATAATAAATAGTTGTTGGATTATAGTTCACTTGCAGAGTCGGATACCATAGTCTCTAGCCCACTCATAAGAAGTCGTGGACCCCCTATGTTTTTATGTGTGCAATTATAACCATATGGATTGATTTTTAGATAGAACTTCCTTTTCAATAAATAATATATATAATTCTGTAGTTGATGTATAGAAAAGTTTATTCATAAATTCGTTTCCAAATATACTGTATACTTCCATAGTTCGAAATTGGGGAAGTCCACACATATTTATGAGTGGGCTAGAGACTATGGTATCCGACTGTACAATAAATATTCTACCTTAACTATGTGGTCACATGTGACCTTTGACGACTGTGAGATATTTGGGATCCCACCATAGTACAAACTCAGATGCACTGGTGAGACCTATGTGTAGGCTAACACAAGCTGATAGTTGAGCAGCTTGGCTAGGGACGGACCACACTACAATCCTCTTCTTTAGAATTCTGGTGGACTTGAACCCTTGACCTCGCGGTTGTCGCGTGGGCGCCCTAAAGCACCCATCACACCTAGCCGAGTTTAGGCCAAGACTGTCCGCGACCTAAGGGTCGTGGACAGTCTTTGTCTACGTCGCCGCGCATCATGGGCCGTCGCCAACCTAACAAACAGGTCGGGATTGGTCTTCACATACCCCCTCAAAAGTTCTACAAGCGAAAAAATTGAAATCAAGTCGGCGTGGAGTGAGGTCATAAAAATGGGACGGGAAGGGGACTGGAGGCTGATGGCGTGTGACGGCGCTTGGCGGCGCTTGACGGCGATTGACGACGCTTGACGGGAAACGGTAGGCGTCAGTGCGGCGGCACACGGCACCATAAATGATAAGTGGATAAGTGGATAAGTGGATTATCGCCACGTTTGGCTTTCTCAAGGACCACATCGTGCGGCAGAGTGGTCGTCAGAATAGCCAGGTAAATTTTGTTTTAATTAGTTTTGCATGTCTCGATTATTTAAAAGTGTTTGACACTGACCAGCCACGTGTGGACAAATTAATTATGTTTGTGGAGACTCGTTGTGCATACCACAGGTTTCTGACCTGACCTGGTTGTGGTATCTGCCGTTTGTTATTCCTTTCGTGATTTCATTATTGTATTGATTTACTTATTAATTTAATATCTTTATATATATTTTGTAATTAATTTATTCATGTACTTAGATTAATATTGCTATATTGATTTATATAAGGTATTTAGTCATTATTTATACTTTATTTATTATATATGTATGTATTTTTTGATTGATGACTTTCTTTATTTCATTATTGTATTACTTTATTTAGTTATTGAATATGTTATATATATATATATATGTATATATAACGTAAATCATTTTTTTATGCATACATTATTCATGCAGTGGATGAATGAAACAAGCCATATAATATATATATATATATATATATATATATATATATATATATATATTAGTACATATCAATACTAATAATTGACAATTTCAGGCTCATATAGCTGTCACCGGTTGCCAGGAACCGCAGTGTTATGGCTAGTCGTAGGCCAGGGTCGAGTGCCTTCCGGTAAAAAGTATAATTCTTTTCAATGCGGTGCGCCACACGTCCTAGTACCTCCCGGAAGACTGCAACATCCATCCGCAGGTAGTTTCTGTAGGCTGGCCCATCCTCCTGGGCGAGTTCCTTCAGTAGCTGCTCATAAATACCAAAGGTTTTCCTACGGAGAAGCCAGTTCCGGACCCACATGCGAGGGGTTCTATTCTCCCTCCTTCTTTTCCTCAACAGCAGCTTGCAGATGGCTATATTTGTCAGTAGGTAGTAATTTTCCAGATTTAACTGAACCTGGAGTAAGCGTAGATGTCGTATCGGGTTCCTGGGGACTGTGGTGAACATGGCTGCGTGCAACCGTTACGGTGGCTGAAGGTATACTGATGAGGCCCACCCTTTGGTGTACCTTTTATATACCACACCTTGAGTTCGGTCGCCGTCGTTCGGGGTCATGCAGGCCGGGGTCACCGTCCATACTGAAGGGGTCGCCGCTCATCGGCACAGTAATGAATATTGACGCCGCCCTAACTCCTGTCGACGCCGTTCGTCGGGTCGTTGTCGACGCACTAGTGGAAGCTAGCCAACGTAACACCGATATTCAAAAAAGGCAGCAAATCCCTACCCAGTAACTATCGTCCAATTAGCTTAACCTCAGTTGTATGTAAAATGCTAGAAACGGTCATACGAGACAGACTCGTAAATCACTTAGAGGAAAATAACATACTTAAAGATACTCAACACGGCTTTCGTAAAAAACGTTCCTGTTTAACAAACCTCTTAGACTTCTTCCACGATATCCTCAACCTCTACGATGAGAGTAAAGCTGTAGATATTATATACCTTGATTTTCAAAAGGCCTTTGACAAAGTTCCCCACAAACGTTTACTGCTAAAACTAAAAGCGCATGGAATACAAGACGGTGTGTTGAAATGGATAGAAAATTGGCTCAGCGACAGAAAGCAAAGAGTAGTCATAAACGGTAAGGCATCAAAATGGACCAATGTAAGTAGCGGGGTACCCCAGGGATCGGTACTAGGACCAATTCTCTTTCTAATTTACATCAACGACATAGATGAGGGTCTCACCTGTACAATTTCAAAATTTGCTGACGATACAAAAATTGCAAATAGCGTACTCTCAAAAGAACAAGTTGACGATATGCAACACAATCTAGATAAATTGTCATGTTGGGCCCAAATTCGGTGGCTGAAGGTATACTGATGAGGCCCACCCTTTGGTGTACCTTTTATATACCACACCTTGAGTTCGGTCGCCGTCGTTCGGGGTCATGCGGGCCGGGGTCACCGTCCATACTGAAGGGGTCGCCGCTCATCGGCACAGTAATGAATATTGACGCCGCCCTAACTCCTGTCGACGCCGTTCGTCGGGTCGTTGTCGACGCACTACGCCGCAGATCGGCACTCCAGCGGCGACCTAAAACTCACATTCAGTCCGGCATGGGCGCCGGTCTACCCCGTCAGGTCGCCGTCAGGCGGCGTGGCCATCCATACTGCGTCCCGTCCAAAACTCACCCCCCCATATCCTTAAGTTCTCCGCCGAAGGTCGGCAATCCTGACCACGACTCAAGGTCGTGGTCAGTCGTGGCTCAAATCGGCATGGTGTGACGCCTGTTGGCCTCTCGGCCAACCCGACCAATCAGACCCGTGTGTGTATGTGTGTGTGTGAGAGAGAGTATGTTTGTATGTGTATCAGTGTGTGTTTATGTGTGCTTCAATGTATGATAGTGAGAGAGAGTATGTTTGTATGTGTATGAGATAATGTATGTATATTTATGTAAGTGTGGGTGTCTCCCCCCTTTTAACTCCCCTCTTCCCTCCCTCTCTCTCTCCTCTCTCATCCCTCTCTCTCTCCCCCCTCAGGACCCACCATCTATCCTCTCCTGGGCAGCAAGTTCATCCACTCAGCGGAAGGAGCAAGGAAACTCAAGGCAGAGTACGGTAATGTTATCAGGTGAGGCCAATCAGCAGTTTAGTGTACGGTAAAAACAAATGTTCTCTCTCTCTCACTCTCTCTCTCTCTATGTTTTTTTTTATAGCTGGCGAGAAATTGGCTTGTCCCCATCATAGTAACTCAGCTCTTGCAAAAAATGTATAGCCAAATATATTGTTAATTCCAAAAACCAGTCAATAATATGATGCAGAGATATAATATCCTTTGATTTTTTCAATAGTTATCGAGAAAAGAGCTGCTAAGGTAGTCAAATTTCCGCCAAGTTCAAATAAATCAACTATAGTTCATCTCAGAACCAACTAAGCCATTGTCAAATAACTTCCTAACCAAATATAATCTCACTTAAGGGGAGGTGTTTGGTTTCTCTGGACTCCCTTCTCCCTTATGCTTAGCCCCATTAGTTTTGAGATTTCAAGCTTAAGGTCTTTCGCCCCATTTCTTTATCAATATTAAGACCTATCAAATTAATCACAGCCGATTTTTTTCTGGCGAGCATTAGCGAGACTGGAATTTAGGAGGAACCGGCCTTTGGCTGGGACACTTTTCTATCGAAAAATGTACAAATTAGTCTGAAGGGGATCTGGGTAGAGAGTACGAAAGAGAGAGAGAGAGAGAGAGAGAGAGAGAGAGAGAGAGAGAGAGAGAGAAAGACCACCTCCACCTCCTTTATCCGGCAGAACACGTATGGGAGTGAACGACATGACAATCCTCTGTGACTACAAGCTCATCAGAGAAGCCTTCCTCAAGTTGGAGTTTTCTGGCCGACCCCCTTGGAAGTCCCTCCATTTCCTGACCTATGGCAAGGAATCAGGTGAGTGGAGAGAAACAGTTGCTCATTATTAATTAGAATAGTCATGTAGATAGGTAGAGGCCTTCAATGTAATCTTCGTTATTCATTTTCTATAAGTTTTGGACGCCTGACGTCACTGCCAGCCACTCAGGGCGGATACAAAGAGAGCTGTCAGAGATGGTTCACCCGTACTGTAACACACCCGCTTCCTGCATATGGTCAGTTTATCCAAATTACTAGTTTCTATGGTGCTAAGGGTGCTCCAGTAACTACGCTCAAAGCCTAACACAAGTATCCAGACCTAGTCAAGTCACGGTATATGGAAGCCTATAACCTATAAATAGAGCACACTTTGTGACTTCTCACACTCACAGTGAGAAGCCAAAGCAGTGTCATTGGATCCAGGAAGGATTTGTTTTCTTTACCATACACCCCCAAGGAGGTCGACCACATTGTATTATGGGAGTAAAGGCAGGGGACCTAGGGACTGGAAAGTGAGCTAACAAAACTGTCTCTCATTCTTTCTTTTAAGGTGTGATCATGAGCAACGGTCAACTATGGCAGAACGCTCGTCGGTTCTTACTAAAGAATCTTCGTGACCTTGGAATGGGCAAGAGTCAGATGGATCAGGTCATTCAGGAGGAAGCCCAGATGTTGGTCAACGACTTTAAGAATTATGACGGGAATCTGACACACCCGCCAGAGTCTATCAATATTGCTGTGTTGAATGTTATCTGGCAACTGCTTGCTAGTGAGTTCAAATATTCTGTTAATTGAAACAAAGAACAAATCTTGACTTAGTAGAACATGAACAGCTATATTATACATTCAATCTAAAAAGTCCTCTGTTGCCTAAGTCACCTATACAAGTAATTCAACGTTTCTTTTCTCTCCTCTCAAATACCTACGGCGCTCCCTGCAGCAATGAGGCAGGTGACAAGTTGGTTGAAGCTTAGATTTTACTTGCGTGGACTGGTTTGAGTTTGTATAATATATATGCATAAAAAGTTGCTTTAACTTGAAGTAACAGATGCACTTACGGCCTTAATATTTTTGTGAGAGGGGAGAATTGGTGTTGGAGAGAGAGGAAGCTGTTGGAGTGGCTGTGTTGTGTCTATTATTAGTCTGTATACATCGTCGATGTGTACCCCGACTGGGTGCAAGCATGTGAAACACGCTAGGACGTACTACCATACCCACTCAATATGTCCGCCTTGGCTGGGATCGAACCCAGGTCAAGCAGATTCACACTTGAGTGTGTTATCCACGCGGCCGCTGTGGCCAGTTCCTGAAATCACAAAGTTGGTGCCATCCTAAGGGGTCAAACTTGCAACATATTCTCCAATAAACAGGTTATTAATTGATATGGGAACTCGATGGCCTGTTATCATATCAAAATAACATCTCCATAACAATAAGAAACATATCGTCATATCGGTAACGAATAACACTTTATGATGGAACCGATTTTCACCCTGGCTTACTATTTTTAACTTTGGTGGTTAACCCTTTCCAGCTAGGATTAGCCTACTTCATGTTCTTGAAATGGTCATCGCAACTTTTTACAAATTATGATACCTATTTGGCATACTCTTTCAGATCGTCGGTATGACCTCCACGACCAAGAGATCCACAGTTTTATACGGTTGATGAAGTCACTCCAAGAGGACACCACAAGGTTCCTCCTGCCCGACATCTTCCCTCTCGTAAACTACCTCCCCGGCTTCATCAGGAGGAAATTCACCAACGAGGATATAACCAATGCTAACGTCAGAGAGTTCAGGTCAATAATGAAGGTAGGAGAACTGTGATAATAATTAACTATGTGTGCAAGTTATTCGTACACTCCGAAACCATACAATTTTTTTTTACAAATATATCTAGAAGGGGGATGTTGGGGATGTTTTTTTAAGCTTGATGAAGGTCTAGGGAGGAAACTAATACAATGCTAAATAAATCGACCAAAAAATAAACGCTTCCTCCCTTAAGATTGATAGCCTAATTATAGTGTCTAATGTTAGCCAGAATATAATAAAGAAAAGCGTCCTAATACTGAAAGGTTTACTCAGTTGTATATTTTGTTCTTTGGTTTATACAGCTTAGGAAGGATCTATGAGAATTAAAAGGTAAAAACTGTCGTAGTTAACCCTCTGACATCTATATACCCTCCCTAATCTAAATAAAATTGTCTAATGATAGCCAGACTGTACTGACAAACGCGTCATAATCCTCAAGGGGGTTAACCATTTGTATATTTTGTTCTTTATTTCAGGAGGTCATAGATACACACAAGAAAGAGTTGGACAGGAACCACCCCCGAGACGTTATTGATGAGTACCTGCTGGAGATGGAGAAGGAAGACTCAGATGTGGCCTTTTTCTTTAATGGTGAGTGACATTTGGCCTTTTTTCCCTCCTTCAGTGGTAATATTTGGCCTTTTTCTGTCAATATTGAGTGACATTTGGCCTTTTTTCCCTCCTTCAGTGGTAATATTTAGCCTTTTTCTTCAATGGTGACTGGTATTTGGCCTTTTTTTTTCCTTCAGTGGTAATATTTGGCCTTTCTCTGTCAATGGTTAGTGACATTTGGCCTTTTTTCCCCTTCAGTAGTGAGTAATATTTGGCCTTTTTCTTCAAGAGTTATTATCATTTGGCCTTTTTCTTCAAGGATGAGTAACATTTACCCCCTATCTTCGATGATGAGGAACATCTGGTCTTTTTCTTTGATGGGGAGCATGAGACTTGGGGCCTATTTTCAGAAATATTTGATAGTTCATGTTATACTTGCATACATCATACTCCTCATTAATGTTTCCATACATCCTTGTGATGAATAAAGCGGCATAACAGTTCCATTCTTTAAGCCATTCCTTTTTATTGTAGATGATGACTTGATGCGGATTATATTTGACCTGTTCGGTGCTGGGTTTGACACGACCTCCAGTACACTACGATGGGTGATAAACTACATGGCGGCGTACCCGGAGGTGCAGAAGAAGGTGCAGCAGGAGATTGATAGCAAGGTGCCCCGGGATACACTACCTTCACATCTGCAGAAGTCACAGTAGGTCTTTGGAAGTTTTATAAAGAGAAATATTGGATGGTGCCCTTTGATAGTCAGTTTAACGAAGTATGATGTATGATAGTGTCCCTAGAAACATTGTCTTCACACCTGCAGAAGTCACAGTAGGTCCTCTTCGGGAGTTTATAGGGTGTGAGATACATTTGTGCCCCAAGAAACATTGTCCTCGAAACTCCCAATAGGTCTTCATTAGCTTAATATGGCGTGATCATTAATGGTGTCTTGAAAAACATTACCATCA
Organism: Paralithodes platypus; assembly: GCA_032716605.1. Lineage (NCBI taxonomy): Eukaryota > Metazoa > Arthropoda > Malacostraca > Decapoda > Lithodidae > Paralithodes > Paralithodes platypus. The sequence goes on along the minus strand of CM064493.1, from coordinate 36,385,462 downwards.
AACCTGCAGGAATCACAGACATTAATTTTGCGTTTGTTTCCAGGTTGCCGTACTTGGATGCCACACTGCATGAGATCCTCCGTAAGTCCTCACTCATCCCCTTCGCTGTCTCCCATACCGCAACCAAAGATATGGAGCTCGGAGGCTACTTCTTTCCTAAGGTCAGTAATTTACTTTATATATATTGAATGGATATGTTGTACAACAGCATAGTAGCCTACAGTCACTTGTTGCACAGCTACGATGACTGAGCAATGTCTCGGTCTACTATCCTCTAAACAGTCTCGGTAGCCAACGAGACCCTGCTTACGGCTCTCCCTGAGCCGAGTAGCTTCCGTATGCGTGGCTATGGCTGTGGTGCAAGCTGAGCAAGCACATTTGCTTATAAGGGGCTTTGAAGGCCGAAGGAACACAGCCTATGTTGCTCCTTGTGTCAAATTACCTACCACTAAGCACAGCTAGCACTAGCAATAAGCAAGCAACGAATCATCGAATTACCTCCATAGCAGCTGGGTCCCTCACCTTAGACTCCTTGGTGTAGGCACAAGTCCTACTAGGGCTCGGAGCCCAACGGGAATCCGGTCTATGATACTCCCGGGTCGAATTACCCCCATGCTAGCTGCATGGGTCCCCTACCCTAGAATCCTTGCGGGTGGGTGGCCATAAAGGACAAAGAAACAGACAGTGACCGTTCGATTTTTGGCAGATATGTTTATAATTTTCTACCTTCTTTCTGTTTCTGATAATTCATATCCAATGAATTGCTGATCCACCCTTACCCCTTCTTTGGGATCCCCTGATATACTATTGACTGACTAACTGAATGAATGAATAACAAACTGATTGACTGACTGAGTGAATGAATGAATAACGAACTGACTGACTGACTGACTGAAAGATTAACTAACTGACTGACTGAATAACTAACTGATTGACTTACTGAATGAATGAATGAATAACGAACTGACTGACTGACTGAAAGATTAACTAACTGACTGACTGAATAACTAACTGATTGACTTACTGAATGAATGAATGAATAACGAACTGACTGAATGAATGACTATCTAACTGATTGACTGACTGACTGAATGGCTAACTAACTGACTAGCTGAGTAACTAATTGAGTGCTGATTGGTTAACTGAATAACTGATATTTATTAGTGTTTATCGTTTACTATTGTTGTTCAGGGTACAAACGTGATGGGTGCCTCTGTTCTGGTTCACGAGGACCCCCAATACTGGCCCAACCCCCAGATCTTCAACCCCGAGAGGTTCCTGGACAAAGACGGGAAATTCCTGTCACACAAAGAGGGCTTCATTCCCTTCGGTATAGGTAAGGTACACTCGGATGCCATAGTCTCTACCCCACTTATGAATATTCGTTGACTTCACCTATTTCTAATTCTGGAAATACAGTAAATCTCTGGAAACAAATTTATGATTATAATATTCGGTTGTATATCGATGTCTACCGCTTGAAATTCCTTATAAGCTAATACTCATAAGTGACCTATTCCCATTCCCATTCCAGACAAGTTATAATATGTACAGACGTAATTTAGTTTGTAATTTAGCTAGTTATCGATGTCTACCGCTTGCAATTCCTCATAACCTAAAACTCTTACGTAACCCATTCTCATTCCCATTCCCATTCCAGGCAAGCGACAGTGCCTGGGGGAAGCTCTGGCCCGCATGGAGTTGTTTATATTCTCCGCGGCCCTCCTCCAGAATTTCACCTTCGCCCCTCCTCCAGACAAACACATGGACCTCACCCCAGACAAGCTACCCTACAGACAGGTCACCAAGGAACAAGATATACTGATTACTATTAGGAAGTAGAGGGTTTTGCTCCATTAGTTTGACGCTTTTAAGACGTTTCGCCCCATCTACCGAAACATTTTAAAATATATCTTAAAGGGGGATCCTGGTGTTGTATTTTTAAGTTTGATGGAGGTCTAGGGAAGAAACTAGAAACAAAATGAATATATGAACAAATCGACTAGAAAGTGAACCATCCCCCCTTAATTTTGTATATTTTATCACTCTACTATACTACTCTATAATAGCATACATACACTCAGCACTGGGCTAGTTGGAATCCTTGGAATCAGGGGTGTACTTATTGAGTCAACTGTACAATTGTGGTCATGCAATCTCGTACAGTCGCAGTTATTAACCCCTTCTGAACCGGTGACGTCCTTTTCATTAGTTCAACTTAGGAGGGACGTGTACCCATTACAAGACTACAGACTATCTCAATGAATCCTTTTAGCTACCATATATCCTTCCATATATCCATATACCATTTATCCTCCCTAAGCTTCATAATATCGTCTAAATATAGCAAGAATTAAGCTAAAATGACGTTGCCGGTACAGAAGGGGTTAATGTTGTCTATATATAATGTTGAAGCTGTTTCGGGCTCAATTGAATCTCGTCATTATTTCTTGACCTAATACTACGGAGGTGGGGGGTGGCGCGCGTATTTATTTCCTCATATATTTATTTTTTAATATTTGTTTAAGTCTCTTCCCTAGACCTCCATCAAGCATAACAAAAACCACCGCCTCAAGACCCTCCTTCAAGATATATTTGTACATTTTTCAGTTGAAAAATGTCCGGGCTGAAGGCCGGTTCCTCTTAATATACAGGCTCGCTATCGCTCGCAAGGAAAATATCGACACCTAAATGACATGAAAAGTCTTAATATAGACAAAGAAATGGGACGAAATATATCAAAATCGCCAAACTAATGGGCTGAACGTCATAAAATCTGAAAACTAATGGGGCTAAGCATGAGGCAGAAGGGGGGGGGGGGAGGGGGGGGGCAGAAAAACGACCCTTCTCCCCTTAATTGGGGCTTCAGAATGTGTCAGAATTATAGATCGCTACTGTACATATGGCAAGATATCCAACTGGTAAATTGTATAGGCCACCCCCCCCCCCCCCCCGCCCAAAAATAATAAAATAAAATAATAAAATAAAATAAAATAAAATAAAAATAGGAAAAGTGGGGATTGGGCCTGAGTAAATAGATATATAGAATAGGTTGATATAATATATATTGTATAGAGTAATCATAACAAAAAATATACAAACTTGACCTACAGTAGTTGTACAAAAGCATCATGGTCTGCGCTCTACTTAACAAATTATCATATTTCTGGAAATGCTAGGAATTGTAATAATATATTTTAGTTAGCCATGTAATTCCGTTCTCCTAAATTCTGTTCTCATAGAAACTACTTCTTATGTGGAAAAACTATCTTCTTCTTCTTCTTCTTCACGATGCACAGTGTCAACAGGGATGTAGCCCCCAGATAACTGCGCAAGTAGTACAAGACTTAATTAAGGTTCATGGCGAGGGGGCACGATTTCTAGCACGTAACATAGTATAAGAATCAATGGGGCTTATAAACGTTTGTGAAGTTTATATTGTTTACATTATCGATGAAAAACGCTATTCAAATAATTTCTACCTCGATTTGTTTGTGTTCATGGATGATTTTATATAATTGAAAAATATCAGAGTGAGTTTCAATCATGTTTATCATCTTACTTATCTTATTATCCATACTTCATGCTAATATTCTTATGTTAAAAATTCTTTACTATGTATTGTATATATATATATTTTTCGTTTGTTATGTACATATTATGTAAGCAGAATAACCACTGGCTGTTGATTTTTTTTTTTTTTATTATTATTATTATTATTAGTATTATTATTACTTCAAGGAATACGCGAGCCTCGACATTGCTTGTTGTTGTTGTTCCCCAAGCTGCCTGGCCGAACAGCCCCAAGGCTCCGAGCATGGCCAAGGCCATAACCGAGCGCCCCCACAGAACCCTCCCTGCCGACCACAATAAAGCCTGGGTGACCGAAGCCACTCCATGGCGGGGAGCTAAGGAGGGTGCGGAAACGCCCGGAAAACCAAAGCCCCACCCAGGGCCCTGTGCCCCTCAGCAATTATGAAGAGAAAGTTGAGGGGCAAGGGAAAAATGTGACGCTTTGGTTTCCAATCTTGGTAGATTGGGAGGTCAATCCACGGAAGAGACGCCGTCACTCGAGATCTAGAAAATATATAAGTAAAAGGAACAGTCAGAGTAAGCTATGGGTATGGCAGAGATCGCTCAGTTCTCACTCTGATAGACCAGCCCATCACCAACGACATTGCTTGTTCCCAGCCATTGTTGTTGTGAGCAGAGTGGGTCTATATCTGGTATGTTAATTATAAACACAAATATTACGAGAGCGACGAGGCAGCGTTGACAAGGGAGAATATCACTGCGGTTGTTTACTTCACAGATTTATGCATGTAATAATAATAATAATAATAATCGGTTTATTTCAAGCCGGCAGCCAACGGGGCTGAAAATACACAGACTTTACCTAGATCTTATCCTAATGGATCAACAGACTGATCCTGGCAGCTAACGAGAGCGCCTACATACTCCCAAGGGAGTAGGACGTGGGCAGGAGACTTTGTGGGTCCCCCGAGACGATCCGCCCAGATCTTTGCCTTCACGGCCAGGGAAAGTTTTTGAGAGAGAACTTCCCCTGCCGGCGCGTGGGATTGAACCCCCGACACCAGAGCTAGGGCTCCCAATACAGAGTACTAAGCACGCTCGGCCACCGTGACCGTGTGTGTAGTGAGTGTATGTGTGTATTGTATGTGCAGTGTGTGTGTGTCTGCGTGTGTGTAGTGAGTGTGTGTGTAGTGTGTGTGTCTGAGTGTGTGTGTGTGTGTGTGTCTGAGTGTGAATCTGTGTGTAGTGTGTGTGTGTGTGTGTAGTGAGTGTGAGTGTGTGTGTGTGTGTGTGTGTGTGTAGTGTGTGTGTGTGTGTGTGTGCAGTAGTAGTGTGTGTGGATGTAATAATCAGTTATTTGAAATGAATTATATTTTGAACATACACACACACGGATTATTACTCATTTACTTCTACCATGTTGTCCCATGTGCCATGTGGGAGAGCAGTGGAAGGTACCTCCAGATACGTCGAAGGATCCCCCCTATCGACCAATCGGGCGACGCCTCTGGTGGTGACTTCAGCTCCCTGGAGTTGGTGGAGGTGAGGTTCCGGTCCTCCAATCCGCGGCCGACTTGGCCACGTGACATCACGTTGGGGTCCTCCGATAGGCACCGCCTCTTGGGACTGGGGGGGGGGGGATCGAGGGGGTTCGTTTTGGTTTGAGAGGGGGGCACCAGGTGGGCTATAGCCGCGTTTTCTCTCGTGGCTTGTACCTGGTATTGTGAGGGGGAGACTGGTGTATTTTGGCCGTTGTGGGGGAGGACTGGGGTTTCTGAGCCAGACATCTCTTGGAGGTTTTGATATAACAGTTTGGATATTTTAAGAAGTTTTACCTCATTAGTTTGGCTCCTTAATTTTTTAGTTTAGGGGCAGAGAAAGAAGACATTGCTCGAAAATGGCAAAAACAGTCAAAACTCTCAATAATAACTAAACAAAATTATAATAAACCCCAAAACGTCGCACCAGCTAGTGTTCAGATATCAACATTCAATCAGTAAAGGAAATAATAGACAAATACCTGAAGCATATATTTATTATTATTTATATTTGCAATTATTGACTGACCTGGCTAAATACAAAAATAGAAACATATACTGTAGTGAAGGAAAGTATACCAACCAGTCAGGAAGAGAACTGTAGGTGTGTAATTTGGGAGGAACCGGACCGAAAAATGTACAAAGTTACCTCTAAAAGGGGGTGTTCTTTCAAGCTTGATGGAGGTCTAGGGAGCAAACTAAAAACCTCCCCATAAGGAGACGTGGCTTAGCCCTTTTAGTACCGGTGACGTCCTTTGCATGGTATTCCGGCCACCATTAATCGATTTTATTCAGCTTAGGAAAGATCTGCGGTAGCTAAATGGATGAATTGAGATAGTCTGTGGCCTTCTAATTGGTAGATGTCCTTCCTAAGCTGAATACAATCGTCTAAAAGTTGCCAGAATATAATGAAAAGGACGTCACCGGTACTGAATGGGGTAAAAAAAAAAAAAAAAAACTTTGCAGCGCTTGATACCGAACGAATACAGTGGGATTGAGTGTTGTGTACAGAAATTAGACGCATTAGTATTTCCATTCCTAAAGGTAACGTCATTTTCCCTTTTATTTCGTCCATTAACGATGCTGCGAAGGGATATAATGGTTCAACCCCTTCTGTACCGGTTACACAAAAATCTATCTATATTTAGACGAGCTTGTGCAGTTTAAGAAGGATCTGTGGTAGTAAACAGTTATAAGTGAGAACTGTGAGATCATTGGAAGCCTGTGATTTGCTGGAGGCTCTTTATATACTGAATAACATCGTCTAATAGTAGCCAGAATACAGTTTAAAAGGACGGCACCGGTACAAGGGTCAGTCATCTACTTCCTGGCACTAATATGAATATCCTGAGCCCTCGCAAATTGGCCGAAGAACCCTCCCGTTGGTTCCAAGTCGATCTCGATACCTGGGTTAGGGGTGAAGGTGAAATTCTGGAGGAGGGCCGCGGAGAAGATAAACAACTCCATGCGGGCCAGAGCTTCCCCCAGGCACTGTCGCTTGCCTGGAATGGGAATGGGAATGGGAATAGGTCAATTTTGAGTGTTAGGTTGTAAGGAATTTCGGTAGACATCGATAAATAGCCTAAATACAAACTAAAATACGTCTGTTCTGTCACTTGCCTGGAATGGGAATCGGAATGAGAATAGGTCAATTATGAGTGTTAGGTTATAAGGAATTTCAAGCGGTAGACATCGAAAAATTGCCAAAAAACAAACTAAAATACGTCTATACATAATTATGACAGAGCTTCACCAAGGCACTCACTTGTCTGGAATGGGAATGGGAATAATATTAGGAATAGCAGTGTAGTTGAATGTCATTTTATTCGTAATGCATGCCAACACTCGGGCACATTAACCAAAACACTTTTCTCATTCACTTTCAAAATTGGAATATTCAAGAATATTCAGTTGCGTCTAAAGGTTTATAGTACACTAAGCAATATATCAGATGACACTATGAGTGTTCACAACTTTTTTTAGACCAATATTAATTTCAAAACATCACACCTGTACAGGTATTTGCAGATGAATTATCGAACACAAGTTGTACATCTAACATCTGTTGCCAACAACAACACGATGTCTTTATATTAAATGAGAACTTCCTACAGGCAGCCTTGCCTCCTGAATTCGTTCTCTAAAGATATATTAATTCACTCATAACTCCTCTGGTCTCTATAAGTCAAAATTTACTAAGAACCTAAGAAAACGGAAATTTACAACAAGCCTACTAGCCCAAACGAGGCAGTTACTTCATTATCTCATAGGTAATTAAGAACTCCCACTACAACCTATATCCCCTATAATGCATCTACTGTATAATAACATCCTTTTAACATTGGAGAGCATGCATAAAGTTCTTACCTATGCCAAAAGGAATGAATCCCTCTTTGTGTGACAGGAACTTGCCGTCTTTATCCATGAACCTCTCTGGGTTGAAGATGTGGGGTTGGGGCCAATACTGGGGGTCCTCGTGAACTAGGACAGAAGCCCCCAACACACTGGTTCCCTGAAAATAACCATACCACATTATATTAACCCATTCAGTACCGGGGACGTCCTTTTAATCCTATTCTGGCAACTATTAGACGATTTATATTAAGCTTAGGAAGGACCTCTAGCAATAATAAGGCTTAGTACTATCTCAACCAACCCTTTAAACTAACACAGATCCTTCCCAAGCTGCATAATATCGACTCAATATAGCTAGAATAATATATAACACACGAATACGGGCTAGGAATACTGGCTACATTACTAACCTTAGGGACGAAGTATCCTCCTAGTTCCGTGTCCTGGGTGGAGATGTGAGCGACAGCGAAGGGCACCAGTGATGACACCCGTAAGACCTCGTGCAGGGTGGCGTCCAGGTAGGGCAATCTGAGGGGGAGACATTTGCTAGGAGTTCCAGGAATTATTATTATTTTTTTTTTTTAGGGTTTTTTATTTATTTTTTTATTTTTATTTTTTTATCTCACCATCAAAAGGCACCACCTAATATTGCTCCTTATGAAACTCCCGAAGACCTACTGTGACTTCTACACGTGTGAAGGTCGTGTTTCTAGGGGCACTGTCATCACGCTTCATAAAACTCACCATCCAATATTGCTCTCATCATAAAACTCTCGAAGAGGACCTACTGTGACTTCTGCAGGTATTAAGGTAAAGTTTCTAGGGACACTATCATACATCATGCTTCGTTAAACTCACTATCAAAGGGCACCATCAAATATTGCTCTCATCATAAAACTCCCGAAGGTGACCTACTGTGACTTCTGCAGGTGTGAAGGTAATGTTTCCCGGGGCACCTTGCTGTCAATCTCCTGCTGCACCTTCTTCTGCACCTCCGGGTACGCCGCCATGTACAGCATCAACCACCGTAGTGTGCTGGAGGTCGTGTCGAACCCAGCGGCGAACAGGTCAAATATAATCCTCATCAAATCATCATCTAGAGAAAAAAAAAGCATAGATAAGTTCCACAAGAGGATACGTATTTACACATATAGTCCGTCCATTCTAGGGTGGGCAGAAATCGTAACCTCTAACTTCTCATAACTCAAAAATGACTTGAGTAATCGAGCTCATATTTCTACCAAATATATATACAAATATATATACAAAATTATATACAGAGGCATAAGGTCAGATACGAGCTATTATGGTATAAATTTCAGGCAATGTTATCTAAATCAGTGGTCCAATTTTTAATCTCTCTCTCTCTCTCTCTCTCGTATGTGTTACTTTTACTGAATATAATAACTATAAATGTCCTTTTGTGTCGTCCTTACACCTCAGCATGAGTGTGTGTGTGTGTGTACTGTAAATTACTTTCCTGCCCAGTTGAGATTGAGTCCACGCAATAGCCAGCCAAACCCAGTAAAACTCCTGGTATAACTATAACCATTAACCCCTTAAGGGGAGATGAGTCGCTTTTCTGGACCCCTTTCTCCCTCGTGTTACACTCCATTTGTTTTGAGATTATATGACGTTCGGCCCATTAGTTTGGCGATTTTAACCCATTTCGCCCCATTTCGTTGTCAATCTTAAGATCTTTATTGCCATTTAGGTATTCGATTTTTTCCTGGCGAGCGATAGCGAGCCTATAATTTAAGATAAACCGGCCTTCGGCCGGGAAATTTTTCTATCGAAAAATTTACAAATTGATCTTGAAAGGGGGTGTAGGGGATTATTTCTAAGCTCGATAGAGATCTAGCGAGGAAACTAAATAATAAATTGATAGATAAAGATATAGACCAAAAAACAAGCACTACCCCCTGATCATGAACAACAACCAACCCAGTGTCGCCCCGCACCCTCGCTCTCTCTTTAACTTTCGGCAGCAATGATCTATGCTATTGTGCTGCCGTGTGCAAAACTCTCGCTTTCACTCACTCGCTCACACATACACACATTCTCTCTCTCACTCTCTCAGTCTCTCTTTCTCTATCTATCTATCTGTCTATCTAGGTTATCTCTCTATATATCTATTTTTGTTCTCTCTCTCTCTCTCTCTCTCTCTCTCTCTCTCTCTCTCTCATTGGGCTGCCTAATCATGAACTACCAACCAATTGTCTTCGTCTCTGAGAGTAACACGACACTATCTAATCAATTAATCATGTACGTGTATCAATCCAGTATTCACCCAGCGACAACAACATGGCCACGGAAACTGGTGTATTTGTAGTCGATAGTACTCAGGATTCAGCCAGCCACCATGACCAGGCAGACACAAGTTTATCTTATCAATGTTGGTATTTGACTGTCGGTGATAAACAAAGTGTGTGTGTTTGTGTTTGTGTGTGTGTGTTTGCGTTGTGTTTGAGGGAGGTCTAGCGAAGAAACTAAAACAATATATAAATAAATGAATTAATAGACCAAAACAACAGACAGTATAGCCTCTTAAGTACCCTCTATAGTTTACACTGTGGCATGTACTGTACAAGGTTGGGACTGGCATGCATTTTTTTTTTTTCAATATAATTATTATCATCATGCAATATATATTCTTGCTTGCTAGATCATCCCTACAAGCATGCAATATTCACTATGTTAGTTTGTTATATTTATTTTTGTTTGCAATATCAACACTACAATTATGCAACATCCACACTGATATTTTTGTTAGTCATCGTTGCAAGCATCATTATCTCAATTCATTGTTGCAGTCATCATTGCATGCATACAAAATTCGGTAGCTTATGGCAGTCTCAGTATCATTTGCAATATACACTCATTATATTATTTACTTGTTATTATTGCAGTATCATTATAGCATGCAATATTCATCTAATGGGCCCTTTTTTCTCTGGCGGGCCCTTTTCTCTCTGGCGGGCCCTTTTCTCTCCGGCGGGCCCTTTTCTCTCCGGCGGGCCCTTTTCTCTCCGGCGAGCCCTTTTCTCTCCGGCGGGCTCTTTTCTCTCCGGCGGGCCCTTTTCTCTCCGGCAGGCCCTTTTCTCTCCGGCGGGCCCTTTTCGCTCCGGCGGGCCATTTTCTCTTCGGCGGGCCCCTTTCTCTCCGGCGGGCCCTTTTCTCTCCGGTGTGGTTCTGGCGAGGGGTGTAGGTGGGAGAGCAGTGGAAGGGACCTCCAGATACGTCGAAGGATCCCCCCTATCGACCAATCGGGCGACGCCTCTGGTGGTGATGTCAGCTCCCTGGAGTTGGTGGAGGTGAGGTTCCGGTCTTCCAATCCGCGGCCGGCTTGGCCACGTGACGTCACGTTGGGGTCCTCCGATAGGCGCCGCCTCTTGGGAGTGGGGGGGGGGAGGGGGATCGAGGGGGTTCGTTTTGGTTTGAGAGGGGGGCACCAGGTGGGCTATAGCCGCGTTTTCTCTCGTGGCTTGTACCTGGTGTTGTGAGGGGGAGACTGGTGTATTTTGGCCGTTGTGGGGGAGGACTGGGGTTTCTGGGCCAGACATCTCTTGGAGGTTTTGATATAACAGTTTGGATATTTTAAGAAGTTTTACCTCATTAGTTTGGCTCCTTAATTTTTTAGTTTAGGGGCAGAGAAAGAAGACATTGCTCGAAAACGGCAAAAACAGTCAAAACTCTCAATAATAACTAAACAAAATTATAATAAACCCCAAAACGTCGCACCAGCTAGTGTTCAGATATCAACATTCAATCAGTAAAGGAAATAATAGACAAATACCTGAAGCATATATTTATTATTATTTAAATTTACAATTATTGACTGAGCTGGCTAAATACAAAAATAGTAACATATACTGTAGTGAAGGAAAGTATACCAACCAGTCAGGAAGAGAGCTGTAGGTGTGCAATTTGGGAGGAACCGGACCGAAAAATGTACAAAGTTACCTCTAAAAGGGGGTGTTCTTTCAAGCTTGATGGAGGTCTAGGGAGCAAACTAAAAACCTCCCCATAAGGAGACGTGGCTTAACCCTTTTAGTACCGGTGACGTCCTTTGCATGGTATTCTGGCCACTATTAATCGATTTTATTCAGCTTAGGAAGGATCTGCGGTAGCTAAATGGATGTATTGAGATAGTCTGTGGCCTTCTAATTGGTAGATGTCCTTCCTAAGCTGAATAAAATCGTCTAAAAGTTGCCAGAATATAATGAAAAGGACGTCACCGGTACTGAATGGGGTAAAACAAATATATATATATACCTTTGCAGCGCTTGATACCGAACGAATACAGTGGGATTGAGTGTTGTGTACAGAAATTAGACGGATTAGTATTTCCATTCCTAAAGGTAACGTCATTTTCCCTTTTATTTCGTCCATTAACGATGCTGCGAAGGGATATAATGGTTCAACCCCTTCTGTACCGGTTACACAAAAATCTATCTATATTTAGACGAGCTTGTGCAGTTTAAGAAGGATCTGTGTTAGTAAACAGTTATAAGTGAGAACTGTGAGATCATTGGAAGCCTGTGATTTGCTGGAGGCTCTTTATATACTGAATAACATCGTCTAATAGTAGCCAGAATACAGTTTAAAAGGACGGCACCGGTACAAGGGTCAGTCATCTACTTCCTGGCACTAATATGAATATCCTGAGCCTTCGCAAATTGGCCGAAGAACCCTCCCGTTGGTTCCAAGTCGATCTCGATACCTGGGTTAGGGGTGAAGGTGAAATTCTGGAGGAGGGCCGCAGAGAAGATAAACAACTCCATGCGGGCCAGAGCTTCCCCCAGGCACTGTCGCTTGCCTGGAATGGGAATGGGAATGGGAATAGGTCAATTTTGAGTGTTAGGTTGTAAGGAATTTCGGTAGACATCGATAAATAGCCTAAATACAAACTAAAATACGTCTGTTCTGTCACTTGCCTGGAATGGGAATCGGAATGAGAATAGGTCAATTATGAGTGTTAGGTTATAAGGAATTTCAAGCGGTAGACATCGAAAAATTGCCAAAAAAACAAACTAAAATACGTCTATACATAATTATAACAGAGCTTCACCAAGGCACTCACTTGTCTGGAATGGGAATGGGAATAATGTTAGGAATAGCAGTGTAGTTGAATGTCATTTTATTCGTAATGCATGCCAACACTCGGGCACATTAACCAATAAACTGTTCTCATTCACTTTCAAAATTGGAATATTCAGGAATATTCAGTTGCGTCTAAAGGTTTATAGTACACTAAGCAATATATCAGATGACACTATGAGTGTTCACAACTTTTTTTAGACCAATATTAATTTCAAAACATCACACCTGTATTTGCAGATGAATTATCGAACACAAGTTGTACATCTAAGGGGAGGTGTGGTGGAGTGGTCTTGCCACTGGCCTGGTAATCCAAAGGTCCCGGGTTCAAATCCCGATGTATCAATGGGAAGATATTATTGGGATGGAATTTGTGCTGTACCTAGTATCAGTGCATTACCACAAGCCCACCGAAACGTCAATAAAATACCCTCATTGTTCCCTGATTAAATAGCACTGTATGAATATTCCCATATTCAAAATATGCTATAGGGGTGCAATGCCTGGTGAGTTATCTGCTCAACAGGTGGCGTTGTGTGTGTGTAAGTGTGAGAGTCCGAGTGTAGGGGGTGAGACAGTGAAGCACGGGAACGAGGTGATTTCAGAGATGGGGTCGTTTCGGGCCATGAGTGAGCACCGTGCCTCATGTGAAGGCAAGATGGCAGGTGCTCGTTGTACTCTACGTGCTTCACATGTCTCACTCCCTAGACTGGAACAAGACCTCACGGGCTTCACTGTTCATTGTAAAGCGGTGAATGTTAAGGCTCTCAGCCTATGCCCGAGAGGAAGTAAGTTGGAATATAGAAAAAAAAAAAAAAAAAAAAAAAAAAAAATCTAACATCTGTTGCCAACAACAACACGATGTCTTTATATTAAATGAGAACTTCCTACAGGCAGCCTTGCCTCCTGAATTAGTTCTCTAAAGATATATTAATTCACTCATAACTCCTCTGGTCTCTATAAGTCAAAATGTACTAAGAACCTAAGAAAACGGAAATTTACAACAAGCCTACTAGCCCAAACGAGGCAGTTACTTCATTATCTCATAGGTAATTAAGAACTCCCACTACAACCTATATCCCCTATAATGCATCTACTGTATAATAACATCCTTTTAACATTGGAGAGCATGTATAAAGTTCTTACCTATGCCAAAAGGAATGAATCCCTCTTTGCGTGACAGGAACTTGCCGTCTTTATCCATGAACCTCTCTGGGTTGAAGATGTGGGGTTGGGGCCAATACTGGGGGTCCTCGTGAACTAGGACAGAAGCCCCCAACACACTGGTTCCCTGAAAATAACCATACCACATTATATTAACCCATTCAGTACCGGGGACGTCCTTTTAATTCTATTCTGGCAACTATTAGACGATTTATATTAAGCTTAGGAAGGACCTCTAGCAATAATAAGGCTTCGTACTATCTCAACCAACCCTTTAAACTAACACAGATCCTTCCCAAGCTGCATAATATCGACTCAATATAGCTAGAATAATATATAACACACGAATACGGGCTAGGAATACTGGCTACATTACTAACCTTAGGGACGAAGTATCCTCCTAGTTCCGTGTCCTGGGTGGAGATGTGAGGGAGAGTGAAGGGCAGCAGTGATGACACCCGTAAGACCTCGTGCAGGGTGGCGTCCAGGTAGGGCAATCTGAGGGGGGAGACATTTGCTAGGTGTTCCAGATATATATATATATATATATTTTTTTTTTTTTTTTTTTTTAATCTCACCATCAAAAGGCACCACCTAATATCGCTCCTTATGAAACTCCCGAAGACCTACTGTGACTTCTACACGTGTGAAGGTCGTGTTTCTAGGGGCACTGTCATCACGCTTCATAAAACTCACCATTCAATATTGCGCTCATCATAAAACTCTCGAAGAGGACCTACTTTGACTTCTGCAGGTGTTAAGGTAAAGTTTCTAGGGACACTATCATACATCATGCTTCGTTAAACTCACTATCAAAGGGCACCATCAAATATTGCTCTCATCATAAAACTCCCGAAGGTGACCTACTGTGACTTCTGCAGGTGTGAAGGTAATGTTTCCCGGGGCACCTTGCTGTCAATCTCCTGCTGCACCTTCTTCTGCACCTCCGGGTACGCCGCCATGTACATCATCAACCACCGTAGTGTGCTGGAGGTCGTGTCGAACCCAGCGGCGAACAGGTCAAATATAATCCTCATCAAATCATCATCTAGAGAAAAAAAAAAGCATAGATAAGTTCCACAAGAGGATACGTATTTACACATATAGTCCGTCCATTCTAGGTTGGGCAGAAATCGTAACCTCTAACTTCTCATAACTCAAAAATGACTTGAGTAATCGAGCTCATATTTCTACCAAATAGGAAGACTTGGCTAGGGAATAGGTGTGGAAATAGACAGCTCAAATTTTGTTCTAGCCCTTTTTTAGTTACAGAGGTTAAAGGTTACGATTTCTTCCCAACCTAGACTGAACGGACTGTGAAGAAAGAGTTCAGATAATACTCACCAACAGAAGAAAACGGACAATAATATAACTCATTATTGAAAACAAAACCCTGTTATTAAAAATGTTAATCACTGAAGAAAAAGGTTGTATGCGTTTACACAATTGCTCACTGTTCAAGGGAAACAAGCCAAATTAAAAAGGCCAAACAGATTACCGACAACCACATAAGAATGCCATATACTGTGTATATAAATATAATATGTATATATATAAAAAAAATAAAACATATAAAAATGGCCAAATAGATTACTAACAACTTCAGAAAAGGCCAAATACTAACGACTGAAGTAATCGGCCATCTCAGAGTCCTTCTCCATCTCCAACAGGTACTCATCGATGACGTCACGAGGGTGGTTCCTGTCCAGCTCTCTCTTGTGTTCGTCTATCGCCTCCTAAAGTCATCATGATAATAAAAAAATAAATTTGGCAAATTTTAACACACAGTTCACAGTTTCAGAGCTAATATCCTCTTATATAATTATGCAATTTTCTTGGACACTATCAGTAACAAGATTTTGTTGTTGTCATCGACAAGTCACGCCTTACTTAAGGTACTTCAATATATGTGCCTGCTTGTTGATATTCCAATATAATTTGTTAATATTATGTTGTAGTCTTTTATCTAAAGCATTGTGTAAGACATACCTATGTATGTGCTTACAAATAATCATAGTAGTTTGGGGAGAAGGACTATAGTCTACTCACCACGACAAGTCTTGAAATCCGATGCCGCCTTAATCGTTCATAACTCAGAGAGCTTGGTCAATCGGCTCTGATACTGCAACTCTGATACAGATTATCAGGTACGGGACCTCATGTGACGCCAGCTAAGAAGTACAGTCGGGCAACATTCCAGCTGGCTCAGGGCTTCTTTTATTTGTGGTATTTAAGCTAATTGCAAGTATATAAGTGAAAAATGCTAAAGACAGATATGAACAAAATAGTGAGTAGGTTAAAGCCTCGTTCACACACAAGACTATGTCAACACGTCCTTAGCCGTCCTTGGCCGACTTTGCAAATTTATGGGTACTGTACGCTTGTAACGCCAGCCTTACCAATATAAGTTCCCGTCCCTGTTTGACCATCTCGTCCACCGAGTCCTTTGCTGTCACCTTCCTCTTGATGAAGCCAGGCAGGTAGTTCACGAGGGGGAAGATGTCGGGCAGGAGGAAATTGGTGGAGTCACCTAGGATGGACTTCCTGAGCCCAATTAACTTGAAGAGCTTGGGGTCGTGAAGCTCATACCGACAACCTATAAGACAATTTTGATAATTTACTGTAGGTATTTTAGGGTATGATGCTAAGTATAATATATTTATATCTTTCTAATTGTCTATCTGCGCATCTATCTTTCTGTATCTTACAATGTACTTATATATTTAACAATGATCTATGGGGATATTTTGATAATGTATGTCTTTAAAGGTATAGCCTAGTAAAATATATAGTATTATAATGATCTCTCTGTTTATTGATATAGTATACGCCCATTTGAATTTCAACTTTTATAGCCAAATTCAGCAGCATCATTAACTTACTAGCCACCAGTTGCCAGATAACATTCAACACAGCAATGTTGATGGACTCTGGCGGGTGCGTCAGTTTCCCGTCGTAACTCTTAAAGTCGTTGACCAACATCTGGGCTTCCTCCTGAATGACCTGGTCCATCTGACTCTTGCCCATCCCGAGGTCACGAAGGTTCCTCAGTACGAACCGACGAGCGTTCTGCCACTGTTGTCCATTGGTCAAGATCACACCTTAAAAGAAAAAAATACATAAGTCACCCATTTAATATAATTCTCTTATGACACGATCACACAAGGGATTTTCGGAGCTATTAGATAATCACAGGCCATTCCTATATGACACATATGTAGGAATGGTAGTAAGTAATGGAGGGGAATTATCTCACCTAATCACATATTGCTTTGTTTTGAGTGCCACTGAGGTGTTTTAAAAGGCTTTTTTTAGGCCTTGGATCATATTAGGACCTTCGCCTTTGCCCACCAAACTTCTTATGAGGATTTTCGCCTTTCTAGGGTTAAGTCTTAATAACAATACAGACTATTTCCGTCATGTGGGTATATTCCTCTATTGAAGAATTCTCAGTACTATGAATTTCTCCACCCAACTAAATGGATGCCTTGACTCACCCGCAGGCTTCCCGTAAGTTAGGAAGTGCAGGGTCTTCCAGTCGGGGCGGTCGGCGAACTCGAACTTGAGGAAGGCTTCTTTGATGAGCTTGTAGTCGCAAAGGATAAACGTTTCGATTACCCCCATCTTTGTCCTAGGGGATTATTATTATTATTATTATTATTATTAGTAGTAGTAGTAGTAGTAGTAGTAGTAGTAGCTGTGTTAATAATATATATATATATATATATATATATATATATATATATATATATATATATATATATATATATTTGTTTATTTATTTATTTATATACAATTATATTTAACACGTTCAGCAATATTGGTACAAGACTAGCAAGACAAGATATATAGGCCTACTTATTATATAGTTTTGTTTTTGGATCTAATTTCTATATGATTAAATATATACAGTAGTATCACCCTATGTTTATGTTATTACGGCCCCCCAATGGCGTCCAAAGAAAATGGTGACTATCTTACTACAGGGTCAACAAAGAAGAAGATGGTGACTCTATCTTACTACCCGGTCTCTATGGCTGACCTGACAACAAAGAAGAAGGAGGTGACTCTATCTTACGACCGGGTATCTATGGCTCACCTAACAACAAAGCAGAAGGTGACTCTATCTAACTACAGTGTCTCTATGGCTTACCTGACAACATTACCGTAGTCTCTCTTCATCTGTCTGGCATCTTCGGCTGTCTGCACGAACTTGCTGCCCAGAACGGGATAAATGGTCGGTCCTGAGGGGGATAGATAGATAGATAGATAGATATAGATAGATAAATAGATAGATAGATAGATAGATAGCTGGCTAGATAGATAGAGATAGATCGATCGATAGTTAGTTAATTCTTTATTTCATAAAAGGTTACATGGTAACATTTTACATATATACAGATAGATTCAGACTCAAATCTTTATTTCATAAAAGGCAACACAATTAACTTTTTACATATAAACAATAGAGATAACAGTAACCTCATACATTACCGCATTCTAGGTTCATGGTTTTGTACAAACATAATTCTTGACTTGATAGCATTTATATCATTAGTTTTCAAATCTGATACGTCATATTCATGTAATAGGATATGGTTAACTTCCTTTCCTAACGATAGGTATTCATCAAGGTTTAATAAACATTTCTGTAAAAACTTGCAAGGTTTTAGGAGACATTTGTGAGCAAATCTAATTTTTAACCAATTCATTAAATGATTAAATGTCATTAGTCCAGCCAATTCACATGCATGATGATTACTTTCCCAATATTTTAATTTCAGCATTTTCTTTATTGCTTTGTGGTAACCAATTGCAAATTGCTTAAGAGGAAGTTTGCACTTTTTGTTATAAAACCATAATTCTGAACCATAAAAACCTGAGCAGTAACTTTGGAACAACTGAGTAAAAACCCTAACATTAACATTAGAAAATTTACGTAAAATACAATTAAATTCATTATAAAACTTGTTACGACACCTAATTACGTCTTTGTCATTATTTAAATTATCATCTATTATAAACCCTAGATACTTTTGTTCATTAACAACATTCAATATCTCTCCACATAGCATCAACTTTGGCTTTAAGTTTTTATCTTTATTATCTTTGAAATACATGCATGATGATTTATTAATATTAATGTCAATATCAATTTCTTTTGCTTCATTTCCAAGCATATTTAGTAAAAACTGTAATCCCGATGACGATGGTGCTGATACAACAATATCGTCAGCGTAAGCACTAATATTACTTGATATATTTCCTAGTGTGCACCCCTTTTTACATTTAGACACTTTTTCAATCAGCTTATCTATATAAAGATTAAATAATATCGGAGACAAGACTCCTCCCTGTCTTATTCCATTCATTATTTTCCAGGGTTTTGATATTGAGTCTTTATGCTTAGTAGCAACCAGTTGATTTCTATAAAGATATAATATTATGTTCGCATAAAAGTGTGGAATACCTGCTTCAATAAGTTTACTTATTAATGTGAAATGATTAACTTTATCAAAAGTTTTTTTTTAAATCAATGAAAGCTGTATAAACATTTGAGTCTTCTAATCTGTATCTTAAAATTGTTTCTTTAAAAACCAAGCACGCTGAGGATGTATAGAGTGATTAGCCCTAAACCCATGCTGCCTCTCATTAAAGTTCACATAATGCAACATTTTATATTTTAAGCAATATTCAAATAATTTTAATAAAACTGGTGATGATATAATAGGTCTATAATTATCCAAGGAGCTTTGATCTTTATATTTATCTTTAATAAGGGGCAAAATAAGTCCGGACGTGATCTCATCAGGCAAATGTCCATGTGCAATAAATGATGAAAACATTTTAGCAATTAGTCTTACCGCGCTTTCAGAACAAAACTTCACATGATTAGAATGAATGTTATCATGGCCAATGACCCAATTTAGCTCAGATAATGCCAAACAAACATCTTTGGTGTTGATAATTCCCAATAATTTGCCTCTTTTCACATGCACATTTAACTTATCTCTTATAAGTTCATATTTATCTCTTTTCTGGCATTTGCTGTCATCAAAAACGTTTTTAAAATTCTGCGAAAATGTCTCGGCAATTTTACTGGAGTCACATTCACCTTCAATTTTAACATTTAAATAACACTTATTATTTTTAGTTTTCCTGACTTCTTTCCAGAATGCATTATATCTTTTATTGCTTAAAGACTCAGCTAATTTATCATTTCTAATATTGATTTCATTATTTTTAATATATTTTAATGCATTCTTAAACAGTTTCCTGGAAGATGTCATATTGTCAAGTAAATCACCATATATAGGACAGCCATTTTCTTTCCATTTTAAGAAATGTTCTCTAGCATTCTTATACAACCCACTAACATGGTCATTCCATCCTGGTTTTATCTGATAATTTTTTGTACTTTCAATTGCATATTCTTCAGACGACTCTTTCAGTATACTTACAAGTGAGTTATACATGTAATTCAATTCTGCAATATGACTATTGTTTTCACATTAAATTGTATGTACAACAATCTAAACAACTAAAGTTCATTAAATCAGACTGTACAATAGTCTTACTCATTTTGTCTTTATAGTTTGTAACAACATAATTTGATGTAAATAACTTCCAGTTTATGAAGCTAGAAAACTTAGATTCAGGAATAATTTTTATATTGTCTAAATTAATATTTATTTTAAAAACTAATGGAAAATTATCAAATAAGGCCAGGTCATATCGTACATTAATGTCAGTAATATAAGTGTTCATATTATCCGAAGCTATTACATGATCTAACCAACTAGTCGAGTTATTACCAGGAGACAAATAAGTAAATGTTTCGTCTGGTAACACTTCATCAATAACACATAGGCTTTTATTATCAATTAGGTTCAATAGCTCTTCCCAGATTCTATCTTTACAGTAATTTGCATTAAAATCACCACTAATAATAATATTGTTAATATTTTGTTCATCAATTAAATTTTCTAAAACAGAAAGTGACTGTCTATATTCATCTATGCTATCATCATTCTGTTTATCGCAAGGCAGATACACATTAATAATTAAATATGTTCGTATTTTTGTCTTCAAAGTTACACCTACAATTATGTCATCACAAAACACTGACTCAATCTTATTACTTAATTTTTTGTTCCACATTATCGCCACCCTTTTCGACGGCCTACCCTCTATTATTCCCTCATTAGTTCGGTCTTCAACGCTGGCTATGCAGTCAAAAGATTCGTTTATAGTGTTCATAAAGGGAATATCATCCTTGAGCAACATTAATTCTTGTAATAAAATCATATCATATTCTAAGGTTAACTTGCGTACTGTTTCTATATTATTTCTTACAGAGTTACAATTATAAGAAGCAATACTAACCATATTTTGAAATTAACTACAATTTATACAGAAGTCTTTGATTTAGCCATATAAAACTTTCTCACATTAACATGTTTTGGCCAGCATTCCGGTTGAAGTAATTGTTCCCTATCTTCTAGTGTGACTGTCAGTTTGAAAGACTTCCAATCTTTTTTAGCTTGTAAAGATTCTAACTCAATGCATTTAATGGCCTCAACTTTTAGTTCATTTTGTGTGAAGTCGAGAATGTCATCACTATCAGATTCTAGATCAACATTTCCTATGTATATATCTACAGTTCTACGATTGCCTTTAAACTTTGTGTTGCTGAATGTCTTTGTACCTCTTACACCAATAGGTTTACGTTGTCTTGGTCCCGTAGCGGCCTTAACATCCCTGATAATCTCGTTTTCTTCCTACCAAGGTGTATCCTTCTTTATCCACAATGGTGGTGTGATGTTCCGATCTTCCATCCTCCATGACAGTGGTGCCAAACCCTGTCACGCCACTGCCGGTAACACTGGTGCCAGCTCTTGAACCTTTATCATCTCCATCAGTGATGCCAATTCTTGATCCTCCTTCCTCAGTATTGGTGGTGCCAGCTTCCTTAACCATCTCCTCCGAAGGAATATATCCAGGTCTTGACATTTTCTTGTTTGGGGTGTCTCGATTTTGTTTATTCATTGCTCCATGTTTTGGCTTGGTTACTCTCGTCTCTAATATTGGTTCAGCAGATAATTGTGTCAGTGCTCTGGGTCTTGCAGTGAAGCCTGTAAATGAGACTGCATCACTTGTTTCACTCTCCTTACACAAAATGTTACTGTAGCTCGGTAATACAAGAGGAGAAACACTATTGTCTTGTTCATAATCATCGCTCTTTTCAAAATTCACATGGTCATTATTCGATATTTGTGACAAGGTAGGCGCAGATGGATTTCCTACAGTAGATAAAAGTTCATGTATCTCATCACTAAGGTTACAATTATTCACCGATTTCTTGTTGGCATCCTTAAAAAGTTTGTCAACATTTTCAACTATGATACTGTCTCGCTTCACTGATTCCCACGTGTTTTTGCTTCATTTGCTTCAGCATACCTTTAATTTCTAATAATTCCTCCTTAATAACGAACTGATCATCCAACATGCTAATACTGTTCAGTCTTGTATCCTTTATTCCCTGTACTTCGCTTTTCAGTTCATCAATTTGATCAGTTAGCTTCGCAATATATCCACCAATTATTTCATAACCATATGACGGAGGAAATGCTTCATGGTTAGCTGTCACAAACCTTGGTAGTTCAATTGATTCGTCATCACACTTCTGAAACATATCTACAATATCTGCAAAGTTCTCTTTTAATTTATTTTCAGATCTTCTCCATATAATTTTCATTTTGGCAGCTTCAAACAAAATTTATTTTGCACTTTTAATGAATGACTCATCATAGAACATGGTACATGTACTTATTATATCTTGTTTCGTCTTGGAATGTCTCACTGAAGCCACATAAGCCAACACAGAATTCTCAATGTACACAACGTCGCTCGCCATTTTGGAGTAATAAACCGTATGAAACGACTCACCAGTTGTCCATGTATTGATCCTTGAAGCTTCAAACCTGTTACCGCGGGTTTGTTTACATACCAATGACTCCACCACCGGCGCTAGTTTGACTTCACTTTCCACACAAAGTCTGTTATTACCTAGTCACACTAAATGTTTTTCCTGAAGCACATAGCTTTGCTTGACGAAACTGACTATGGAGCAGTAATAGCCATCCAATCAATGGGCGCTCTCACAATCGTCCGCAACCGGCTCCAGCATAAACCAACTCCAGGGCCAGGAAGAGAACCAAGGCGAAGCACGTCCTCCCTCTATCTTATAAGATCCGCTGACCGTGGCTCGCTCTCGGGCCTCTTATGGTTCCCGGTATCCTCACTCTCAACGTTGTATCCATACTTGTACTGGTCCATCCAACATCTTGAGGAAAACCGGAGAAGCATGGTGGTCGCATGACGGTCACTTGGCGTCACCTCCCTCCACCTCTCACTGCACGGCACAACTCAGGAGGGGTAATCTTCCAGGAGAGGATCTCACACGTCCAGCACACAGCCATCACCGTAAACAAACTGAACCGCTGCCAAAACCGGTGCTCACCAGTGTTGAAGTCTTTGAACGTAACACCATCGTGACTCCCTGTCCGGCAACAACTACGGTATATCCTGAGCCCACTGTATGCTCCTGGTCGCTACACACTCACTATATTTCACTTATAAGCAACAGAGAAACGGATGACGAGTGACCGGCGCCGGAGAGAAGACCATAGATAGATAGATAGCTGGCTAGATAGATAGATAGATAGATAGATAGCTAGCTGGCTATATAGATAGATAGATAGTTAGATGAATAGATATATAGATGGCTAGATAGACAGATAGATAGATAGCTGGATATATAGATAGATTGATAGATAGATATAGTTAAATATATAGGTACTATAGATAGTTAAACACAGAGTGAGAGTGAGTGCTTGTGTGTGTGTGTGTGTGAGTAGTGCGTGTGTCCTTGTGTGTGTGTGTGTGTGTGTATGTGTGTGTGTTTGTTGGAGAGTGGGTGGTAGGTGACTGGCTTTATTGTGCATACTGTTTATATGTTTGTATGTATGTATTTGCATGTGTATATACAGTATGTGTGTGTGTCTGTTGGAGAGTGGGTGGTAGGTGACTGGCTTTATTGTGCATACTGTTTATATGTTTGTATGTATGTATTTGCATGTGTATATACAGTATGTGTGTGTGTAGTTTATAAACACGTAAACCATTTAACCCTTTCAAGATCCGATTATGCTTGTCTTTTCTGTTTTCTGACTATTATTAGACGAGTTTATTCGGTCAATATACAGGAGGCGCTACAATATAGGTAGCAAAATTATAATGGTAGTTTTGGGTTCCTATCATCATATGCTTCATTTCTATATTCCTTTTATCCCCGGGGAAAAAAAAAAAAAATATTGGGTTTTTTATTTGTTTCTTGTATTTTATTTTTATTTTTTTTATTACCCTAACCAAAAAACCTAACCTAACCTAACCTAAATGTATTTGGGGGCTATTAGGTTAGGTTAGGTTAGGTTTTTTGGTTAGGTTAATGACCAAAACAAAAAATCCCAAGAAAATAAATGAAAAATCCCAAGATTTTTTTTTTTTTTCCCGGGGATAAAAAGTATATAGAAATGAAGCATATAATGATAGGAACCCAAAACTACCATTAGAATGTTGCTACCTATATTGTAACGCCTCCTGTATATTGACCGTTTATTCAGATTAGGAAGGGTATATGGAATTCAGAGTGTCAATTGAAATAGTATATACCCTTATAATTCCCACACATCCTTCCTAAACTGTATAAAGTAGCCCAATGATAGCCAGACTAAACTGTCAAAATGCGTCATAATCTTCAGAGGGTTAAAATATAGTTAAGAAAATATAGGTACCATATAAAAAGAAGCAATACTAATGTCCATAACACAGCAATATACTTAACTTATAAAAGTATATTGGTATTAATAAATCCATTTGATATAAAGGTAGAAAGGTAAATCACAATTGGTATACCAAATAATGATACCCTTGTTATACCATTAATTTTATTCAGTGTTCATATATATATATATATATATATATATATATATATATATATATATATATATATATATACAGTACATGTATAATATTATTGGTATGAATAGGGTAAATAATTTCATATTTATTCACCATTCATAATTATAATATACCTTTATAAATTAGGCATTTTGGCAGTAATATACCCGTTTAATATAAGGAGAGAAAGATATATCATCACCAATAAACACATTCCCGATTCCGCTAGGAAGAGGGCTGTGTTTAGCTGCATTGAAATTGTTGTCTCCGGAACTTTTGAGGCACTACTCTTAAACGGCTGCCTCTACAATATTGAACACTAAGACCAAAGTTGTTCACAGATCCAAAATATACAAAGTGAACCTGCTGGATTTCCGCTACACTTGCTAAGGAGGTAGTTTTGTTGTGTTATGTTGTCTCCGGAACTTTTGACGCATTACTCCTCCTAAACGGCTTCCTCCACAATATTAAACACTAAGACCAATGTTGCTTGCAGAGCCAAAATGAACAAAGTGAACCTGCCGGATTTCTACTACTGGCAGAGGTGGCTCTTTCACCGCATGATTATTTTAAACGGTATGTAACCAAATTGGGATGTAGCGGATTCACCTGCTTTTTTTACAAATTTGAAAATAGTGCATTTGGGATATTGTACATGCTAAGATTGGTATGCAGGATTCGAAACTGCATAATAAATCATAGGCTTGTGCAGTATTTTTTAACTGTCTTCGTGGTGCAGTGCATAGTGTGTTGATTTTCGGTGTGAGCATCCTAGGTTCGAATCACCGGACTGCCACATGTGGTTGTTAATTTCATTAATCGATTTTAGGAGTAGAGTTGGTTGGTAGAGAGAACATAATAATACCTTTATTAGCCACTAACCTGGCGGCATGTTCTTCCCCGCAGTGTTACCAAGCCACCATGATCGTACCAGTATTACCAACACCGCCAGTAGTGCCAACTCTACCAACATCTTGATTGAACCAGCTGCAACATAAAATACATTGGTAATACTTTTCGTTTGTGTTTACTTGTAAGGAGACAAAAAGGCAAAGCTGCCTGTATATATATATATTTAGAGATGTAACCACAAATACAGTGATATATATATTTCTTGTACTCGCTAGGATTATGCAAGCTTTCTTCTGCATTCCAAGACATCTTCCGGCAGATAGAGAAGAAAGGATGGGAGTCAACTTATCTTTCCTAACCCGTGACAGTTACCAATCAGTAAGAAAAGAAAAACTTTCTTCTCTATTTGTCGGAAGATGTCTTGCAATACAGACGAAAGCTTGCAGCTCCGTGTTTCATTTTCCTAGCGAGTACAATATATATATATATATATATATATATATATATATATATATATATATATATATATAGTTAGTATATAGTTATATATAGAGTTAGTTAGTTAGTTAGTTAGTTAGAGAGAGAAAGAGAGATAAGGAGAAAGAGAAGTAACAACGTACCCTGCTTGAAGCAAGCAGTAGACCACACTGATTGTATAATGGACGCACCACACAGTTAACAGGCATCTCTCTCTCTCTCTCCCTCTCCCACACTCTCTCTCTCTCTCCCTCTCCCACTCTCTCTCTCTCTCTCTCTTCTGCTTTAGCTTCCTTGTCTTCAATTTATTAGCAATTACCATTATAGATTTTTAAGACCCAACTGCTTACTATGGACGGCCAAATCTAGGAGATCTATGTACAATATATATGTAATACACACACACACACACACACACACACACACACACACACACACTCATTTTCTCTCTCTCTCTCTCTCTCTCGTGTATATTTCATATATAACCAACCTTTAGACGATGACTTATAAGAGAGAGAGAGAGAGAGATGTAGGAGTAGGCCTATATGAGTCCTTATAGCCAGCAGGGTGCTACACTGATATTAACCCTTTCACGCATTTATGACGCAGAGGTTGCCAGATTAGCAATAAGAAATAGTGTTCTCTCACTTATAATTACCTCTCCACAGTTAGTTTTCTGCCCACAGCTAACTCAAAGACAACTGCAGAGGTTGAAGTAACTAAACTAAAGGTTTCTACATACCCCTGATGGTAACAAAGGCTTTAAAGTATCCCCAA
This sequence comes from Paralithodes platypus, assembly GCA_032716605.1. Taxonomy (NCBI): domain Eukaryota; kingdom Metazoa; phylum Arthropoda; class Malacostraca; order Decapoda; family Lithodidae; genus Paralithodes; species Paralithodes platypus. The sequence goes on along the minus strand of CM064493.1, from coordinate 36,358,643 downwards.
TAGGCTCAAAATCGCGTCATATGTCGGAGAGGGTTAATGTACACAAGAGGCATTTGTACTAGCTCTCTCACTCCAACTTTCAATCTCTCTCTCAATTATATATATATACTGTATATATCTTTTTGGGGTAAATTATTGAGAGATTATCTCTCCATGCATATATTACAGTACTACTAATATACCGGTACCTTAATAAGAGCATATTATCATAGACACTGTAATTACCCTTTTCATACCTTCTTTAACCCTTTAAGTGTTGACAGGATACACCATTACAAACACAGGCTAAGAGACTGAGTGTCCAATTAAGAGACAAATATAATTAACCTCTGGGCTTCGAAAAAAAAAATGAACTAAAATTACAAGTAAATTAACAAATTCACCCACCTATCTCTGCATACTGTATCGCCCCTGAGCATCCACCTACGGCCCCCAACCGCATACCCTCGCATATCTGTACCTAGTCTTATCTCTTATCACACCAACACACCCAGATACCACAATATACAGTTGGCCACAGGATTTTATGAATGGAAGTAAAATTTGTATGATTAACTTGGCAGACGAATATGCTATGACACCGATAAATGAGCGCATGAAAGATCTACTACATAAGAAACTAGTCTTATATCAATCATACTAAGTTTACTTCTATACATAAAAATTAGGGAGTGGATAAAAACTTATATGGCCAACTTTACCACTCACACCTCAACGTCCTTGACCAAAGACTAATTTAATTAAAAGTAAGCCGGTGTCCCACGAGCGATTTTTCAGTCAATATATGACGGGCAATTGTAGTCTGGCAGCTTCAAAATTTCAGTATCACAGAAATTAAACAACCTATTATAATATACCTTTGATCTACAGTAGTTTCCATACCACGGCGAAAGAGCCTCAAAATAGTATGAAAACTCAAAATAGTACGAGAACAACTTGTTCATAGACAATTGCTGGAAATTGTGCTCGTGTGACACCACCTTAACCCTTTCACGCATTTATGACGCAGAGGTTGCCAGATTAGCAATAAGAAATAGAGTTATCTCACTCTTATAATTACCTCTCCAAAATGAGTTTTCTGCCCACAGCCAACTCAAAGACACCTGCAGAGGTTGAAGTACTAAAATAAAGGTTTCTAAATACCCCTGATGGTAACACAGGCTTTAAAGTATCCCCAGTAGGCTCAAAATCGCGTCATATGTCGGAGAGGGTTAAAATAGGTATCACACAAGAGTTTTTATCGTCAACATTCGATGGTCAATATCTCTCTGGCAACATTTCTATTTTGCACTGGCGTCAGAAAGTATACCCATCTTTCTAGGTGCTGGCAAGATGGTCCGAATGGGTGGCACTGCAACGGAGGCTGCGGACGGTGGGGGCATTGGCCCGGGTTTGCAAAACCGTGGCCAATATACCCTTCCTAATCTGAATAAAATCGTCTAATAATAGCCATAATATAATGAAGAAATGTTTCATCGTCTCCTATAGGGGTTAAAACACGAACCCGCTATAGCATGATGTGAAAGATGCAATTTTATCATAGCTCATCAAATTTATCACTCTTATCAAACTTGACAAACTTAAAAATCTCCACTCCAGTGCCAGCACCTCCTTGAAAATATAAAAGAGATAGAGAGAGAGAGAGACGCCTCCCCAGACCCCCTTTGAAGCTATATAAAAAAAAAATAATAATAATAAATAAATAATATTAAAACTAAATATCCGACTAGCCCCCAACACGTCGGATCAGAGAGTGTCACGGAGTAAGCATGAGACGCAGAAATATATGAGATTAGTGGGTGGTGTGGTGTAGTGATGATGGTAGTGGTGGTGTTGAGTAGAAGGGTAAGTGGTGTTGATGGTGGTGGTAATGAGTATAAGGCAAAGTGGTGGTGGTGGTGAGGAGTAGAAGGGTAAGTGGTGATGATGGTGGTGGTGATGGTGAGATGTAGAATGGTAAGTGGTGGTATTGGTGATGGTGATGATGGTGGTGAGAAGTAGAATGCTAAGTGGTGGCATTGGTGGTAGTGGTAAAGCTGGTGGTGGTGTGGTCGTGGTGGTGATGGCGGTGGTGATGATGGTGGTGGGGAGGAGTAGAAGGGCTCAGTGGTGATGGTGGTGGTGAGGCGTAGAATGCTAAGTAGTGATATTATATTGTTGTAGCCAATTATGTTGACAAGAGTGATAAGAGAGAGAGAGAGTTGCCACAGGACCGAAGATGCAGGAGATTATCACCGGGATCGAGTGTCCCCCAAAGACAGTATCCTGCTTGTGTTGTATACTGAGACTTGGCAGGCCGAATTCACCACATGCGAGTTTCATGCTATAAGGAAATTGAAGCTGTAGACATTGATATTTAGCAGAATTACCAGCTAAAATACGGTTGTAGTGTATTTATAAACACATAAAATCAAACTCATCATACTCTCTATCCATCAGAAACCTACAGTATATTATCATTGCATTTCTGTTTGATATCGATGTTTACAGCTCCAACTTCCTTATAGCCTGAAACTCGCAAGTGTCAATTGAGCATCATCGTGAGGGCCAATGCAACGATGAACGAAATAGGTAGAAGCATACTGCAATCTCTAAGAAACTAACAAATATCAAATTCACTCATACATATCAGTGCTCAGTTCCTCAGTCTTCCATGATCATCGCTATCGTTACATTTTATTGTTACAGTACATAAGAACATAAGAAAATGGGAGTCTGCAGAAAGCCGATTGGCCCAAGCAAGGCAGATCCCTTTAGATCCCTGTAGGCAGTACATGGGTTCTATATTGTACACATGATTATTCCAGTAAAAGTGTTCAAATTAACCTAGAAGGGGGATCTAATGGATGTCTTTTAAAGTTTGATGGAAGTCTAGGGAGGAAACTAAACAAATAATAGAAATATACATGAATGATCAAATAAATACGCCCATCCCCCCTTAATACAGTTCATAATTATTACAGTGAAGGTGCTACGCGTACTTCCCCCGCTAACGGATGCAAAAAATCCCTATCTAGACAATCCACAACAGCTTACCGTACCAATAAAGATGGTTTATCAGTGAGAGGCCAAATACTACTTTAATACTACTTTACCATCAGTTTGGCGACTTTAAGACGTTTTGCCACATTTCGTAATCAATTTTAAGACCATTCGCGTCATTTAGGTGTTGATTTTTCCTGTCGAGCGATAGCGAGCCTGTAATTTAAGAGTTAGCCGGCCTTCGGCCGGGAAATTTTTCTATCGAAAAATGTACAAATTTATCTTGAAAGTGGCTCAAGAGGGTGCAATTGTAAGTTTGATGGAGGTCTAGGGAACAAACTAAACAACACAATTAATTGCAGTTCATCTGTTCATTACACACAGATTTCGTGCCAATTTGTATACAGTGCATGATTGTTCCAATGAAGGTGCTACGCGTATACCCCCCCCCCCCCTTACGGCTGCTACGAATCCCTATCTAGAAAATCCCACAACAGCTTACCGTACCAATAAAGAGGGTTTATCAGTGAGTGGCTAAATACTATGAGACCAGATAATAAACACACCCGTTTCCGTGGATGTGTCATTGTCGTTGGGTGAACTCGGGTTGCTGGTGCTACATGATTAGATAGTGTTGGGTTGTCTCATGGGTAGAATATAGTAGGTTGGTAGTTCGTGATTAGGTAGCACAATGTATATCTGATTTTGATTATATTGCCTTAATGATTGTATGTGCCAATTTCGATACTTTCATCAACAAATGCAGAATTCTTATACCTAACTGCTTCCCCAATATGAAGAGGAGTGGCTTGAACTCCTGTTTGATTTGCCTGGCTTCCCCCACTGTTTCAGTTGTGCCTCACCTACACAGAGAGTAATCCAGCTAACTCTCACAAACACCTACACAGAGAGTAATCCAGCTAACTCTAACAAACACCTCCTCCTCCTATTCATTTCACTACACTATACAAGCACACCACACATCTTTCCCACACATCTGAATGGGCTTGTTACAGACAGCTTTGCTTTTTGTCTCCTGCATACACATACAATAAGCTAATGTCCGCTTTAACCCTTTCTGTACCGGCGACGTATTATTAGTTTGAATTGGGCTACAGTTAGACGATTTCATGAAGCTTAGGAAGGATATATGGTAGCTAAAAGGACTAATTGAGATAGTCGGTAGCCTTTTCATTGGGTAGACGTCCTTCCTAAGCTGAATAAAACCGTCTAATAGTTGCCAGAATATAATGAAAAGGACGTCACCGGTACTGAATGAGTTAAGGAGAGATGGGCCGTTCTTCTGGTTCCCCTTCTCCCTATTGTTAGGCCCATTAGTTTTCAGATTACAAAACGTGCGGCCCATTAGTTCGGTGATGTTAAGACCTTTCGCCCCATTTCTTTGTCAATATTAAGACTTTTCGTGTTTTTAGGTGTCGATTTTTGCCTGGCGAGCGATAGCAAGCCTATATTTTAAGAGGGACCGGCCTTAGGCCGGGATATTATTTTATCGAAAAATGTACACATTTATCTTGAAGGAGTGTCTTGGTGGGGTGTTTCTTAAGCTTGATGGAGGTCTAGGGAGGAACCTTCTAATAGGAAAGTAGAAAGTAGCTACGAGGTGCCGTTATAAAGGCTTATCCCTCAATACCTTCACCTGACCTGACCTAATACAATAATAAAATGATAAAAAGATACATAAATGAGCCAATAAAAACGACACACCCTCCCTTTAGGATATACAAGACTGTCCCCTTTCTCCTTCATGTTGAGCCCCGTTAGTTTTGATATTTAAGATGTTCGCTCCATTAGTTTGTCAATTATAAGACCTTTCGCCCCATTTATTTGTTTCGGGCCATTTATGTGTCGATTTTTTCTTGGCGAGCGATAGCGAGCCCATAATTTAAGAGGAGCCAGCCTTCGGCCGGAACATTTTTCTATCGAAAAATTTACAAATTTATCTTGAAGGAGTATCTTGGTGGGGTGTTTTTTAAGCTTGATGGAGGTCTAGGGAGGAAACTAATAAAATAATAAATAAATACATAAATAAATACTAAATACATAAATAAATACTAAATACATAAATAAATACATAAATAATAAATACATAAATAAATACATACATAAATAATAAATACATACATAAATAATAAATACATAAATAATAAATACATACATAAATAATAAATACATACATAAATAATAAGTACATACATAAATAATAAGTACATACATAAATAATAAGTACATACATAAATAATAAGTACATACATAAATAATAAGTACATACATAAATATATAAATACATACATAAATAATAAGTACATACATAAATAATAAGTACATACATAAATAATAAGTACATACATAAATAATAAGTACATAAATAATAAATACATACATAAATCAATACATACATAAATCAATACATACATAAATCAATACATACATAAATAATAAATACATAAATAATAAATAAATACATAAATAATGAATACATAAATAATAAATAAATACATACATAAATAATAAATACATAAATACTAAATAAATACATAAATAATAAATAAATACATAAATAAATAAATACATAAATAATAAATAAATACATAAATAATAAATAAATACATAAATAAATAAATAAATAAATAAATAATAAATAATTACATAGCGTAAATGAACCAATAAAGCAGCGAGGAGATAATGTATCACTTCTTGCTTCAGTCTCCCTCCATACCCTCTACAAGCAACACACTCACTCTCACTCTCTCTTTGCGGGAAGTCTCTCAAGGTTAGTTAATTAACCCCTTCTGTACCGCGACGTATTTTTAATTAGATTTCAGATATATTTAGACAATTTTATGAAGCCTAGGAAGGATATGTTATAGCTAAAATGATTAATTGGGATAGTTTATAGCCTTTTAATTGGTAGTCTTCCCTCTCAAGCTGAATAAAATGGTCTAAATTTAGCTGAAATCAAATAATATATAAGGTTAACCCTCTCCGACATATAACGCGATTTTGAGCCTATTGGGGATACTTTAAAGCCTTTGTTACCATCAGGGGTATTTAGAAACTTTTAGTTTAGTTACTTCAACCTCTGCAGTTGTCTTTGAGTTAGCTGTGGGCAGAAAACAAATTTTGGAGCGGTAATTATAAGAGTGAGAGAACTCTATTTCTTATTGCTAATCTGGCAACCTCTGCGTCATAAATGCGTGAAAGGGTTAATGGTGTTTCACTCCCTTATCAGCGGTACACCAACATCCACTGCTCTTCCTTGTATTTCTGTCATGACTCCATCCGTATACTGTATATATATATTGAATATATGTCAAAATAATAATTAAGTTATATTAAATAGGTGTTCATTAGGATTCATGATGCGATAGTGTTCTCTAGAATTTGTGTGTCTCTAACTAACTAACTCTAACTCTCTCTCTCTCTCTCTCTCTCTCTCTCTCTCTCTCTCTCTCTCTCTCTCCCTCCCGAGTCATCGTTATAAAGTTATGGTCCTAAATCTATGACCAGGAATACATTAATATATGAATATAATTAATATATGAATACATTAATTAAACACGAAAATGACTAAACCCACTGGGAGAGGCATGCCAGGCGACGTTGGTTGATGCGTGTGTTTGTGTTTCATTATAATATTTATAAATTAGTAGTATCGCTTCATTAATATGATGAATACACTTATTGAAGCTATCTTGGGCTGAATTGAATCTTCATAATAATGCTTTACCTGATAGGATAATTACATTTCGGAGATTCGTTAAGGGGGGATGGTTCACTTTTTGGGCGATTTTTTGCATGTGTTCATTATTTTTCTAGTTTCCCCCCTAGACTTCCATAAAATTTAAAAAAACGTCCATTAGATCCCCCTTCTAGATTAATTTGTACATTTTTCGGTAGGAAAATGTCCCGGCCGAAGGCCGGTTACTCTTAAGATTACAGGCTCGCTGTCGCTCACCAGGAAAAAATCGACACCTAAATGACACGAAAGGACTTCATTTTTTTTTTTTAAAGCGAAAAAAAAAAAAAAAAAAAAAAAGGTCCCACCCCTTTCCCATTCTTAAGTAAGCCATTTTAGATTTACAGAAGAGTGACCATTACTTGCATTACTGCATGTCCACAAACATTTCAGTAATGTAAGCAAGTTTCCTTCTTTTTTTTTTCTTTTTTTTTTTTATTAAAGTCTTCAAATTGACAACGAAATGGGGCAAAAGGTATTAAAATCGCCAAACTAATGGGCCGACCGTCATAAAATGATTAAAATCTGAAAACTATTGGGGTAAGCATGAGGAAGAAGGATGACCAGAAAAACAGCGCATGTCCCCTTAAATCAGTTCAAAGTTTCATAATGCATCTGAATAAATGACCGAGGCTTTACCGTTATTGTATTATCTAGTATAATATATTATGTTTGTGTATTCCAGGTGTCAAGATGTTGGTAGAGTTGGCACTACTGGTGGTGTTGGTAATACTGCTACGATCATGGTGGCTTGGTAACACTGCGGGGAAGAACATGCCGCCAGGCAACAGCTTCCTCTCTCTCCAACACCCCTTCTCCCCTCTCAACACTCTTCTCTGAGCTAGTGCCGATACAAATGGCCAGTCCTGTATAGAATCGTGAGGTTCAGAGTCGTAAAAGATTCCAGGACGAGCTCCATAGAAACTGAAACTGAAACTGGTTAGCTTCTGATATCATCTCCATGGCCTTCTAACCCCTATCAGTAATAGCAGACATCAGAGGTGTAGTAGACCAGTGTTGTCTTAATAGTGTGAATGCTAGCCTATGATCATCAAGATCGAACTGACGACTCTGGTTACAGACAACATTCACAACCAAAGTCACTCCAACAGCACAATAACTTCCAACATGCACTTCACACATCTCACACAACAAGGGGAGACATTACAAAAGGCTTAAATTCCCGACATTCTCAGTGTATGCCATGATCATTTTGATGACTTGTCTTATTCCTGTATGAATGTGTGTGTGTTATAATAATAAATAGTTGTTGGATTATAGTTCACTTGCAGAGTCGGATACCATAGTCTCTAGCCCACTCATAAGAAGTCGTGGACCCCCTATGTTTTTATGTGTGCAATTATAACCATATGGATTGATTTTTAAATAGAACTTCCTTTTCAATAAATAATATATATAATTCTGTAGTTGATGTATAGAAAAGTTTATTCATAAATTCGTTTCCAAATATACTGTATACTTCCATAGTTCGAAATGGGGGAAGTCCACACATATTTATGAGTGGGCTAGAGACTATGGTATCCGACTGTACAATAAATATTCTACCTTAACTATGTGGTCACATGTGACCTTTGACGACTGTGAGATATTTGGGATCCCACCATAGTACAAACTCAGATGCACTGGTGAGACCTATGTGTAGGCTAACACAAGCTGATAGTTGAGCAGCTTGGCTAGGGACGGACCACACTACAATCCTCTTCTTTAGAATTCTGGTGGACTTGAACCCTTGACCTCGCGGTTGTCGCGTGGGCGCCCTAAAGCACCCATCACACCTAGCCGAGTTTAGGCCAAGACTGTCCGCGACCTAAGGGTCGTGGACAGTCTTTGTCTACGTCGCCGCGCATCATGGGCCGTCGCCAACCTAACAAACAGGTCGGGATTGGTCTTCACATACCCCCTCAAAAGTTCTACAAGCGAAAAAATTGAAATCAAGTCGGCGTGGAGTGAGGTCATAAAAATGGGACGGGAAGGGGACTGGAGGCTGATGGCGTGTGACGGCGCTTGGCGGCGCTTGACGGCGATTGACGACGCTTGACGGGAAACGGTAGGCGTCAGTGCGGCGGCACACGGCACCATAAATGATAAGTGGATAAGTGGATAAGTGGATTATCGCCACGTTTGGCTTTCTCAAGGACCACATCGTGCGGCAGAGTGGTCGTCAGAATAGCCAGGTAAATTTTGTTTTAATTAGTTTTGCATGTCTCGATTATTTAAAAGTGTTTGACACTGACCAGCCACGTGTGGACAAATTAATTATGTTTGTGGAGACTCGTTGTGCATACCACAGGTTTCTGACCTGACCTGGTTGTGGTATCTGCCGTTTGTTATTCCTTTCGTGATTTCATTATTGTATTGATTTACTTATTAATTTAATATCTTTATATATATATTTTGTAATTAATTTATTCATGTACTTAGATTAATATTGCTATATTGATTTATATAAGGTATTTAGTCATTATTTATACTTTATTTATTATATATGTATGTATTTTTTGATTGATGACTTTCTTTATTTCATTATTGTATTACTTTATTTAGTTATTGAATATGTTATATATATATATGTATATATAACGTAAATCATTTTTTTATGCATACATTATTCATGCAGTGGATGAATGAAACAAGCCATATAATATATATATATATATATATATATATATATATATATATTAGTACATATCAATACTAATAATTGACAATTTCAGGCTCATATAGCTGTCACCGGTTGCCAGGAACCGCAGTGTTATGGCTAGTCGTAGGCCAGGGTCGAGTGCCTTCCGGTAAAAAGTATCATTCTTTTCAATGCGGTGCGCCACACGTCCTAGTACCTCCCGGAAGACTGCAACATCCATCCGCATGGTAGTTTCTGTAGGCTGGCCCATCCTCCTGGGCGAGTTCCTTCAGTAGCTGCTCATAAATACCAAAGGTTTTCCTACGGAGAAGCCAGTTCCGGACCCACATGCGAGGGGTTCTATTCTCCCTCCTTCTTTTCCTCAACAGCAGCTTGCAGATGGCTATATTTGTCAGTAGGTAGTCATTTTCCAGATTTAACTGAACCTGGAGTAAGCGTAGATGTCGTATCGGGTTCCTGGGGACTGTGGTGAACATGGCTGCGTGCAACCGTTACGGTGGCTGAAGGTATACTGATGAGGCCCACCCTTTGGTGTACCTTTTATATACCACACCTTGAGTTCGGTCGCCGTCGTTCGGGGTCATGCAGGCCGGGGTCACCGTCCATACTGAAGGGGTCGCCGCTCATCGGCACAGTAATGAATATTGACGCCGCCCTAACTCCTGTCGACGCCGTTCGTCGGGTCGTTGTCGACGCACTAGTGGAAGCTAGCCAACGTAACACCGATATTCAAAAAAGGCAGCAAATCCCTACCCAGTAACTATCGTCCAATTAGCTTAACCTCAGTTGTATGTAAAATGCTAGAAACGGTCATACGAGACAGACTCGTAAATCACTTAGAGGAAAATAACATACTTAAAGATACTCAACACGGCTTTCGTAAAAAACGTTCCTGTTTAACAAACCTCTTAGACTTCTTCCACGATATCCTCAACCTCTACGATGAGAGTAAAGCTGTAGATATTATATACCTTGATTTTCAAAAGGCCTTTGACAAAGTTCCCCACAAACGTTTACTGCTAAAACTAAAAGCGCATGGAATACAAGACGGTGTGTGTTGAAATGGATAGAAAATTGGCTCAGCGACAGAAAGCAAAGAGTAGTCATAAACGGTAAGGCATCAAAATGGACCAATGTAAGTAGCGGGTACCCCAGGGATCGGTACTAGGACCAATTCTCTTTCTAATTTACATCAACGACATAGATGAGGGTCTCACCTGTACAATCTCAAAATTTGCTGACGATACAAAAATTGCAAATAGCGTACTCTCAAAAGAACAAGTTGACGATATGCAACACAATCTAGATAAATTGTCATGTTGGGCCCAAATTTGGCAAATGAGTTTCAATGCGGATAAATGTAAAGTACTACATATCGGATACCTAAATGAGAAAGCAAACTATTCGATGAATGGCACTCAGCTTAAGAATGTAAACAGAGAAACCGATCTGGGAGTAACAATATCGAGTAACCTAAAACCGAGTCAACAATGTTCAGAAGTTGTTAAGAAGGCAAACAAAATAATTGGCTTTATAGGCAGGTCATTTGAGCATAAATCCAAAGAAGTTATCCTAACCCTTTACAATTCATTAGTCCGCCCTCTTCTGGAATACTGCGTTCAATCCTGGTGCCCTTATTACCAAAAAGATATAAACAAGCTAGAACGAGTTCAACGTAGAGTTACCAAAATGATACCTAGCCTAAAGAACAAACCATACGAAGAGCGTCTTAGAGAATTAAATCTATTTCCTTTAACCCAGCGCAGATTAAGAGGTGACTTAATTCAAGTGTTCAAAATCATCAAAGGCATCGACAATATGAACTGTAGTAAATACTTCACTATCGACCAATCTAATTACACGCGGGGAAACGGTTGCAAAATTATTGGTAAATCTTTTAACTCACACGAATCTAAGAATTTCTTCTTCAACCGAGTTGTCAACTTGTGGAATGGGCTTCCCCGAAACGTTATAGACTGCATCACCGTTGATTCATTTAAACTCCGCCTAGACAAATATCTCGCATCAAACCCGCGACTGACTGCGTTTGTAAATGAATAACTTTATTTTATCCCCCCCTCAGTTACTAACCCATCTGTCCCCTACTAACTTCCTAATCCTGCCACGGACATTAGTTCCAGGGCAGTAATTCCCTTTCCAATGTTCCCTTACCCACTCTAAACCACTGTTTGGACACTTGATCCTCAGTGTTTTGGAGGACAAGCAACCTAGAAGGGTCACTAGATCTGTTGTTGCTTGATTTCCTTTGTACTCCTTTGTACTCCTTTGTACACTACGCCGCAGATCGGCACTCCAGCGGCGACCTAAAACTCACATTCAGTCCGGCATGGGCGCCGGTCTACCCCGTCAGGTCGCCGTCAGGCGGCGTGGCCATCCATACTGCGTCCCGTCCAAAACTCACCCCCCCATATCCTTAAGTTCTCCGCCGAAGGTCGGCACTCCTGACCACGACTCAAGGTCGTGGTCAGTCGTGGCTCAAATCGGCATGGTGTGACGCCTGTTGGCCTCTCGGCCAACCCGACCAATCAGACCCGTGTGTGTATGTGTGTGTGTGAGAGAGAGGGTATGTTTGTATGTGTATCAGTGTGTGTTTATGTGTGCTTCAATGTATGATAGTGAGAGAGAGTATGTTTGTATGTGTATGAGATAATGTATGTATATTTATGTAAGTGTGGGTGTCTCCCCCCTTTTAACTCCCCTCTTCCCTCCCTCTCTCTCTCCTCTCTCATCCCTCTCTCTCTCCCCCCTCAGGACCCACCATCTATCCTCTCCTGGGCAGCAAGTTCATCCACTCAGCGGAAGGAGCAAGGAAACTCAAGGCAGAGTACGGTAATGTTATCAGGTGAGGCCAATCAGCAGTTTAGTGTACGGTAAAAACAAATGTTCTCTCTCTCTCACTCTCTCTCTCTCTATGGTTTTTTTATAGCTGGCGAGAAATTGGCTTGTCCCCATCATAGTAACTCAGCTCTTGCAAAAAATGTATAGCCAAATATATTGTTAATTCCAAAAACCAGTCAATAATATGATGCAGAGATATAATATCCTTTGATTTTTTCAATAGTTATCGAGAAAAGAGCTGCTAAGGTAGTCAAATTTCCGCCAAGTTCAAATAAATCAACTATAGTTCATCTCAGAACCAACTAAGCCATTGTCAAATAACTTCCTAACCAAATATAATCTCACTTAAGGGGAGGTGTTTGGTTTCTCTGGACTCCCTTCTCCCTTATGCTTAGCCCCATTAGTTTTGAGATTTCAAGCTTAAGGTCTTTCGCCCCATTTCTTTATCAATATTAAGACCTATCACAATAATCACAGCCGATTTTTTTCTGGCGAGCATTAGCGAGACTGGAATTTAGGAGGAACCGGCCTTTGGCTGGGACACTTTTCTATCGAAAAATGTACAAATTAGTCTGAAGGGGATCTGGGTAGAGAGTACGAAAGAGAGAGAGAGAGAGAGAGAGAGAGAGAGAGAGAGAGAGAGAGAGAGAGAGAAAGACCACCTCCACCTCCTTTATCCGGCAGAACACGTATGGGAGTGAACGACATGACAATCCTCTGTGACTACAAGCTCATCAGAGAAGCCTTCCTCAAGTTGGAGTTTTCTGGCCGACCCCCCTGGAAGTCCCTCCATTTCCTGACCTATGGCAAGGAATCAGGTGAGTGGAGAGAAACAGTTGCTCATTATTAATTAGAATAGTCATGTAGATAGGTAGAGGCCTTCAATGTAATCTTCGTTATTCATTTTCTATAAGTTTTGGACGCCTGACGTCACTGCCAGCCACTCAGGGCGGATACAAAGAGAGCTGTCAGAGATGGTTCACCCGTACTGTAACACACCCGCTTCCTGCATATGGTCAGTTTATCCAAATTACTAGTTTCTATGGTGCTAAGGGTGCTCCAGTAACTACGCTCAAAGCCTAACACAAGTATCCAGACCTAGTCAAGTCACGGTATATGGAAGCCTATAACCTATAAATAGAGCACACTTTGTGACTTCTCACACTCACAGTGAGAAGCCAAAGCAGTGTCATTGGATCCAGGAAGGATTTGTTTTCTTTACCATACACCCCCAAGGAGGTCGACCACATTGTATTATGGGAGTAAAGGCAGGGGACCTAGGGACTGGAAAGTGAGCTAACAAAACTGTCTCTCATTCTTTCTTTTAAGGTGTGATCATGAGCAACGGTCAACTATGGCAGAACGCTCGTCGGTTCTTACTAAAGAATCTTCGTGACCTTGGAATGGGCAAGAGTCAGATGGATCAGGTCATTCAGGAGGAAGCCCAGATGTTGGTCAACGACTTTAAGAATTATGACGGGAATCTGACACACCCGCCAGAGTCTATCAATATTGCTGTGTTGAATGTTATCTGGCAACTGCTTGCTAGTGAGTTCAAATATTCTGTTAATTGAAACAAAGAACAAATCTTGACTTAGTAGAACATGAACAGCTATATTATACATTCAATCTAAAAAGTCCTCTGTTGCCTAAGTCACCTATACAAGTAATTCAACGTTTCTTTTCTCTCCTCTCAAATACCTACGGCGCTCCCTGCAGCAATGAGGCAGGTGACAAGTTGGTTGAAGCTTAGATTTTACTTGCGTGGACTGGTTTGAGTTTGTATAATATATATGCATAAAAAGTTGCTTTAACTTGAAGTAACAGATGCACTTACGGCCTTAATATTTTTGTGAGAGGGGAGAATTGGTGTTGGAGAGAGAGGAAGCTGTTGGAGTGGCTGTGTTGTGTCTATTATTAGTCTGTATACATCGTCGATGTGTACCCCGACTGGGTGCAACCATGTGAAACACGCTAGGACGTACTACCATACCTACTCAATATGTCCGCCTTGGCTGGGATCGAACCCAGGTCAAGCAGATTCACACTTGAGTGTGTTATCCACGCGGCCGCTGTGGCCAGTTCCTGAAATCACAAAGTTGGTGCCATCCTAAGGGGTCAAACTTGCAACATATTCTCCAATAAACAGGTTATTAATTGATATGGGAACTCGATGGCCTGTTATCATATCAAAATAACATCTCCATAACAATAAGAAACATATCGTCATATCGGTAACGAATAACACTTTATGATGGAACCGATTTTCACCCTGGCTTACTATTTTTAACTTTGGTGGTTAACCCTTTCCAGCTAGGATTAGCCTACTTCATGTTCTTGAAATGGTCATCGCAACTTTTTACAAATTATGATACCTATTTGGCATACTCTTTCAGATCGTCGGTATGACCTCCACGACCAAGAGATCCACAGTTTTATACGGTTGATGAAGTCACTCCAAGAGGACACCACAAGGTTCCTCCTGCCCGACATCTTCCCTCTCGTAAACTACCTCCCCGGCTTCATCAGGAGGAAATTCACCAACGAGGATATAACCAATGCTAACGTCAGAGAGTTCAGGTCAATAATGAAGGTAGGAGAACTGTGATAATAATTAACTATGTGTGCAAGTTATTCGTACACTCCGAAACCATACAATTTTTTTTTACAAATATATCTAGAAGGGGGATGTTGGGGATGTTTTTTTAAGCTTGATGAAGGTCTAGGGAGGAAACTAATACAATGCTAAATAAATCGACCAAAAAATAAACGCTTCCTCCCTTAAGATTGATAGCCTAATTATAGTGTCTAATGTTAGCCAGAATATAATAAAGAAAAGCGTCCTAATACTGAAAGGTTTACTCAGTTGTATATTTTGTTCTTTGGTTTATACAGCTTAGGAAGGATCTATGAGAATTAAAAGGTAAAAACTGTCGTAGTTAACCCTCTGACATCTATATACCCTCCCTAATCTAAATAAAATTGTCTAATGATAGCCAGACTGTACTGACAAACGCGTCATAATCCTCAAGGGGGTTAACCATTTGTATATTTTGTTCTTTATTTCAGGAGGTCATAGATACACACAAGAAAGAGTTGGACAGGAACCACCCCCGAGACGTTATTGATGAGTACCTGCTGGAGATGGAGAAGGAAGACTCAGATGTGGCCTTTTTCTTTAATGGTGAGTGACATTTGGCCTTTTTTCCCTCCTTCAGTGGTAATATTTGGCCTTTTTCTGTCAATATTGAGTGACATTTGGCCTTTTTTCCCTCCTTCAGTGGTAATATTTAGCCTTTTTCTTCAATGGTGACTGGTATTTGGCCTTTTTTTTTCCTTCAGTGGTAATATTTTGCCTTTCTCTGTCAATGGTTAGTGACATTTGGCCTTTTTTCCCCTTCAGTAGTGAGTAATATTTGGCCTTTTTCTTCAAGAGTTATTATCATTTGGCCTTTTTCTTCAAGGATGAGTAACATTTACCCCCTATCTTCGATGATGAGGAACATCTGGTCTTTTTCTTTGATGGGGAGCATGAGACTTGGGGCCTATTTTCAGAAATATTTGATAGTTCATGTTATACTTGCATACATCATACTCCTCATTAATGTTTCCATACATCCTTGTGATGAATAAAGCGGCATAACAGTTCCATTCTTTAAGCCATTCCTTTTTATTGTAGATGATGACTTGATGCGGATTATATTTGACCTGTTCGGTGCTGGGTTTGACACGACCTCCAGTACACTACGATGGGTGATAAACTACATGGCGGCGTACCCGGAGGTGCAGAAGAAGGTGCAGCAGGAGATTGATAGCAAGGTGCCCCGGGATACACTACCTTCACATCTGCAGAAGTCACAGTAGGTCTTTGGAAGTTTTATAAAGAGAAATATTGGATGGTGCCCTTTGATAGTCAGTTTAACGAAGTATGATGTATGATAGTGTCCCTAGAAACATTGTCTTCACACCTGCAGAAGTCACAGTAGGTCCTCTTCGGGAGTTTATAGGGTGTGAGATACATTTGTGCCCCAAGAAACATTGTCCTCGAAACTCCCAATAGGTCTTCATTAGCTTAATATGGCGTGATCATTAATGGTGTCTTGAAAAACATTACCATCAAACCTGCAGGAATCACAGACATTAATTTTGCGTTTGTTTCCAGGTTGCCGTACTTGGATGCCACACTGCATGAGATCCTCCGTAAGTCCTCACTCATCCCCTTCGCTGTCTCCCATACCGCAACCAAAGATATGGAGCTCGGAGGCTACTTCTTTCCTAAGGTCAGTAATTTACTTTATATATATTGAATGGATATGTTGTACAACAGCATAGTAGCCTACAGTCACTTGTTGCACAGCTACGATGACTGAGCAATGTCTCGGTCTACTATCCTCTAAACAGTCTCGGTAGCCAACGAGACCCTGCTTACGGCTCTCCCTGAGCCGAGTAGCTTCCGTATGCGTGGCTATGGCTGTGGTGCAAGCTGAGCAAGCACATTTGCTTATAAGGGGCTTTGAAGGCCGAAGGAACACAGCCTATGTTGCTCCTTGTGTCAAATTACCTACCACTAAGCACAGCTAGCACTAGCAATAAGCAAGCAACGAATCATCGAATTACCTCCATAGCAGCTGGGTCCCTCACCTTAGACTCCTTGGTGTAGGCACAAGTCCTGCTAGGGCTCGGAGCCCAACGGGAATCCGGTCTATGATACTCCCGGGTCGAATTACCCCCATGCTAGCTGCATGGGTCCCCTACCCTAGAATCCTTGCGGGTGGGTGGCCATAAAGGACAAAGAAACAGACAGTGACCGTTCGATTTTTGGCAGATATGTTTATAATTTTCTACCTTCTTTCTGTTTCTGATAATTCATATCCAATGAATTGCTGATCCACCCTTACCCCTTCTTTGGGATCCCCTGATATACTATTGACTGACTAACTGAATGAATGAATAACAAACTGATTGACTGACTGAGTGAATGAATGAATAACGAACTGACTGACTGACTGAAAGATTAACTAACTGACTGACTGAATAACTAACTGATTGACTTACTGAATGAATGAATGAATAACGAACTGACTGACTGACTGAAAGATTAACTAACTGACTGACTGAATAACTAACTGATTGACTTACTGAATGAATGAATGAATAACGAACTGACTGAATGAATGACTATCTAACTGATTGACTGACTGACTGAATGGCTAACTAACTGACTAGCTGAGTAACTAATTGAGTGCTGATTGGTTAACTGAATAACTGATATTTATTAGTGTTTATCGTTTACTATTGTTGTTCAGGGTACAAACGTGATGGGTGCCTCTGTTCTGGTTCACGAGGACCCCCAATACTGGCCCAACCCCCAGATCTTCAACCCCGAGAGGTTCCTGGACAAAGACGGGAAATTCCTGTCACACAAAGAGGGCTTCATTCCCTTCGGTATAGGTAAGGTACACTCGGATGCCATAGTCTCTACCCCACTTATGAATATTCGTTGACTTCACCTATTTCTAATTCTGGAAATACAGTAAATCTCTGGAAACAAATTTATGATTATAATATTCGGTTGTATATCGATGTCTACCGCTTGAAATTCCTTATAAGCTAATACTCATAAGTGACCTATTCCCATTCCCATTCCAGACAAGTTATAATATGTACAGACGTAATTTAGTTTGTAATTTAGCTAGTTATCGATGTCTACCGCTTGCAATTCCTCATAACCTAAAACTCTTACGTAACCCATTCTCATTCCCATTCCCATTCCAGGCAAGCGACAGTGCCTGGGGGAAGCTCTGGCCCGCATGGAGTTGTTTATATTCTCCGCGGCCCTCCTCCAGAATTTCACCTTCGCCCCTCCTCCAGACAAACACATGGACCTCACCCCAGACAAGCTACCCTACAGACAGGTCACCAAGGAACAAGATATACTGATTACTATTAGGAAGTAGAGGGTTTTGCTCCATTAGTTTGACGCTTTTAAGACGTTTCGCCCCATCTACCGAAACATTTTAAAATATATCTTAAAGGGGGATCCTGGTGTTGTATTTTTAAGTTTGATGGAGGTCTAGGGAAGAAACTAGAAACAAAATGAATATATGAACAAATCGACTAGAAAGTGAACCATCCCCCCTTAATTTTGTATATTTTATCACTCTACTATACTACTCTATAATAGCATACATACACTCAGCACTGGGCTAGTTGGAATCCTTGGAATCAGGGGTGTACTTATTGAGTCAACTGTACAATTGTGGTCATGCAATCTCGTACAGTCGCAGTTATTAACCCCTTCTGAACCGGTGACGTCCTTTTCATTAGTTCAACTTAGGAGGGACGTGTACCCATTACAAGACTACAGACTATCTCAATGAATCCTTTTAGCTACCATATATCCTTCCATATATCCATATACCATTTATCCTCCCTAAGCTTCATAATATCGTCTAAATATAGCAAGAATTAAGCTAAAATGACGTTGCCGGTACAGAAGGGGTTAATGTTGTCTATATATAATGTTGAAGCTGTTTCGGGCTCAATTGAATCTCGTCATTATTTCTTGACCTAATACTACGGAGGTGGGGGGGGGTGGGGGGTGGCGCGCGTATTTATTTCCTCATATATTTATTTTTTAATATTTGTTTAAGTCTCTTCCCTAGACCTCCATCAAGCATAACAAAAAACACCGCCTCAAGACCCTCCTTCAAGATATATTTGTACATTTTTCAGTTGAAAAATGTCCGGGCTGAAGGCCGGTTCCTCTTAATATACAGGCTCGCTATCGCTCGCAAGGAAAATATCGACACCTAAATGACATGAAAAGTCTTAATATAGACAAAGAAATGGGACGAAATATATCAAAATCGCCAAACTAATGGGCTGAATGTCATAAAATCTGAAAACTAATGGGGCTAAGCATGAGGCAGAAGGGGGGGGGGGAGGGGGGGGGGCAGAAAAACGACCCATCTCCCCTTAATTGGGGCTTCAGAATGTGTCAGAATTATAGATCGCTACTGTACATCTGGCAAGATATCCAACTGGTAAATTGTATAGGCCACCCCCCCCCCCCCCCCCCGCCCAAAAATAATAAAATAAAATACTAAAATAAAATAAAATAAAAAATAGGAAAAGTGGGGATTGGGCCTGAGTAAATAGATATATAGAATAGGTTGATATAATATATATTGTATAGAGTAATCATAACAAAAAAATATACAAACTTGACCTACAGTAGTTGTACAAAAGCATCATGGTCTGCGCTCTACTTAGCAAATTATCATATTTCTGGAAATGCTAGGAATTGTAATAATATATTTTAGTTAGCCATGTAATTCCGTTCTCCTAAATTCTGTTCTCATAGAAACTACTTCTTATGTGGATAAACCATCTTCTTCTTCTTCTTCTTCACGATGCACAGTGTCAACAGGGATGTAGCCCCCAGATAACTGCGCAAGTAGTACAAGACTTAATTAAGGTTCATGGCGAGGGGGCACGATTTCTAGCACGTAACATAGTATAAGAATCAATGGGGCTTATAAACGTTTGTGAAGTTTATATTGTTTACATTATCGATGAAAAACGCTATTCAAATCATTTCTACCTCGATTTGTTTGTGTTCATGGATGATTTTATATAATTGAAAAATATCAGAGTGAGTTTCAATCATGTTTATCATCTTACTTATCTTATTATCCATACTTCATGCTAATATTCTTATGTTAAAAATTCTTTACTATGTATTGTATATATATATATTCCGTTTGTTATGTACATATTATGTAAGCAGAATAACCACTGGCTGTTGATTTTTTTTTTTTTATTATTAGTATTATTATTAGTATTATTACTTCAAGGAATACGCGAGCCTCGACATTGCTTGTTGTTGTTCCCAAGCTGCCTGGCCGAACAGCCCAAGGCTCCGAGCATGGCCAAGGCCATACCGAGCCCCACAGAACCCTCCCTGCCGACCACAATAAAGCCTGGGTGACCGAAGCCACTCCATGGCGGGGAGCTAAGGAGGGTGCGGAAACGCCCGGAAAACCAAAGCCCCACCCAGGGCCCTGTGCCCCTCAGCAATTATGAAGAGAAAGTTGAGGGGCAAGGGAAAAATGTGACGCTTTGGTTTCCAATCTTGGTAGATTGGGAGGTCAATCCACGGAAGAGACGCCGTCACTCGAGATCTAGAAAATATAAGTAAAAGGAACAGTCAGAGTAAGCTATGGGTATGGCAGAGATCGCTCAGTTCTCACTCTGATAGACCAGCCCATCACCAACGACATTGCTTGTTCCCAGCCATTGTTGTTGTGAGCAGAGTGGGTCTATATCTGGTATGTTAATTATAAACACAAATATTACGAGAGCGACGAGGCAGCGTTGACAAGGGAGAATATCACTGCGGTTGTTTACTTCACAGATTTATGTAATAATAATAATAATAATAATCGGTTTATTTCAAGCCGGCAGCCAATGGGGCTGAAAATACACAGACTTAACCTAGATCTTATCCTAATGGATCAACAGACTGATCCTGGCAGCTAACGAGAGCGCCTACATACTCCCAAGGGAGTAGGACGTGGGCAGGAGACTTAGTGGGTCCCCCGAGACGATCCGCCCAGATCTTTGCCTTCACGGCCAGGGAAAGTTTTTGAGAGAGAACTTCCCCTGCCGGCGCGTGGGATTGAACCCCCGACACCAGAGCTAGGGCTCCCAATACAGAGTACTAAGCGCGCTCGGCCACCGTGACCGTGTGTGTGTGTGTAGTGAGTGTATCTGTGTAGTGTATGTGTAGTGTGTGTGTGTGTGTAGTGAGTGTGTCTGTGTGTAGTGTGTATGTGTGTAGTGAGTGTGTCTGTGTGTAGTGTGTGTGTAGTGAGTGTGAGTGTGTGTGTGTGTGTAGTGTGTGTGTGTGTGTGTGTGCAGTAGTAGTGTGTGTGGATGTTTGTACGCGATGAGAGAAAGTCCAAATTAATTATGTATAATCAGCCAGAGAATGTTCAGCTCACTCCGAAAACTTAAGAGATTTGTTGTATATATTTGTTTACCCCTACTCCCTCATGTTTAGCCCCTTTAACTTTTAAATTATAAGACGTTTGCCCCATTAGTGTTTGCGATGTTAATGCCTTTCGCCCATTTTTGTCAATATTAAGACCCTTCGTGCCATGTAGGTGCCATTTTTTTCCTGTTGAGCGATTGCGAGCCTGTAATTTAGGAGGAACCACAGTCTACAGATAGGGAGGAACCAGCCTTTGGCCGGAACATTTTTCTACCGAAATGTGTACAAATTCATCTCGAATAGGGGTCGCCTTTTACTCTCTCTCTCTCTCTCATTTTTTTTTTCAAGCTTGATGAATTACCTGGGAGCAAATTAACCCACCCTCCCATAAATTAAGATGAAAATATCACATAAATATTAATAACCCCTCGACAGCGAAAGTAAATTACGCTAAACAAAATAATCAGTTATTTGAAATGAATTATATTTTGAACATACACACACGGATTATTACTCATTTACTTCTACCATGTTGTCCCATGTGCCATGTGGGAGAGCAGTGGAAGGTACCTCCAGATACGTCGAAGGATCCCCCCTATCGACCAATCGGGCGACGCCTCTGGTGGTGACTTCAGCTCCCTGGAGTTGGTGGAGGTGAGGTTCCGGTCCTCCAATCCGCGGCCGACTTGGCCACGTGACATCACGTTGGGGTCCTCCGATAGGCACCGCCTCTTGGGAGTGGGGGGGGGGGGGGATCGAGGGGGTTCGTTTTGGTTTGAGAGGGGGGCACCAGGTGGGCTATAGCCGCGTTTTCTCTCGTGGCTTGTACCTGGTGTTGTGAGGGGGAGACTGGTGTATTTTGGCCGTTGTGGGGGAGGACTGGGGTTTCTGGGCCAGACATCTCTTGGAGGTTTTGATATAACAGTTTGGATATTTTAAGAAGTTTTACCTCATTAGTTTGGCTCCTTAATTTTTTAGTTTAGGGGCAGAGAAAGAAGACATTGCTCGAAAATGGCAAAAACAGTCAAAACTCTCAATAATAACTAAACAAAATTATAATAAACCCCAAAACGTCGCACCAGCTAGTGTTCAGATATCAACATTCAATCAGTAAAGGAAATAATAGACAAATACCTGAAGCATATATTTATTATTATTTATATTTGCAATTATTGACTGACCTGGCTAAATACAAAAATAGAAACATATACTGTAGTGAAGGAAAGTATACCAACCAGTCAGGAAGAGAACTGTAGGTGTGTAATTTGGGAGGAACCGGACCGAAAAATGTACAAAGTTACCTCTAAAAGGGGGTGTTCTTTCAAGCTTGATGGAGGTCTAGGGAGCAAACTAAAAACCTCCCCATAAGGAGACGTGGCTTAGCCCTTTTAGTACCGGTGACGTCCTTTGCATGGTATTCCGGCCACCATTAATCGATTTTATTCAGCTTAGGAAAGATCTGCGGTAGCTAAATGGATGAATTGAGATAGTCTGTGGCCTTCTAATTGGTAGATGTCCTTCCTAAGCTGAATACAATCGTCTAAAAGTTGCCAGAATATAATGAAAAGGACGTCACCGGTACTGAATGGGGTAAAAAACAAAAAAAAAACTTTGCAGCGCTTGATACCGAACGAATACAGTGGGATTGAGTGTTGTGTACAGAAATTAGACGCATTAGTATTTCCATTCCTGAAGGTAACGTAATTTTCCCTTTTATTTCGTCCATTAACGATGCTGCGAAGGGATATAATGGTTCAACCCCTTCTGTACCGGTTACACAAAAATCTAGCTATATTTAGACGAGCTTGTGCAGTTTAAGAAGGATCTGTGGTAGTAAACAGTTATAAGTGAGAACTGTGAGATCATTGGAAGCCTGTGATTTGCTGGAGGCTCTTTATATACTGAATAACATCGTCTAATAGTAGCCAGAATACAGTTTAAAAGGACGGCACCGGTACAAGGGTCAGTCATCTACTTCCTGGCACTAATATGAATATCCTGAGCCCTCGCAAATTGGCCGAAGAACCCTCCCGTTGGTTCCAAGTCGATCTCGATACCTGGGTTAGGGGTGAAGGTGAAATTCTGGAGGAGGGCCGCGGAGAAGATAAACAACTCCATGCGGGCCAGAGCTTCCCCCAGGCACTGTCGCTTGCCTGGAATGGGAATGGGAATGGGAATAGGTCAATTTTGAGTGTTAGGTTGTAAGGAATTTCGGTAGACATCGATAAATAGCCTAAATACAAACTAAAATACGTCTGTTCTGTCACTTGCCTGGAATGGGAATCGGAATGAGAATAGGTCAATTATGAGTGTTAGGTTATAAGGAATTTCAAGCGGTAGACATCGAAAAATTGCCAAAAAACAAACTAAAATACGTCTATACATAATTATGACAGAGCTTCACCAAGGCACTCACTTGTCTGGAATGGGAATGGGAATAATGTTAGGAATAGCAGTGTAGTTGAATGTAATTTTATTCGTAATGCATGCCAACACTCGGGCACATTAACCAAAACACATTTCTCATTCACTTTCAAAATTGGAATATTCAAGAATATTCAGTTGCGTCTAAAGGTTTATAGTACACTAAGCAATATATCAGATGACACTATGAGTGTTCACAACTTTTTTTAGACCAATATTAATTTCAAAACATCACACCTGTACAGGTATTTGCAGATGAATTATCGAACACAAGTTGTACATCTAACATCTGTTGCCAACAACAACACGATGTCTTTATATTAAATGAGAACTTCCTACAGGCAGCCTTGCCTCCTGAATTCGTTCTCTAAAGATATATTAATTCACTCATAACTCCTCTGGTCTCTATAAGTCAAAATTTACTAAGAACCTAAGAAAACGGAAATTTACAACAAGCCTACTAGCCCAAACGAGGCAGTTACTTCATTATCTCATAGGTAATTAAGAACTCCCACTACAACCTATATCCCCTATAATGCATCTACTGTATAATAACATCCTTTTAACATTGGAGAGCATGCATAAAGTTCTTACCTATGCCAAAAGGAATGAATCCCTCTTTGTGTGACAGGAACTTGCCGTCTTTATCCATGAACCTCTCTGGGTTGAAGATGTGGGGTTGGGGCCAATACTGGGGGTCCTCGTGAACTAGGACAGAAGCCCCCAACACACTGGTTCCCTGAAAATAACCATACCACATTATATTAACCCCTTCAGTACCGGGGACGTCCTTTTAATCCTAGTCTGGCAACTATTAGACGATTTATATTAAGCTTAGGAAGGACCTCTAGCAATAATAAGGCTTAGTACTATCTCAACCAACCCTTTAAACTAACACAGATCCTTCCCAAGCTGCATAATATCGACTCAATATAGCTAGAATAATATATAACACACGAATACGGGCTAGGAATACTGGCTACATTACTAACCTTAGGGACGAAGTATCCTCCTAGTTCCGTGTCCTGGGTGGAGATGTGAGCGACAGCGAAGGGCACCAGTGATGACACCCGTAAGACCTCGTGCAGGGTGGCGTCCAGGTAGGGCAATCTGAGGGGGAGACATTTGCTAGGAGTTCCAGGAATTATTATTATTTTTTTTTTTTTAGGGTTTTTTATTTTTTTTTTTTTATCTCACCATCAAAAGGCACCACCTAATATTGCTCCTTATGAAACTCCCGAAGACCTACTGTGACTTCTACACGTGTGAAGGTCGTGTTTCTAGGGGCACTGTCATCACGCTTCATAAAACTCACCATCCAATATTGCTCTCATCATAAAACTCTCGAAGAGGACCTACTGTGACTTCTGCAGGTATTAAGGTAAAGTTTCTAGGGACACTATCATACATCATGCTTCGTTAAACTCACTATCAAAGGGCACCATCAAATATTGCTCTCATCATAAAACTCCCGAAGGTGACCTACTGTGACTTCTGCAGGTGTGAAGGTAATGTTTCCCGGGGCACCTTGCTGTCAATCTCCTGCTGCACCTTCTTCTGCACCTCCGGGTACGCCGCCATGTACAGCATCAACCACCGTAGTGTGCTGGAGGTCGTGTCGAACCCAGCGGCGAACAGGTCAAATATAATCCTCATCAAATCATCATCTAGAGAAAAAAAAAGCATAGATAAGTTCCACAAGAGGATACGTATTTACACATATAGTCCGTCCATTCTAGGGTGGGCAGAAATCGTAACCTCTAACTTCTCATAACTCAAAAATGACTTGAGTAATCGAGCTCATATTTCTACCAAATAGGAAGACTTGGCTAGGGAATAGGTGTGGAAATAGACAGCTCAAATTTTGTTCTAGCCCTTTTTTAGTTACAGAGGTTAAAGGTTACGATTTCTGCACAACCTAGACTGAACGGACTGTGAAGAGTTCAGATAATACTCACCAACAGAAGAAAACGGACAATAATATAACTCATTATTGAAAACAAAACCCTGTTATTAAAAATGTTAATCACTGAAGAAAAAGGTTGTATGCGTTTACACAATTTCTCACTGTTCAAGGGAAAAAAGCCAAATTAAAAAGGCCAAACAGATTACCGACAACCACATAAAAAGGCCATATACTGTGTATATAAATATAATATGTATATATATAAAAAATGTAAAACATATAAAAATGGCCAAATAGATTACTAACAACTTCAGAAAAGGCCAAATACTAACGACTGAAGTAATCGGCCATCTCCGAGTCCTTCTCCATCTCCAACAGGTACTCATCGATGACGTCACGAGGGTGGTTCCTGTCCAGCTCTCTCTCGTGTTCGTCTATCGCCTCCTGAAGTCATCATGATAATCAAAAAATAAATTTGGCAATTTTTAACACACAGTTCACAGTTTCAGAGCTAATATCCTCTTATATAATTATGCAATTTTCTTGGACACTATGAGTAACAAGATTTGTTTGTTGTCATCGACAGGTCACGCCTTACTTAAGGTACTTCAATATATTTGCCTGCTTGTTGACATTCCAATATAATTTTTAATATTATGTTGTAGTCTTTTATCTAGAGCATTGTGTAAGACAAACCTATGTATGTGCTTACAAATAATCATAGTAGTTTGGGGAGAAGGACTATAGTCTATTCACCACGACAAGTCTTGAAATCCGATGCCTTAACCGTTCATAACTCAGAAAGCTTGGTCAATCGGCTCTGATACTGCGACTCTGATACAGATTATCAGGTACGGGACCTCATGTGACGCCAGCTAAGAAGTACAGTCGGGCAACATTCCAGCTGGCTCAGGGCTTCTTTTATTTGTGGTATTTAAGCTAATTGCAAGTATATAAGTGAGAAATGCTAAAGACAGATATGAACAAAATAGTGAGTAGGTTAAAGCCTCGTTCACACACAAGACTATGTCAACACGTCCTTAGCCGTCCTTGGCCGACTTTGCAAATTTTTGGGTACTGTACGCCTGTAATGCCAGCCTTACCAATATAAGTCCCCGTCCCTGTTTGACCATCTCGTCCACCATGTCCATTGCTGTCACCTTCCTCTTGATGAAGCCAGGCAGGTAGTTCACGAGGGGGAAGATGTCGGGCAGGAGGAAACTGGTGGAGTCGTCTTGGATGGACTTCATGAGCCCAATGAACTTGAAGAGCTTGGGGTCGTGAAGCTCATACCGACGATCTATAAGAAAATTTTGATAATTTACTGTAGGTATTTTAGGGTATGATGCTAAGTATAATATATTTATATCTTTCTAATTGTCTATCTGCGCATCTATCTTTCTGTATCTTACAATGTACTTATATATTTAACGATGATCTATGGGGATATTTTGATAATGTATGTCTAGTAAATAGCCTATAGTATAGCCTAGGTATAGGTATAGCCTAGTAAAATATATAGTATTATAATTATCTCTCTGTTTATTGATATAGCATACGCCCATTTGAATTTCAACTTTTATAGCCAAATTCAGCAGCATCATTAACTTACTAGCCACCAGTTGCCAGATAACATTCAACACAGCAATATTGATGGACTCTGGCGGGTGCGTCAGTTTCCCGTCGTAACTCTTAAAGTCGTTGACTAACATCTGGGCTTCCTCCTGAATGACCTGGTCCATCTGACTCTTGCCCATCCCGAGGTCACGAAGGTTCCTCAGTACGAACCGACGAGCGTTCTGCCATTGTTGTCCATTGGTCATGATCACACCTTAAAAGAAAAAAATACATAAGTCACCCATTTAATATCATTCTCTTATGACACGATCACACAAGGGATTTTCGGAGCTATTAGATAATCACAGTCCATTCCTATATGACACATATGTAGGAATGGTAGCAAGAAATGGAGGGGAATTATCTCACCTAATCACATATTGCTTTGTTTTGAGTGCCACTGGGGTGTTTTAAAAGGCTTTTTTTAGGCCTTGGATCATATGAGGACCTTTGCCTTTGCCCACCAAACTTCTTATGAGGATTTTCGCCTCTCTAGGGTTAAGTCTTAATAACAATATAGACTATTTCCGTCATGTGGGTATATTCCTCTATTGAAGAATTCTCAGTACTATGAATTTCTCCACCCAACTAAATGGATGCCTTGACTCACCCGCAGGCTTCCCGTAAGTTAGGAAGTGCAGGGTCTTCCAGTCGGGGCGGTCGGCGAACTCGAACTTGAGGAAGGCTTCTTTGATGAGCTTGTAGTCGCAAAGGATAAACGTTTCGATTACCCCCATCTTTGTCCTAGGGGATTATTATTATTATTATTATTATTATTATTATTATTATTAGTAGTAGTAGTAGTAGTAGTAGTAGTAGCAGTAGCAGTATTAATAATATATATATATATATATATATATATATATATATATATATATATATATATATATATATATATATATATATATATATATATATATATATACTGTATATATTATATATATATATATATATTTGTTTATTTATTTATTCATATACAATTATATTTAACACGTTCAGCAATATTGGTACAAAACTAGCAAGACAAGATATATACAGTAGGCCTACTTATTATATAGTTTTGTTTTTGGATCTAATTTCTATATGATTAAATATATACAGTAGTATCACCCTATTTTTATGTTATTACGGCACCCCAATGGCGTACAAAGAAAATGGTGACTATCTTACTACAGGGTCAACAAAGAAGATGGTGACTCTATCTTACTACCCGGTCTCTATGGCTGACCTGACAACAAAGAAGAAGGAGGTGTTTCTATCTTACGACCGGGTATCTATGGCTCACCTAACAACAAAGCAGAAGAAGGTGACTCTATCTAACTACAGTGTCTCTATGGCTTACCTGACAACATTGCCGTAGTCTCTCTTCATCTGTCTGGCATCTTCGGCTGTCTGCACGAACTTGCTGCCCAGAACGGGATAAATGGTCGGTCCTGAGGGGGATAGATAGATAGATAGATATAGATAGATAGATAGATAAATAAATAGATAGATAGATAGATAGCTGGCTAGATAGATAGATAGATAGATAGCTGGCTATATAGATAGATAGATAGTTAGATGAATAGATATATAGATGGCTAGATATATAGATAGACAGATAGATAGATAGCTGGATATATAGATAGATTGATAGATAGATATAGTTAAATATATAGGTACTATAGAGTATAGATAGTTAAACACAGAGTGAGAGTGAGTGTTTGTGTGTGTGTAGCGCGTGTGTGTGGTGAGGAGTGCGTGTGTCCTTGTGTGTGTGTGTATGTGTGTGTCTTGGAGAGTGGGTGGTAGGTGACTGGCTTTATTGTGCATACTGTTTATATGTTTGTATGTATGTATTTGCATGTGTATATACAGTATGTGTGTGTGTGTAGTTTATAAACACGTAAACCATTTAACCCTTTCAATATCCGATTATGCATGTCTTTTCTGTTTTCTGACTATTATTAGACGAGTTTATTCAGATTAGGAAGGGTATATGGAATTCAGAGTGTCAATTGAAATAGTATATACCCTTATAATTCCCACACATCCTTCCTAAACTGTATAAAGTAGCCCAATGATAGCCAGACTAAACTGTCAAAATGCGTCATAATCTTCAGAGGGTTAAAATATAGTTAAGAAAATATAGGTACCATATAAAAAGAAGCAATACTAATGTCCATAACACAGCAATATACTTAACTTATAAAAGTATATTGGTATTAATAAATCCATTTGATATAAAGGTAGAAAGGTAAATCACAATTGGTATACCAAATAATGATACCCTTGTTATACCATTAATTTTATTCAGTGTTCATATATATATATATATATATATATATATATATATATATATATATATATATATATATACAGTACATGTATAATATTATTGGTATGAATAGGGTAAATAATTTCATATTTATTCACCATTCATAATAATAATATACCTTTATAAATTAGGCATTTTGGCAGTAATATACCCGTTTAATATAAGGAAAGAAAGATATATCATCACCAATAAACACATTCCCGATTCCGCTAGGAAGAGGGCTGTGTTTAGCTGCATTGAAATTGTTGTCTCCGGAACCTTTGAGGCACTACTCTTAAACGGCTGCCTCTACAATATTGAACACTAAGACCAAAGTTGTTCACAGATCCAAAATATACAAAGTGAACCTGCTGGATTTCCGCTACACTTGCTAAGGAGGTAGTTTTGTTGTGTTATGTTGTCTCCGGAACTTTTGACACATTACTCCTCCTAAACGGCTTCCTCCACAATATTAAACACTAAGACCAATGTTGCTGCAGAGCCAAAATGAACAGAGTGAACCTGCCGGATTTCTACTACCGGCAGAGGTGGCTCTTTCACCGCATGATTATTTTAAACGGTATGTAGCCAAATCGGGATGTAGCAGATTCACCTGCTTTTTTTACAAATTTGAAAATAGTACAGTTGGGATATTGTACATGCTAAGATTGGTATGCAGGATTCGAAACTGCATAATAAATCGTAGGTTTGTGCAGTATTTTTTAACTGTCTTCGTGGTGCAGTGCATAGTGTGTTGATTTTCGGTGTGAGCATCCTAGGTTCGAATCACCGGACTGCCACATGTGGTTGTTAATTTCATTAATCGATTTTAGGAGTAGAGTTGGTTGGTGGAGAGAACATAATAATACCTTTATTAGCCACTAACCTGGCGGCATGTTCTTCCCCGCAGTGTTACCAAGCCACCATGATCGTACCAGTATTACCAACACCGCCAGCAGTGCCAACTCTACCAACATCTTGATTGAACCAGCTGCAACATAAAATACATTGGTAATACTTTTCGTTTGTGTTTACTTATAAGGAGACAAAAAGGCAAAGCTGCCTGTATATATATACAGTATATATATGTATATATATATATATATATATATACTGTATATACATACCGTATATATATACAGTATATATATATATATATATATATATATATATATATATATATATACTGTATATATATACCGGTATATATGTATATATATATATATATATATATATATATATATATATTATATATTATATATATATATATATATATATATATATATTTAGAGATGTAACCACAAATACACGTGCTATATATATATATTTCTTGTACTCGCTAGAATTATGCAAGCTTTCTTCTGCATTCCAAGACATCTTCCGGCAGATAGAGAAGAAAGGATGGGAGTCAACTTATCTTTCCTAACCCGTGACAGTTACCAATCAGTAAGAAAAGAAAAACTTTCTTCTCTATTTGTCGGAAGATGTCTTGCAATACAGACGAAAGCTTGCAGCTCCGTGTTTCATTTTCCTAGCGAGTACAAGAAATATATATATATATATATATAGTTAGTATATAGTTATATATATAGTTAGTTAGTTAGTTAGTTAGTTAGAGAAAGAAAGAGAGATAAGGAGAGAGAGAAGTAACAACGTACCCTGCTTGAAGCTAGCAATAGACCACACTGATTGTATAATGGACGCACCACACAGTTAACAGGCATCTCTCTCTCTCTCTCCCTCTCCCACACTCTCTCTCTCTCTCCCTCTCCCACTCTCTCTCTCTCTCTCTCTTCTGCTTTAGCTTCCTTGTCTTCAATTTATTAGCAATTACCATTATATATTTTTAAGGCCCAACTGCTTACTATGGACGGCCAAATCTAGGAGATCTATGTACAATATATATGTAATACACACACACACACACACTCAGTTTCTCTCTCTCTCTTTTGTGTATATTTCATATATAACCAACCTTTAGACGATGACTTATAAGAGAGAGAGAGAGAGAGATGTAGGAGTAGGCCTACTGTATATGAGTCCTTCTTATAGCCAGCAGCGAGCTACACTGATATTAATGTACACAACAGGCACTTGTACTAGCTCTCTCACTCTCACTTTCAATCTCTCTCTCAATTATATATATATATATATATATATATGTCTTTTGGGGGTATATTATTGAGAGATTATCTCTCCATGCATATATTACTACTAATATTCCGGTACCTTTATAAGAGTATATTATCATAGACACTGTAATTACCCTTTTCATACCTTCTTTAACCCTTTAAGTGTTGACAGGGTACACCATAACGAACAAAGGCTAAGAGACCGAGTGTCCAATTAAGAGACAAATATAATTAACCTCTGGGCTTCGAAAAAAAAAAAACATTAACTAAAATTACAAGTAAATTAACAAATTCACCCACCTATCTCTGCATACTGTATCGCCCCTGAGCATCCACCTACGGACCCCAACCACATACTTTCATATATCTGTAACTAGTCTTATCTCTTATCACACCAACACACCCAGATACCACAATATACAGTTGGCCACAGGATTTTATGAATGGATGTAAGATTTATATGATAAACTTGGCAAAGAATGTGCAATAACACCATAAATGAGCACATGAATGATCTACTACATAAGAAACTACAGTCTTATATCATCATACAACGTTTCCTTCCATACATAAATTTAGGGAGTAGATGCAAACTTATATGGCCAACTTTACACTCACACCTCAACGTCCTTGACCAGAGACTAATTTAATTAAAAGTAAGCCGGTGTCCCACGAGCGATTTTTCCGTCATTTTTTACAGACATTTGTTGTCTGGCAGCCTCAAAATAGGATGAAAACTCAAAATAGTACGAGAACAAACTTGTTCATAGACAATTGCTGGAAAATGTGGTCGTGTGACACCACCTTAAAGGAGGTAACACACAAGAGCTTTTATCGTCAATATTCCTCTGGCAACATTTCTAGTTTGCACTGGCATCGGAAACTATACCCCATCCTTCTAAGTGCTAGCGAGATCGCTCAATTGGGTGGCACTGCGACGGGGGCTGCGGACGGTGGTGGCATTGGCCCGGGGTTCTCAAGCCCGTGGCCTGATGATCCCCTCCCCCACTGCCCTCTCAGAGACAGATCTCATCTCACCTTGGCCCCTTCAGGGGCCTTAGCATCTGAAACGGCTTCGGTCTACCGGGCTCGGGACTGTTCGGCCAGACAGTCTGGGGAACTAATACTACTATACCCATCATGGAGTAATTCAGATTGCAAACTTATATAAACAGTTAATCTCATAAGTTGCCAGAGGAATGTTGAGGGGAAATGCGCTCGTGTGATACCGGCTTTAATGCAATGTCACACAATCGTTTTTGTCCGTCAATTTTCGAAGAGCAAGTGTTTTCTCGTAATATTTCGGGATTTTCTACAATGTTATCGGCAGCTAGACTGAAGGTAGATTATGTTACGAGGCTTAATTCTGATAACACGTAAAATTGACAAACAACTTAGCAAACAAACAAAAGAAAACAAAAATACAGAGGACGTGTTCGCTTGCGTCATGTATAGTTGGCCACATAAGTTCTGTTCCTCTCCGGTATCTTATACGTGGAACTATAATGCGCATGATCGAATTACGATGGTCCTTTTTATGCAGTGGTAACTCATCTGATTAGTTAACTGGTAATTAACCCTTTCTGTACCGGCGACGTCTTTTTAATTTGGTTTTCATTTTATTTAGACGATTTTGTGCAGCTTAAGAAGGATTTATGTCAGTAAAAAGGGATACAAAAGGCAGTAAAAGTGAGACAGATCGAAGCCTGTTAGTTGCTGGAGGCCCTTTATAAACTGAATAAAATCGTCTAATAGTAGCCAGAATAAAATTAAAAAGACGACGCCGGTACAGAAGCGGTTAAAAGAAATCGCACTCGCAATGCATTCATAATAATTTGACTTGCATATATATGATCACGACGAGGACCAGAACTTATGTGAGCAACTGTACACCAAATAACATATAGAAACCTCAAATTTCATACTAATATACATCCATACATAAGATCACGACGAGGACCAGAATTTATGTGAGCAACTATACACCAAACAACATATAACACTCAACGTTCATACTATTATACATCCATACATAAGATCACGACGAAGACCAGAACTTATGTGGCCAACTATACACCAAACATAGAAACTCACATAGAAAAAAGAAGAAAAAAAAACACATATATTACTCAACTTTCATACTATTATACATCCATACCTAAGATCACGATGAGGACCAGAATTTATGTGGGCAACTCTACACATAACAACATCTATGGTACTCAACTTTATTATACTTCCATATACATACGATCATGATGAGGACCAACATATGTGGGCAACTGTAAGCCTTTTGTGATTCCCCCCAGGTACCTTGGGTGGGGCTCGAACCCCTGCTGCATATTAATGGACAAGGGACAGGTATAGCCAAGTGGTCCCTTAGATCCTCCTAACATAAAAAGGGTTCTGTGGGTTCTGTGCTGCCTAATGGGGCTAAGCATGAGGGTTAAGAGGGTCCAGGAAACATATTAAAACCTCCTCTTAACATAACCCCAAAATGTGTTGCCTGCGTACAAGATACAAGCCTAAGGTAATGTACAATCGGCCACATAACTTTGTTTCCACTCATTGTCATTTTAGGTATGGAAGCAAGTATATTACTGTTGAATTATTAGTTTAGTAGTTAATGCATATTATAGATTCCCTTCTCCGGATATACGACGTCTGGAAAAAAAAACTTATGTCAGTCATACTATTTTTACGGCCATACCCATATAATTCGTACGAAATTATGAATACATGTGGGCAACTGTACTTTAACCCATTCCACATCAACAACATAGATGTAACAAATCTATAGATACAATATGTGAAACTTGCTAAACAAACAATCCAAAATCAGAAACCGCACAATAGACAAACGAGCTAAGGTATTGAAGATTTAGTAAAACAATATTATGAAATATAAATAAATATAAAAACAAAGAAAACTGGAGCGTCAGTCTACTTGCCTCTGTGTATATTCGTTAGTTAAAATAGGACTTCAAAAGCTATCAACCCTTCTGGATTATTAAGCCAGGACACTGTAAGTCAAGAAGAATGTTAGGACTGGAGCCCCTTTTCGAGAACTCCAGTCCCTTGTACATGCGTTAGTTAGCTAAAATAGAACTTCAGAGGCTATCAACCCTTCTGGATTATTAAGCCAGCACACTGTAAGTCAAGAAAAACGTTAGGACTGGAGACCCTTTTCGAGAACTCCAATACCTTGTACATGCGAGTTAGTTAAAATAGGACTTCAGAGGCTATCAACCCTTCTGGATTACTAAGCCAGCACACTGTAAGTCAAGAATAACGTCAGGACTGAAGCCCCTTTTTGAGAACTCCAGTCCCTTATACATGCGAGACACTGTGAAGCCATAAATACCAGGAGCCACCTCTGAGTTGCATGTAGAAAATATTGCTTGTCAACTAACTCAACCAGTAGACCATTTTCACCAGTCAATTTCAAACGCCATGTATCAAGACTGTTTGACTCGAACGTACCTTGAAATTGGCTCTTCATCACTCTTCCATTTTCTTTATTTATATATTTATATTTATAATTTTTTTACTCAAACGTACCTTGAACTTGGCTTTCTATCATTATTTATTTTATTTTATGTTATTTTTTTATGGGGGGAAGGGACACTTGTTACAGGGAGCTCTGCCTTTTGTTTCCTTCATACACATCAAAATACAATAACGTTGCAAGAGGTTAGGCTATGCTACATTAGGACTTAAGGGGGGAGGGGGGATTTATTGGTTAATTTATCATTTATTGATTTCTTTTCTTTTCTTCCCTAGACCTCCATCAAGCTTAACAAAACATCTCCAAGACCACCATCGAGCTAAAATTGTAATTTTTTCGGTAGAAAAATGGCCCGGCCAAAGGCTGGTTCCTCCTAAAATTACTGGCTCGCTGTCGCTCGCCAGGAAAAAATCGACACCTAAATGGCACGAAATGTCCTAATAAAGACAAAACAATGGGGTTTGAAGGTCTTAAAATCGCCAAACTAATGGACCGAATGTCTTAAAATCTGCAAACTAAAGGGGCTAAAGATGAGGGAAACGGGAGGCCAAAGGAAAAAACACTGGTTGAAGGACACTAAATATATGCACAGTCACTCACAGACATTAATGGCCATCCCAAAACACTTTCCATTTGACAACCAACTAAACATCATTTGCATAATTAGCGCATAATAATATTTAAGGGGATAGGGTTTATATTCTGGTCGGTTTATTTATGTATTTATTATTGTACTAGTTGCCTCGCTAGACCTCCATCAAGCTTAAATATAAAACACTGATGGGGCTAAACATGAGGGACAAGGGGGGCCAGAAAAAAAATCGACCGTCTCCCCTTAAGGTAATACAGTTGTAAAAATAACACAGATTCTAACCTTCAACCATCTCTGCCAGTATTCAAATCACGAAAAAAAATAAAAATAAATAAAAGCTACAAGATTTATTAAAACCGTATCGCTTAAGGGGGGGGGGGGGGGGAGGGTATGTATTTGCTAATTTGTTTATCTTTTTATATTTGTTTAGTTTCCTCCCCAGGCCTCCATCAAACTTCAATAAACACCCCCTAGACTCCCTTCTAGATAAATGTGTACATTTTTCAGTAGAAAAATGTCTTGGCCGAAGGCCGGTTCCTCCTACAATTACAGGCTCGCTATCGCTCGCCAGGAAAAATCGACACCTAATTTGAACGAAAGGTCCTAATATTGACAAAGAAATGGGATGAAAGGTCTTAAAATCGTCAAACTAATGTGGCAAACATCTTAAAATCTGAAAACTAATGAGACTAAACATGAGGGAGAAATGGGCCCAGAAAAACGGCCTATACAGTATGTCCCCATAAACAATTACTATTCATGTGGGATTCGGGATCTCTTATTCTAGGTTAGTGTGAGATATATCGACTGGGTAAATTTAATCTCTAAGCAATTGATGTTTCGATCCTTAACCCTTTCAAGATCCGATTACGCATTTGTTTTCGGTTTTCTGGCTCTTCTTAGACGATTGTATTCATATTAGGAAGGGTGCCCCTACTACCAAAAATATATAGACAAACTGGAGCGAGTTCAACATGATACCAAAATAATACCGTGTTTGAGGAGCAAACCATACGAGGGGCGTCTTGAGGAATTGATTTTTTTCCCCTAATACGGCAGAGATCAAAAGGCGACTTAATTCAAGTTTTCAAGATCATCAAAGGCATCGACAATTTGAACTGAAATTACAATCGACCAGTCAAATTACACAAGGGGAAATGATTACAAAATAATTTATAAATAATTTAACTCGCATGAATCTAAGAATTTCTTCTTTAATCGAGTTGTCAATCTGTGGAATGAGCTTCCCCGAGATGTTATAGACTGCAACACCGTTGATCCTTTTCAAGTTCGCCTAGACAAGCACCTTGCCCGAAACCCACGGATAACTGCATTTGTAAAATAATATATTATTATCTTAGTACAATATTGTTATTTTATTAACCTAATTTAATTCAAACTTTATCATATCCTCTCTGAGAAACTGGTGGGCGCTTAAAACAGCAGTGGCTTGGGCCGGACTTGAACCTCCAACATTCAGAACGAGTGTCCAAGCTTTTAATCCACTACACCACGGCGTGATAAAGGAATATTAACCTTTTCCTATTAATATTAAGGAGAAGGGAAATCCTACTTGGAGAATGTACGTGGTGTAATGGATCAAGAGCTGAATGTCGGAAGTTCGAGTCCGGCTGGGAGTATATATATATATATATTCACCAACCCACCAATTAACTTAACAAATAAACCTAACTAATGAAATCAATGAAACTAATTAACACACGTGGTACTCCACGGACTCGAACCTAGGATAATCACACTGTCCTTCTATCATCAATGCTACTCAACCCAGTAATAAAGACGTAGACATAGGCCTACCCTCTCCTTAGAATCTCAAACCCCTTCCTGAAACGCCCCAAGGGAATAAGACCAATGTTAAGAGCTGCTGCCAATACGTTAATGAGGCGCGTTAAGGGGCTAGAACTTGTGTTATGGGGCTACTTAGTCATGTACTTATTTAATCTTGAGTTTCCTCGTTAGACCTCCATCAACCTTTAAAAAAAAAAAAAAAAAAAAAAACACGATATATTTCAATATATCTATATTTCAAGATATATTTGTACATTTTTCGGTAAAAAAAAATCCCGGCCGAAGGCCGGTTCCTTAAAAAACCCAGGCTCGCTATCGTTCGTCAGGAAAAAAATCGACACCTAAATGGCACGAAAGGTCTTAATATTGGCAAAGTAGGCTAATGGGACGAAAGGTCTCAAAATCGCCAAACTAGTGAATGAACGTCTTAAAATCGCAAAACTAATGGGTCTAAACATGAGGGAGAAGGGTGTCCATAAATGCGAGTACTTACCCCTTAATGGAGGTACGTCAAGGCAGGTGATGAATTACTATGCCGTGCTTGGGTTGGGGTAATGCGGTCATATTATTTCCGCATGCTAAGTTGAGTGATTAGGGAAGGCCGATTGCATGGTCTGGTGTTGGTTTTTTGTCTGCTTACTCTTAGTCCTACTCTCTCTCGCTTTCACCCTCTCTCTCTCTCTCTCTCTCTCTGTGCTTCGTGTGTTTGTGTGTATTTGTTGGTGCATGTGAATTTTTCCAGGTCTCTCTCTCTCTCTACCTATCTATCTATATATCGATCACGTATGTTCCTACTTATCTGTCCTCAGTAGGCAGTAACCAATGAACTCTCTCCTTCCTCTGACCATTACTAAGAACCTGCTGAGAATAATTAATGTTATACCTTCAAATACGCAGTCTTTGTTTTCCTTCAAGTACGCAGTCTTTTTTTTCCTTCAAGTACGCAGTCTTTGTTTTCCTTTAACCCCTTTCTGTACCGGTGACGTTTTTTTCATTCTATTCTGGCTACTATTAGACAATTTTATTCAGATTACACAGGGTCTCTAGCAATTAACTAACAGGCTTTGAACTATCTCACTCAAACCTTTTCGCTACCACAGATCCTTCTTAAGCTGCACAAACTCTTCTAAATATAGCAAAAAAGGGTTAATTATTCGTCGTATCCTATATGTCGTAATTCTAGCGTTGTTAACCCTTTCAAGGTACGATAACGCATTGCTTTTCAGTTTTCTGGCTATTACTAGACGATTTTATTAAGATTAGAAAGGCTATATGGAAGTCAGAGGTTTAATTGAGACTGTCTGTACCCTTTTAATTCCCACAGATCCTTCATAAACTGTATAAAATCGTCTAATGGTAGACAGAATATACAGCCAAAATGCGTCATAATCTTGAAAGGGTTAACTTAAGGGGAGGTTTTTAGTGTGTTTCCTACTCTTCCAGCAATCTTAAAATTTCACCCCCTTTCAAGATATATTTGTACATTTTTCGGTAGAAAAATTTCCCGGCCGAAGGCCGGTTACTCTTAAATTACAGGCTCGCTATCGCTTGCCAGGATAAAATCGACACCTAAATGGCACGAAAGGTCTTAAAATTTACAGAATGGGGCAAAAATTCTTAAAATCACCAAACTAATGGGGCAAACGTCTTAAAATCTCAAAAAAGCAATGGGGTTAGACATGAAGGAGAAAGGGGTCAAGAAAAAGTCCCTCAAGTGGAAATCTCCCCTTAAGGCTATTTCTCCCGTGCATCAAAACCCTTTAATCTTGGAGGCAATTTCTGTAGTATGGCCATATTCAGCCATTGTGATACCCTATACCCTGTTCCAAATAGGTAGGCTGGAAATCGTTAACCCTAACCTCTGTCATTCAATAAGGGCTGGAGCAAATGGGCTGTAAATGTCCACACCTATGGTAGAAATACTATAGGTAACGGCAACGAACTTGACAACAAACAGGGCTTAGTAACTTTAAAAAAAAAAAAAAAAAAAAAAAAAAAAAATGGTCTAACGAAGAAACTAAACAATAAATAATAAATTAAATATGTAAACCACAAACTAACCACTACCCCCTTAATACTAGCCCAACCAATGACATATTACAGGGTTATTGCGTGCTTGTTATTTTATTATTGGTGGTGTTGATGATTTTTTACATGTTCGGCCTTTGTCCTTCGGCCGAAAAATGCACATATTTATCTTAATGGGGGTCTAGGGGCTGTTTTGTTAAAGCTTGATGGAGGTCTAGCGAGGAAACTAAACAAATATATATGAGTACATGCAACAAATAGGCCAAAAAACAACCAGTACCCCCTTGAATACGCCAAACTAATGTGTCGACTAAGGAAGGCGTCCCCCAGGTACTAAAAAGCACCTCTATGACACACAAGGTTATATAGATGACACACATACACGCACATACGGTCGGTAATCCTAATCAAGCAGGGGTACTAATGCGACCTTCAGCACTGTTATCCGCCCAGACCTTTGTGGGGTGAGTCAAAGTCGATGTAACACGTGTCGACTTTCCTCTCTTTAAGGGGGTAGTACTCGCCCCCCTTCTCCCTCGTGTTTAGCATATTAGTTTTGAGATTTTAAGGATTTTAAGACGTTATTTCCGTTAGTTTTGCGATTTTGAGACCTTTTGTCTCATTTCGTTGTCAATTTTAATACCTTTTGTGCCATTTAGGTGTCCTTTTCTTCCTGGCGAAAGATAGCGAGCCTGTAACTTTAAGAAGCGGCCTTCGGCCGGGACATTTTTCTACCGAAAAATGTACAAATTAATCTTGAAAGGGAGTCTAGGGGGTATTTTTTCTAAGCTTGATGGAGGTCTAGCGAGGAAAATATAAAATAAATTAATAGATGAATTGATAGGCCAGAAAAACAGTCACTAGCCCCTTAACCCTTTCATTGCGGGTGACGTTCTGGAACGTCCTGGCAAGTTACAGCAATTTCCAGGCTTTAAAAGCCTGTAAAAACCGTAAAAATCGAGTGTCAGTGGGCGGGAGCGTGAGGGACCCACCTCCGACCCTCAGAGCACCGAGCGGCTCACTGAGGTTGACTGTATCTCGCGCGGGTCTCTCTCTGTGTCTCCCAGCAGTGTAGCCAAGCGAGCGAGTGTTACATAATAGCGGGTTTCCCGCGTTTCACTGGCACCACTGCGGTGAACCAGACCACGTACGGGGCCCGTTCTGATGTCATTTTGAAGCTATTCTCGCCTAGTTTTTACCAGAATACACTTCATTTAATGCAGATGCTTGATTTATCATTCAGGAGTGCCTGAATATGCCCTAAATAGCCCAAAAATGGCCGCAGCCAAAGGGTTTAGGAGATTTGTTATTTGTATATTTATTTATTTATTCGTTTTTCAAAATGCCTCTATTTATTGTGGTGGAAAACCTGTCCCTGAAATAAATGATAAAATCCCAATAGACGACCAAAGTAGCAATTAAGCAACACCCCGTTCTTAATATTTATCCTCCATTACAAACCCCAATACACTTGAATAAATGAATGAAAGCATATGATCCTCCCGGGCTTCGAACTAGGGACACCACACCCAGAACATAAGCATCTAAAGTTCTAAACCATCACACCTTTTACGATCAGAGACACAGAATACAATATTATATGGTTACTCATAAATATATATATATATATATATATATATATATATATTATATATGATAACAAATAAATAGCGAGCCAGCATATATATATATTTGTTTTGACAGCAAGCTAAATTTGTAAATTTTTCGATAGAAAAAAAAACCCGGTGGCCCCCCTTAAGAATAGGAATGAAGTGGGACCTTTTATATGTTCTAATATACTTTTAGCAACATATGCAGTATAAGGAGTGGCGACTTGTAGCTCAGTGGATAAGATTTTTTTTTTTTTTTGTATGTGAGGTAGACAAAAGGTAGAACTGTATATTAGTCGAGTAGTCCCTAATAAAAACAAAGCGCCAATACTGCTAATACAGTACTACCACTATATTCTGTATTGTCCCCTACACCTTGTTCCTACCTAACCCCTGAAAGTATTCCTCGTTCTGTTATAAACGGTGTTGGTGGTGTAATGGTTTAGATGCTTAGGTTCTGGGTGTGGTGTCCCGAATTCGAATCCCTGGAGGACCATGTGCTTTCATTTGTTTATTCAAGTACATTGGGGTTTGTAATTGATGATTAATGTTAAGTACGGGGTGTTACTTATAACCTTCAGTACTTTAAGGGGGTGGGTCTTTGGGAGTGTGGGGGGAGAGGGGGGTACAGCAGACAGGTGGGGTTCAGGAAGGGAGGGTCTGTAGATTGGGTAGGGTTTCAGGAGGGAGTCCGTTATTACATGGGGGCGGGGGGTCAGGAGAGGGAAAGGGGTATTAGGGAGGTGGGAGGGGTTACAGCAGGGAGGGGCTCAGGAGTTTTTCAAGGCGGTGGGAGGAAAGGAGGG
Organism: Paralithodes platypus; assembly: GCA_032716605.1. Taxonomy (NCBI): domain Eukaryota; kingdom Metazoa; phylum Arthropoda; class Malacostraca; order Decapoda; family Lithodidae; genus Paralithodes; species Paralithodes platypus. Next base: position 36,316,657 of record CM064493.1, on the reverse strand, counting down.
GGCGCAGCTACAGGAGAGGGAGAGGGGGTTTCAGGAGGAGGAAGGGGAGGGGGGTTTCAGGGCGGTGGGAGTTAGGAAGGGGGCGCGGCTAGAGGAGAGGGAGAGGGGGTTTCAGGAGGAAGGGGAGGGTGGTTTCAGGACGGTGGGAGAGTGGGGGGGATGGGTCAGGAAGGGGAGCGCGACTACAGGATGGGGGGGGGGGGTAAAGGAAGAGGTAGAGGGTGGAGGGGGGGCTAGAGGGGGGATTGTACAGTTGCAGTTGAGTGTTACTGATCGACCCAAGGTAGGACACTCGGGGATAGGAATAACAAACAGGGCACCGGTATAAAGGCACGGTGAAGATGGCCTGCCTCTCAGTGTCTCCCTTGACCCCGCAGGTGAAGGATGTGCTGTCTGGATTTCTGATACCAAATCGTACGTAATGTGGAAGCCAACATTTTCAGATTAGATATTAAACTTCGATTGATATATTAATTAAATGTGTATAATTGGCGATCAAATATCGAAAAACAATCTGGTGTTATATAATTTATATATGGCGCAATTATCAGTACCAATAACTTTGTCTCTGATGGAATGAAGCATAAGTAGTTTGTGTGTTAATATGTTGAAGGTCTCTACCTAAAATGGAAACTATCTGATTGTTTTGCTGTTTATGTGAGACAATTTATTATTATTCATTTACTTCGACTCTGAATTAAAGAGGAAGTTATAATAATTAATTGTGTTCAATATTTTGAAAAGTAAATGTGATTGTATTTCTGATTATATATGAATAATGGGAAGCAATATATTGTTAAATTACGTCATTCTATATGGGATTCCAATAAATAAATAAATTTAATATAATCAATTGCAGTATATAAAGTGCAATTAAAAATATCCCTATTACGGAAGTTAAGTGTGGTTCTTGATCAGTTAGTGCAAACACTTTAAATTATACGAATGTGAAAGAAAAAAACAGAGAAGAAATGCGTAATGGTATCTTGAAAAGGTTTATATGGCGCCTAGATATAATAATTCCACGTATATCCAGTAAGCATAGAGATACCAGGCCCTAGGGGATTGAATTAAACACACGTAGCAAAGCCACTCCAACAGCTTCCTCTCTCTCAACACTCTTCTATAAATAGATACGAGGTGCCGCTGTAAAGGCTTATCCCTCAATACCACCACCACCACTGCCAATTGACCACGAACAGACTATAGTGTAATATTATATTCAATAATAAATACGTAAATGGTTGTTACTATGTGTTTCATGCACCATTGTTAAGGGATTTATTTTGTTTAACTCCCTTTTCCCTCATGTTTACCCTCATTAGCTTTGATATTTATAAGACGTGCGCCCCACTAATTTGGCGATTCGAAGACCTTTTGCACCATTATTTGCCAATATTAAGATCTTTAGTGCCATTTAGATGTCGATATTTTCCTGGTGAGCGATAGAGAGCCTGTAATTTAGGAGGAACCGGCCTTCGTCCGAGAAAGTTATCTACCAAAACCATAGACTCCTCTACATAAATGTAAAGGGGTCTATGACCAAAACATTTACACATCTTTTTTTGTTTTTTTTTTGTTTTTTTTTTCGTATAGGGGTCTTGAGGGTGTTTGGTTAAGGTTGATATAGGTTTAGCGAGCAAGCTAAAAAAAAAAAATAATAAAAAAAAATATATATACCGGTATAATATATATGTATATATATATATATATATATATATATATATATATATATATATATATATATTATATATATACCGGGTATATATATATATATATATATATATATATATATATATATATATATATATATATATATATATATATATATATATATATATATATATATATATAATAAATACAAATAAAAGTAATACGTTGTTTTGTTTTTCTTTTCAGAGCGAATACCGGAAAACCCCATAACGGTATAATTATACAAACAGTAGCAAAACAACCACACTAAAACAAAATATATATAATAAAGTAAACTAATAGCTAAGAAATAACAAAAACAACAAAAACACCACCACCACCAACAACAACAACACCACCATCACCACCACCAACAACAATACCAGCAAACACCACCACCACCAACAACAACACCATCACCACCACCACCACCAACAACAATACCAGCAAACACCACCACCACCAATAACAATAACAACCACACCACCACCATCACCACCGCCACCTACAACAACAACAACACCACCACCACCACCAACAACAATAACATCAACAACACCACCACCACCACCATCAACAACAACAACAACACCACCACCAACAACAACAATACCAGCAAACACCACCACCACCACCAACAACAACCACACCACCACCACCACCACCAACGACAACAACAACAACAACACCACCACCACCACCACCAACAACAACAACAACAAGAACAACACTCCAAGATGAAGACAATAACACTATTACTTCCTGTTGTTGTGTGTGTCCTGCTCGGTGTCAAAACAGGTAGGTGCCTTTTATTTATTTGTTTTGTTTTATTTCATTATTATATTCATCATTAGGTCGAACCCAACAGCCGAAGCCCCGATTTTCTCTCATATTCATCATTATCAGTGGGTGTTCTTTATTTATCATACTTCCTCTATTCAAATTACGGCTTTATTCTTTATATTCAAATTCCTCACTTTTGATGATACCAAATAACAGTAATAGCAACAACAACTTTAACAACTATAACAACAAAGACAATAATACATTAGACCCCTTTGATTATACAAAAGAATATTATTGATAACAACAATAACAATAATAATAACAACACAGAAGACTATCATTCATTAGCCACTTTTTATTATGCCAAAGAATATTAATAAAAACATTAACAATAACAACAACACTAATTATATATGTATGACAGAACCAGTGACATAATTCCTTCTTGAAAACAGCTGGGCCTCACACCACTAGATTCCCCTGCAGTTCTATATCAATGGGGGTGGGGGCTCTTCTGGACCTCTTCTCCCTTATGCTTAGCCCAATTAGTATTCAGAGTTTTTAATTTAGGAGGAATCAGCCTTCGGCCGGGTCCTTTTTCAACCGGAAAATGTATAAACTTACTTGAAGGAGAATCTTGGGGGGGAATCACAGAGGTCTAAGAATCAATCTACAAGCTCCCTTTAAGTCGTCCTCGAAAATAACTGCGTCTCACCTAACTCTATCCCCCTACCAAGTCTCGCACTTCTATATTAATGAAAGCAGACATATTCCTGGCAGCTTCCCCACACAGATTATGACAGGCCAAAACCAGCACGTATACCAACCGACGCAGACATGGAGAAATACTATAGTCTGTTTCTGTGTATTCTGTCTGTCTCTCTCTCTCTCTCTCTCTCTCTCTCTCTCTCTCTCTCTCTCTCTCTGCCTGTCTGTCTGTCTGTTTGCCTATCCCACATCAAAGAAAGAAAAAAGAATCCGAGTGTTGATTATGAAAGAGTACTTGAAATTACCCTAAAAAATATGCACATATTGTGTATATTTATTTAATTTATCATGGGAAGACATTTGCATCCTACTAGTTCAAGATAATATGCATGTAATCTATTCTAGCAGGATAAAATGGTGAATAGTCAGTTAGTATGGACAAATTTGAGGTAAGATCCTGTGTAGCGGGGAGACCTGTATTTTCAGATGCCTATTTACTAAGAAACATTGAACAATATTGTTAACCTAACCTAATCAAAACTTAACCTAACTTAATCTAATATATTAGTGGACTATTTATGAATGTAAAATGTAAAAATATATTGTAACATTTCCAAATTATTGATATACAGTATAAGTATAGGTCTCCCCGCTACACAGGATTATGCCAAATTTGATAATGATTACGTTATTTCCATTTCAGAACAAGCAACGGAAGCCCCCCTCAATCATGCCCTAGCAATGAACCAAAAAGCAACCACTCCGACACCCAGCCCAGCGGACAACCAACCAAGCAAACCAAGTGAAACAACCAATCAACCCAACAAAACAGCGACCACAGAACAGAATAGAACAACCAACATCGATAAACAAAAGAAAACGGGAAAAGAAAATGAGATGCGGAAGAAAACGGAAATAACAAACACAGAAAATGGAAAGCGGACGAAAACGGGAACAGAAAATGGGAGGATAACTGACACAGAAAATGGAGCGGGGGAGACTATACTAAACAACAACAAAACCGAGGAACTGGACGCCGAGTTGGTACTGAGGACGAAGTTGCTTGAGAATTACGACAAGCACATACGACCTTCTTTGCATAACCTCACCGTGGTCATCGATAGTTTGGAGATTACTGATGTTGACGTGGTGAGTAGAATGTTTATATTTTGTTTTTGTTAAGGAGGTTATGTAGTTTTCGTTTCTTCTTGATTTTACTTGCACTTCGGGTATTATGTGGTCTTTACGGTGTGTGTATGCATGTATGGGTGTGAGTTTAAGTGAGTGTATGTGTGTGTGTGTGTGTGTGTTATTCACTCACTTGTTCGTCAAGGGGAATCCACGCAATGCGAGCTAAGCTCATTATTATCGCGCCTCCTTAACTGGGAATGTATTGCGTGACATGCATGTTAAGTGTTTATGTATCGTTGGAATGGCTGTGGATGTGTGTGTAGTCTGTATTATAGCCAATTGGCGACATTTGGAAACGAAGGCTTAGGGTTAATCTGTACGGTACCATTCTCACTACGGTACCAGTCTCACCCGAAGGCTTAGGTTGACCAGTAGCTTAGGTTGACCAGTACGATACCCATCTCACCTTGTAACCGATCACCAACCCCAGATGGGACGTCATAACTTCGTCCACTTATACCAGGTTCCTATTTATACTGCTAGGTGAACAGAGGCTACACCGTTAAGAGACTTGCCCAAATGCCTTTTCCCCGCCCGGGTCTCGAACTCGGGACCTTCTGGTTGTGAGCCAGACGCGCTATCCGTTACGCCACGGTGTGTGTGTGTGTGTGTGTGTTTAAGTGCGTGTATGGGGTGTGAGTTTTTAGTGGATGTGGGAGTGTGTGTGTAGAGAGAGAGAAAGAGAGAGAGAAGATGAGAGCCTATGAAGCCCCCACTATTATAATATATATAAAGAGCCCAACGAATCTCTAGAGGGGAGGCATACAGATGAAGAGATACATAGGAAGATAGCTTGGTGGCCAGCATGGGTGGTAGTGCTTTGGGTGATACGTGGGTGGGTTTGTGAGTGTGGGTGAGAGAGGGAGAGGGAGAGGGAGGCATAAAGAAGAAGAGGTATACAGTACATAAGAAGATCATTTTGGGGCTAGCATGGGTAATGAGTAGCAGTGCTTTCAGTGACGAGAGAGAGAGAGAGAGAGAGAGAGAGGGCGGGCGGGGTGAAGTCATTAGAAGTTCGACAAAGGTTAATCGTTTCTATGCTTGTATCGAATTAAATAATTACGATGTCTCATTTAAATCTGTCCACTAGTGTTTAAGAAAAAAAAATCCAATTAATCAAAATTGAAGACAGACAGCATCGATCACATAATATTCGTTGAAGATATCCATAAGTTATTACATAATGTGGTCACCAGATACCAAGCCAGTGACCCCTAGACCTTGATGATGCCCATAGTAGTGCTATGTATAGATTACCACATCCCTCACGTGTGTACATGAAACTATATCCACTGTGCACACGAGAACTGGTCCCTCACGTGTACGTACAGTAGAAAAATCCTCACATGTCTGTTTTCATTTTTAATCAGACAAATAATAAATCAATGTCGTTAACCCCTTCTGTACCGACGACGTCTTTCTGTCTTTATTCTGTATACTATTAGACGATTTTATTCAGTATAAAAAGGGCCCCAGCAATTAACAGGCTTCGAACTATCTCACTTAACCTTTTTTACTACCACAAATCCTTCTTAAGCTGCACAACATCATCTAAATATAGCTGGAATTAACTTAAAAAGACGTCGTCGGTACAGAAGGGGTTAATAATTTATCTGTTCAACTCATATTTTTCTAGTCAAGAGATTAAACCTTTCTTTGATATTATTCTGGCTATTATTAGACGATTTTATTCGGCTTGTGGGGGTCAAATGAATTACTGAGATATAGTCTACCCCTCTGATTGCTATAGGTCGTTCCTAAGTGTATAAAATCGTCTAGCAATAACAAGAAAAACTAAATTTCTCGCTTGTCTGATTTCATTTGTAACCAGAGAAGAACAGCCGCAGTAGAAGCTTGGGTCCAACCAACTCCACAACAAAAGTATTATATATTTATTCACTCTACTTTCTACTTCTTATCTGTCTATCCACTCTATCTACCTGTATACCTCCCTACCTATCTACTTCCCTCCCTACCTACCTAACTATCTACTTCCCTCCCTACCTACCTACCTACCTACCTACTTACTTACCTATCTATCTATCTACCTGCCTATCTATCTACCGGTATCTCCCTACCTACCTATCTATCTACCGGTATATCCCTACCTACCTACTTACTTATCTATCTACCTACTTACTTCCCAACCTCCCTACCTCCCTCCCTCCCTACCTACCTATCAAGCTCCCTACCTCCCTATCTTTCTACCTCCCTACCTACCTTCCTATCTACCTACTTACCTACCCACCCATCACCGTTCACTCTTCCTTCTGCACTCTTCTTCATTCTACCCTCTGAGAACACTACTTCTTATGTCTCTCTCTCTCTCTCTCTCTCTCTCTCTCTCTCTCTCTCTCTCTCTCTCTCTCTCTCTCTCTCTCTCTCTCTCTCTCTCTCTCCCCCTTAATCCCAAAATGTACGGCATAAAACTGAATGATGAAAGTTGCTGGAAGTTCATAGAATATTACCAGTATTTTGAGTAATTAAATGTAATGTCAAAATACTCCTAACATAATCTGTCATACATAATGCGATGAAAATACCATTGTATGCATGGTAACATAATTTGTTGCTTAGGAATTAATCCGAAATTACGTAACTGAAAAATTTACGATCACCAGTGTCTGTAACCCCCACCCCCAAGTGTACATATATTACAGTCACGTGTGCACATTTATTACTGTGACAGGGGGTTTCTCTGAGTGGCAATGTGAGCGGAATATTTAAATAGCCGAGATAGCGAAATGTGTTGTGTAAATACTGGTTATGCAGTGGTGGCGTCAATGTTATTAAAATTCTAGCTCATTATCTCGTTATACAGCTTTCTCTCTTGGTCTATGCGTTTCTCTTTTTCTCTCTCTCTCTCTCTCTCTCTCTCTCTCTCTTATTAAACTCTTACACACACACGCAAATACTCCCATAATTAAATTAAAACGGCTAATGACCTCTCGACCTGTAACTATCCACTATGAAGATTATAAGGATAAATTTGATACTTCCACCCATGTTATAAGGACTACTATCTATTATATCTCTGTCCCCGTTATAGCAGGCAGTGCTATAGGTCCGAACGCTAATCCACACTATTATTTTTGTCATCATAATCATCGTCTCCGATGCTTTGCTTCCTTCTAGAAAATCCCGATAAAGGCAAGCCAGGACAGAAATGCCTTCTAAATACTTTATTCAGACAGGTTCCTTTTGCCCATTTCAATATATTTGTTGTCGAGTAAACAGCTATACAGGTCATCGAATAAACTTCTAATGGAAATAATTTAAACATAGTATCGCATAAGGTGACATTAATACAGTGGCGGCTTCACTGTTGTTGATGTTAGCATCTATCATCAAAGACTGGTATGCTCAAGTGTTAAGGGTACATCACACAGTCAGGAGTGCGAGCTAGAGTCACTATAGTCCAACAGATCTTAACAGGCGGTCCTACCCGCGGTTACTCCCTTTACATTGGTGCCATATGTATAATTATTTACAACAAAAATATATTATTTTCGGTATTAAGTACCTTAAGTCGGTTTGAAATGCTCAGGCAATTTCTACATGTACAAAAAAGCTTTGTTTTTATAATTAATTCGCTTGTTATTAGTAAATACAACGGACATTGTACACAACTTGGCATGGTCGCAGTAGCTACGTCGCCAAGTTTCTGGGCAAAAAACTCCCTCCCAGATTATCCCTTTAAACTATAACAAACATGACGTGATGGGCGCTGCCAGGCGCACGAAATTGGTACTGTCACGTCTAAACTAAATCAGTTCATTCCTGACTTTGCCACCATCCACAATGGAAGCCTCTCCAAATCGCCCCACACACTTGCATAGTCAGGTAAAAGAGATGGCCTATAACGTTCACCAATACTTCCAGAAGAGAAGGAGCTTGGATGCCCTTTTATTGCCGTAACAAAAGCTACTTCCCGGACAGCTGCAGCCACAAAACTGGGTGAAAGAACAATTTCAAGAATAACGAAAGAAGCAAGAATTAATGAAGAAAACAATAAATCGCCCAAATTTATGTCACCCAAGAAACGACAACGCACAACACCCATTACAGATTTTTTTGATGGATTCAATGAAGGTGTTCTAAGAAGAACAGTGCTCAATTTCTACGAAAGAAAAGAGATTCCCACACTGGAAAAAATCCATGAAGAAATTAAAGAGAACCTTTCTTACCCCGGCAGCCGAGAAACGTTAAGACAGGTTCTCAAGAAAATTGGGTTCCAGTATGCAAAGGTTGACGGAAGAAGATTTCTGATGGAACGTAATGATGTTGTATATGCCCGCTGCAGGTTTTTGGGAGAAATGAGGAAACATGTATCTTCAAACAAAAACATTGTCTACCTAGACAAGACTTGGATTAACCAGAATTACACAATTCCTAAATGTTGGGTTGACAACACTTCGGATAAGGCTGTGGGAGTGAAGGTGCCAACAGGGAAAGGAAGCCGATTGATTGTACTCCATGCTGGAACAAAACATGGATTTATTCCCAATGCTTCACTTATCTTCAGGGCAAAAAAATATGGGGACTATCATAATCAAATGAATGCTGTGACTTTTGAAAAATGGTTTGATCATCAACTTCTCCCAAACATTCATCCATCTTCAATAATTGTGATGGACAATGCATCATATCACTCTAGAAAAATAGATAAACCCCCAACGTCTTCAAATAGATAAACCCCCAACGTCTTCAAATAGATAAACCCCCAACGTCTTCAAATAGATAAACCCCCAACGTCTTCAAATAGATAAACCCCCAACGTCTTCAAATAGATAAACCCCCAACGTCTTCAAATAGATAAATCCCCAACGTCTTCAAATAGATAAACCCCCAACGTCTTCAAATAATAAAGCCACAATCACAGAATGGTTGCAGAAGAAAGGAGTTAAAGTATCTACACATCTCAAGGCTGAGCTTCTGCACCGAAACTTTTACCTCTTGGGTGGTGTGGAAACAAAGTCAAAATATAAAATGGTAATATATATATGGTATATATATATATATATATATATATATATATATATATATATATATATATATATATATATATATATATACCCGGTATATAAAATTATATATATATATATATATATATATATATATATATATATATATATATATATATATATATATATATATATAAATAAGAGAGAGAGCTATATAAATAGTAATATAATTTATTATAACAATAATAATTATCTATGCATTCATGTGGGCTACACAGTAATACGGTGATAAGTGCGTTCCCATTCTCACTCATACACAGGGCAAGGTCAATGTACGATCGCGCTAATAAGTCATGTTCCAGCTGGCATTACGTTTGGCTTGCTCTGTGCTGTATTAATGTCTGTCAGATGTTGAATAGGGTGGGTAAGTGTAAGAACATGTTTGTATATTTTACTCGATATGAAGAAATGAAGCTTAGATATTGCTGATACTAATTATTGATCAAAACATATATGGTGCCGAGACATCTCTTATTAGCGCGACTGTACCTTGAACAGGGGGAGGTGGAGGGAGGGAGAAAGATATAGCGAGAGTAATTTGGAAAGGTTATCGTACGGATAGGGTCAAAAGGACAGGTGGCACCAGTGTAAGGATAGGTGACCGCGCCCATAACCGCCTGTTTAGGTCTGTAGGACTATAGGAGTAGGGGACAATTCGGACTCGCGGGCCTATTCGCGGTGAAAATCGATGACTCCTAGTGACTCTACTAGCAACTTCTGTTAGACTCTCACTCGCTCGCGGTGAAAATCGATGACTCCTAGTGATTATAGCGACTCCTAGTTACTCCTGTTAGACTCCCACTAGCTCGCACTCCTGACTTTAGTCTCCCAGGTGGGTGCCGCGCATGTCCAGACTAACGAACACTGGTCCGCCATGGCCAAGATTGGGTTGCCTGCTTTATTTACACTGAAAGAAGAAGATCGCTTTGTTTACATGTACTGTAGGTGACTCGAGCCTGGCGACAGGAGAAGAGGATCCGTGCAGTATGAGACTCCTAATGCCTTGTATAATAGCGGCATCTGCAAGTCATATTGCGGAGATTAATTATTCTTGATCAAGATTTGATATGACTTCAGGGAACATAAAAACACTTCTTAAGATTATTTATGATATGTTGATAAGACTTCTAGCGACCCTATATGCTTGTCTTGTTTTATATCAATCAGTACCAATCAGCCAATCAGCGCTCTGCAGACCCCCGTAATCCTGCGTTAATCTCTAACCGGTTTGGTAAGATGATCCTCAGGGTATTAGAGTGTTGAGCCTATAATTGGGCTTTGTAATTGGGGTTGTGTGGGACAGGGATCTGCCTTGCTTAGGCCAATCGGCTTTCTGCAGACTCCCATTTTCTTATGTTCTTATGTTCTTATATCAAAATATCTTGATAAGACTTTGCCGATGGGAATTTTGAAACACTCATTGATGGGGACTAATTAGATTTTCCATGATATTGCTATAAAACATCTTAAGTGTGGCTTAATTATAGAACTTATCTGAATGGAACTTGATAAGGCCTTTTGTGATCGCGATAAATAATATAAAAGTTATATTAAGCAAAGTAGATAAACGCACAACAAATCAGTGACCAGACCAGATGGCTGGAGTAAAATAGGAAAGAAGAGTAATTGGATGCAGAGGAAGAGAAAGCCGAGAAGTGAGAAGTGATAAATTATGTCCAGACACCTTATATAACCTTACTGCAGACGAGGACAATGGGTACAGTCAGATTAATCCTTCAATTAGTTATCCAAGGCTGCTCATTAGTATTGATAACACGGTTAAGAGGGGTTAGTGGGTATTGTATTATATGTTTATTGAATTATTCATTATTTTGTTTAGTTTCCTCGCAAGATCTCCAATCAAACTTTAAAAAAAAAAAAACCTAGACCCCCTTTCAAGATAAATATGTACATTTTTCGGTAGAAAAATGTTCCGTATAATTACAGGCTCGCTATCGCTCGCCAGGAAAGAAAACGACACCTAAATGCCACGAAAGGTCATAAAATTGACAACGAAATGGGGCGAAAGGTGTTAAAATCGCCAAACTAATGGGCCGAACGTCTTAAAATCTCAAAACTAATGGGGCTGAACACAAGGGAGAAGGGGGGCCAGAAAAAAACAATGATCCCCCCTCAGCATGTTTAGCCAGTAATGTGCCTAGGTTGAGTGTGTTTTAGGTGGCTGCATTCGTATACAACTTATATCTCGAAGCTGCCAGACTACAATAATTGCCTGAAATAATTGACGGAAAATACGCTTGTGTGATACCGCCTGAAGTGTTTGTTATTCGCAGCTGCTACTTTTTCGGGTATGTCATGCTTGCTTATATTGTGTGTATTGTATTATGTTTATCTATCTATCTATCTCTGTCTATCTATCTACCTGTCAATTTATATATATCTACCTATCCAGTTATCTATCTATCTATATACATTTATCTCTATCTATATATTGCCTTTCCATTTATCTCTCTATCTATTTAGCTATTTACTTTATCTGTCTGTAAGCTTAATTATGTATGTCTCTATCTGGCTGTTTATGTATCTATTTAATTATAAATGTTTCATCTTTATCTATTGTAAGCCTAAATATATTGAGTTCCTGTATGTATATAGCTCTGTCAGACAGTCACTGTACTTCGGTTTATTTATCTAATTACCACTGTAATGCTGAGTGTTGATATGGAGTTCTCTCTCTCTCTCTCTCTCTCTCTCTCTCTCTCTCTCTCTCTCTCTCTCTCTCTCTCTCTCTCTCTCTCTCTCTCTCTCTCTCTCTCTCTCACAGGCTCACGTTTGTCCTTACTTCCTTAGATCGCCGTTTTCAGTGCATTAAAATCACCAAATTCAAAATCCAAATACATGAAATTGTGACACCGCGGGTGTGTAACAATTAAGAGACTTCAGACCATCTCAATTAACCCTTTTAACTACCACAAATTCATCCCAAACTGCATAAAATCGTCTAGATAGAGCAAGAATATAATTAATAGGACATCGCCGATACAGAAGGGGTTAATTTAATATATCCTTATCGTCCTACTACCACAGGCTGTTTCATGTAATATTTTATAACAAACGTTGATATTGAAATGAATGGACAGGTCAGGTGAAGGTATTGAGGGATAAGCCTTTACAACGGCACCTCGTATCTACATTCTACTTTTCCTATTTTTCTGAAGAGTGTAAAGAGGGGAGAAGGGGTGTTGGAGAGAGAGGAAGCTGTTGGAGTGGCTTTGTTATGTGTGTTAATGTATAATTGTTTCTATACCAACCAGGAGCCACACACTCATACCAACTAAAAAAAAAAAAAGTGGAATCTTTGTTGGTTTCCTATGTGTGTGTTATAGGTGGCTGCATTCTTATACAACTTATATTTTGAAGCTGCCAGACCACAATTGCCTGAACAAAATGAATACGCTTGTGTAACACCGCCTTAAGGGGGGTATTGTTCACTTTTTGGTAGATTTTTTCATTAATTCATATTTTTTCTAGTTTCCTCCCTAGACCTCCTTCAAACTTAAAATGACATCCATTAGATCCCCCTTGTAGCTTAATTTGTAAATTTTTCGGTAGAAATTCTTCCAAAATTACAGGCTAACTATCGTTCGCCAGGAATAAAATCGACACCTAAATAGCACGAAAGGTGTTAATATCGACAAAGAAATGGGGTCGAAAGGTCTTATAATCCCCAAACTAATGGGTCGAACTTCTTAAAATCTGAAAACTAATGGAACTTAATATGAAAAAGGGGAACCAGAAAAGCGACCCATCTCCCCTTAAGTCTGTGTTATTTCCAGCTGGTACTTTTCGGGGTATGTCATGCTTACTTGTATTGGCTCTATTCTATTGTGTCTATCCATCTATCTATCTATCTATATATATAACTGTCAATCTATCTATCTACCTATATATCTACCTATAGAGGAATTCCCTATGGGCAAATGTTTCGCGACCGCTCTGTATATTAATCCTCCATTACAAACCCCAATGCACTTGAATAAATGAATGAAAGCATATGGTCCTCCTGGGATTCGAACTCGGGACACCACACCCAGAACATAAGCATATAATCCGTTACACCACCAGTATACCAGTTTGTTACCAACCATGTGTTCTATTTTGCCACACCCAATTACGGCAGAGTAAATAGCGAGGTTGTCATTCGAGTCTCCTGTGGAACGACTATAGTGCGGTGTGGAATAATAAGAGTGGGATGGAATGTGTTAGTGGAGTTTATTAGTAGTATAAGGAGTAGGTGTCCTTGCCCTTATCTACCTATCTACCTCTCTCTCTCTCTCTCTCTCTCTCTCTCTCTCTCTCTCTGTGATAATTGGGGGGGGGGGGAGGGTTCTGAATGAGAGCGATAATACATGCTTCTTTCTGAATGACAGTCCGAGTACACATTATTACAAGTTTAATAGGCATATGTATACTGTATATGGATATTTTGGTTAATTTATATAGTTGTATGTGTGTGTGGTTTGGTATGTGCGTGTGTGTGGGAGATGTCATCGCATGGTTAACCCCTTCTTTACCGGTGACGTCCGTTTAATTATATTCTGGCTACTATTAGACGATTTTATTCAGTATGAAAAGGGCCTCTAGAAACTAACAGGCTTCGAACTATCTCCCTTAACCCTTTTTACGACCACGTATCCTTCTTAAATAACACAAAATCGTCTACATAATATTATAGCCACAGTCCACAGATATCTGTGGACTGTGCATATAGCTAGAATAAAATTTAAAAGACGTCGCCTGTACAGAAGGGGTTAAAAGATAATTATATGTCAAAACAAGCTCTGAAGCATTAGATTGTGTTGGTTAGGATAGACTATTAATTAATAACAAATGTTATATATGTATTTGTTGATCACTGTATTGTCTTGATCACAATATTTTTCTAACCTATCAATGACTAAACCTTGTATTTATTGTTTACAGGATGAGTCTGAGCATAGTATTGTGACGAGTGGCAGCCTCCAGATGGTAAGTATGTATGTATGTATGTGTGTGTGTGTGTGTGTACAGTATGAATGTACTATGTATATATGTATGTATGTACCGGTATGTATGTATGTATGTATGTATGTATGTATGCATGCAGGTAGGTATGTAGGTATGTAGTTATGTATGTATATATGTATGTATGTATGTATCTATGTATGTATGTATGTATGTATATACCCAGGCACATACCGCATAGCTAGGGGTGGCCGACTCGAGACAGACCCCTAACAGAAACTACATTTAAAGTTACCAGTCTCAGGGTCCGGGACCACTTTTGCGTTCCCTTGCCCTTTACTCTGTCTCATCTAATAGGTGAATTTTACAAGAGGAGGAGGATTCCTAGCCCCCTGCCCCCAGAAGGAAATGTAGTACAGTAAAAGAGACAGACAGAAACAGCTAATGTTGGGTAGAGGATGCCACCCCACAAATATGGCAGCTGGCACGTTATTATGATAATACGGATAGGTAAGAGGAGGAGAGATGGTATGGTTTATGTAGAAGACTGTATACATGATCAATCGTATTCTACTTATATACAATGTCATTTTGTATTGTAGTTACGTGTGGTATTTAGCATGTGGAGTTAATGATGGTTGTGCTGGAGTAGGAAAGCTTCATCATCATTATTAATTGGTATGAGATATACACATAATTGTATATATATATATATATATATATATATATATATATATATATATATATATATATATATATATATATATATATATATATATGTATATATATGTATATATATATATATATATATATATATATATATATATATATATATATATATATATATATATATATATATATATATATATATATATATATATATATATATATATATATAGAGAGAGAGAGAGAGAGAGAGAGAGAGAGAGAAAGAGAAGGAGAGAGAGTGAGAGAGACAGATAGATAGATATATATAGATATGATCAAGCATGGCATGTAACTCCGCAATATATAAAAAAGTATTATACGTAATTGCTAAATGTTTCATATTACGTCACCTTAAGATAACCACCTCCTCTACGTAGGGTACGTAGTACCCATCTTGCAACACAATCCCACCCCTACTCTGTGCAACTCTCCAACCCAAGAGTGAAACGTTACTCTCAGACTTTCTTCTATTCAACAGCTGAGCTCTGGAACTCTCTTCCAGAATCAGTCTTTCCCTCCTCCTATGACTCCGTGTGTCCAGGCATTTTGGCTTGAACGTCCCTTGATTTTGGCCCTGTCACTCTTTCAACTATGGGGGAGGCACTCGCTACAGGCAGTTCCGCCTTTTGTCTCCCTCACTCACAAAAAAAAAAAATATATATATACTGTATATATAATAATAGTGTCCCAATATCTCAAACTAACGGTGACTATTTGTTGGCGATGGACCAGCTGTGGCAGGACTTCCGGTTAAAATGGCGCCTGGGGGACCACTGGGACGTGGACCGTTTAGGAGTGGACCCTCAGGATATATGGACCCCGGATCTGGCTCTTACTATGGCGTATGTACCTTGTATTAGTATGTGTTTATATGTATATATATACAAGAAAGGTCGCAAAACATTTGTTCGTAGGGAAAAGAGTTAAACAAAACGACCATCACTCTAAATGTAATAATAATAAAGTTATTGAAAGTTTGTACACCCGAACAGCTGAATCATTATAGTGAAAACAGGAGGGTGGTCAAGATGTTTTCAAATGTTCAAGGTCCCATCATGGTCATCCGAAATCCTAACTAGGGAACATCAAATATATTCTACATTTGTCTACCTTTTTATGTTGGATTGCCTTGATGAGTCCCACTAAGGATTTTGTCAATCACACATTCCGATCAAAATGAACCCTAGAGAGAAGTCCCTTACCAATCCACGTACTCTCTCTCATGACCAGGCACCCCGACTTATCCAGCAAGAGATTTCTCTCCCAGGTGCCGGCCCTGATCTACCCCAACGGTGACATCTCCGTGACACCTTCAGTAGCCCTCCAGATGTCGTGCCAGGAGGATCTTACGTTCTGGCCTCACGATGACCTCAATTGTTCCGTCGTCATCGGCTCGTGGCTACATCAGGGACATATGCTCGACCTCTCACTGGGCGATGATGTTTTGCAGGTTGGTGTGAAGTTGAGTTTGAGCGTCTTTAGTTATTTTTGTGCTATGTTATGATTCTATCCAAATACGTTCTCAAAAGCCCCACACACATAATTTTGCCCTACAATGGGCCCTACAATGAATTGAAGGGGAGATAGTTAACGCATTATGGGAGAGATTGAAGGTCCTATGAGACATATATTTTTATCCTCATGTCTAGTTTAATGTGGAAAAGATGTAGCTCCTTAGAATATGAGACTGTAAGGCTTTAGTGTGATGTTTTATAAGAGTCAACCATTCTTACTCTGTTTATCCAAAGTAAGAGTAAAAATTTCTAAGGCCAGTCTACACAATCAATTTTTAAGTGTACTGTCAGAGTATGCTATTCATCAGTTTCTCAGCTTGGTGATGAAATAACCTTTTTAAGCCTTCAGGGCCGTGGTGGTCAAGTGGTGAGCACGCTCGCGTGTGAATCTGAAAGACCCGGGATCGAATCCCTGCCACGGCGGACATTTAGTGGGTGCCGTAGTACGTCCTAGCATGTTTCACATGCTTGCACCCAGTCAGGGGACATCCTGACGACGTATACAGACAAAACACATAAAGCCACTCCAACACCTTCCTCTCTCTCCAACACCCCTTCTCCCCTCTCAACACTCTTCTCTGAGCTATTGCCGATAAAAATGGCATGTTCAGTCCTGTAAAGAATCGTAAGATTCAGAGTCGTAAAGATTCCAGGACGAGCTCATTAGCGGCGGATCCCCAGATCGACCGTGGTGATTGTCACCTAAACATCTACAAAACTAAAACTACAAAACTAAACTAACTAAGCCTGGATCATGCATCAGATTTCTGCGTCTACATGATCAGTGTCAAAGTGTACTCTGTTACCAATGTTTTAAACCACCCTTAAATACTGGTTGTGTGGACACTGGGCAGGCCATTACTTTACCATACCCTTTTAACCCTTACATGTCCGAGGGTTCCGTTTAGTATTCAAAATAGAATTATCTTACTCTAATAATTACCATTCCAAAATTAGTTGTCTGACCACAACTCGCTCAAATACAACTGCAGAGGTTGAAGTATTTAAACTAAAGGTTTCTAAACACCCCTGATGGTCACAAAGGTTTAAAGTATCCCTTAGGGACGCGATCGTATCAACACGTGCGTGAAAGGGTTAAAGACAATCATCTATTCTTTCCTCCATCAGTTAAACGCAGGCCTGTTGAGCGACTGGGTGATCACAGAAGGCCACATCAGCCTCCTGGAACAACAACACCCCTGCTGTATCGAACCTCGTGTTTTCCTCTCACTCTCTATTATACTGCACCGCAACGCTCCCACCTTTAGTTGGATGATCAAGATGCCAGTTATTTGTAAGTTAATTATTTTGATGTATTGTGAGATTAAGTTTTTTTTTGGCATTAAGAAAGTGGAAGCTTAATGTACGTTTGATGATAAAATAACATTCAAATTTAGTTTATTTAAAACAAAAATTGTAATTACTCAATCTTTAACCTAATGAATCAATAACATGGTATATGGTTGCCATAAATCATTTAGATATTGCATAGATACATGAATTGGAATTCCCAGTACTTTTGGTAGTTAATTGATAATGTTAACCACATTACTGTAATAGGTGAAGTTCATAATCTTGGAGGTAGCCACGCTTGAATTTGATATGCATGTTGGTGTCGGGTACAGCACGTTATCCAGTCTTAAACATCAATCCATAGCTTTGTTTATTTTATTTTTATGTTTTGAATACTGAGACACCAGAGCTCCTGGAGACCTATGAATAGAACAGGTTTAGGTATGAAAAAATAAGCCTATAAAAAAAATGATATAACCAGAATTTAGTTGTATTGGAAGCATTATATAGAAATAGGTGTTAATCCTACCGCAAACACTGTGCTGCAGGTGTGACGCTGCTGTCGTGTATGGTGTTGTTACTGCCCCCTGGTGCTGGTGTCAAGGTGGTGCTCGGGTGTTGCTGTCTAGCACTATACCTGCTCTACCTGGCCCTCCTGTCCTTCCTTCTACCTCCATCACACCACACCACACCTATACTTGGTCAGGGACAATCTATTCAGTTGTAAAAGGTCAGAAACCTGAGCAATCTGGCTTCATGCCCAACAAGTCAACAATTGACCAAAATCTTATGCTCTGGGTCCTTGTGGAACACCAATTTGAGTTTCGAGAAAGGCTGCTTGCAGAAGTTGCAGTTCATATCAATCTCAAAAAGGCCTTAAACACAGTGGGACTCAGTCATTGTGGGAACTATGGTACTCCAACTGCGTGGGATGTCTACAGCGATTAATGATCTGGTGTCTGGACTTTACACAAGTATAGAGAATGCTGTCAGGTATGGCAGGCAGGCCTCCCCTTTCTTCCCTGTGAACTCAGGAATGAGACAGGGGTGTGTGCTGGCACGCTCATTTTTCAACACTTAAATGGACTGGTTACTGGGCCAGACAGTCAATCGTTGTCAATTTGAAGCATCAATTAACAATCTCAGGGTAGTTGACCATGACTTTGTGGATGATGCAATGGTACTAGTAGAGCTGCTGAAGATTCTCACACTTGCTCTTGATGTACTACATAAAGAATCGAAGCTCCTAGATCAGAAGGTCTCTTGGACTAAGACTGAAGTTCAAGCATTTAGCAGCTTTCTGGGGGAAACAGTGCAGTCTTTACATGCATGTATTAAATGCATGGAGGTCTTGGATTAATTCACATATAATGTTAGTGAGATTTATAACAGTGGTGAGTCAGGCCACGATATTGTTCTTCACCTCAGCCTAGCATATTGGGTTATGGGTTTTCTCAACAAGAATATTTGCAGATGTCCATGCCAATGTAGAAGGACCAAGTTGCAGATCTTTAAGACACTGGTGCTCCCTGTTTTGTTATATGGTTGCGAGACATGGACACTCAACAGTGATTTGAAGTGACACATAAACTCTTTTGGTACCAAGTGTTTATGTAGGGTCATGGAATACTATTGATCACATATTGTTAAACCGCATCTACTCTCTGAAACTGACTCCCAGTATATTGAGTGCATTATTGTTTGAGTGCCCGCTTTAGCTTTATGGATGAGTGGTTCGCCTCCCTCAAGTTGACCCCGCTCATGCCGTGATTGTGGTGGCTGACAACTCCGAGTGGAGGAGACTTTAAGAAAGATCATGTAACTCATGGCTGAGGAAAGTTGAACATTCATGTCAGGAACTGCTTAGAGTAGGCAGAGTTGCTGTGTTGAACATTGTTCAGAGAGACCCCCAGGAGTGTAGTCGGAGGGTGAGTAGTAAGTTACACCCCATACTGGCATATGCCCCAATCGATTGATATAATCAGTATGGTATATCAACATTTCACTTATTGAATCAATCTATTAAACCTTCTGATATGAAATAATTCAACTAATTAATCAACCACACTCCTAATCATTGGTTAACTCAAACAAATCATTAAGTATCCCTCTTCCTTTCTACTGGTTGAATTGTGTACTATCTCCCTTTACAGTGAGCGTGATGGTGCAGCAAGTAGTGTTAATGGTGGTGATGTTGGTGGTGAGTGTGGTGGTGGTGGTGAGGATAGCCAGACCCCCCTACAGTTCATCACTACCCTCCTGTCTCAAGTCGGCAATCATCACAATCTCACCTTTCTTCTGTCTCTCAGCTTACTCCAGACAGGTCAGTGAGAAGGTTTTTCTATTTGAAAATGTATATATGTATTTATATATGTATAGACTCAGGCACATAGAGGGGTGAAGGGGTGTTGGAGAGAGAGGAAGCTGTTGGAGTGGCTTTGTTATTTGTGTTATTAGGCTGTATACGTCGTCGAGGTGTCCCCCGACTGGGTGCCAGCATGTGAAACATGCTAGGATGTACTACCATACCCACTAAATATTTTCGTCTTGGCTGGGATCGAATCCAGGTCAAGCAGATTCACACGCGAGCGTGTTATCCACTCTTACATATTTCAACTTCAACTTCTTCTTCTTCTTCTATTGAGCTCGTCTCAAATTCCTGCGATTCTACAGGACTGTCCTTTGCATCGGCGGTCTCGACAAAGATACGCTGTCAAGCTAAAGTGTGAGGAGAAGCAGTGATGCGATGATTATTTTATTTTATTTATTTATTTTTATGTCTCAACCTCGGGACTGTAGGCTGTTCAGTAGCCTGTAACTCTTGTGAGGCCCCGAGATTATCGATTGAAGCTTCGAGATGTTGGGTGCTTCATGTGTCGCTCTAGGAGTCTAGATGGTCACAGTGGAGCTTCAAGGTGTTGGTTGCTTTCTTTCTGCCACACTAGATGACGACACCTTATTTATACACGTCACTTGATTGGAGAGAGCAGCTATACGGTCGTTCACAGCATCTTCGAATATGGTCGGGCATCTTCTATGCTATGAATTTGTGATGATATAGGGGGTATTTTCTTGACGTGTCGGTGTAGCAAGGATATTTGTAGAACCGCAGGAACGATCAGATCACCCCATAAAAAACCCTGACGTTTGGCGTGGACTCGGTCTGAGGTCCATTAGATCTGCAGTCCACCACGCTATCCACTGTTGTTTTTTTACCAGTCTCTTTATAATTTTCCTTCATTTCCAGGTCAAATCTCAACGCCAAGGATACGCCATCATGCTAAAGTGTGAGGAGGAGCAATGCGAGAGTAGTGAAGGTGGCCGCCCAGAATACCAACACCAGTGGCTCCTATTGGCCGCCCTCGTGGACCGTCTCACTTTTGTTGTGTACCTGTTGGCTTGTATCATCACTGTAGTGCGGGTGGCGGCGGTTTTGTAGTAATTGGTATTGATTTTGTAAGTGTTTCGAGAGTGCAGTGTAGTTTATTTTGTAGCGATATGATTGCGTGTTATTTGTAGTACTTTGTAGTATATTTTTCAGTAGTATTAATGTGATTATATAATTTTTTATAGTCAAGGAAAGCAACAAAAGGATATAACCAGCTCACTAATGGTTGCTACTGGCCGCACTCCTAGACCATCTCACTTTTAGTGCGTTGTCTCCATAGAGTGTGTAGTGGCTGTTTTGTAGTGATTCATAATGTTCTACTGTGGTTTATTTTTTACAGATTTCATGGTAGTGCTTTGTAATATATCAAGCAGCAGTTTGAGTGTGATTATGTGATTTATAGTCAAAGGAGGTGTTGTTGTCCTAACCAGCTCACTCTTGTTGTGTACCCGTTGTTGTCCTAACCAGCTCACTCTTGTTGTGTACCTGTTGTCCTGTGTCGTCTCCTTACCCCCTTCTGTACCAGCGACGTTTTTTTTATTCTAGCTATAATTGGACGATTTTATGCAGCTTGGGAGAGATATATAGTAGCTAAAAGGATTAATTGAGACAGTCTGTAGCCCTTTAATTGGTAGACATCCTTCTTAAGCTGAATAAAATCATCTAATAGTTGCCCGAACATGATGAAAAAATATGTTACCGGTATTGTATGGGTTAAAGGTGAATTCCAGGGATGAAACCTATTCAAACTACAATGTCCATTGGGATCTGCTTGGTTTTAGGGGTATGATACTGAAGAACTTTCATAAATGTGTCCTAGCAACATAGAAATATAGCTTATCTAAGTTATTTTATGTGGCAAGAACTGGCGTGTTTACCATGACGTCATTATTGTCAATGGCGGGAACACTCGACATGGGAAATGGGTGAACCTGTGATTTTTTTGAAGTGAGAAACTCTTATAAATTGTATGTATGTTTACAGCTCAACATTTGGCTTCAACGTTCACTCCATTAGTTTGGCTATGTTAACACCTTTCACCTCATTTCGTTGTCAATGTTTTAAGACCTTACGTGCCATTTAGGTGTCGTTTTTTTTCCTGGCGAACGATAGCGACCCTGTAATTTTAAGAGAAACCGGCCTTTGGCCGGGATATTTTTCTACCGAAAAATGTACAAATATATCTTGAAGGAGGGTCTAGGGGGTGTTTTTCTAAGCTTGATGGAGGTCTAGCGAGGAAACCAATAAATATATGAATGAATTAAATAATAGACCAAAAAAACAGCCAGTCCCCTTAAAGTACTGTGATTGTGTTGTGTGCATCTATTAGATGGTGGGTTTGTTTCTGATTTGTGATGTAAGAATGTGTCCTCTAATTGTGTGGAAATTTGTGGCATGAATTGTGATGAGTTTTGATGTGTAATGTGTATGTAATGGTGTGTATTTGTGCAAAATGTTGTGCTATTGTAAATCTGTACTTAAGTTTATAAATGTATATAATAAAAATTTACTTTATATTATTTGCTTTGGATTTTTATTAAGCATGAAAACATTATATTAATGTTAGTGTTATGCCCGGTCCAAATTGGAACGCGAGATATTCTTTGTACAATGAGCAGCTCTCTAACTGGATAGGTATACCTTAAACTTTAAATAAAGAGACAACACGGCAGGATAGTAAGCACACAGGTAACAAGTTAACATGGGTTTTATTCAGTTTAACACCTGGTTCATGGAGGAGCAAGACATATATTTTATACCTGTAACCTGGAGATCATCAACAACAGTCAGAATAATTAAGACATACAATACTCAGGTTATCAAGTAAGCAATAGGAGTCGGACAATGGGTCCGGACTCAAGGTAATAATATACTCCTAGGATACAATTATAAGGTATCTAAAATGGTGGAGGTACACCTCCTACCCAAATAGATCTCAGAGAGGATCTCAACAAAAGACAAGAGTGCAGTAATGGCAAATGCCGTCTGGATCATGCAATGATGTCCCCGGCATATAGTGACGTTAACTGACTCTAAAGCAATAATGGTCAAGTGGTCATCAACAATGAAGTGGGCTCGGAAAGGCTCACAAATGATATTAATACTATAGGTGTGCTAGATCTCACCTGGCAAAGATTAATCCTTAACTCTAATTGTGTACTAGCAAGGTGCTGAAGGCTGAGGCAACAATCGTCGGGAGCTGAGATAGAGTGAAATCTATTCGAGTTATGAACCTGACAGAATGTTCAATGAATTAGGCTAGAAGTTATACAAAGGGACTAGATTACGTGCAAATATGTGTTTGTGTTTGATGCTATGGGTCTTATATAAGCACGCCCCCTCTGTCGGGCTATGGGAGACCAATAACCCGGGAAGGTGCATATATAAAGATCCCCTGATAGGTATGTATAATGGGTCCCGGCAAGTGGGCTAATTAACGTCAATTTAAGTAGGGAGAAGAAAGACCTCTCGCAAGACGTAATGTTAATGAGAACCCCTGAAGATAACTTCTACCACAACCCTGAGTCAACTCTATACCCATAAACGGTACAAAAGCACTTAAAGGAGAGCTGTAGTGAAGAGGAGGGCCCGTAGATCGAGGGAGGATCCAGTAGTCCGGAGGGCGGCTGGGCGTGATGACTCCGGAAGTTGGTCCAGGGGGGGGGGGGGGGGGGCGGCTGGGCGTGATGACTCCAGCTACTGGTCCAGGGTGAGTCACAAGATGATTCCTTAAGCAGGCGTCACACCATGTCGATTTGAGCCACGACTGACCACGACCTTGAGTCGTGGTCAGGAGTGCCGACCTTCGGCGGAGAGCTTAAGGATATGGGGGGGTGAGTTTTGGACGGGATGCAGTATGGATGGCCACGCCGCCTGACGGCGACCTGACGGGGTAGACCGGCGCCCATGCCGGACTGAATGCGAGTTTTAGGTCGCCGCTGGAGTGCCGATCTGCGGCGTAGTGCGTCGACAACGACCCGACGAACGGCGTCGACAGGAGTTAGGGCGGCGTCAATATTCATTACTGTGCCGATGAGCGGCGACCCCTTCAGTATGGACGGTGACCCCGGCCCGCATGACCCCGAACGACGGCGACCGAACTCAAGGTGTGGTATATAAAAGGTACACCAAAGGGTGGGCCTAATCAGTATACCTTCAGCCACCGTAACGGTTGCACGCAGCCATGTTCACCACAGTCCCCGGGAGGTACTAGGACGTGTGGCGCACCGCATTGAAAAGAACGATACTTTTTACCGGAAGGCACTCGACCCTGGCCTACGACTAGCCATAACACTGCGGTTCCTGGCAACCGGTGACAGCTATATGAGCCAGAAATTGTAAATTATTAGTATTGATATGTACTATTATAAACATATATATATATATATATATATATATATATATATATATATATATATATATTATATGGCTTGTTTCGTTCATCCACTGCATGAATAATGTATGCATAAAAAAATGATTTATGTTATATATACATATATATATAACATATTCAATAACTAAATAAAGTAATACAATAACGAAATAAAGAAAGTCATCAATCAAAAAATACATACATATATAATAAATAAAGTATAAATAATGACTAAATACCTTATATAAATCAATATAGCAATATTAATCTAAGTACATGAATAAATAAATTACAAAATATATATATAAAGATATTAAATTAATAAGTAAATCAATACAATAATGAAATCACGAAAGGAATAACAAACGGCAGATACCACAACCAGGTCAGGTCAGAAACCTGTGGTATGCACAACGAGTCTCCCCAAACATAATTAATTTGTCCACACGTGGCTGGTCAGTGTCAAACACTTTTAAATAATCGAGACATGCAAAACTAATTAAAACAAAATTTACCTGGCTATTCTGACGACCACTCTGCCGCACGATGTGGTCCTTGAGAAAGCCAAACGTGGCGATAATCCACTTATCCACTTATCCACTTATCATTTATGGTGCCGTGTGCCGCCGCACTGACGCCTACCGTTTCCCGTCAAGCGTCGTCAATCGCCGTCAAGCGCCGCCAAGCGCCGTCACACGCCATCAGCCTCCAGTCCCCTTCCCGTCCCATTTTTATAACCTCACTCCACGCCGACTTGATTTCAAATTTTTCGCTTGTAGAACTTTTGAGGGGGTATGTGAAGACCAATCCCGACCTGTTTGTTAGGTTGGCGACGGCCCATGATGCGCGGCGACGTAGACAAAGACTGTCCACGACCCTTAGGTCGCGGACAGTCTTGGCCTAAAATCGGCTAGGTGTGACGGGTGCTTTAGACCTTGGCGCCTACCACGGGACAACCGGGTTCCTCTTGCACTCCCACAGTGCAGTGATCCCCAAAGGATATGCTGGAGTTCTGCTACAAGGTTTGGGGGGTTAGGGTGACTAGCATAATGATCTACCTAGAGTGGCAAGCAGTCTAGATAGTGACATTATAGGTAGTCTAAGGGGGGGTCAAGGTAAGTGTCTTCCTTCCTTGCTAGTTCGTGGAACTATCAGAACCATGTAGCAAAAAGAGAATCCAGAAAGGGGAGCCCAAAGTGGGTTGCCCAAAATTAGTCCTCTTCCTGATGGGGGGAACCCGATCTGGTAGATCTCAAGTTACTCAGAATCAGAATCAGAATGTGAGGTGAGGACTCACTAGTTGTGAAATAAGAGAGATCAGATCAAGACAAGTGGGGGTTAAAAATGAAGAGTTGAAGAGTATGAAAAGATGGTGGGCTGTCCACCTAGCTATTGTTTATCCATACTGTGTATCCGCAAGAATTCCCGTCGCGAGCAACTACAGCCAACCCTGGCTTCTCCATATTTCCTTTCCAGAAAGATGGGCCCGATAGGTCCCCTGCCTGGGGTCCGCCATGGCGGGCCCCAGGCAGGAGAACTATCGTTTATATATATTGACTTCATTAGGAAAACTATATTGAGTGGACAGTCAAGGGCTCAAGCAGTGCACCAGCTTGAGAGCAACGCCACTTGACTGCCCCTATAATTATGTGGTACTGTGGGATTGTTTTGAGGCACTGACAACTCCCTCACAGGGTCGGTGCTACCCCGGAGGGATCCGTACTAGCACTCTGGTAAGTAAGTCATGGGATACTGACGGAAGTATTGCTGGGTGCTCTACCACATCCCCCGTCTGCATTTCCCCTGGTTGAGTCTTATCGGTTCCCCGTTATATTGAGTGTCATATTCAGTTATGGTCATATATGATGAGTTTTATTAGATAGAGTTTGCCTCAATCGTGATGTAAGTTATCTTGCCTTGCTTCCTCCCGATCATATCGCCAGTTTACCCCTCCAGCTAGAGCCAAGACCACATTGAAGTGATCCTTGGCTCAGCCTTGAGACACACCTGGCTAATAATGATCAGAAATTCGGCTGGAATGGCTTATTTAGTGATGTTATAACAGGTGGTCGCCTTATTAGTGATATATAATGTTTTTACCCTGCTTCCTCCCGGTCATATTGCCAGTTAGCCACTCCAGTTGGAGCCAAGGTGACACTAAAGTGTTCCCTGGTTCAGCCTTGAGGTGCATCCAGCTAATGTTGATCGGAAATTCAGCTGAATCCATATCATTCTAAATGAATCAAGTTACTACACTATCCTCATAATCCCTTGAACAAAACAAGGTAGGAATCCTTTGGTACTTGGTTTGTGCACCGCATCGAAGGCCAGAAAGGGGGAGCCCAAAGTGGGTTGCCCAAGCTAGTCCTCTTCCTGATGGGGGGAACCCGACCTGGTAGATCTTCGATCACAGCACACAACTGACAAGTTGAACACCAGCTATTTCTGGCTGTTCTTACCCTGAACTAAATAATACCAAATGGCAAGCTTAGTTACTGATGTCCAGGCTGGGTGAGTATAAGGCAATCTTCTTGCCCCTACTTAAGGCGCCCGGCTTGAGAGGATCAAGGGCGTTTGGCGCGTGGTGGTTATGTCCTTGTAGCTCTGGGGGTGGCGCGCCTGGACTCTGGCTGTACCTTGTAGCTAGATGCCCCCGGGCAGATTCTGTTATAAGATGGGGGGATCACTTCCTGGTGGGGGAGGAAGTGGATGAGAAATGGCATGTGCAGGATGATTCATATAAGAAAAGGTTTTAGAACTGCTGCATGGGTTGAACTGCTGGTTTAGTGGCAGCTAGAGATGCGGTCTTATTATCCTGAGACCGCATCTCAGTTAGCTACTAAAAGTTGACCCTTTTTGTACCGTCGACATCCTTGGCATTATATTCTGGCAATTATTAGACAGTTTTATTCAGCTTAGAAAGGATGTCTACCCGTTAAAAGATGACAGACTATCTCATGTAATCCTTTTAGCTGCCATATGCCCTTCCTAAGCTGCATAACATCGTTTAAATACAGCTAGAATCAAATACAACAGACGTCGCTTGTACAGAAAGGGTTGTTGTTGTTGTTGTTCCCCAAGCTGCCTAGCCGAACAGCCCTAAGGCCCCGAGCAAGGCCAAGGCCAGAACCGAGCGCCCCCACAGAACCCTCCCTGCCGACCACAATAAAACCTGGGTGACCGAAGCCACTCCATGGCGGGGAGCTGAGGAGGGTGCGGAAACGCCCGGGCAACCAAAGCCCCACCCAGGGCCCTGTGCCCCTCAGCAATTATGAAGAGAAAGTTGAGGGGCAAAGGAAAAATGTGACGCTTTGGCTTCCAATCTTGGTAGATTGGGAGGTCAATCCACGGAAGAGATGCCGTCACTTAAGATCTAGAAAATATATAAGTAAAAGGAACAGTCAGAGTAAGCTATGAGTATGGCAGGGATCCCTCAGTTCTCACTCTGATAGACCAGCCCATCACCACTACAGAAAGGGTTAAAGTAAGATGTCAGAGTTGAGAATTAAGGGGGGATGGGCATATTTCTTTGCTCATTTATGTATCTTTTTACTATTTTTGTTTTGTTAGTTTCTTCCATAGAACTCCATCAAGCATATAAAAACACCCGCCCAAGACCCTCCTTCAAGATAAACTTGTACTGTACATTTGTCGATAGAAAAATGTTCCGGCCGAAGGAAGCTTCCTCTTAAATTTAAGGCTCGCTATCACTCGCCAGGAAAAAACCGACACCTTAATGACACGAACAGTCTAATTAATATTGACAAAGAAATAGGATGAAAGGTCTTAAAATCGCCACATTAATGGGTCGAACGTTATAAAATCTGAAAACTAATGGGGCCAAACATGAGAAAGAAGGGGAACCAGAAAAACTACCCATCTCCGCTATATGTGTATTTCTCAAAGGGATACTCCGATACACTAACCTTTGATTATGTGGTAACAAATACACAGGCATTAAGTCACCCAGCTTTGAATATTGCATGCTTTGCACATTGTCCTTAACCTTAATGGGGCTTTGTGCCTTGTTCCTACCATTTTTATTTTGTTTCCTATGTGCATGAAGGAGACAAAAGGCAAAGCTGCCTGCAACAAGTGTCCACTCCAGGATTGACAGAGTGATAGAGAGACAAAATCAAGGTGCATTACAGTTAATTTAGATGTGTTGGAAAGAAGTGTGGTGTGCTTGTTGACCCCTGTCAAATGGGGATGTTTGTAACTTCTACTACCTGCCTGGCGGGCATATTTACCCTAAACGAGCTTCATTCCATGCTCTTTTTCATGCATAAACAAGAGCCAGAGCATAACACAATTAAGGAAAGGGCGATAATAGAGCTTTCCAATGACACCTGAATCATCCTTGTATGACCACGGGTTCTCTTGCAACGATGTTGCAACACGAGGGCAAAAACCCTAAATACGGTAATATCCTCAGTTTTTCCTTGTTCTCGCGAGGTTCTATGGAGGGTTGTGGTGGGGAGCTCAGTCACCTCACTCGGTCCATGCCGAGCTGTCAGAGCCCGCCCAACGCGTGGACTCTCTCTCAGAGCCCCTAATGTGCTCAGAATGCCGCCCGTCATATGTCGGGCCCCGCTGTGATGGCCATGGTTCTCTCTCCCGACATATGTCGGGGCCCCGCGGCCTGAGGGTTAAGTGTAGTGAAATGAATAATAATAATAATAATAATAATAATAGTTCTTAAAGCTAGCGCATGCTAAGCCAGCTAAGGATAGCCCAATAAGGCCGATTAGGCGTATTTCCATTGGGGTCCTGTACTACTATCCCATCCCCTTGCTCATGAGGGATGGTAACGACTCAGTGCTTGTGAAAAATCTTTAATGCGCCGAGCGTGGGCGCGATCCCGGGCCTTCTGGGTGGAAGTCCGAGACGCTAGTCACTACACCAAGCGAGCCGCTATAGGAGGAGGAGTTTGTGAGAGTTATCCAGATTACTCTCTGTGTAGGTGAGGCACAAATAGAAACAGTGGGGGAAGCCAGGTAAATGAAATAGGAGTTCCAGCAACTTCTTATCATATACCTATGAGGCCTCTCCTGGGTACCCCTGCTCGATTGGTGCCTACAATCTCCCCAATCCTTATGTTTCGATCAACCTTTTTTCACATCATATTTCAACATTTTTCATATCATATTTTCAAAGATAAATAACATATCTCCCGAATGAACTGAACCAACAATACAGAAAACAATAGATGGAACGAAATCCATAATTATCTTTTGACTGAACTGAAGCAACATTTGAAATTCGCGGGCAAATCATGCACATTTTCATATCTTTCAGACAGTACTGTAAACACATAATATTGGTCTATATGAAAATTATATTGATACAAATAATTATCAGTGAATATTTAATATGTACAGTAACTTTTCTTTGCATGAATTGTTCCATCTTGAATGTGTGCTTCTGTTTATGATGCGAGTTGCCATGTATTCATTTTTAATTCAGTTGTATAGCATTATTTCTTCTTATTTAAACTGAATAACACATTGGATGGAAACTACAGCTTCTTGAGCTTATCTTTCACGAAAGTTGTGTGTAGAAAAGCTTATCAGTTTATCAGTTGCTTCAAATCAGCCGGATATTTTTTTGCAACTCATCATGAAGCAGCGACAAAATTTCTGATGCAATTATTTGTCTCTATATGGAAAATAAGCACTATAATGTTTGCAGATTATATTAAATAAATTAAAATAAGACATATCTGCATTCCAATTAATTCAAATATGTATCAATTATATACAAATATATAGAAAAGATACTAGAAATATGGTAAGTAGATAATTTCGCTGATATTGAGTTGCCAGTTGGTCACTTTCCCGTCAGCCCTTGTCAAGGTGAGTCCGGAGTCGCTCGTCACTTATATGGCTTAGTAACAGCTATTTTAAGTGGTATTTCAACATATACACCTTTATATATAATATATATGTATGTTGTTTGGGGTTTTATGATAGTTTGAGCGTGTGACATGTATTATTAATGGTTAGATAGGATAATTGTGGAAGTGGGCGGATCAAGATTATGGATGATGAAATGGTTTGCCATTTTCGTAGGCTAGGCTACAGTTTTATAATAGCATCAGTCTCGCTGTACACGTGCAGAAAACTACATGAATTAACAATAATAAACATGTATATGATATTCTGTTAGGCTGTTAGCCTGTTAATGGTTTTATTTGATCCTTGACTTAATGACTCCATCAAGGCCATTCAAAATCTGTTAAACTTGCAGTTCCTACCTCCTTTGACCTTATCTTCCCTCCCCCATTTTGATTTTAGGCTACTGTATCTTGTAGGATGCAGCAGTGGCGCTTCCTGTTTGCCATAACAAAAATATCCGATTAGGCCTAGGCCTATACAAAATTAGCCTACTAGGAACCCATAGGCCTACTAGCCTATAGGCTACTTAGGCCTAGGCCTAAATTAAAAAAGGGGTAAAAATTGGTAACATTCAAGGAGACTTCATCAGGACTCTTCGGTAAGATTAGGAGTAGGCCTAGTGGGCGTACCACTACCGACACAGCATAAATCATCTATAAAACATTAACCTAACCTAACCTAGTACTACATGAATACTAGGTTAGGTTAGGTTGTTGTTGGGCATGAAGCATCCCCAAGCTGCCTGGCCGAATAGCCCCAAGGCCCCGAGCAAGGCCAAGGCCATAACCGAGTGCCCCCACAGTCTCCACAAAACCCTCCCTGCTGACCACAATAAAGCCTGAGTGACCGAAGCCACTCCATGGCGAGGAGCTGAAGAGGGTGCGGAAACGCCCGGGAAACCAAAGCCCAACCCAGCGCCCTGTGCCCCTCAGCAATTATGAAGAGAAAGTTGAGGGGCAAAGGAAAAATGTGACGCTTTGGCTTCCAATCTTGGTAGATTGGGAGGTCAATCCACGGAAGAGACGCCGTCACTTGAGATCTAGAAATTGTATAAGTAGGCTAAAAGGAACAGTCAGAGTGAGCTATGGGTATGGCAGAGATCGCTCAGTTCTCACTCTGATGGACCAGCCCATCACCACATGACTAGAACCCAATCCTCTCAGCATCAGCTAGGAAAGGCCCTAGAAAGCTGCCGAAAAATATTAAGGAAACCACCCAACAATTATTTTCATTTTTTTTTTTTTTTAGTTTTAGTTATTTGCATCAATATATAGTGATTGACATTAGTTTCAACCTCCGCAAAAATAGTTTTCCCCTTTATCCAACGATCTTAAGACACGGCGCCCGATAGTGGGGAGGGCTATGAAGATCAGGGAAAATGTGGGGTTAAAGACATAAAAAGGCTATATAATGGCTTTTATGATGAAAGTTGGCTCGGGTTTTGTTGTTTTTCAACTTGAGAAAACCCCAAAATGAAAAAACCTGAGCCAAGTTTTGGCAAAAGTTGGCTCGGATTTTAAGATTTTTCAGCTGCATAAAAGACAGCAAGTGCAAAAAAGAAGTTGGCTCGGGTTTTCTTGTTTTTCTACTTTAAAAGAAAATTAAAAAAAATCGAGCCAAGTTTTGGCAAAATTTGGCCGGGATTTTAAGATTTGTCAGCTTCATAAAAGTCAGAAAGTGGCAAAAAAAAGTTGGCTCAGGTGTTCTTGTTTTTCAACTTAAGAAACCCCAAAAATGAAAAAAAAAAACAGTCAAGTTTTGGCAAAAGTTGTTGGATGATACATGGGATAGAAATGAACTTGCCCAGTAAGCTCATTATCCATTATCCAACAATTAACCAACATTAAAGATTTTAGCCTAACCTACCAACCTTACCTAACCTAACCTAGTATTATGGGTGGGGGCTGCCACCCCCGCTGGTTGGATAGTACATTGGATAGAAAATTAGGTAAATTCCTAGTGTTAATTAGACTGAAAGGCAGGGAGAAAGAGGTCCACCGAGTCGTGTTCCGTGCCGTCTATGGGGAGGGGAACCCTGGACAAATATTGTTACAGGTTCTAGGTTCTGTATCTCCCTTAATAGAATTTTTCGAGGGTTGACACTTATTTTAACATGGAGTATAGGTTATATTACATCCTAAATGAAATTTTAAAAATCTGTGAAAATTCTTGGGTTGTTTATATAATAGAAGTTACTGTGGGACACGTAATATGTTGAAGGGAGAGTTCTGCCCCCTCTAAACACCCGTCACTTATGTCATCATAATCTGTTGTACTTCATAGGGGGTCCAATTAAGGAGAAAGTTAATTAACAGACGAAATTAGGCCACAAACTACAATAACATAGCGGGCCGCCGTTTATGGGAGACTTTTTACACATCATTTTCAATGTTAATTTTCTAACTTAATTGATTTTTCCAAATTATCAAACTTACATAAAAATGAAGTACAGTTTATAGGGATTCCAACATGCATTTCAAAATTGTCATGAAAATTGGTTTGTGTTTGCTTAATATATACCAAGCTGCCTTTGGCGGGGGGATAGCTCCCCTATTTCAACCCCTTTCGGGGTTGGGCACCTGCCCAGTTAGGTTAGGTTAGGTTGTTTGGTTAGGTTAATGTTTTATAGATGAGTTATGCTGTATGTTGGTAGTGGTACGCCCACTACTCCTAATCTTACCGACTCTTCTTCTTACCTCTGACCAGGTATAGGCTATCCTAGTGTTTACTAGCCTATACCCCTTTGAAAGGACATTAGCCTAACCTAACAACCTTACCTAACCTATCCTAGTATTATGGGTGGGGGCCCCCACACCCCCGCTATTTGACGTCTTTGACAGATTTTTGGTGTATTTTTCTGTGAAATCGGGTTTTTTCAAGTGTCTATAACGAAATTCCTTCATGCGGACTATAATGAGAAAAATATGGTGAGTCTATTGGTCCCTATTTTCCCTAATAAATTGTTTCTAATAAGGCGGATGTAGTGTCCTTGAAGATTATCTAAAAATTGACCTATGGTCCCGTTAAAATATCCTCAAGTATCCTAACCTATTAAAAACTGTTCAGGGGACTGGTTAGAACTTTTAGGATGATTAATTGAAGGTCGGAAATCAGTGTTTACTGAGAAATAAAAGTCTTAAAATGCGCTATGTTTTACGGGAGGGTCTGTACGCCGCCACATACGCTCGGCCCCGCCCACTGCCCAAAATGTACAAATCAAATATTAGATTAGATTAACCTAACCTAACCCTAATATAATATAATATACCGGTAATATAACTTAACATAACATTACCTGGGAAAGAGAGGGCAGGGACCCTGGGTGACCCTTCTTTTTCTTCTTCTTTTTGTGGAGTTGCTGTCCCTTTCCAAGTCAGCTCACCTATGCACCGGTGACCTCTCCAGAAACAGCTAGAGCTAGATTAAGAATTAGTTTAGAAAATTGTAGTCGTAGAAAAGATAGTTAAAGAAAAAGAATTGAAGTATATAGCTTAAGCAGAACTCTCCTCTCCCTATTTACCCCCTCCTCCACCCCCCAATATCTTGTTCTTTCCTTACCTTAATTTAACTTTTCCCCTCTCTCCTATTTAATCTCACTTTTCTTCCTCCCCCAGGACCCCCACTCTGGTCACCTTCTCACCCTACTCTATTCTATTCAGTTTTCTCTTTTGCCACACCTGCTCCAGGAATCTTTTCACTACCTTCATTCTTTTCCCCATTTCCCCATCTACCCCCTCTTTTGTCCCGAGACCTAACACAAATTTTACACCCTCATCCTCCTCCTCTTTCTGTTCTTCCCATTCACTCTCCCCTACCACCCGTTTCAACTCATTTTCCAACCCATCTCTCTCCTCTGCATACCCCTGGCATTCTGTCACTATATGTTCTATTGTCTCCTCCACTCTCCTCCCTCCCACCTCACACTGCAGACACTCTTTCACCCCCCCATTCCACCTCCATGTTCTCCTATTTGTCTCTAATGCTCCTGCCCTAGCCTTAAACAGTAGTTCTGCTCCCCAACTTCCGTCATAGAACTCCTCTTTTCTCGGTCTCCCCTTGCTTCTATATCTTATCAGTGTAATTTTCTTCTCCATATTTCTCTTCCATTCCTGTCTTCCTACTTCCTTCACTATCGTTACTATCTCTTTCTCTAGTCTCCTTCCCTGACCTAGTCCTGCATTACTCCCTACATCTCTCCACTCCTCTCCCACCCTTCTTTGTTTCACTCCTATTTTTTTTTCAGTTTTCTGTTACACTCTTTTGCCCATCTACTCTTCCCCTCCCCCCATTCATTCACTCTCCTTGGCCACCTATTATCCTCCATCTCCTCCAACCTGCTCTTGTACCTCAACTTTGCCTTCGCCACTCTTTCCTCAAATGTACTCCATCCCATCTCCCCTCTCACTGCTTCATTTGCTGTCCACCTTCTTGCTCCCAACCCCATTCTTCCTATTTTATTTTGTCCCGTCTCTAGTCTATTTATTTCTCCCCCTGTACTCCCTCTCACATCCATCCCATACATTATTCTCGGCACTTCAAAGTCCTTCCACACCTCTCTTACTATTTTATATTTATTCACTCTGCTTTTTGTCACATTCCACAGTTTCCCACTACACTGTTCCACCTTCATGATTTTCTCATTCATTGTCCTTTGTCGCCCTTCCCTCCCTATCCCATAGCGCATTTTAAGACTGTTATTTCTCAGTTACTCAGTAAATATTGATAACTGATTTCCGATTTGGCGATGGGCTGGTCTATCAGAGTGAGACCTGAGCGATCTCTGCCATACCCATAGCTTACTCTGACTGTTCCTTTTACTTATATATTTTCTAAATCTCAAGTGACGGCGTCTCTTCCGTGGATTGACCTCCCAATCTACCAAGATTGGAAGCTAAAGCGTCACATTATTCCTTTGCCCCTCAACTTTTTGCTTCCCTCTTCATAATTGCTGAGGGGCACAGGGCCCTGGGTGGGGCTTTGGTTTCCCGGGCGTTTACGCACCCTCTCAGCTCCCCGCCATGGAGTGGCTTCGGTCACCCAGGCTTTATTGTGGTCGGCAGGGAGGGTTCTGTGGGGGCGCTCGTTTATGGCCTTGGCCTTACTCGGGGCCTTGGGGCTGTTCGGCCAGGCAGCTTGGGGAACAACAACAACAACAACAACTGATTTCCGACATTCAATTAAACATCCTACAAGTTCTAACTTGTAGTTCTAACTTGTAGGGGGGGGGGGGGGGGCTGAGGGTGGCAAAGCTCCCTTCACCCCTTATAACTTTTTGTCAACATCATGACATGTACTGTATATTACCAGCAGGGGCACATAACAGCAATAATAAAGCAGTCAAATTAGACGCGAATGTAACTGCGAGCGTGGGACTATGTAACCAAACCAGACGGTACACCCACTAATACAACTCTTAACTAGAAGTGTTGGTCAATATAGGTATTGTGCACCACAGCTATTTTCTTAGATTTAGTTTTTTAGTTTTTATTGTTTTTCATGGTTTTATGATATTGCAGACCACCGGATATTAGTATTTACCCATTAGCCTATCCATTAATCTGAAGATACAACCCTCACTAGTGGGCAGGACAAGGAATCGGAGAGAAATACAGCTATTTTATATATATTTTTTTATATATTTGGTTTTGTAGTTTTTGTTATTTATAATGTATTTTTAAATATTGCAGACCAATGAAAGTTTGTACGGTACTTGCCTTTATTATCCATCAATCTAACGATGGTGGGTAAGTCACGCTTGTGCCATTTATTGGGTGAATCGTGCATTTACAGTACATGAGGGGGGAAGGATATAGTATCCGGGCGTACGGTCGTCATGTTTACATACGTCGATCGCTCGCGGTTAAGTTCCCATGTATTTTGTCTACTATTTTATCTGTTATTTGTCCCCTGCTGGCAATATATAGGCTATGATTATGACAATTATACAATAAGCATTGCCCCCCCCCCCCTCAACCTATTATAGTATCCCACGGCAGTCAAAATAGACGGAACATGATCGCGAGCGTCCGCGTAGTATAAACAAGGCGGGCGGTACGCCCGAATACTACCGTACATCCTTGCTGATGAGGGAAATTGTGGTTGACTCTTTTCACGTGAGGAAATAAGGTTATTTAATCAGGACTAGTTGTTGTTGTTGTTGTTGTTGTTCCCTAAGCTGCCTGGCCGAACAGCCCCGAGTCCCTGAGAAAGGCCATGGCCACGATCGGGCTTTCCCACAGAGCTCTCATTGAGTGTTGTTGGCGTAAGTGTCAGGACTAGTTAAGTACTGTACAGTATTTTAATATAAGGGAATGAAAATAATATCCTATAGAGTCTCCTTTTCATTACTTAGGGGTTCTTTTTCATTACTCAGATTCTCCTTTTCAATACTTAGGGGTTCTTTATCATTACTCAGATTCTCCTTTTCAATACTTAGGGGTTCTTTTTCATTACTCAGGTGCCTCCTTTTCATTACTCAGAAGATTGCCACTTTTCATTACTTTGGTGCCCCTAGTGTCATGACTTAGGGTTCCATTTCATTACTCAGATGGGTCTCATATTCTCTTCTTTTCATGACAAAGGGCCTCCTTTTCAATAGTTTACTCAAGAGTCATTTTCACCTTTCATTACTTTGGGCACCCTTTTTTCATTACTCAGGAACTCCTTTTCATTAATTGGGGATTTTTTTTAATACAGAAATCTTTATTCAAAATAGGATCTAACTCATGTTATATACCATAAATTCTTTCTAAACTGACTGGAATTGTTTACTCAGTATAATAATATAATAAAATTATTGTATGTAATCAAACTTAGACCACAAACTGCTAAGACAGAATGACAATGTACAGTTACCACTATTAATTAATTAACTAACTCAAGAAAAATGGAGTTACTTACATAAAGCACTTAGATCTCACCTGGTTGGGGCTCCCCGATTATACCCGATAAGAGAGTCAATGTCAGCAATATTTAATCTACCTACTGAACAATAATAAGAGCCACTTACCTGGAGCGCTGTGATCTTACCTGGTTGTCTATTCCAATGTGGGGTCCAGCCAAACACTGACTGGGGGAGGGCATGACCCAAACTAATCACAAGTATGCCTACAATAGTTAGTTAGTTATGTAGAGCAGATTAACCAGACCACTGAGCTCCATACGGAACTCTCATAGGTCTGGCCCCTACAATAGTAAAATGTGTAAATTTTAAGTTTCAAGGAAAATTATTGGTGTGAGTAGCCTACAGTATAAGGATTCCATAGACCTGCATTGTCCCTAATAAATTATTTATAATAAGGCGGCGAGCCTTTTCCAAATAATTATCAAAATTATCAGTGCGACAGATTTAATGTATCTAAATAGCCATTACAGTACTAAAATTTAAATGCGTAGTGGTCAGGAAATAAGGTGGTATAATCAGGACTAGTTAAGTACTGTAATATAAGGGAATGAAAATTATGTCCTATATAGTCTCCTTTTCATTACTTAGGGGTTCTTTTTCATTACTCAGATTCTCCTTTTCAATACTTAGGGGTTCTTTTTCATTACTCAGGTGCCTCCTTTTCATTACTCAGAAGATCGCCACTTTTCATTACTTTGGTGCCCCTAGGTGTCATGGCTTAGGGTTCCATTTCATTACTCAGATGGGTCTCATATTCTCTTCCTTTCATGACAAAGGGCCTCCTTTTCAATAGTTTACTCAGGAGTCATTTTCACCTTTCATTACTTTGGGCACCCTTTTTTCATTACTCAGGAACTCCTTTTCATTAATTGGGGATTTTTTTTAATACAAATCTTTATTAAAAATAGGATCTAACTCACGTTATATACCATAAATTCTTTTTAAACTTACTGGAATTGTTTAATCAATATATTAATTAAATATCTTTCTTGTATGTAATGAAACTTAGACCACAAACTGCCAAGACAGAATGACAATGTACAGTAACCACTATTAATTCATTAACTAACTGAAGGCAAATGGAGTTACTTACCTCAAGTACTTAGATCTCACCTGGTTGGGGCTCCCCGATTATGCCCGATACAGAGAGTCAATGTCAGCAATATTTAATCTACCTACTGAACAATAATACGAGCCTCTTACCTGGAGCGCTGTGATCTTACCTGGTTGTCTATTCCAATGTGGGGTCCAGCCAAACACTGACTGGGAGAGGGCATGACCCAAACTAATCACATACTGTATACGGTACTACAGTATAGTAAAATGTGTAAATTTTATATTTCAAGGAAAATTATGGTAATTACAGTACTGTATAGGGAAAAGGCTTGCACCCATATTTTTCATGTTTTTTCCTCTAGATTTTGATAAATGAGTGTTTTCATGCTTTCAGTTATTATTCCAATGTGGGATACAGGACGGGTTGAGGGGGGCCTCACCCCCCTATGACTTATTAGAAATCATCATCTATGTTGCCAGCAGGGGGCAAATATCACTTATACTCCATAATGAAGACTTTTGTGAACATCGAGGACGTCCGAGGGAGCTCTGAGAATGATGTGACTTTGCGTATTTTCCATTAATATCGGGTTTTATACATGTGATGAACATTATTCTCCCACAGACCACAGTGGATTATACATGAGTGCAGTATAAGGATTCCATAGACCTGCAATGTCTCTTAACCCGGGAGCTGCGGGGAGACTCTTAAGAGTTCCCCCGGCGCACTGCGGGAAGACTCTTAAGAGTCAGAGAAAATAAAAATCAACTTTTGACATCGAAAAAAAAATATTTTTTTATTTTTTTTTTTTTATTTATTTTTTTTTTTTTTGGCCCCTGGGCCATGCAAAATCTCAGTCCTCTACCTCCCCTCCTTCCCCACTTTCCTCCTCTCCTTCAGTTATCACCTATTTTCCCTGTTATTCCCTTATTCTGAGGTATATTTTCGTGCTAACATTAGAAATCCGATTGGAGGGTGTGGTCATCACTGATAGCAAGCGAGTGCAAGAGAGAGAGAGAGAGAGTATCGATCGACTGTGTCTCAGTGGCCTTGGGGGAAATTGGCGGGAAAGCAGATTGCCTCACCCATACATTATACAACTCGCGGGCTATATCTCCGATTTTGACCATCCAAACGCTGTTTTCACTCGTTTTATTGTTGTTTCAGGTTAATACCTTTATAATCAACCCATAATAGGCGCATATGGATAAATATTAATGCTATTAATGGCACAATGAATATTTTAGTGACGGAAACACCTCAAATACGTCAGCACAGGGGGACGTTTCCAATTACCCCCATGCGCACTTCAGAGGTTAATAAGTTATTTATAATATGACGGCGTGCCTTTTCCAAATAATTATCAGAATTATTGGTGTGACTGATTTTAAAGTAGGCCTACACTATCTAAATAGCCATTACAGTACTAAAATCTAAATGGGTAGTGGTCAGGAAATAAGGTGTTTTAATCCGGACTAGCTAGGTACTGTAGACTATTGTAATATAAGAGAATTAAAATATTTTCCTATATAGAGTTTCCTTTTCATTACATAGGGGTTCTTTTTCATTACTCAGATTCTCCTTTTCATTACTTAGGGGTTCTTTTTCATTACTCAGGTGCCTCCTTTTCATTACTCAGAAGATCACCACTTTTCATTACTTTGGTACCCCTAGTGTCATGGCTAAGGGTTCCATTTCATTACTCAGATGGGTCTCATATTCTCTTCTTTTCATGACAAAGGGCCTCCTTTTCAATAGTTTACTCAGGAGCCTTACGGTCACCTTTTCATTAATTTGGGCACCCTATTTCATTACTCAGGAACTCCTTTTCATAAATTGGGGATTTTTTTTTTTAATACAAAATCTTTATTTGAAATAGGACCTAACTCACATTATATTCCATAAATTATGTCTAAACTCACTGGAATTGTTTAATCAATATATTTATTAAATAACTTGTATGTAATCAAACTTGGACCACAAACTGCCAAGACAGTGACAATGTACAGTTACCACTATTAATTACTTAACTAACTGAAGAAAAATGGATTTACAGTACTTTCCTAGAACACTTAGATCTCACCTGGTTGAGGTTCCCCGAGTATGCCCGATACAGAGAGTCAATGTCAGCAATATTTAATCACCTACTGAACAATAATACGAGCCACTTACCTGGTTGTCTATTCCAATGTGGGGTCCAGCCAAACACTGACTGGGGGAGGGCATGACCCAAACTAATCACAAGTACAATAGTAAAATGTGTAAATTTTAAGTTTTCAAGGAAAATTATTGGTGCGACTGATTTAATGTATATAAATAGCAATTACTAAAATATGAATGTGTAGTGGTCAGGCAATAAGCGTTTTTAATCAGGGCCAGTTAAGCACTGTACTGTAATTATTATGTTTTCTTATTATTATATAAGGGAATTAATATAATTTCCTATACAGTATACTGTAGAGTTTCCTTTTCATTACTTAGGGGTTCTTTTTCATTACTCAGATTCTCCTTTTCATTACTTAGGGGTTCTTTTTCATTACTCGGATGCCTCCTTTTCATTACTCAGAAGATCGCCACTTTTCATTACTTTGGTACCCCTAGTGTCATGGCTTAGGGTTCCATTTCATTACTCAGATGGGTCTCATATTCTCTTTTCATGGCAAAGGGCCTCCTTTTCAATAGTTTACTAAGGAGTCTTACGGTCACCTTTTCATTACTTTGGGCACCCTATTTCATTACTCAGGGCCTCCTTTTCAATAGTTTACTCAGGAGTCTCTTTCACCTTTCATTACTTTGGGCACCCTATTTCATTACTCAGGGCCTCCTTTTCAATAGTTTACTAAAGAGTCTCTTTCACCTTTCATTACTTTGGGCACCCTATTTCATTACTCAGGGCCTCCTTTTCAATAGTTTACTCAGGAGTCTCTTTCACCTTTCATTACTTTGGGCACCCTATTTCATTACTCAGGGCCTCCTTTTCAATAGTTTACTCAGGAGTCTCTTTCACCTTTCATTACTTCGGGCACCCTTTTTTTCATTACTAAGGAACTCCTTTTCATTTTTTGTGGATTTTTTTTCAATAACAAATTTGTATTTGAAATACCACCTAACATGTTATGTTACAAATTCTTTCTAAACTTACTGGAATTGTTTAATCAACATATTAATTAAATATATTTCTTGTATGTAATGAAACTTAGACCACAAATTGCCAAGACAGAATGACAATGTACAGTTACCACTATTAATTAATTAATTAACTAACTGAAGGAAAATGGAGTTACTTACCTCAAGTACTGTACTTCGATCTCACCTGGTTGAGGCTCCCCGATTATGCCCGATACAGAGAGTCAATGTCAGCCATATTTAATCTACCTACTGAACAATAATACGAGCCGCTTACCTGGAGCGCTGTGATCTTACCTGGTTGTCTATTCCAATGTGGGGTCCAGCCAAACACTGACTGGGGGAGGGCATGACCCAAGCTAATCACAAGTACAATAGTAAAATGTGTAAATTTTATGCTTCAAGGATAATTATTGGTGTGACTGATTTAATGTATATAAATAGCAATTACTAAAATATGAATGTGTAGTGGTCAGGAAATAAGCGTTTTTAATCAGGGCCAGTTAAGCACTCTACTGTAATATAAGGGAATGAATACAATTTCCTATATAGAGTCTCGATCCTTTTCATTACTTAGGGGTTCTTTTTCATTACTCAGATTCTCCTTTTCATTACTTAGGGGTTCTTTTTCATTACTCAGATGCCCCCTTTTCATTACTCAGAAGATCGCCACTTTTCATTACTTTGGTGCCCCTAGTGTCATGGCTAAGGGTTCCATTTCATTACTCAGATGGGTCTCATATTCTCTTCTTTTCATGACAAACGCCTCCTTTTCAATAGTTTACTAAGGAGTCTTACGGTCACCTTTTCATTACTTTGGGCACCCTATTTCATTACTCAGGGCCTCCTTTTCAATAGTTGACTCAGGAGTCTCTCGCCTTTCATTACTTTGGGCACCCTATTTTCATTACTAAGGAACTTCTTTTCAGTACTTTAAGCTTATTTGCCAATATTGTATACTACTGTGCAATGTTTTTTTTTATAGAAATGTATTAAATAGATATTGCTACATGCGATCATAGTTAAAACACAAACTGGCGAGAAAGATACCATATAAATAATGTTAATTCATCAACTCTTCTGTTGGTTAAGTTAAAATAAGACTTCAGAGGCTTATCAACCCTTCTGGATTATTAAGCAAGCACACTGTAAGTCAATAATAGCGTTTGGACTGGAGCCCCACTTCGAGAATTCCAGTCGCTTGAACTCTGAATAATAATGGAGATGTGATCGTCGAGCGTTGCGATGTTCCTTCAATCAAAATATCTACATAATCTTTCTTATGTTAGTTTAAATTCAGTCAATTCCGGTATTTTTCCTTTGATTTATTTTTTGATAATAATAAACGGTAATTATTCTGGGTATCACTTGATATAAGAATAATATTGATAACAAAATAAACTACTTTATTAAAAAAAAAATAGTTAACCATAAATATGTAGTCATTTTCTATAAACAGCTATCAAAGAAAATGTTTTCAAAGGCTAACTAAAACCATAAATATGTAGTCGTTTTCTATAAACGGCTATCAAAGAAAATATGTTTTCAAAGGCTAACTAAATTAGTCACAAAAAGAAAAATAACCTCTCAGGGAAGTGCTGACGTTAAGGCTAAACTTCCCGAATTCCAACTGAACTGAACTGAACTGAATTAGTATGAGTTAATAGATTTAGATTAAGGTTCTTTATGCTTACAAGAATTGTTGCAGTTAAATGTTTACGTTGAGAACCCATAAAGTGCTTCTCTTGGGCAACATGATGTGCAAGGGATCACGGGATGAAGACAGGAAGAGGACGATAATGGTTGGGTGATCCAATTTTGTTTAAGTATCAAGCATTGGGACTATTAACTTGGGTGTGAGTAGCCTACATGATTAGATTGATATCCAGTATTCGATATATGGATATAAAATCGTAGTCATGTAATAATAATAATAATAATAACGTAATAATAATGTACTTAACCTTTAACTGTCTTGATGGTGTAATGGTTAATGTTTAAAATTAGGATCTGTATGTGGTAAACCAGGTTCGAATCCCGGTTAGATCACATGCTTTCATTAATTTCATTGGGAGGTGTTTGATGATGGGAGTAAAATTAATAGATTAGATTATACATGAGATAGGAAAATACTTCACTCTTGGATGGCAATGGAGAACTCATTGAAGGCTTTTCTCGGGCAGCTCATTGGAGCACTATTGTTTGAAAACTTGAATGATTATGAGAAGGAATACTTGTTTGGTACATTTTATCACTTCCACAGACACAATTTGAACTATAAACCTTGATTTCATCATTGCATATAGGCTACGGTACTATACAATAATAAAGACTCATAAGACTGGACTCGGCTATCGTTAGACACCCCTACTACAGTACTGTACTGTACTAGTATTCCAAATAGTTAACCCATTCAGTACCGGTGAAATCCTCTTCATTATATTCTGGCAACTATGAGATGACTTTATCAAGCTTAGGAAGGACCTCTAACCATTAAAAGGCTACAAATTACCTCAGTTAATCCTTTTAGCTTCCACAGATTCCTCCTAAGCGTATCTATTTTTTTTACAATAGATACAAATCTTGTATGACCTTGTTAGGTCGGCATTCCTCGACAACCTAAGTCCAACTGCAGCCGAATTCATGCAATAATTTAGGAGATATTGGCCTTGAATTAGAATTCCTGTACAGTATTAGCGTTGCGGCGGAATTGACTCGTCTTACCCCTATGTATGTTTTATTTTGTAATCAGTACGGTACTCTACAGTAACTAGTAACATAT
This sequence comes from Paralithodes platypus, assembly GCA_032716605.1. Lineage (NCBI taxonomy): Eukaryota > Metazoa > Arthropoda > Malacostraca > Decapoda > Lithodidae > Paralithodes > Paralithodes platypus. The sequence goes on along the minus strand of CM064493.1, from coordinate 36,272,249 downwards.
GAAAGGATATAAATTACTTATTGTAGGATCTTCCAATAATGCTAGGGGAACTCCATAAATAAGACACAGGAAGATGTAGCTCTTGTTTACTTCTCCAGCGGTAGCTGTACATAGTTGCCAGATCGGTATCCCAGTGTTGCCAAATCCTACATCTCCCCTCCAAGATCATTACATATTTGTTAAAATGGATGGAATGAATCTGAGAACATAAAACTCTTCTAGAATGAGGGAGAAAATAATACATTGTAGCTAAGTAATATGAAAAATAAAAACAACTCGCCTTAAGTGACTGACAAAGTCTGAAAAAATAAATAAATACAGTACTGGTATGACAAAGTATATACAGTACAGTATAAGCTATTCAGTACTGGTACGACATAGTAAGTCTGAAAAAATCAATACAGTACTGGTATGACAAAGTATATACAGTACAGTATAAGCTATACAGTACTGGTACGACATAGTAAGTCTGAAAAAATCAATACAGTACTGGTATGACAAAGTATATACAGTACAGTATAAGCTATACAGTACTGGTACGACATAGTAAGTCTGAAAAAATCAATACAGTACTGGTATGACAAAGTATATACAGTACAGTATAAGCTATACAGTACTGGTATGACATAGTAAGTCTGAAAAAATCAATACAGTACTGGTATGACAAGATAAATCTGAACAAATCAATACAGTACTGGTATAATGATGAACCTTGTACAGTAACTCTTAATTGTTATCCCATTATAGTATAGGCCTAGTATAACTTTTGATAGATTAATACAGTATTACGGAGACAGACCTGCAACTCCAAAAGTAAAACAAATTAATAAATTGTGGCTTCAGCCTAATGTTAATGAAACTGAACACATAATTATGTACTGCATATGTATAACTACAATCAGTCTTTTTTAACTAAAGTTTATGAGAAAGAACAAAGTTATTGGAAATCAAATATGATATGAAATGCTAGGCTATATGATCCTAAAAGCTAAAGATACAGTATATGAAAAAACAAAACAAAAACACAATAGTTATAGGAAACTAAATAAAATATTAAAGGACAAAAGACATCAGTACAATAAAACATGCAATATTACATAAGAAGTAAACTGTCCTTACAATATACAGATAAAAGAAAAAGAAGAAAGAAATGTGAAACATAACTGGGAGATGGAATACATGCCAGTAAAACAAAATACAAGTAACAAATCCTGAAGCAAACTGGCTATATAGGTAGACAACTAAAAGAGGGAAGTAAGAAAAATAGGAGAGATAATAGTGATAGGAAAGAAAAATGAGATAAGACATGGAGGAACACAGAAGTGACAATAATTGCAGAGGAATACAATTCATTGGACATAGTCAGCCAACCACTCTGGACGGGCTTTTAATTGGCGTGGGCATGTAGGTACCTCCGCCGGTTGAGGTGAAGACAGTGCAGGAAGTGGTGACGACGGTGCTGGAGTTGCCAGATTGGAGATTGAAGTGTTCCTTGAAGGTGGGACGGGCGATGATGATGTGATGACTTTGAGGTGTCTTCTGTTCCTGCGAGACAGTCGACCACTACCATCTAGCCTAACTGTGTACTGTCGGTGTGGAAGAATCTCGATGATGATGCCTGACCTGTCCCACAGGTTAGATACTTGGTTCTGGACTCTGACATGGTTGCCAATGTGAAGCGGGGCTAGCCTCCTGGTAGTGCTGTCGGCAGCCAACTTTTCTTGAGTCCTGGCCATTTGACACTCTGTTGTACGTAAAGTGTGCCGCCAGTGCCTGTCTATTTGGTAGTGCTGCCTGAATGTAGGCACCCCATCTCGAAGCTGCCTGCCGGTCGCAAGTTGGGCGGGGGACTTCTCTATTCCACGGAGAGGAGTATTCAAATACTGTAGCATGGCCAAGGACACTTTGTCATTATCTAAACTGCCTCCTACTCCAATGTTGGCTCTGATAACCCGCTTTGCAGTCTTGACAGCCACCTCTGCCCTCCCATTTGACTGGGGATACTGAGCTGCAGATAGGCGCACTGTGACGCCCCATCTCTTGACGAAAGTATCCATCTCTTCGCTCACTAAGTTGGTGCCCCCATCCATGGAAACTTGTTCGGGGGCTCCCCAACGGGTGAAGTAACTCCTTAGTTGAGATTTGATCTTGTTCGAGGTGGCACCGTAAGGGAAGTGAGCAACATCTAACCAGCCTGTTAGCCTATCGGCGTAGGCCATGTACATGTGGCCCTCCAATTGAAACATGTCCACCACTGTGTGTTGGAAGGGGTAGTCCGAGGGTGGGGTGAGGACCAGAGTCTCTGAGGGCTGTGAGGGTGCATGTATGTCACATGATGTGCACAACATCCTGTGGTGCTGCAGGTCACCCTCCATTCCTGGCCAGTACACCGATTGCCTTGCTCTCCGCAACATAGAGTCTAGGCCCTGATGTCCGGCATGCAGGTTCGCAGCTACCTGGTGACGGAGGCCCTCTGGGATGACAAGGCGGACACAACCTTGATCGAAAGTGTAGGTGAGCAGGCCCCGAACCACAGCCAGCCGGTCCCTTACACTGTAGAACTGACGGAGGCAGGCAATTTCCTGGGATTTTTGTTGATGCCAATTCCCAGCCACAACCTTGGCTAACAGTAGCTGGTATACGGGGTCCTCTGCGGCCGCCTTTATGACTGTCTCCTCGTCCATGGTGTAGCCATCATGCACCATTGTTGCCACGGTAGCTGCTACTGCAGCCATTGTGAGGTCTTCATCAAGCTCAGCATCGAGTGTGTCGGGAGGTGCACGGAGGGCAGGGTACCGTGATAAGAAGTCGGCAGCACTATTTTTCTTTCCAGGCAGGTACTTGATCTGATACTTGTATTGCAAGGTTTTCTCCTTTAGTCTAAACAGCCTTGGGTTCAGAATATCTCCCAGGGCCTTGTCTGCCAGAAGCTTAACAAGTGGGCGGTGGTCAGTGACAATTGTGACAATAGTTCTGGGAATGTAACAACAAGATATTCATGAAATCTTTATTGGACAAAAGTTACAAAACTATAAAATGGACTGCTAAAAATATGAGTCCAAAACCTGCTTTCAATGCCTTTAGTAATGGCCCTGAAGTGAATCCCTAGTATTCGCTAGCACAGTATCTTGAAAAATCACCAATAAACATAAATAACCTCCCCTTTCTGTACAATATTATACTGTGTATTCCTTTTAACCCCTCCAGCCCCTGCATCGTTACCGTATCGACAGCTATTCTCGCCTTTATTTACCCCTGTTATAGGGCATGTAGAGGGTTGATATTCGTATGGAAACTACTTTAGGATACCTCGCAGCAAAAGCAGTAGTTGGTAACTCCCCAAATACAGCTGGGCGGGCGTGAGTCGTGGCGCGTCAGTACACGATTTCCCTCAAGTGTGACACGCCATGTCTGACCGCCAAAGCTCTCACCTCACACCGTGAAGTGAGTGTTGAGGCGATATCTATGTTTTTTTTATTACGAGGATAATGATACTGAATCATCTGATAAGTCTGAAAAGGATTGCCAGCCATCACTGGAGGAGATAGAGGAAATGGAAGAGGATACACCCACTGTTCCAAAAAATTGGCCCAAATTTTTGCTTGTAGACCTTGTATTTACCTAATTGTAGTTTACAATTTAGTTGTTTAGTTGAGCTAAGCTCGTGTTGTCCCGTCTCTCAGTCTACTTTTTATCAAAAAAAATCTTGAAAATATGGATGTTCCTTGCCCCTACCACCTCCTCCTACAGCCCATTCCATTTGTCAATACATCTATAGGGGAAGCTAAACTTCCTGATATCGTTCTTGCAGGTAGGTCTTTTTACTTTGTAGCTGTGGCCTCTAGTTATTCCTGTATTCATAATTAATATATCCTCCCTATCCAGCCCCCGGGTGCATTTGTACATCATTATCATGTCTCCCCTCTCTCTCCTCTCTTTTAGACTCGGTAGATTTAATTTGTCTAGCCTCCCTTCATATGGCAGTTCTCTGAGACTTGGAACCAATCTAGTAACTGCTCTCTGGATTCTTTCTAACTTGTGAATATGCTTCTTTAGATGCGGGGACCACACCACTGCTGCATACTCCAATCTTGGTCTAATCATACTCTTCATAATTTTCGCTACCATGGTCTCATCCAAGTAGTTCAGAGGAACTTTCATATTCCCGGCCATTGCATACATTCTGCTAAAGAGCTTGTTAATGTTTCTCTGGCACAAATTTTCTTGTATAATAATCCTAAATCCTTTTCTTTTTCGGCCTTGCTAATTATATTATCTCCCATCCTGTACTCCCAATTTGGTCTATTCACACTTCTTCCCATATTTAACACATGGCATTTACTTACATTAAATTTCATTTTCCACTTGGTGCTCCATTCGTATATTTTATCTAAATCCCCTTGCAGCTCCTCACAACTACTTTTATTTGTTATTTGTCTCATAATTTTTACGTCATCTGCAAACATTGACATGTAGGAGTTTATGCCTATCGGCAGGTCATTCACGTACATAAGGAACATGAGAGGTGCCAACACAGATCCCTGCGGCACACCACTCTCAACTTTCCGCCACGATGAGTAAGTTCCTCTAATGTTGGTCCTCATTTCCCTATCTGTTAAATAGCTCTCCATCCATTTCAGCAAACTCCCCCTGACACATCCTAGCGTCTCAAGCTTAGATAACAATCTCTTATGTGGTACCTTATCGAATGCTTTGGAAAGGTCTAAGTAGACGCAGTCCACCCATCCTGTGGTGTCTCGCAGACTCGTACCTCCACCTCCCCAGACTGTGATGTGGCTCTGTGTTCGCCACAGTGTTTCAGGGACTACCATACCCTTGAACACTTACAAGCCTATAAATTATCGCATAATATAAGTGTAGGATTTGTTTTTTACATCGTGCCTGAAACAAGGGTTATGGAGCTCCGATCTTACTTTCAACCATCTTGACAATTTTACCAACACTACTAAATTTCGTTAGAATGCTGAAATTGATCTTACTTTCAACCATCTTGACAATTTTACCAACACCTAAATTTTGTTAGATACTGAAATAGCCTCCTGAAAATCTGCATCCAGGCCGGGAATCGAACCCAGGACCCTTGGGTTACGAGGCAGACACGTTACCACAAGACTAATACAGGTACCCCACTTAGCCTGGTAGCCTAAGTGTATTTCCACATCTTGTTCATCACTTTACATCACTTCACCATCCGGGTAGCAAAGGCTCCAAACGAACGGAGAGGAAGAAGCCCGAGCCGAAACGATAGTGAGTCCGTCAGAGAGACTGGTAGGGAGTGGTGAGTCAGCCTGCTGAACGTGCTACACACGCACATGAACGGCCCAGCTGGCAACTTGTTGGAGAACTGGCAACTCCCCACACACAATCACGCTTTATCACGAGTCTCGCTACACTCCCAGTTCTCAACTGCCACCTTACTTGTCCTGTAGGATATTGGTTTTTACACCTTGCCCGTAAGGAGGGTTATGGAGCTCCGATCTTATTTTCAACCATCTTGACAATTTTACCAACACACCTAAGCTTCGTTAGATGCTGAAATAGCTCCCGAAAATTTGCACCCAGGGCAGGAATCAAACCCAGAACCCTTGGGTTACGGGGCAGACACGTTACCACGAGACTAATAAAGTTATCCCACTTAGACTGGTAGTCTAAAGGGTACATCACACAGTCAGGAGTGCGAGCTAGTGAGAGTCTAACAGGACTCGCTAGAATCACTAGGAGTCATCGATTTTCACCGCGAGCGAGTGGGAGTCTAACAGAAATCGCTAGAGTCACTAGGAGTCATCGATTTCCTTCGCGAATAGGCCCGCGAGTCCGAATTGTTCCCTACTCCTAGTGACTCTAGCTCGTACTCCTGACTGTGTGATGTACCCTTAAGTGTATTTCCACATCTTGTTCATTTTAGGCTAACCTATTTTCACCGACTTTATACTGGGTGGGCATTTTTATAGTTTGAAGGAAGTCTGGGAAGGCTTTTTTGCTAGTCTGGGAGATGAACTAAAATACATTGCTCGAAAATGGAAAAAAAAAAGTAAAAACCTTAATAATAATTAAACAAAATATAATCCTGTAACTCACAAGACGTCAGACCAGATAGTGTTTATTGGTCTGTGTACTAGCCTGTTCCCCTCTTAGCTTGAAGGAGAGGTGTTTAACTGTATTTGTTGCTATCCTTCATATATAACTTAAAACATTTTCCCTTGATAATAATGTGTCTTTGTCCACAGCATGGCGTTTATGGCTGTGTGTAACTTTGGGCCGAGCGGCCTGGTGGTGCGAGGGGTCAAGTGGCTGTGGAGCAAGAACAAGCCTCTTGCCATTACTGCTGTCGTTGTTGTCTCGGCCATCAAGATCAATAACTACATCAAGCACCAGAACAGGAGGTCACTTACTTAACCCATTCAGACACTGGCAACTTTTTGTTTTTATTTTGCCTGCATTTAAACTATTTTACAGAGCTTAGGAAGGATATATGGTAGCTAAAAGGATTAATTGAGATATTACAGTAAGTAATCTTTTAACAGATAGATATCCTTCCTAAATTGAGTAAAACCGTCTCATAGTTGCCAGAATATAATGAAAAGGATGTCGCCAGTATTGAATGAGTTAAGCAATATTTACTGTATACACGGTAGTACTGTAGTACTATACTGTACTGTACTGTGAAGGACTTTGATTTTATTCTTTCTTAGTATTTTTTTTAATTGCAGTCATCCGTTGATTTTAGGAACTAACCAGAGGTGAAGAAAAAGAAGAAAGCATATAGAGAGTGGTTGGGTAGTAGAGGGAATGAAGATTCCGAGAGACAAACGAGCGAGGTACGTGGAGAGTAAGAGGGTGGTGAAGAGAGTAGTGAAGGAAAGTAAGAGAAGAGTAGATGAGGAATTTGGAAGGAATCTGAGTGTAAAATGGAGGGAGAGTAAGAAACTGTTCTGGAAAGAAGTCAAGAAAGTTAGGGAAGGTAGCAAGGGAAACAGTAAGGGTGTGAAAGATAAGAATGGGAGAATGCTAGCCGAGAAGCAAGAGAGAGTCGAAAGATGGAGGGAGTACTTCAGTGAGTTGCTAAATGTAAGGAATGAAGAGCCAGCAAACATAGCTGGATATGGTATGGGAGGGAGAAGAAGAGAAGTAGTGGAGGAGGAGGTGGGGATCAGGAGGTCAGAAGTGTGGGAAGCCATGAAAAGAGTGAAGTTGGGGAAAGCACCAGGAACAGATGGAGTGTGTGGGAAAATGTTGAGGTATGGTGGTGAGATAGTGATAGAATGGGTATGGAAAATGTGCAAACTAGCATGGGAGAAAGGGAGTGCACCCGATGACTGGCATAATAGTCCCCCTATATAAGGGCAAAGGGGAAAGAGGAGTGTGTGCTAACCACCGAGGAATATGTCTTCTAAGCGTAGTAGGGTAGTGATTGAGAGAGTGAGAGTGAGAACGGAGAAATGGATAGGCGACGAGCAGGGAGGTTTTAGGAAGGGAAGAGGATGTGTAGATCAGATTTTTACCCTGAATTGTGTTGTGGAGAAGTATCTGGAGAAGAAACAAAAGGTGTATGTTGCCTTTATGGACTTGGAGAAGGCCTATGACAGAGTGGATAGAGAAGGTTTGTGGAAAGTACTTAGAATATACGGAGTAGAGGGCAAGTTGCTGAAAGCAGTGAAGAGCATGTATGAGGGTGCAAAGGCGGCAGTACGTGTGGAGAGTGAGCAGAGCGAGTTCTTTGACCTGAATGTTGGTTTGAAACAGGGGTGTGTGATGTCCCCGTGGTTGTTTACTGTATATATGGATGGAGTCATGAAAGAAATACTATCAAGAGCAGTGGATGTTGGTGTATCGCTGAAAAGGGAGGGAATTGAGTGGAAGCTACCTATACTGCTGTTTGCAGATGATACAGTTCTGATGAGTGATAATGAATGGGAGTTGCAGGATCTGGTAAATGAGTTTGGAACAGTGTGCGAAAAATGGAATTTGAAGGTAAATACGGGGAAGAGCAAGGTTATGGTCTTCGAAAGGGGTGAAGTCACAGTGTGTGAGGTGAAGCTGAACGGTCAGGCTATGGAGATCGTCAACTCTTTTAAGTATCTGGGCAGTGTGTTGAGTAAAGATGGGACTATGGATGAAGAGGTGCGGGAGAGGGTACAACAGGGGAAGAGGGTTGTAGGAACGCTAAAAGCAGTAACAAGAAATAGGGTGATCAGTATGGAAGTGAAGAAGTCCTTGCATGACAGTGTGGTAATCCCGACACTGACTTACGGAAGCGAAGCATGGACGTTGGTTGAGAGACTCAGACCAAGAGTGAGAGCAGTGGAAATGAATTACTTAAGGAGTGTGTGCGGAGTTACATGGAGGGATAGACAGACTAATGAGGAAGTAAGAAGGAGGTGTGGTGTGGAGGTAGATGTGCTGGAAAGTGTGAAAAGGAACAACTTGAGATGGTTCGGCCATATGGAACGTATGGAAAGCGAGAGGATGACTAAGAGGGTGTACGAGAGCGAGGGGGAGAGGTAGACCGAATATGAGGTGGAAGGATGGAGTGAGGAACTACATGAACGAAGGCGGTGCTGGTTGGGGGGAGGGGCGTCGACTGACTGGGGACAGAGGTGCATGGGGACAGTTCGTTCGTGGCCACCCCTTCGGGGATCACGGCGTCAGGCAATAGATAGATAGATAGACCAGAGGTGACATGTTATGTAAGAGCATTTACCATATTGTGATGCAGAGTTTGTATGGTATTAAGTTAAATATAGTTTTCTTGAATTACTGGTATCTCAAATGTTGTATCTGATTTATCAGGCCCAGATGTGTTTTATTTATACTTTATAGATTCTGAAGTGTCTGTGCTATCTGATGCCCCTTCAGGACACGTCTGACTTCCTCAGTATCTACATCTCTAATGTTTTTGGAATCCTCTCCAAGCTAAAATACCTACTCTTGTTCTTGACTCATTGATACAGTACATATCTATGGTGGTTATCTTGAATATTCCCTTCAGTGTTATTATTATATTTTTTCACCAACCAACTTCACTTCTAAACTCAATTAATGAAATCAACAAATACATGTGGCACTCCAAGGACTCGAACCTTGGACACTCGCATCAAAATTCCGTGCACTTATGCATTACGCTATCAAGACAGTTAGACATTTTTGGGGACAATGTGAATTTATGGACTCACCATAATGGAAGTTTGGTGTTCTCAATGACTTGAAAAATCCCTATATCACCGTAAATAAAGTCCCGTGCCTGCTATCGCCGAATTAAAGAAAGTCTCCCATAACCCTGAGGAGTTTAGGTTAGGGTAATGTCTAATCATGCCAGTTTGGTTAGTTATTAGCAGGGTGTGAGAGCGGCAGCCCCCACTTTGGACACTTAAGGGAGCCCATCTCGCTTTTTCTCTTTCTCTCCCTCTCTCTTTGGCTTGTATCTATTCGGCCCCATTCAGCCTACTATTTTAAGACGTTTACCCCCATCCAGGTGTCAATATTTTCCTGGCGAGTGGTAGCGAGCCAGCATATATATATTTTTGTTTTGACAGCAAGCTAAATTTGTACATTTTTCGATAGAAAAATGTCTCCGGTGAAGCCGGATTTCTCCATACAATGCTGGCTCGCTATCGCTCGCCAGGAAGAAATTGACACCTGGATGGGGATAAACGTCTTAAAACAGTTGGCCGAATGGATACAAACCAGGGAAAGAGAGAAAAGGAGAGAAAGATAAAAAAAGCTGGTAACCCCCCTTAAGTTAGGTAGGTTAGGGTAAGGTAATGCAAACCCTCCACTCAAAACATTATAAAGAATATAAATACTATTACTGTATTTTAAACAAAAATAAAAAAACTGCAAAAGGATTCTACAATGATTCCATTATACAGTACTGTACAGTAGTTATTATATCGCTAACTAGTATGTTACCAGGAGTAGAAGGAAGGCAGAGTACGGTACAGTGAGTAGTAGTGAAAAAAAGGTGTACAAACTATCTTTTGCACAAGCACATTTACTATTGAATATTTGCTCAGTCTTCATTTAAACTTCTGGACATACCGTATCTGCAAGTGAGAGTATGCAGTCCCATTCAATTTCCTATCCCAGAAACTTTGAACTGTACAGTACTGGGTATCTACAGGTATACTATACTGATGTATGTATGTATGTATATACCGTACTCAGGCACATACCCCATTGCTGGGGATGGCCGACTCGAGACAGAGCCCGAACAGAAACAACATTCAAGGGTTCCAATTCTCAGGGGACCACTTTCGCGTTCCCTCGCCCCGTTCTCTGTCTCGATGAGTAGGAGAATTTTATAAAGGGAGGAGGATTCCTAGCCCCCTATTTTTAGTACTGGTCTTCTGTTGCTTACCCAGTACCTATACATTTTGGAGGAAAAATATTTCTGTTCGTGATGTTCCATTGTAGAATACTGTATATTGAATTTTTTTTTTTTTTTACTAATTTCACCACACCACCAAACACCTCCAATGAAATTAATGAATGCATATACTGTATGTGATCCACCGGGATTCGAACCTGGGTTATCACACACAGATTTTTAGACACCTTAACCATTACACCACCATTCATTTGTTACTTTTCACCAACAGGAAGAAGTGGAACAATGCTGGTAAGGATGTGGTTGTGCTTCATATGTTCCCCCGAGGCAAGTTCTGCCCCAGCCTCTCTCCCTTTGTGGTCAAGCTGGAGATGTACCTCCGAATGGCTGACATACCCCACCAGGTAGGTTTACTTTTATTATATCCTATTACTGTATGTGTTTTATTAATTATTCCTCTCCTCTTATAGTTTTTCTTCTCCTTTCCTGTCCTCCCTTTTCTGTTCTTCATTTTCTGTATTCCTGTGACCTTCTCTTCCATTTCCCCGCACTCTCCATTAAACCACTACCAGGAAGAAGTGGAACAATGCTGGTAAAGATGTGGTTGTGCTTCATATGTTCCCCCGAGGCAAGTTCTGGATGGCTGACATAGCCTAACAGGTTTGTTACCTCTAGTCTTCTTGCCAACTCCTATCTGATTCCAAGGGGCAGACTAATAAAGATGAGAGATCAGATCAGACTTTACTTATGGTCGGATCTTTAATAAAAAACCTAACAAGCTAGGCAGCTCTGAACAGGACTCCCTGGAGCGCCGCCATTAGGATGTAAAATTGGAACCGCGCTTAGTGTAGAGAAAAGAAAAAAAAAAAAATCGTCTGTGAGCAAACTTGCCTACGCTGCACAGCCTCCTGGTTTCAATTGTAGTAACAGAGATTGGCCAACCTTTGCCATTTTGGTCTCATTAGCCTTAAATATGTCCATATTCTTAATAGACCTTTAGCAATACTTGTTAATTTATCTATCTATCTATTGCCTGATGCTGTTAATAATGTATAGAATTATCTTTGTATTAATAATCTACATAATAGGAAACAAAGTACAGTACATATATAGCACCCCATTATTTGATAATTATGGCACAAAAGTGGTATCAGAATTAAAACATTACAGATCTCTCTTACTAAAGGGTCTGTAGTTTACCCTGTTCCAAATAAGTAAGCCAAAACTCTTGAACATTAACCTCTAACTCACAAATTAATAGAGTAATCTTACCATTTGGGAAGGGTCAGCCAGGGGATAGGTGTGGAAACTTACAGCCCATTTGCTCTAGCCCTTTTCGAGTTACAGAGTTTTGGGTTCACCATTTCTATTCTACCTATTTGAAACAGGGTAAAGGTTAAGCAACTTCGGGTCTCGTCCTTTTTTTTCCCCCACAAGTTTTACAGTATTATATCTGATGAACAGTTGATCATGGGCACCCGGGTTTGTGAATTCCAAATGAAAATATGAATTTCAAATTTCTTCTCATTAACCCCTCAGACCCGGTTGGGCTCTGAGGCTCCGGCAGCTTTAAAGCCTGTAAGCTTGGTGTGCGAGGCGTCCGTCCGACGCATGTAAACAAAAACCGGCTGGACCGACGCCGCGCATCTCCGACCACTAGAAGAAGAGCGTCGCTTGTTCGTGTGTGCCTGTATGTTATTGTTAAGTAGTCAAAAGTAGTGTAAAGTGGCTGATTTTGCCACAAAGTTATCGCCACGGAAATCGTCATCACAACTGAACCAGTTGACTTCGAAAGCTCTACTTAACGCCATTCTACAGGTACGAAACACATCTATGCTTGGGGATGCGCGGGAATGCGGAAGCAGTCAAAATAACAAAGATACGGTAGCCTAGGCGTAGACGTTTTTCGGCCAAAACCCCTGGGTTTCGTTATGGAAACCTTGCCGGGTCTGATGGGTTAATATTCAACACTTCACTCTAGATTGACTTTGACGAGCCGATCGGCCCCAAAGGCAAGTGCCCCTGGATCACCCTGAATGGAGAGGAAATTGCCGACTCCCAGTTGATCATTGAGAAGCTGGGGAGCAAGTTTGGCAAGGACTTCAGCGGCCACCTTACCCCAGAGCAACACGCTGTGGCCCAAGCTATGAGGGTTATGATCGACGAACACTTGCTGTGGTAAGAGTATAGTTAATCTCCTCTTTATCGGACCACAGGGATCAAGAAATGCAAGGATTAGGTGTTCCGCTGCAAATGTGACTATTAAAAATCAGTCTTAAAAGATTGGTGTTCTGCTGCAAATGTGATTATTAATAATCAGTCTTAAAAGATTGACCCTTGATTTTAGTCATCATTAGTAAATGTATAAATTTTAAATCCATGCTTCACAGTTTGTATTATCTTTTTGAAAGTGAGAAAATAGCCAGGACAATGCAATTTCATAATAAAATTGCTGTATTAATGAATATGAGGGTGAATGTCAATATAAGTAAAGTGATGGTGTGTAATAGAGATGCTCGTATGGTAAATCTAAATGTGTGACTGGATGGGGAAATGCTGGAACAGGGAGTGTTATATCAAGGAGTGATAAGCAGGGATGCAGGTGTGGGAATGGAGGTAAGACAGAGTGTGTAAAGGAAAGACAGTTTTTGGAGTAATAGGAAGTATGCAGAAGGTGAGCAATCTCAAAATGAAATCTAAAAGTGTAGTGTAACAAGGGATTGTTGTACCAATAGTGATTTATGGGGCTGAGATATGTGGTCTGAAGGTACAATAGAAAAGGTTGGATGTGATAGAGATGAGCTGCTTGAGGAGTATGTGTGGAGTAACGCGTACAGGCAGATGGAACGAAGAGGTACGTAGGAGAGTGGGACAACAAGAACCCTTATCGGCCAGAGTGGAAAGAAGGGTGCTACGCTGGTATGGACATATTGAACGAATGGGAGACGAAAGGCTTACAAAGAGAATATACGAGTCAGAAACTAGGGGAAATAGATTGAGAGGAAGACCTCTCGATGAGATGGAGTATTAAAAGCGTTGGAAGATAGCGAGATGACTGAAGAACAGGCAAGAGAAATGGTAATGAATAGGAATGAATGGAGAATGCTTGTGAATAGATGAGTGACTGATGCCACACCTCATGTGCACCACTCACTTTTAAAAATTATGTGTGTATATAATTATAAGCTGCATGTGAAGAACAATACAGGTATGCAGTACTGTACAAGGAAATTGTTCGCTATCAGCTAATCTACAGTCTCTAACTTAAGGGGGTATCACACGAGCTTTTATCGTCAATTTTTTTCCAGCAACTTTTGTAGAACCTTTTACAATGGTTACCGAAATTAGACTGAACATGGATTAACCTAGGTGACAATTATATAAAAACTCAAACTTTATATACTGCCAGAGCAGTGTTGACGATGAAAGTAGAGGGAAGAAGTGCTCGTGTGATACCGGCCTTACCCTGGCTATATGATTAACATCCTAGCTTTGGGTACTGGAAACTTAAGGGGAGATAGGCGTATTTATTTCTTCATATATATATATATATATTTTGTATTTCTTTAGTTTCCTCCTTAGACCTCCACCAAGCTTTACAAGGAGAATCTGCATTGAATTGTGTGAATGATGCATGTCTCCACTTCAGTTTATATTGGGTAAAATCATACTTAGATAATTATGTGCATGGCAATAAAATATTTTTGCTGCTCCATGTGCACATTCATTGCTCAGTTAGGTTTTCATCATATATATATATATAGCTAAGTTTGTGCATGAACACGCTCAAGTTATGTTAGTCCAATCACTCACTCATGGTGGAGGGAATAAGAGGAGTGTGAACCCTAATTTGGAGGGGCTAATTAATTCATATAATTTCACCAACCAACTTTACTTCTAAACTGCTGGTGATGGGCTGGTCTATCAGAGTGAGAACTGAGCGATCTCTGCCATACCCATAGCTTACTCTGACTGTTCCTTTTACTTATATATTTTCTAGATCTCGAGTGACGGCGTCTCTTCCGTGGATTGACCTCCCAATCTACCAAGATTGGAAGCTAAAGCGTCACATTATTCCTTTGCCCCTCAACTTTTTGCTTCCCTCTTCATAATTGCTGAGGGGCACAGGGCCCTGGGTGGGGCTTTGGTTTCCCGGGCGTTTACGCACCCTCTCAGCCCCCCGCCATGGAGTGGCTTCGGTCACCCAGGCTTTATTGTGGTCGGCAGGGAGGGTTCTGTGGGGTCGCTCGTTTATGGCCTTGGCCTTACTCGGGGCCTTGGGGCTGTTCGGCCAGGCAGCTTGGGGAACAACAACAACTTCTAAACTCAATTAATGAAATCAATAAATACATGTGGCACTCCAAGGACTTGAACCTAGGATACTCACACCAAAATTCCGTGCATTTATGCATTACGCTATTAAGACAGTAACTGCGATAAGCCTTCTGGAAGGCACAGTATTTAAACATGTAAAAACTTTCAAATACCGTGCCAGTGCCGGGAAATATCTCTAATTTGGGTGACACAAATGCTTCTCTTCTCATGCATCCTTATATTAGTTTAGTCAGTTTTACTCTAGTCATTTCATCCACATTCAAAGAGTAACTTTTCTCACAACTGAATTAACCTTACTTAACCTAAGCTGACTACGCCTAACCATTGAGCTGAACCATAACATAATCATACACATACTCTAACATAATCATAACCTCAAATCGCAGTCTTCTAACCTTGCCTAGACTAATAAAATCTAATCCTTTAACTTAGCCTAGTAAAGACTGGCCTAATATGACAACCAAATCTATCTTGACATACAGTACTCTAACCTAATGTAGCTGCTGTACTGTACTGTAAAGTAAGGCTCCTCTCATTTGGATCACAGGCTTCCTGAAATCTGCGACTTTCTGACTAGGTATCCGTTCTGGAATGTCCGACAGACATTCGGACGATTAACTCTGACAAAGGCCCGTATTTAATAGACAAACCCATCATTGCTGGTGGCAATTACTAAACACATTATAGAAGACTGCCTTCCACACAATCACTTATGCCAACAACATAATCAATACTCCTTGAGAGCCCTGTGGGAAAGCCCGATCTCGGCAATGGCCTTCCTTAGAGACTCAGGGCTGTTCAGCCAGGCAGCCTAGGGAATGACAACAACAACTATAGTTATTTTATAATCCTAGCTTATCAATATTTACACCAGTTGCTGTAATTGTAATGAGTTCTGTACAGTAATAATATTCCTGTACTGTACTCACATTGCAATAACAACCACAAACATATTGTATTGACTAGCTAGGAATATAGTAATTATAATGTAAAACTTGCAAAATAAACAAACCAAAACGTATACGAACACAGTAAAAAGACAAAACAACTAATCAAAATCGCTATGTGGAAACAACGCTTAAGTAAAATAATAATTTATATATTAAAGAACACAATCCACCACATATGGTGTACATTACTACATGAGAAAGTTAATCTGTTTCCCATCGCACACATAACAACGCACTAGCGTCACGTTCAAGGAGTTAGTCAATTTGGGAAGTCGGGGACGTTCTGGTAAATTTGACTAAACTCTGCATGAATAAAGAAACTACAATTAGTGTCAAAATGTTCTATTAAAATCAAATTTGTAACCTGACAAGACATCAACAATAGTACAAAATACAAATAACACTCACTAACGATAGTGCTATCGGGTAGGTACCTGTAAGCATAGCATGCCTCAAGTGACCCCTAACAATTACTACCCTACAAATAACCTACATTTATTGTACAAAATTTAATAAACTAAGGAAATCGCAAAAGCGAGCAATTGATACTATCGACAATGAATAGATACAATACTGTATAATAAAGAGAAATAATTGCAAAATATGAAGAAGCAATAACAGATTTTAAGAGTACTCTTTTAACAAGAACAATTAATCTAAAAAAATAAATTATAAAAAAATATAAAACATTAATAATAACAATAGAAAAAGATAATAAAGTGTACGGAAGTTGCAATAGGAGAAGAACAGTGCGGTTTTAGGAGGGGAAGAGGGTGCGTGGATCAGATGTTTGCAGTAAGACAGTTATGCGAGAAGTATTTAGAGAAGCATAAGGAGATATTTTGGGCTTTTATGGACTTGGAAAAAGCATATGATCGTGTGGACCGTGAAGCAATGTGGAAGGTGTTAAGGATTTATGAAATAGGAGGAAATTTGTTAGAAGCAGTTAAGAGTTTTTATGAAGGGAGCAGAGCATGTGTGAGAGTAGGAAATGGTGAGTTGAGTGAATGGTTTGAGGTAAAGGTAGGTTTGCGACAGGGTTGTGTAATGTCACCATGGCTGTTTAATATGTTTATGGATGGTGTGGTGAGGGAGGTGAAAAGGAGAACTATGGGAAGAGGATTGGGTTTAGTAGGAAAGAATGGTAGAGATTGGGAGTTGAATCAGTTGCTGTTCGCTGATGACACAGCATTGGTGGCGGATTCTGATGAGAAACTGCAGCGGGTAGTCAAAGAGTTTGGTGTGGTTTGTGGAAGGAGGAAACTGAAGGTGAACGTCAATAAAAGTAAAGTAATGGTGTGTAATAGGGGAGAGCATAGGGTGAATCTAGATGTGAGGCTGGATGGGGAAATATTGGAACAAGTAGAGTGTTTTAAATATCTAGGAGGAACGATAAGCAGGAGTGGAGGTAAAACAGGGAGTGTGTGAAGGAAGGAAGGTTTTCGGAGCAATGGGAAGTATGTGGAAGACGAGAAATCTCGGAGTGAAAGTAAAAAGTGCACTGTATCAAGGAATTGTTGTGCCAACAGTGATGTATGGGGCTGAGACATGGGCTCTGAAGAAAAAGGAGAAAAGAGGGCTGGATGTGATGGAGATGAGCTGCTTAAGGAGTATGTGTGGAGTTACTCGTAGAGACAGATTGAGGAATGAAGAGATACGTAGGAGAGTGGGGCAGGAACATTTGTCAGCCAGAGTGGACAGAAGGGTGCTGAGCTGGTATGGTCATGTTGAACGAATGGGAGATGAAAGGCTTACAAAGAGAATATGTGAGTCAGGTACAAGGGGAGATAGAAGGGCAGGAAGACCCCCATTGAGATGGAGAGACTGTGTAAGAAAGGCTTTGGATGATAGAGGAATGACTATAGATCAGGCAGGGGAAGTGGTGGTGGACAGGAGTGAATGGAGAATGCTTGTGAATAGTTGAGTGAACACGTGGTCATTTGGAGTAAGGGGTCGGGCGCAAGTTCGACTAGATAATAGTCCATCAGGCGCCTGGCCCGGGGGACGATTAATATGAAGGGTGTGCCTGGAAGTGTGGTGGGAGGGCTTGTGGCTTTGGCTCCGCTGCATGTCTGCCTGCCGAGATCGGAACCTCTCCGGGTGGTCAGGGGCCGGGGGAGTGCTGGAGCGACCTTGGTAACCCTGGTCTCTGGGTCTTCTCCTGGGTGACCTGGATGTGTGTGAGTTTGTGTTTTTTATCTGTGTTTATTTTTTGTTTTATGTTGTTTTTGTGTTTTCCCTGTTCTTGCTCTGTCTTGAGTCGGCTACCCCCAAAATGGGGATTGGGCCTGAGCATATAGATAGATAGATAGATAGAAAAAGATAAATTAATACATACAGACAAAAAGTAAGCAGAGGTTATACAAGAAACTTCAAATTAATAATGCTTGATTAAAATTATTGATATCAAATTTTAAAATACAGTCACAATAATTGACCTTAAAAGATTAAATTTATGCAACAATTTACTTGCAACAAAACCTCTGTCCACTAAGAGTCTGTAAAAGTCTTCTACTTTAGTACAAATTTTACAAAATCTTATTAGCTGGGAATAAAATCAATTATACGTTATTTTACTATCGATATTACTGCTAGGGAAAGGAATGTTCATTACGTTAAAATTAAAATTGTCAACTTTGTGGTATATTTTAAGTGGGCACTGTTCATTAACAATATGTATATTTATATCAAAAAAAATTTCAACTTCATCATTTACGTTACCTTGTGTGAGGGGAATGGAATTTGGATAAATTTGTTTAGCGACTTGAATAAAATTTAACATACTGTATTACAAACGAGAATATCATCAATATATCTACTATTATTACTTAACAATTTAGCAAGTGCTAATTATTCTGGGATTTTATTTTTCTTGCTACTGTCAACTAAGTCTTTTATAAATTTAAATTCTAAAGAAAGCAAGAATAAGTCTGCAATTAAAGGGCTAGCATTTCCACCCATAGGAATTCCTAATATTGGGTAAATATTGGGTAAATACTCAATCACTAAATATCTGGTTCAGACTTATCATGCTCAGTCTATCAAAAGTCCAAATGGTTGAAGTCATAGTCTACGAAAAATCGAAACGTTTCACACTTAAGAAATATTAAATGTTCAAACCGTATCGGCCTAATTATTTTGAAAGGGAGGGTTGGTACTTTACTTTAGTTTTTTATGCTTATTATTCAGCAACCTTTTAATCATCGCATCTCTTACCCTCCCAGGATCTTGATTCATTGGCGTCTCGTCATCATGAAAGGTCAAGCTTACCTCACACACATGGAGATACCCTTTATCTATCGACTCTTCATAAGACGAGTAGCTGCCTTTTTTGCTAAGGGGAATCGGGAGCAAGGTATAGGGAGACATCAACCCGCGGAAGTAGAGGAGATAGGGAGGAAGGATTTTTGTGCCCTGTCTCACTACCTTGGTGAGCATTTGTTGTTTGGTGCAACAGTTGCTTTGAGCTGTATATATTCTACTTTTGAGGAGAGGATCTTTGCATTCATTGTCTGACTTTCTTGGCGAGTTTTAGTGTTGCTTTGTACAGTATGCTGCCACATTTTGTTGAAGCTGTATACACTGCTTTAAAGGACATAGATAGGAAGGAAAGATTTGTGTTCACCGTCTGACTTTCTTGGGAAATTTACTATTATTTAATGCTACAATGTTTTTTTTCAAGATGTATATATTCGACTCTGATCCCAGAAAATACAGTCAGTCCCCCCAATACACAAAGGAGTACAAAGGAAATCAAGCAACAACAGATCTAGTGACCCTTCTAGGTTGCTTGTCCTCCAAAACACTGAGGATCAAGTGTCCAAACAGTGGTTTAGAGTGGGTAAGGGAACATTGGAAAGGGAACTACTGCCCTGCCACTAACGTGGCAGGACTAGGAAGTTAGTAGGGGACATATGGGTTAGTAACTGAGGGGAGGATAAAGTTATTCATTTACAAACGCAGTCAGTCGCGGGTTTGATGCGAGATATTTGTCTAGGCGGAATTTAAATGAATCAACGGTGCTGCAGTCTATAACGTCTCGGGGAAGCCCATTCCACAAGTTGACAACTCGATTGAAGAAGAAATTCTTAGATTCGTGCGAGTTAAAAGATTTACCAATAATTTTGCAACCGTTTCCCCGCGTGTAATTAGATTGGTCGATAGTGAAGTACTTACTACAGTTCATATTGTCGATGCCTTTGATGATTTTGAACACTTGAATTAAGTCGCCTCTTAATCTGCGCTGGGTTAAAGGAAATAGATTTAATTCTCTAAGACGCTCTTCGTATGGTTTGTTCTTTAGGCTAGGTATCATTTTGGTAACTCTACGTTGAACTCGTTCTAGCTTGTTTATATCTTTTTGGTAATAAGGGCACCAGGATTGAACGCAGTATTCCAGAAGAGGGCGGACTAAGGAATTGTAAAGGGTTAGGATAACTTCTTTGGATTTATGCTCAAATGACCTGCCTATAAAGCCAATTATTTTGTTTGCCTTCTTAACAACTTCTGAACATTGTTGACTCGGTTTTAGGTTACTCGATATTGTTACTCCCAGATCAGTTTCTCTGTTTACATTCTTAAGCTGAGTGCCATTCATCGAATAGTTTGCTTTCTCATTTAGGTATCCGACATGTAGTACTTTACATTTATCCGCATTGAAACTCATTTGCCAAATTTGGGCCCAACATGACAATTTATCTAGATTGTGTTGCATATCGTCAACTTGTTCTTTTGAGAGTACGCTATTTGCAATTTTTGTATCGTCAGCAAATTTTGAGATTGTGCAGGTGAGACCCTCATCTATGTCGTTGATGTAAATTAGAAAGAGAATTGGTCCTAGTACCGATCCCTGGGGTACCCCGCTACTTACATTGGTCCATTTAGATGCCTTACCGTTTATGACTACCCTTTGCTTTCTGTTGCTGAGCCAATTTTCTATCCATTTCAACACACCGTCTTGTATTCCATGCGCTTTTAGTTTTAGCAGTAAACGTTTGTGGGGAACTTTGTCAAAGGCCTTTTGAAAATCAAGGTATATAATATCTACAGCTTTACTCTCATCGTAGAGGTTGAGGATATCGTGGAAGAAGTCTAAGAGGTTTGTTAAACAGGAACGTTTTTTACGAAAGCCGTGTTGAGTATCTTTAAGTATGTTATTTTCCTCCAAGTGATTTACGAGTCTGTCTCGTATGACTGTTTCTAGCATTTTACATACAACTGAGGTTAAGCTAATTGGACGATAGTTACTGGGTAGGGATTTGCTGCCTTTTTTGAATATCGGTGTTACGTTGGCTAGCTTCCACTGATCAGGCATAGTTCCAGACTGCAAGGATTTATTGAATAGTAATGTCAGTGGTTTGGAGAGCTCATTCTTAGCTTCCTTTAGAACTCTAGGCGAGATTGTATCAGGTCCTGGCGTTTTATTTACCTTGAGTTTATCTAAACAATTCAATACTTCTCTCTCTGTAACGGTGATATTGCTTAGAACATCTGAATTATCAATCTGAATCGGCGATGGTGTAGGGATATCACTGAGGTCTTCTGTTGTAAAAACTGATGCAAAGAAGGTATTGAGGGCATTACTCATTTGTACTTCGTCTTTGGTGTATTCTCCTTTTTCATCGACTAACGGTCCAACAGTTGAAGTAACTACTTTTTTCTTTCTGATATAACTATAGAATTCTTTCGGGTTTGTTTTACTTTGATTCGCAATATGTAACTCTAAGGTCTTTTTACTTTGCTTAATTAACTTTTTGGCTTTGCGTCGTAGCTCTACAAATTCACCCGTTCTTCGTCATTTTGTGAGGATTTTAATCTATCATTAGCACATTTTTTAGCAAGCAGGCAGTTTGAAATATCTTTATTCCACCATTTGGGCTTATTATTATGGCCTGGACGCCGTATTTTCGATGGTATGCAGTCTTGCACTGCTTTTAGGTAAGTGGTTTCGAATAACTTCCAAGATGTATTTATGTCGTTATTGTTAATTAAAAAGCTCCAGTCAGTTTCTTTAAACATAGCTCTAAGTTTATGGAAGTTTGCTTTCTTGAAATTAGGGACTTTTTCGATGCTACTATTTGGTTCGTTACTAGTAAACTTTAAAGTGAAAGTTATCGTACGATGGTCGCTGTTACTGAATTCATCACCAACATTCAAATTCTCTATCAATTCTTCTTTTGTTGCAAGTACAATGTCAAGAACGTTATTACCACGGGTCGGCATTCGAACAAATTGATAAAGCGAACTCTCTTGCAAGTTCGTATACAAGTCATGTCCGGAGTGTGAAGTAAGAGTATCGCCCCACTTGGTCACAGGTAAATTAAAGTCGCCAAAAATTACGGTATCTTGTGAGTTACTTACATCTGCAATTTGTTCGTAAATTTCTCGGTCAGTTTGCACTGATTGAGCTGGAGGTCTGTATATTAACGCAAGTATTATTTTTGTACCTTTATTATTCTTTATTAGCACAAAAGATGTGTCGACGTTCACAATTTGAGGTTTTGACACGAGGGTCGGGTTAAGACTTTCTTTGATATAAAATAAAACGCCACCTCCATTTTTATTTATTCGGCTGTTCTCAAACATTACATAACCGGGAAGTGAATACTCTGCTAAAAAGTCTCTATCTTGTGTATTGAGCCAAGATTCTGTTATGCCAATCACATCATAATTTTCTGTAAACACTAGTTCCTCTAAATCTGAAAATTTATTGCGTATGCTACGAGCGTTTGCATAGAAAACCTTTAAAGTTGCGGTTTTAGAACTCGCAGATCGTTCTTTCATCGAATTTTTGGTTCTGGTCGGATCTACATTTACATTCATGGCTGTCCTCGGTCCTCGGTCGTTATCCCTGACGGTTTGAATTTGGGTCGTGTTGGTGGAGCTTTATCCAAATTCGCGGTTCTTGACGGATTAGTATTTAATTCCTTTGTAGATTGCCGTCCTCGCTGTCTTCGGTCCTCCTTCCTGGTTGTCCTGTGCTGAGTCGATTTCTTCTCCGAAAATCCTTCACCGCATCGTTGAGAAGACGCCCAAAACGCGCTGCTCCCACCTGGTTCAGATGAACTCCATCATCCGAAAACAAATAGTCATCGTAGTAGAAATTGTCCCAGGTGTCGACGAATCCCACGTTCTCCTTCCTGCAGAGGTTTGCTAGACAACGATTTGTGCTGGTGGCTATGTTGTAAAATCGGCTCTCTACACCGAGCCGGGGGACGATTCCTGAGACGATGATCCTTGATGACTTCTCCTTAAACGACTTGATCAGCTGCTGGTACTTTAAAAGCAAATCTTCCGACCGGGTTCGCTGTATATCGTTGGATCCAACGTGGATGACGTACATTGTATTTGCAGGGGCCAGCTTTGATACTTCGTCAACTCGTCATCCACACCACCGCCCTGGCGCAAAACTCTGTGAGCTGACCACGTATCATCGAGTCTCCCACGAGCCGGACTTCTTCTATTTCCTCTTCGTCATCTGAGTCTGCGAGTATCTGGAAACGGTTTTGACACTCGGTAATCGGTATGTGTTTCCTGGTCTTGGGGCAAACGTTGTTCCTCACGACACGGAAGTTGTCTTGAGGGGGAAGAGAGTCGCTATTTGTATCTTGAGTATCGGAAACATCAGCTGAAATGGCTACTGTAGGCGTTGAATTGTTGGCAGTTGACGTTGGGGCGTTGGTGGCTGCTGGAGTTGCGGTGACAATTGAAGTTTGTGGCACTCCAACGTTGAGTGTTACAAACTCTTGGAGTGATTCCAGCTTCATGGTGAGGACGTTGATATTGTTGTAGGCTTCATCTAATTTCACTGTAAAATTCTCTCGTTGCTGGCAGAGCCGGCACGTACAGTAGGGTCCCGCATAAAACGAGTATATGGTCGATAAACGAGGGCGTTTTATGCGATTTCGTTTTATGTGAACACAGCATTTTGGTGGCCCAATATCGTCAATGTTCACTGTAAGCGTAAATTTTCGTACAAAACTTTCGATATTTCGTACGTTTTGTACGATATTTCGGCGCTCTATATGAAAACTCCTCGGATTTGCCCCACTTTGGCGGCGGACTCGATTTATGTGATCACATTCGTTCTGATCGAAAATTAAATATTAATATTTTATTCGGTCGTTTTAATCGAGACTCGTTTTATGCGAACACGTTTTATCTGGGACCCTACTGTATTCTCACTCTGCGTTATTAAACTGTGGAGTCGGATTGAAAAAATTCTGACTCGGACTCCAGGAAATTTTAAGGATGTGACTCCGACTCAGACTCCACCCCCTCTCCCCAATATCAAATCAATATTCCCAATTTCCTACAAAAACTTTCCACAAATTGCTTGCTTGAAATGTCCTCCTACAAATGCTAATTTTTCCCACAAATTTGTGGGAATTTCCCGCGAAGTGACAACACTGGCCTAGCAGCGCACCCAAATACTTTACACAAGAATTGATCACGTAAAGGAGTTGGAGTCAGATATATTTTTACCGACTCCGACTCCAGCCAAAAGTAGCCGACTCCACACCCCTGCCGCGTTTACCCTAATCCACGTCGAGGGGTCCAAAAGGTACTCAAATATGCCTCCAGGCTTTTTCGTCCAGACTTTCTCCTTTTTCCCCTGCCACAATGCTCGTTTTTCCTGAAGTTTGATGCCTTGCATGCAAAGAAATTATACTTAAGGTTTTCCTGGTATTAAATGGGTTGCCTGCTATGATGAAACAAAGGGTTGGGTGGTTGAAACAAGATTATATAAATGATGTTCATAATTTAATATTTCTATATTTTAGCAACTACTAGATGATTTTATGGATCTTTGAATAAAGAACTTTAGTGGTGAATTGTATATAGTAGTATTGGAATCTGAAAGCTACTAAAAAATATTTTGATTGAGATTTATAGTTAATTCATATGTTTAACCCGGGAACTGCGGGGAGACTCTTAAGAGTTCCCCCGGCGGACTGCGGGGAGACTCTTAAGAGTGAGTGAAAACAAAAATCAACTTTTGACAACGAAAAAAAAAAAAAAAAAAAAAATATTTGGCCCCTGGGCCATGCAAAATCTCAGTCCTCTACCTCCCCTCCTTCCCCACTTTCCTCCTCTCCTTCAGTTATCACCTATTTTCCCTGTTATTCCCTTATTCTGAGGTATATTTTCGTGCTAACATTAGAAATCCGGTTGGAGGGTGTGGTCATCACTGATAGCAAGCGAATGCAAGAGAGAGAGAGAGAGTATCGATCGACTGTGTCTCAGTGGCCTTGGGGGAAATTGGCGGGAAAGCAGCTTGCCTCACCCATACATTATACAACTCGCGGGCTATATCTCCGATTTTGACCATCCAAACGCTGTTTTCACTCGTTTTATTGTTGTTTCAGGTTAATACCTTTATAATCAACCCATAATAGGCGCATATGGATAAGTATTAACCCTCCAGCCCCGGCTATGTATTATATATATATTCCTCGAAACCCGGGTGTTTTGGCCGAAAAACGTCTAGGCTAGGCTACCGTATATTCGTTAATCAGACTGCTTCCCGCATTCCCGCGCATCCCCAAGCGTAGCTGTGTTATTTACCTGTAGAATGGCATTAAGTAGAGCTCTCTAAGTCAACTGGTTGAGCTGTGATGATGATTTCATTGGAGATAACTTTATGGCCAAAACAGCCACTTTACACCACTTTTCGATACTTAACAACAACATACAGGCACACACGAACAAGCGACGCTCTCCTTCTTGTGGCCGGAGATGCGGGGCGACGGTCCAGCCGGCTGTTGTTTACATGCGTCGGACCGACGCCTCGCACACGAAGCTCACAGGCTTTCAACCACTGGGCGTTCAAGATACCATCCGGGTACCTGTTATATGCTTTTTTATGGGCGTTCAAGAGCCCTTCCGTGGTGAGAGGGTTAATGCTATTAATGGTACAATGAATATTTTAGTGACGGAAACACCTCAAATACGTCAGCACAGGGGGACGTTTCCAATTACCCCCATGCGCACTTGTTAGGTTAACCCGGTGAGACCCAGCGTCGCACGTGTTGCGTCGGCAGTGTTTGATCACCAACTCCCAGCGACGCATCACGTGCGTCCGACATATAAAAAACACTTACGTGGCTCGTAAGGTAGGAAATGGCGGGAGAATAGGAGGGGGAGGTACCGTAGTGTGTGTGGGAGCCGGGCCAGTAGGTGTGAGCGGGCCGAGACAGCCGCGCGGCTGGTGGTGGTGGGCTTAGTGGGGATAGTTTACACCCCTAGTTCACCGCCACTTTGAACCTTCATTACTCCGGTCGTATGGGAGCTAGAGGCTTGAGATTTATGTGAGATACTCCTTAGGATGTATGCCGTACAATACCATACTCAGTTTTTACCCTAGTGCTCCCGGGCGGGTGGTCATGCAGGGGAGACGAACTATTGAAACCCCCCCCCCCCCCCGCCCCCCAAATGACCGAAATGATTTTTTTTTTTATTTTTGTCTTCATTTCTCACCATTCTCTTCCATTTTGGCTCAACAAATTTTGTTGAGGCTCCCCCCCCCCCCGAAAAAAAATGTCAGGTGATTTTTTTTTTTTTTTCATTTCTCATCCTTGTCTTCCATTTTAGCAAAAAAAAAAAAAAAAAAAAGTGAAAATGGCTTGGGACTGGGGTGAACAAAATATTATAACTAGCCGGGGCTCAACGGGTTAATAGGACTGTACAAAAGTTGTATATGTATGTATATACAGTACTCTGGTACATACCCCACTTGTACAGTAGGCTATATATATATATATATATATATATATATATACTAACCATATATATAATATAATATATATATATTAACCATATATATAATATAATATATATATATAACTATATAATATATATATATAACTATATATATAATATATATATATTAACTATATACTATATATATATATATATATATATATATATATATATATATATATATTATATATTATATATATATATATATTATATATATATATATATATTTTTGTTTGTATTGGGGGTGGCAGACTCGAGCCCGAACAGGGACATCACAACACAACAGAAAAACAAAACAAAACAAAAATCACACATCTAGGTCATCCAGGAGAAATTCCCAGAGACCCAGGCCCATTTGGGGTCTCCAGCTAGATTCCCAGGTCCCAGAAGTCAAAATTTAGGAGTTACAAAATTTGAAATAGTCTTAATGAAAATTAAATTAAATAACTTAACCCCCCCCCCCCCCCCCCCCCCCCGGGCAGCATTAACACCTTACGAGCGGCCTATGCGGTTTATTTATATGTACCGCCCAGCGGGGTGTTTTTAGCCAAAATAGGGCTGTTTACGTGATCATTTTCATGCCTAAATAAGACCCAGAACGTAAAACAAGTATCTATCCCTAAAGGGCATGAACAGAGCTTTCGAATGACACCATAACGATCCTTGTACGATGGATAGTTTTCTTGCAATAACCGTGCAACGCGAGTGCAAAAAGCATGTAATTCGGTACTTTCCCCATTCAATTCAGTATGTAGCGAGTGAGAGAGGGAGGAGGGAGCTGAGATTCGTGTCAGTAGGTTCGCCGCGGTGGTCTGGAGCAGTCATACGCTCGCTAGTCTCCTGCCACCACTTGTCTCTCTCTCTCAGCAACATTACGTGCTGAAATTGCCACTCGACCTATGTCGAGCGCCGCCAGATAGTCCAGATTTATTAAATACGACTTAAGTGGTGAGCCGCTAATAAAGGGTTAATGGAGGTCGATAGGCCTACGTATGTAAACATAGGCCTATTTTTGTTATTTTAACTGCTACAGAATTCACTTATATCTCAAAATGTAGCTCTTAATTGTATCTATAGACTAGCATTAAGTAGAGCTCTCTAGGTCAACTGGTTCAGTTGTGATGACGATTTCTGTGGAGAGCATTTAGCCGCGGATTTAGCAATAGCGGACACTTATAAACACTAATTTTTGCTATAACTAGCAATGGCGGACAAGGTCGGACTTCTCCTTCTTCTTGCCAAGGCTTGGCAAAGACCGGCTTTGTAAACAAACTTTTCGTCGTGCGGCTTTCAAAACATGCTTAATAGGCTTTCAAGCTTACAGATTTTAAAAGGACGCCTGGGCTCCTGCCCTTCGCAAGCCGCGTCATTTTAAAATGCTGTCCAGGCGAGAAGGGTTAATTCAGAACCTATTTTACTCCTAAATAAATGTACTTATGGGTTATGGCTCTGACCCATTTGCTGCTAAGCATACTCATGTGTGCTGGCTCTACCCTTCCAGGATTATGGCCTACTGGAGATTTGTCACGGTGAAAGCCGGCCCCATGTATACACACGCAGATCTCCCTCTTTCCTGGCGACTCAACGTGAGACTCTTTCCGCAAATTTTTGCTAAACGAGCATGGGTTCAGGGTTTGGCCCGACACACAACCTTGGAGATAGAAGAGATCGGAAGGAAAACATTTGTTGCACTGTCCTACTACCTTGGTGAGTAATTCTTGTATATACTGCTTTTATTACTATTATTTTACCGTTTTGGAAACTATTGACCTCGGAGATACCCGAGCTTGGAAGGAAAAATTTGTGTGCGCTTTGAATACTTTGGAGAGGGATTACTGTATACTGCTTTTAATATTATTGTATCGTTCTTGTTGCTTTTTTTTAAGCTTCGTACAGTATGTATTTATAAGCATCTGAAGAGTTTGTGAATAGGATGTCCTCAGGCAAATTGATCCTATGAGGTTAAGTTGCCAGTTTTATAGAATTTGAGTTTTCCAAATTGCCACTTCAGCGACCAAATGCAACCGGTACACTCCTTTAACGTGTTCAGGCCACGTTCAGTTAGTTAGGCACAGTAGAAGATATAGAGAAGGCTGGTCTTGGATAACATGATGTGCAGGAGTTGTGAGGAAAAGATTTATGATAGTTTAGTGATGCAAGTGGCCATGTTAACCTTTTCAGGATATGAAGGCTTCATTTATTATGGCAATTAGTAGACAATTTTATTCAGTTTAGAAAGGAATTGTAGAAGTCAAGAGGGTTAATTGTGATTCTTAGAGAGCCTTCCAAAACCGAGTACAATCGTCTGTCCTTCCTAGTTGACTTTTTGGGTGTATAGGATGGGAGGATGCACTGGGCAATGAGAATGACTCCGATCAAGCACTTGTGAAGGGGTAGGGGTAAGTCGTTACTGCTCATCCTGACTGCGGATAGTTGAAGTTTGTGCCAAGTTATTGCTACACCAAAAGGGAACAAAATAATAATAAAGGGATGAGTGAAAAAGTTATTATTTATTTTTCTGTGGGTCTACTTGCCTAGTCAGTCTGTGGCTGGTGCATAAGATATATATACTGTATTATACAGTATATGTATAGTGTTTGCAGCTTTTTGTTTTTGCTATCCATCCTGATGGCTTATGCATCTATGCAGGTTTGGTCTACATAAGTTGATCATGATCGGGATGATAGGAAATTAGTGGAAACGGATACCTAACAATCGGGAAGTTTTTAAAGATGCTTGCTAAGCTGCATTTACTTTGCTTAACTTACTATTGCCTGGGAGATAAGAAAACTAGACCAACATTAAGTTATGTGAGGTCCAATCTGCCGTATTTCTGCCAAACAAAATCCCTGGGTGATAAAAAGAGCTACAATTGAATAAAAACTATGGTATCGGAATGCTATAAAGACTATATTATCTGCGTATAACCTTTCCCACTGGAGTCAATTGTAAGTTCCCTAGACAGCGCCTCCAGTACCATGACAAATACTGTATTAGTTGAGTCCTGAGCCCTGGTGTACTCCAATATATTCTGGAAACTTTTAACTGTATACTGGTACATTTATCTCTCCTACTGTCATCCGTGAACTCCTGTACATCTTCATTATCACGCGAACCAACCACTCTTGTACACCAAGTTTATTTATTTAGATTTATTGCATAGATAAAGGGCACTCTCTCCTCACTCTTTCAGGATATTAGCTCGCGTTCTGGAAAATTTACGAAGAACCCCTACTGGATGCTATGGTCTATCTCTTTTCTCTTTGTTTCTCTCCTCTCCTCTCTTGTACAGTTGTAGACATATGAAGCAGAGACGAGTGTTGGAATAGTTTACCTTATTTAGCCATGGAGAAGTTAATTTACAATTTTAAGGCACATTGGAAACTTATTCTCTCTCCTCACTCTTTCAGGCTCTTAGCTCACTGGCGGTTTGTGACCATGCGCGGAGAACCCTTACTCGATGCCATGGTGTACCCGTTCTTTGTCCGCTACATCATTAAGTACAAATGTCGGCGGATTAAGAGGAGCAGTTGGATCCAGGGTCTAGGGCGACACACTGACTCGGAAATTGATCAGATAGGACGGGAGAATTTCAGGGCTTTATCTCGGTACCTTGGTGAGTTAGTTTTGTCTTGTTATGTTGGCAGGTTTGTTTGAAGTTTTGTCTCCGTTCCTTGTTAAATTTATATTATCTTTGTGTATTGGTATATACTGTACTGTAGTTGATTTATTTCCCAAGTTTTGTCTCAGTATCTCGGTGAGTTTTATTACAGTTTTGTTTTTGTTCCTTGTTCAGTTTTGTTGAAACTTTATCTTGGTATGTAGTTGATTTGTTTTCAAGTTTTGTCTCTGTATCTTAGTGAGCTTTGTTACAGTTTTGTCTTTGTACGTTAGTGGGTGTTATTAGAGCTTTGTCTTGGTATCTCAATGAAGATTGTTGAAAATTCATCTCGGTATGAGGGAAGTTTTCTTGAGTTAAGTCTGGTAATTGGTGAATTTAGTTAGAAGTTATCTCAAAAATTTCTTGGAATTATATTAAAGCTTCGTCTTGATATATTAACCCTTGTCTAGTGGGGTGTTTTGGGCTATTTTGGGCATATTCAGGCCCTCCTGAATGATCAATCCAGTATCTGCATGAAAAAAAAATTATTTAGCAAAAAACTAGGCGCTAAAAGCTTCAAAATGAGACCAGAACGAGCTACGTAGCACTCGTGGTTCTCATACAGTGATACCAGTAACATGGGAGTTTAGCGTATTTCGGCATATTTTTCCCAGCTATGCTCACTACTGGCTACACTGCCGGCCTCTTGACAACACAGGGAACATGAGTTAATGGGCGGCGGTAAGCCCTGGGAGTCGGCTGTCTGGCCCGCTGCGCTCCCGGTCATTTGCACTCGATTTTAACCCTTTAAAAGCCTTAATAATGCTCCTAACTTGCTGCAAATTGGTGCACGACTTAAGTCGAGCACCGCTCTTTAAGGGTTAAGGAGTGATTTTGTTGCATTGTCTCAGTATCTCCTTGAGTTTTAATTTGGATATTAGTTATCTTTTTAGTGGCAGCAAGATTATGGCGTGAAGTTGTAGTTAGCCATTGTCCACCTATTGCTTGCCGTATTATATTTTTATTACTTTTTATCTTCACAATAATCTGATCATTTACAGTATTTCTCAAAAGCTCCAGTTCTTCTAGAGGAATTCACTAGCTCTCGCATCGCATTTTAACTCTGTAGTCCCGACACAGCACTCATTTTCAAGATCTTAGATTTTCCTATAGTTTCTATTTTCTTATCGTTTTTCAGCTTAAGAAAACCTCTGCTAGTCAAAGGGTTAAATACTGTACCGGGTATATTGGTTAGGCAGTACTGTACTGTGTAATATACCGAACATTACGCAGTTGTTTATTAGTCCAGAATTGAGGTAATGTAAATTTATTAATACAAAAAATAGGTAACTTTCTAGCATGTCTAGCTTCTTTGTTAGTACTGCATGTGAAAAACCTGTTTTGCACTCTCCTTCATATTTTGAACTATTTGTCTATGTACCGGTAGCACAAAGAAACTTGGGAAAGCACTGGATATGAGCAGACAATGAAATTTATGAAAGCATGTGTTCTGCCACGACTAAATTCCAAAACTTTTAAATGTCTAAACCATTAAATTCACTGCTTGTCCCCTTGACCCATTCTTCCAGGGTCTTGATTTATTGGCGCTACACCATCATGCGCGGGGAACCTCTGATGATGTGTTCGGAGATCCCATTTATATTCCGTTTCGTCATCTGGAGATTTGCTAAAGATGTCTCAAAAGCTGCCTGGATGCAAGGTATAGGGAGACACCAGGCTGGAGATGTTGAAGAGATGGGAAGGAATGATTTGCGTGCTCTGTCGGTCTATCTTGGTGAGTAGTCGGTATTACATAAGCGTTTATTCTGTTGCAAATTGAGCTGAGAACACTAAATCGCTTTTTTCCTCGGATTTTTTGTGAATTAAGCCAATGTGCCTTTTGCCTCAACTTTTTGGTAAGTGATAGCACTCGCACACTTTTTCCTTCAACTTTTATCGTGAACTCTTGTTTGGCAGTTTGTGAGTTAAACTTTTTAAGAAAATCTGTTGCCTTAGTTAATATATATTCTGTCTAGTGAATTGCCTCTTCAATTGATACTGAATTACAGATGACAAATTGCTACTGAAACTTATCAATGCCATCTGATATCCTGAAGCCAGCATCATACAAGTAAGTTTACTGGTGAAGTATTGCAGTCTGGATATTATTGCCAAAATGGAGATGAAAATGGACATCTAATATACTTTTATATAAGTATACTTTTGACTTTGATTCGGTGACTGAGAATATGCCGCTGAAATTGCTTATACCAACCTTAGATGATTTCTGTAGCTTATCTTATAGTTATCTTAGTATGAAATGGATACGGCCATATACAGTAGATTGCAAATTGGAGGAAAGATACCAAAGGCATCTCCAGTACTGTTGTTCAATGATTAAATGGTCGAGATTCAGTCTAGAGTTTGGTGAAGTTATTTTCTATAAATGCGCGGAATTTCGGTGTGAGTATCCTAGGTTAGGGTCCTTGGAGTGCCACATTTATTTGTTGATTTCATTAATTGAGTTTAGAAGTAAAGTTGGTTGGTGAAAAAATATGAATTATACTAGTAGTGCAGATATTTTTTCAAATCCGTATTATGCCGTTTTCTTTTTTGGGTGTTTTTTTATTTCTGGCTCTGGTATTTGCTCTATTTTGTTCCTTATGTCTGATATTTTAGTCTAATCTGTACTGTAGCTTTGTGTTGGGTTCGGTGTTGGTTTCTTTTTTGTATGGAAAATTCAATGTATAGTATTTTCTATACAGCAGAACGTTTTGTGGTTGCTTAGGCTTATATTCCATATTATTAATTTATGTGTTCTTTGTTATCCAATGCTCCAGTATACATCTGATATACAAAATCTTTATACATTACAGTACAGTACTAACAAAAACCATTGCTTCTACGTTTGGGATAGTTGTTAGGCTACTAATGTCAGCAGTAGACCATTCTAAACAGTAGATATCAACCAACCCAACTGAACGAGGGCCAACTACACCAATTACAACTTATAATCCCAACTTAACCTAATTAAGTAGTACAGAGGGAGAGACGTGGATGGTTAGATAGATATAGATGGGTAGATAGATCAGTAGAGAGGGAGATTATTGGTTAAGTTGGCACTAGTTAAGATCTTTAAGTTGAATTGGTCTATTGGGTGAGTTGTTTGGCTCTCTCAGGGTAGTTGTCAGGCCACTCATAGCAGTGGTAGACACAGTGGCATCAATACCAAGGCTGTAAACTCGGTGAAAAATCCCTGACTGGAAATTATTATTATTATGTATTTAATTACAGTTCGGACTTCAACCCATCCAAAAATAGTAGATTCTACACTCCTGCTCGAAACTCCACCGCAATCTGCCACAATGACACACCCTGCATGTAAATATATTACTATGACTAATTATGTATTATACACTCATTGGTATCAGACGCCAAACCTACACTGGCCAAAACTATACATATAAATTCCACCTCTAAGATCGCATTTTTAATTCCGACTTAAGGGTAAAGGCATAAATCTAAATAAACTCCCAATCAAAGCTGCCAAAGGTGCTTATGATAGTGAAGGTATTTGAATATGGGCGCTCCATGCAACTTCGCAGAAAGGTTTCCGTGCTGCTCTACTCAGTATTGACTAACCAAGATCCTGGGGAGGTAAAGGAATAAGTTTGATCATGTAATGTAGTTTGCCACTTTTTGTTTTATATATATACAGTACTGTATAGCTATTACTGTATTGCCATATGTCAAATTGGGTTGTTGACTTAAAAATTTGCAGAAGCTAGAATATTAGTGCATGGCGGTGTAATTAGAATAGATGAAACTAAGATTACTACAGTACTTATACTATGAATTTCTTTTAACCCTTTCACGCATTTATGACGCAGAAGTTGCCAGATTAGCAATAAGAAATTTAGTTCTCTCACTCTTCTAATTACCTCTCCAACATTAGTTTTCTGCCCACAGCTAACTCAAAGACAACTGCAGAGGTTGAAGTAACTAAATTAAAGGTTTCTAAATACCCCTGATGGTAACAAAGGCTTTAAAGTATCCCCAATAGGCTCAGAATCGCGTCATATGCGTGAAAGGGTTAATGTATAGACAGGGCAGTACATGTATATGAGTTATTTATCAAATTTATCAATATATTAGATAAAATGTGAAATATTAGTAATGTACTGTAATGTCTATTAGTTTAGTGCACACTCTTAAATGAGCAACAGTATATACTGTAGATTAGAATGAACCCTCTCATTTTAGCAATAGTATGGCACTTAGTTTAAAGTGTCTTGTACTATACTTGTGGAGACGATGGATGATCAAAATTGAGTGAAGATGTACAAACCTGTGAATGTGGAGGGAGCTGCATGAAAGGGTAGACCTACACAGACATTCAGGTACTTCGATCTGATCTCAAATTTAATAACCTGACCTGAAACCGTGCAAACCTGAACGGAGACTGAAATGTTTAAATCTTCTGGATCACTCAATCTTTAAAGTGTATATATTAATGTGTATATGCATATACACACTCTTATGCTAGGAACAGTACATGGGTAAGTTTTCCCTCTTATTCTAGCTACTGTCCTCCTTCTTTACATTATTTGGTCTGAGGGAGGTCTTTTTGGATCTTCCTTCATTTCGCTCTAGTATTTTTTTATGGTTTTACGATGGTTCACCCCATTAGTTTGGCGATAATTAGACGCTTTACAAACTTAAATGCATTGCTCGGAAATGGCAAAAACTAACAAAATCCTCAATAAGTAAACAAAGTACATTATTATAATGACCCACAAGAAGTTAGACCAGATAGTGTTAACCCGTAAAGTGCGATAGGCCTCACAGAAGGCACAGTATTTAAATAAGTGTAAAAAGAACCCTTCCAATATCATGCCAGTGCCGGGAAAGGTCTCAAAATTGTATGACAAATAGAAGGTATTAGTATCTCCCTATACCACATCCTCCACTCCTCCCCCCCCCCCCCCCTCCCTCCCTCAACTTGACCTAATATTTTGTCAATTTTTTAGCAGTCCATAGTGTTAAGCTATCAATAGGCCTAGATTAGCGTACACCTTCACCCCTCTATCCCCCTAGGGCCTTTGGGTACTGGCGGTGGGTGACAGCGCACGGCAAGCCCTTTTTGGATTCCATGGAGCTCCCCTACATATTCCGCTTCACCGTCATGCACTACTCTAGGGCACTCAAGAAGGCCTGCTGGCTTCAGGGTATTGGCAGACATTTTGTGGGAGATATAGAAGAGATGGGCAGAAAGGATCTACGGGCCGTGTCCCTTTATATGGGTGAGTTAGAAAGAGAAGGGGAAAGAGAGAGAACAGAGTTTTGGTGAACATTTAGAGACAGTCATAGAGAAACTTGGCAGTGTCCCTTTTTCTGGGCGAGTTCGAAAGATGGGAAAATACGCAAGGGGGGGGGGGGACTGTAAAAGAGAGCAGGGTAACTAGTGGTAGACATTTTAGAAGTAGAGAAAATGGGTAGGATTTACAGGCTGTGTCCCTTTATATATGTGAGTTAGGGATGGAGAGAGGCAGAGATATAAGGAGTGCAAGAGAAAGTATAAGGGGAAGAGGAGGAAGGTACTGGTTCGAACTTGGCGAGTTAGAGAGTAGGATAGAATATAGTATTATTTGTTTTTATTTTTGAACATTTTCAGAAATAAGTAATTTTAGACATGATAGATGAAAACTTTAAGGAGATTTTGGATGCAACAGGTGCAACATAATGTGGCGGTGGAAATACGACCACAGCCACAGAGTCTCGCAGCTAACTGACTGGGGCACGATTCTCCCCTTCCATTATTTCTACCGGCCGCTGGTGTCTCGGCTTCTCCGCTTGCAGGCATACATGCAAGGCATCGGCCGACACACTCCGGCAGAAGTTATGACCCTAGGCTTTCAGGATCTAGGGGCACTCTCAGATTATCTTGGTAGGAGTTTACAGATTTCATGTCGTGTAGTGTAGTTTAGATTTTGATTGTAGCATATATGCAGTTTGCCATGAAATATGGAAGCATATCGAGGCGATTCATTCATGACTACCCCTTCGGCCCTTCAGGGATGAACGCATCTGGCAATAGATAGATACAGTAGTATGGTTAGGTTGTTATATACAGAGTATTTTTAGCATTGTATTGCGTTGTTATATACAGAGTACTTTTAGCATTGTATCTACTGAAAGGCTTAGGTGACATACCCAGGGGGAAGAAATGACCCTAGGCTATTACTAGGATCTCTCATGAGACGCTTTCAGATATTTTTCAGTAGTACAGTACTGTACTGTATATGGACTATATTTTTGTAGAGTACTTTTCATAGTTCATTTTATCTTATGGTTGCAATGTTTTATACAGTATATAGTTCCCATGGCAGTACTTTGTCTATTGTTTACAGCTTTGGTTTGACGTGCGCAGAAGTATGCCAGAGGTTCTCAGGATATTTGAGGCGCTTTTTTGGATTATCTCGGTGTGGCTAATGTTAACTGTAGGATTATAGCTCTCGTACTTTAGATGGTTGACTTTAGTGTATGGTTTACAATGCAATGCTAATGTATTGATAGTACTGTGACTATCGTAAAGCTGTGGTTGGTACACACAGCGAAGGTTCAGACCCTAGAGTATCAGGAACTTGGGGTCTCTTGCATATTCTCAGATGTGGTCTTGTGACTTTCTTATTTTTGTTCTTGTACTGTATGTGGTTTTGGCTTATGTAATTGTTTTCCATTTGATCTTGTACTTTAATGGAATTTTCCTTGACCTTATAATTATTCTTAAGTGTAGGCCACTGTATATTATATAGTATGTATGTGGTGTATATTGTGAAAATACATGAAAATATACTAGTAAATTGACTGAATTGCCTCTAGATATGGAGGCATAGATATAGATATTTTTGCTAATAACTTACAAGTATGATGGCCTATTTCTATTGAGTTGTATTTTGTCCTGTAAATATAAAGTTTTATTTTTTTAGTTCGGAATGTTGACCCCGAGTTTTGTACACCTTATCCCTCACACACACATACAGTACACCCAAAGCCTACATATTTACAAAACTTACCCAAAGCCTACACATTTACATAGACATATCAGTACATACACCCCTTTCCATGCAGTACTTTATACACCCCCTACACATTCCTCCGTCCTCACACACACACACACACACACACACACACACACACACACACACACACACACACACACACACACTCACACCTCCCCGTGGCGTAACTGATAGCGCGTCTGGCTCACAACCAGAAGGTCCCGGGTTCGAGACCCGGGCGGGGAAGAGACATTTGGGCAAGTCTCCTAACAGTGTAGCCTCTGTTCACCTAGCAGTATAAATAGGAACCTGGAATAAGTGGACGAAGTTGTGACGTCCCATCTGGGGTTGGTGATCGGTTACAAGGTGAGATGGGTATCGTACTGGTCAACCTAAGCTACTGGTCAACCTAAGCCTTCGGGTGAGACTGGTACCGTAGTGAGAATGGTACCATACAGATTAACCCTAAGCCTTAGTTTCCAGATGTCGCCAATTGGCTAAAATACAGACTACACACACATCCACAGCCATTCCAACGATACATAAACACTTAACATGCATTTCACGCAATACATTCCCAGCTAAGGAGGCGCGATAATAATGAGCTTAGCTCGCATTGCGTGGATTCCCCTTGACGAACAAGCAAGTGAATAACACACACACACAATGCAACAAAATGCAACAAAATACAACATTAAACAAGCCAACTAATTTTTTCGGTGCCCTAGGAGAGAAGCCGTTCCTGATGGGTGACAAGCCAACGGAGGTGGACTGTGCCATGTTCGGAATGTTGTCCCAGATTGTGTACAACTCCCCCAACTCACCTTACCTCAAGATGCTGGACAGTAAGTTAGCAATAAGGTTATGGGCTTGTAGTCTTATGGGGGTAGTGCTTGATTTTTGGTCCATATAATTATTTATTGATTTATTTTTGAGTTTCCTCGCTAGACATCCATCAAACTTAGAAAAACACCCCCTAGACCCCCTTTCAAGATAAATTTGTAAATTTTTCGGTAGGTTCCTTCCAAAATTAATATTAACTAAATGAGGCGAAAGGTCTCAAAATCGCCAAACTAAATGAATGAACGTCTTAAAACCTCAAAACTAATATGCTATACATGAGGGAGAAGTGGGTCCAGAAAAAGCTGGAAATTTGCACACCTAATAACTTGTAGAAATTCCAAATGGTAAAAAATTTGCCACATGGCTCAAGCCCTTTTGAATTTATGAGAAGGTAGTAACTTGAAGCATGCTATGCTTACAGGTACCTACCCGATAGCGCTATCGTTAGTGAGTTATTATGTTTTTTGTACTTGTGTTGATGTCTTGTCAAATTGCAAATTTAGCTTAACATAAATTAAAATGTAAAACTTGCAAACTAAACAAACCAAAATTGGGACAAGGACAATATAAAGTCAAATTAAATTATCAAAATCGCTATGTGGAAACAACGCTTACTAAAATAAAAATTATTAAATAAAAGAACACAATCCACCACATAGGGTGTACATCACTACATGAGCAAGTTAATCTGTTTCCCAAGCAAACCAATCGCACATATAACAACGCACTATCGTCACGTTAAAGGAAGTAGTCAAGTTTGGGAAGTCCGGGACGTTCTGGCAAATTTTACTAAACTCTGCATGAATAAAGAAACTACATGTTAAATGTCAAAATATTATTTAAAATCAAATTTGCAACATGACAAGACATTAACAATAGTAAAAAATACAAATATTGATAAGATATCTATACTATTACAAAATAATATAAAAAATACAGTACAGCACTCACTAACGATAGTGCTATCGGGTAGGTACCTGTAAGCATAGCATGCCTCAAGTGACCCCTATCAATAACTACCCTACAAATAACCTACATTTATAGCACAAATAAACTAAGGAAATCGCAAAAGTAAGCAATTGATACTATCGACAATGAATACATATAATATAGAGAAATAATTGCAAAATATGAAGTAACAACAGATTTAAACAAAGAGTACTCTTTTAACAAGAACAATAAATTTAAAAAATCATCAATATTAATAATAATAATAATAATAATAGAAAAAGAAAAAGATAAACAATAAATACAGACAAAAAGTAAGCAGAGGTTATACAAGAAACTTCAAGTTAAAAATGCTTGATTAAAATTATTGATGTCAAATTTTAGAATACAGTCACAATAATTGACCCTAAAAAGATTAAATTTATGGAACAATTTACTTGCCTCAAAACCTCTGTCCACTAAGAGTCTGTATAGTAACCTAGCTCTAGCCCAAAAGTCATCTACTTTAGTGCAGATTTTACAAAATCTTATTAATTGGGAATAAAAACAATTATAAGTTATTTTACTATCGATATTACTACTAGGGAAAGGAAAGTTTATTACGTTAAAATTAAAATCATCAACTTTGTGATATACTTTAAGTATGCACTGTTCATTAACAATCTCTATATTTAT
Organism: Paralithodes platypus; assembly: GCA_032716605.1. Classification (NCBI taxonomy): domain Eukaryota; kingdom Metazoa; phylum Arthropoda; class Malacostraca; order Decapoda; family Lithodidae; genus Paralithodes; species Paralithodes platypus. The sequence continues at coordinate 36,232,727 of CM064493.1, read as the reverse complement.
ATCAAGAAAATTTTCAACTTTATAATTTACGTTACATTGTGTGAGGGGAATAGAATTAGGGTAAATAAGTTTAGCAACTTGATTAAAATTTAACAAATTGCAAACAAGAATATCATCAATTTATCTACTATTATTACTTAACAGTTTAGCAAGTGCTAATTTTTCTGGAATTTTATTTTTCTTGCTACTGTCAACTAAGTCTTTTATATATTTAAATTCTAAAGCAAGCAAGAATAAGTCTGCAATTAAAGGGCTAGCATTTCCACCCATAGGAATTCCTAATATTTGTTTGAAAATGTACGGCCCGAATCTAACATAAGTATTGAAAAGGAGGAATTTAAGGGCATCTTTAAGTTTAGTTCTATCAAAATATACAGAACTAGTGGGAGTAGAGCTAAGTGATGCATTATTAAAATATGTATAAACATTTATGAAATAATTACCATTCCCAACGAACCTGTCAAAGTGCAAATCTATAATAAAGCAAAGCTCTGAATATACTAAATCTAAAGGCAAATTGGTATACAAAGTTGAAAAGTCGAAGCTATGTACCGAGGTAACTTTCGGCATGGTATTTATTTTATCAATAACTTCTAACGAATTGTCAACACTCCAATAATAGTTAATGCCAGTTCTTCTCATGATGGTATTACAATATCTTTTATGAGTACTTTTAATGTATTTTAAGCAATTTACTACTTGTTCTGATAGAGTTTTAGTGGTAGCAAATTTTGCTCCGGCAATAAAGCGATATTTATAAGGTCTTTTATGAAATTTAGGTAACATGTATAATTTTGCAATGCACTTGTTCTTATCAGAAAGCTTAATATCAAATATTATATTTTTCTTGGTATGTTCATCGATTAAGTTATCAATATTCAGATTATTTTGAATTTCATAAACAGAATTACCGCAAATATTTTTACGTAATATGTTACCCTTAATACCTAATTCTTTTTTCATGTTTTCAAGATAAAATTTCTTCCATGTGAAGCTATAATTATTGCTGGCTTTATCTACTGTAGTGATTACAAAATGTTTATGTAAATTTATTAAATCAGCTTTAAGCTTATTATAATTATAGTCTATAAAATCTGAAAGATTAAATTCATTTTTAAGCGAGAAAATTTTATTTCTAATTAACTTAATTAATAATTTAGACCATGCTTCTAGTTCTCTCGCATTGCAGCACGCAATTTTTAACAATTTATCTTTTAATTTATTGACTGAAAAAACAATATCTTTTAAAATTATGTCCCATGTTACTTTATTACTCCCTATTCTAAATTTAAACCCTTTACGACATAGCTCCGCTAATTTGTCGTTTGCAAAATGTTTAACTAGTTCTACATCACCTGTTAATATGTGACATATCGGACTATAAATGAACTTTGCTAGTGCATCACGTCTGCTAGCTGGCATATCCATGACTCTTTCACACACGCATTTATTATTATTGAAAATATCATTATCTGAAAGATTTCCTAAAACTTTATTATAATTACAAATAATAGACCCAACAGGTCGTTCATATGAATACACTATTAATGGTTTGAAATCTTTACAACCATCTGGTAACATGGACTTAACTTTCTTTGAATTAATAAGACTGTTAACATTAATTTTGTCTAAAATTTTAGAGGAATAATTTAAAGTGGACATGACTTTATCTTTAATACGGTTATCTTTGGATTTCTTAGAATTAGCTCTAATATATCCCATAAAAGCAAAGACTATATTCTTAAATTTATTTGTGAAATTATGTTTATTATTTAGAATATTTTCTATAAAAGGAGCAAAACTTTTCTTTTGTAGGCCTTTCAATGAATCTTTTAATTTTTTAATTCCGAAATTTCGATATAATGAATATAAATTATTAACAATAATTATAATATCAGACCTGCTTTTCTTTTTATTAAATGTATTTAGTCTTCTATTACCGTGTCTACCAGGTCTTCTGTTTAAAACAGGGAAGTTAAAATATGGGTTATTAAAATCGTTTTTTAATAAATCTTTATACAAAATGTTGCCTACATTTTTTATTTGATTGTTAAGTCCAAATGGATAGATGGTCATTAATTTTCCAATCCAATAATTTTCTCTATCTAAAACATTTTGATTACTTTGAACAATTTCTATAATTTTGTATTTACAATAATTACATAAAAATTGATATAAATTGTAGTTTCTTTATTCATACAGAATTTAGTAAAATTTACCAGAACGTCCCGGACTTCCCAAATTGACTAATTCCTTGAACATGACTAGGTGCATTGTTATATGTGCGATCAGTTTACTTGGGAAACAAATTGACTTGCTCATGTAGTTGTGTACACCCTATGTGGTGGATTGTGTTCTTTTATTTCAAAATTTGATTTTGTTAAGCGTTGTTTCCACATAGCGATTTTGATCAGTTCTTTTGCATTTATCTTGTGTCGTCCCAGTTTTAGTTTGTTTATTTTGCAAGTTTTACATTATAATCTTAACTACTCATAATGAATGTCACTAAATGTTGGCGGGCAGCCTAGATTCGATTGTAGCCTGGCAGTAGGCACCCAGCTGTAATGGGTAAATTTGTATTGAGGAATTGGTGTTAAACCTGGCAAAGGTTAAATGTGGTAACCTAAATAATACACAGTAGCTCCTGGGTACAAACCTGGGAATAATAATAATAATAATAATAATAATACATAATAATAATTTTAAAAAGCTCACCCATCACAGGATCTAAGAGGCAGTCAAGCGCTGTGGCAAAGTGCAGCCTATCATAAAAACCCTATCCACCCCCTACTTTACATAATTTATTTACTTTACTTATTTTTCCTTCCGCAGCGGAGTTCACAAACCTCCACGCGTACTGCCAGCGGGTGAAGGAGCGCTTCTACCCAGACTGGGGCAAATGTCTCAGCCCTCCCCAGTAAGCAACCCCTCGATAACACAACACAGAAATGGAAGATACAAAAGTTATGATAAAAAGACGGAAATTAGGAGACATGGGTATTGAGGATAGTAGAGAGAGAGAGAGAGAGAAAGGGGAGGGAATAGTAATGGAATGGTTGCGTAAAAGAGTAGGATGGTATGTACATGATAAAGGAGGTGGGAAAGAGAAAAGAGAAGGAAGTTATGAGAGCTAGGGAGTAAGAGGATAACCGAAGGAGTTCTATGGGTGGGAGAACAAATTTGCCTTTATAAAGTAAGAGTAGAATAGTGCAGTTAGTGATAGTAACGAGGTAAGAAAATAAAAATATAGAAAACGTTTATAAAGTGATAGATATGGAGTAGAGAATAGATGACTATGAGAAAAAATATGGTTATGAATTATTTTAGAGTTGGCAAGGATGACGAAATCTTCAAGGAGAAAGTAATGATTTAGTAAAAGAAAAGCAAGGAGAAAATAGATTGTAGTAGAAAAATTTAAGGGCAGGAAAAATAGTAATGGTCTGAGGAAGGTAAAGGACAAGTTTGTAATTGATGCAGCATACAGAAATTCCTCACTTAAAAGTTGTACAGTTGTTAGTTTCCTGAAAATCAAAACATTAAATAAAGCCATTATTAGTTGTATTTTTCTTGTGATTAGGCTCTATTTTCTAAAGCAACTTAAATTGAAGTGCCTTAAAGTTAGAAGTGTCTGTATAAGCTATCTATCTATCTATCTATTGCCTGACGCCGTGATCCCCGAAGGGGTGGCCACGAACGAACCGCCCCCATGCACCTCTGTCCCCAGTAAGTCGACGCCCCTCCCCCCAACCAGCACCGCCTTCGTTCATGTAGTTCCTCACTCCATCCTTCCACCTCATATTCGGTCTACCTCTCCCCCTCTGTCCCTCCACCTCGCTCTCGTACACCCTCTTAGTCATTCTCTCGCTTTCCATACGTTCCATATGGCCGAACCATCTCAAGTTGTTCCTTTTCACAATTTCCAGCACATCTACCTCCACACCACACCTCCTTCTTACTTCCTCATTAGTCTGTCTATCCCTCCATGTAACTACGCACGCACTCCTTAAGTAATTCATTTCCACTGCTCTCACTCTTGGTCTGAGTCTCTCAACCAACGTCCATGCTTCGCTTCCGTAAGTCAGTGTCGGGATTACCACACTGTCATGCAAGGACTTCTTCACTGTATAAGCTGATAAATAGAAAATTGAAACTGGTACAGTTGCCGAGACATTAAAGTGGGACAAGTGATGCGAGTGACAGGATTTATTTCTCTCACATGTTTATATAAATCTAGCTTAATGGTGAGTTATTCCTTTTGTAATTTATTGCATGAAGTGGGTAAAACCATTTATGCACTTTAGTAGTTTTCCGCGGGCCGTGGCATGGTCAGTAGCGCGTCTGACTACTGATCGAAGGGTCTGCAGTTCGATCCCACCCTGTGTCATTGGTAGACGTCAAGAGTTTGGATGCTCAGGTCCAGCTTTTGTCCCAGGTTCACATCTTGGCCACTATACAGGAATTTTAATAGAAGAGAAACTAGGATAAAATCAGAGTTTATTATAAAAAATGGGATCAGAAGAAAAGGATGAAAATATAGAAGAATAAGATGCATAGGGATCAAGAATAGAAAGAAGGTAGAAGAGTAGGAGCAAATGAAGAAGAGTTATTTTAAAAGGGTAAAGAATAAACTGAGGAATGGAGAAGTAAAGGAAAGAAACAAAGTACAGTAGTGTAATAGACAAATTGGTATTAATAAATCACTAAAGTATTCTCCAAGCATTCACAAATTATGCAGCCGATTCAAAGTTTCTACTTTTTAACTGGTATTACAAAAGATAATTATGTGATATAAGTTTAGATTTGTGGTGATGGTAATACTAATAAGATTCCATTATGCAATATTTTGTATATACTACACATATTGGATAACTTGATGCCTTAATCTTTTGATAAGCTCAAGTAGTTATTGATAAATTTGGTGCCATTTAACTTCAGCTAATACAATCAAACTTATTCTGTGTTATTTGTATACTGCATCTTGCCTGTCATAAATGTACATTCCTCAGTGTTGAGGTATTTTATATATGCCCTATCTAGTATGGTAAATTGATTCTAGCAATCCCTGAAACCAGTTTGATTTGAATTACTGTGTTTAGTGGCACCATGGTCACCAATAACTACCATTGATTTATATTTTTAATACTAGATGAATAAATTATTGAAGATTTTTCAGATATACAGTATATTGTTGATATGCTAATTTTGCACTGGTAGATTACAGAAATATTTCGGGATATTTGTAGTCGGGTCTCGATTATGTACGTATCGTATACACGGATTAGTTTGGACTCGGTAACCCAAATATTCCAAGCTCAGCCACAACTCGGAAAAGATTTGTATGTACGCAGACATTTGCGGGCGACGGGGGTCCTGCTGCAACTCCGGGTCGGTGCCAGACCACACGGATCGTAGCAGACGACACAAAACAGAGTGTGGTTTGTTTACTTTGCAGGATATTGCGTGCCTGACACACAAATAGGTCAGTAGTGGGTCCAAAACAGTTCTTATTGATGCTGTCAACTGTCTTGATGGTGTAATGGTTAATGTTTAAGATCTGTATGTGGTAACCCAAGTTCGAATCTCGGTAGGATCACATGCTTTTATTAATATCATTGGGAGAGGTTTGGTTTTGGGAGTGAAATTGAAAATAAAAAATAGATTGCCTGCCTGACAAGCAAATAAGTTTTTGTTGGTGGTATAATGTCGGCTTAAGGTAGGCTAAAGGCTCAAATAGAGTACTTTGGGAAAGTGACTGGAACAAATTTAATTAATTCCCATAAGGCCTGTTAATTCTAAGACGCTGATTTTATATACACGGTAGGTACAAGGGACGAAATGACTGCATATATGGAGACCTGACTGAATTGGAATTAGTCAATTATATACGCTTTCAATGTTCATGCGCAGCTACTGGCTACAAATTTATGTGTGGTTTAATTCTTAATATAAATAAAGGAATTTAATATGTATCTTTCATTCTTTTCCTTTTATTTTGTAAAAGATCTTTTTGCAGTGTGCTCAAACAGATTTGGCAGGAAAGCCTTGCTTCTTAAGTATGATTGACTGAAAATGATGCCGTAAAGTGTGGAGTAGACGATGAATTATAATAACGGGGGGCTTTTACCTGTGCAAAATACAAAAGTTTTGCATAAATTATGAAGGAACTTGAGGTAAAGTACTGTAACTCGTGCTGTAGTTGGTAAGACACGGCTCGCAACCGAGAAGGCTCGTTTGAGCCTGGGTAGGTGAATGTGTTTAGGCACTCTCTTAACTCTTTGTCTTTGTTCGCCTTATAGTAAATAGAAACCTGCAGTTAGCAGACATTTGTGACATCTCATCTAGGGTTAATAATCTCTGGGAGATGACATCACAGCATTCTGGGTCCACAACTACTCGCGAGCTACCCCTTATATAGTGTGGACTGGCAACTCTGCCCAACATACTCCTGCTACTGACAACCTCCCAAGGCCTCTCCCTCACTGTTTTGTGGTGTTATTTGGGTGCTGTCTGGTCAAGTACCGGTAGTGCCAAAGTGCACGGTTCGGAGGCCCTCGGTTTGCAAAAATGCGGACACGTAAATTTATGAGGTATTTCGTAACTTCTACATCTGCACAGCATACCCACGGTGAATAGTGTATTGATTATTCATTGTCTTTTTTTTTCTTTATATTCAGAAAATAGTGCTGTCAACTGCAGTGGGTGGACTTTTCAGCATGTACAGTCACACCCCAAAGTTCTTGACCAGGAATGTAAACTATTGCTGTCCAAACACAAGCCAGTGATATACAGGGCTTTATAATTAAATTCATTATACTACTACTTTCACAAGGTTTATCCAAGATGAACATTTATTATGTTCGAGTGTGCAACTTTACTTGCGCTCAGGTAATTGTTGACCCCCCTAGTCAAGGACTTTGTGATGTGAAAATATGTACACGATTGGTGGGCCAGACAATCCAAGTGGAACATCTGTCAGCAAAGTCAAAATCAATGACTTGGATTTTGCAGATGAAGCTGTGATCCAAGCATAGTCGCTGGACATTCTCATACTGGTTCTTGAGGTACTGCAATGGAATCAAACTACTGGTACTAATAGTCTCTTGGACAAAGCTTAAAGTTCAAGTATTTGGCAACTTGTTGAATACAGTTGTGTTATCAGAAGGAGAAAGATTGTTGGCTATCTCTATAATGACCATTTAACAAACCAACATATAGGCTACTGATATGAAACTTGGTCGTATGGTTCGGGAGTGTTAACTTAGGATTCGGCCGTGGGCATGTGACCCTACTGTACAGTACTCATATGGTCTTGGTGAATGATATCCTCAAATGGAGGAGACCTAGGGGAATGCCACGACTCAAAGCTGAGGCAACTTGATCGATCATGTCGAGTGTAATTTTAGAGGGGAATAGTTGTAACATTTAACCCTCTCCGACATATCACGCGATTTTGAGCCTATTGGGGATACTTTAAAGCCTTTGTTACCATCAGGGGTATTTACAAACCTTTAGTTTAGTTACTTCAACCTCTGCAGTTGTCTTTGAGTTAGCTGTGGGCAGAAAACTAATTTTGGAGAGGTAATTATAAGAGTGAGAGAACTCTATTTCTTATTACTAATCTGGCAACCTCTGCGTCATAAGTGCGTGAAAGGGTTAAAGTCCTTAATTGCTTAAAAAAAAAAAAAAAAAAAATGATCAAGAAGATAGGCCTATACTTTCAGCTACAGTAGGCCTATATTAAAAAACAATGGATTTATTATATTTGTTGTTACCTGAAATGGATACAAAGTGGTGGAGACAATTGGCAATATTTTAAACTTAATAGTAAACTACTGTACTGGTAGGCCTATATTGGGCTATCCTTAGTTGGAATTATGCAAGGCTGGTACATGTCATATTTGTAACAAACTATGTGGTACCAACTCTGTAAATTGCTGACTGAATAAATATTATTATTAATTATTATTATTATTATGCCAATATAGTATGACTATCTTACTGTAGGCTATATAGTAAGACCATTGTGAAGGTCAGTGCTGATAATATAAAGCTGCAAAAGTTTTTTTCAAGTAGTTTAATGAGTTTTTGTTATGTCTTAGGCTACAAAATGGCATAAAGATAACAAGTTGTCCAATTTCTGTACTGTAAAGAATTTCAAGCCCTTGTGGACAGTGGATCACTGACAGGCAGCGGCAGGGTTGCAAATGTAGCGAATTTACCGCTAGATCTAGAGATATTTACTGGCATCTAGCGAAAGGTATCAGGCATTTTAGCCATTCCAAGGTTTTTGTTATTTCTATGGTTATAATCAGTAGGTTCCTGGTATATGGCGACAATCTAGTGACTTTTTGATAACGAATTTATAAGATTAATCAATTAGTGGTAGGTGGTGATTGGTTCAGTTGGCACCCCTGACAGAGAGAGATGAGAACAGATGTGAGCGGTTCATTCTTCAAGCAAGATCAGCTGTGTAATAAACATTCTCCAAGATGCTGTGGCCAAGAGAAGCTGGAAAATTTATCGCCTCGAGGTCTAAGGATGTGAAAATAAATGATGAGGGCGTGAAGAAGATAGCAGTGATGATAGCAGATGCTGTTAAAGAAGGGAAGATGAACTTAGAAGGATTTAAACAGGTGAGTGAAAAGTTACACTTACACTTAGGCCTATGTTCAGTTGGATGAAATAAAGTGATATATTTTGGTACTGGCATGTTATTTTATAGTTTCTGACGTTGTTCTTACTATGTTTACCCTAATATTAAATGTTGGCATAATATTACTGTTCAACAATCCTAGGTTAGTTTAATGACTAGGTCTATAGGCCTAGCCTATAGGCTTAGAGTGCGAATGGCGACCTCCTTCCTCCCCATGAATGTTGCCATGTGCCCCACGCATATATTGTCAACTAACCTTACAACCTAACCTGATAACCCAATCTAGGGAATTATTCTATAATTGCACCTATACGAACTAAGCAAATTATTATTGTATTTAGCCTAACAGGAAGGCACGACGAGGTAAATGATGTGGTACAGCCTAGGCTAGGTGGCAATGGGAAGGATGTAGTTTCCGGGTGTACGGTTGTCATGTTGTGCGCTCGCAGTTAGGCCTACGTTCCCGTCTATTTCGACGGCTATATTTTCTGCTATTTGCCCAGTGCACTGAAGTTAGTTACTTATTTACTTTTTACTGGTTCATTGTTGACATTATTTTCCAGTGTTAGTGACTAGGCCTATAGAAAGTGTTTCCCAGGCAAAAAATTTATAGTGAAATGCTATCAGGTCACGATAGGACTTCTCTCATTTTGAATCGGTAATATCTAGCTGTTTTTACGTATTGGATTTGTATCTTGAATACGTAAAATGGGTTATACTGATGTTTTGGACCGACAGTTAGCCCATCGATCTTTTTAGGCCTAATAGGTCCGGTAGAGTGTGGGGGCAGCAGCCCCCACCCATAATACTAGGATAGGTTAGGTAAGGTTGTTAGGTTAGGCTAATGTCTTCCCAAAGTTGACTATTTTTATAACATAAGATAGTAGGGTCAATTTAAAGATGATGTAATTAAATTGCTAAAAAATCGTCTCGATTGTTTTTATGTAGTTTAGAGTTGTGTAAGGGTGTTTTGATGTGTGAAAATAGGCGTAAATGCATATTTACCCATTAAACAACAATCTAAAAACACGTCCCTTCACTCGCGAAAAATAACTATTTGGCCATAACCGTTTGCTGTTGGATACAAAATATGTAGAGGGGGGGGCAAGCCCCCCCCCCCCAAGATTTATTGAAATCGTCATATATTTAAACAGTAGGGGGCAAAAACCAAATTTTCCCCAACGCTTCTTCTTCGCGGCGGATGTAAACAAAGCCATCCGCCTCTTGCGACGAAGGCGATATAGGCTAGGGAATATTTTGTTTTTTTCAGGATCAGTAATACATTTTTACGCGCATTTAGACACATATAGGAATGAAATACATGGTACAAGAAACCTGTAGGCCACGATAAAATCAATGTATGAATTTCCATTGGGGTCCTTGTGGGATTAGGTTAGCTGGGGAAAAGGGGAGGATAAAAGAAATACAGTAGATACTTTAGAGAAAGTGTTTCTAGGGGGTTATTTTAAGATACCTTACATCCTATGGTAAATATCAGTAATCATTTCAGTTTGGTTTGCCTATCTCTTATGTCGTATTTAGTAGGCTAGTAGGCATAAGCTTGGTGCTCCCTTCTCGCAGCTGTCCGGTTCAGGTGTTCCTTCAGGCTACGTCTGAAGGAATACAGTGTTCTCTTTTCACGGACTGACTGGGGTAGGTCGTTCCAGTCTTTGATGACAGTGAAGAAGAATGTTTGCTTACCCTGTCCTTGGATTCTCGGGACCTTAAAATTAAACATCCTGTTTCTTGTATTATGTCCACTCCTCTCATTTGCTTTAACAAAATCACTCTTAAGATACTCTGGAGCTCTGTCATAGAAAATGTTGAAGGCATTAGTGAGCCTGATTTGTTTGGCCCTGTCAGAGACATTGAGCATACCTAGTGACTGAAGTTGTTCCTGGCCAACATGTGATCTGGGTCCTAGGTTCAGCATGAACCTAACCATTTTATTTTGAGTGACCTGAAGTTTGTGCTGTGCTGATTTAGATGATGCAGAGTACCAGGATGACACAGAATAGTCAAAATGACATTGAACAAGCGCTTGGCAAAGAGTCTTTTTGGTCGCCGCTGGCAAGCATCCCACCTGTCTATACAGGTATTTTATAGCCTATGTGCTCTACACTTACACAGGATAGATTCCAAAATTGTTTCACCTGACAAACTCGAGTCCAGTTTTAGTCCGAGATATTTAACTTGTGACACTGTTGTTATAGGAATATCATTATAGTTGATCGAGAAGCCCACAATGTCTTTCAGTTTGCGTTTTGTCCCACATAAGATGGCTTCCGTCTTGCCCAGGTGAAGAGATAGTCTATTGTCCACTAGCCATTCACTACATGATTAGTTCTTTGGAAAGTGAAGCGGCAATACTTATTGGGTCTTTTCCTGAAACCAGAAGCACGCTGTCGTCAGCATACAGTAATAATTTACACGAGACGCTCTGTTCCATGTCGTTCACACAACAGAGAAAGAGTAAGGGACCAAGGATGCTTCCCTGCGGGACCCCACAGTTAATTGGCATAGGATCAGATATATTATCATCAATTTTGACTCTTTGTGTTCTACCACTAAGATAAGATTTAAACCAGTTCACAGACCCAATGCCCATTGCTTGTAGTTTATTACATAGGATATCATGGTCTACTGTGTCAAACGCTTTTTGTAGATCAAGAAGAACCATACCGGTGTGGACATTTCTTTACGAATGTGATCTGTTAAGTGGATGAGACAGGAGTCAGTCGAGTACATGCATCTGAAACCTGATTGAAACTTATAAAATAGATAATTTTCTTTGAGGTAGTGTTCAATTTGGGTGTATACCGCTCTTTCAAGGATTTTAGATACAATACATAATATGCTAACTGGTCTGTAATTTGCCAACTTCTAGTTTATTTCCTTTCTTGAATAGAGGGGTTACAATAGCTTCCTTCAGTTCAGCAGGTACAGTGTTGGTGTTAATTGACAGGTTGATGATGTGGGTTAGGGGACCTGCTATACCAATGGCTCCATCTCGTAGAAATTTGGCAGGAATTTTGTCTGGTCCTGTGCTTTTATGTACATTTAGGTTAGAGAGCTCGTCAAAAGTGTATTTTGGTGTAACATTTTGCAATCCAAATGTGTTCGGGTGTATGCCTTTATCTCTGTAGAAATTTCGAAAGGTGGCCGTTGTTGTCGTGTATTTATTGAGAGGTTGCGGTAGGTTCTGTGCAAGTGTGTTTGCTATGGAGGTGAAGAAGGTGTTGAAGTAGGTTGAAATTTGTCATTTATCATGGCAAACCTGATCATTAATGTTGAGAGCAATATTAGTGTTAGACGAATCCCTTGCCTTGTTGCTGTAGCCTGTTGTTTTTAGGTGCCTCCATAGTTAAGTCAAGTTAGTCTAATACAAATATTATAACGTGGGTTATAGGGGGTTGGTGGGGGGAGGGGATTGAGAGAAGGCGCAATACTGAAGAATTACCGCAAATTTCTTACAACTCAAGAGCCCTTGAATTTTAAGATAGTATATTACTCTCGAGCAACCTTAGAGGCGATTTGCACGTTCTGGGTCATGACCGTTACATTCACTTCTAATTTGACTGCTGGTCAGTGCTGGAGCAACCCCTCACCCCCCAGGACTTATTGTCATCATCATATTTATTGGCCGTAGGGGACAAATTACAACTGTCCGTGCGATACTTTAGGAAAATATGCGGTCAAATTAGACTTGTAATGGTCGTGACCGAGAATGTGCGAATTCACCGCAAAAAGTTACTTGAATTTACCCATAAGATGGGCTTAATCTTAAGCTACAGCATATCTCCTATGGTTCATCTATCCTATAACTAAGAATCTCTCCCTCACAGCCTATATCCCCTACACTTCGTCTATCCTTTAGCTACCTAAGAACTTCTATGTACTGTACTTACTTTCGATTTACTTTCGATGATTCCGCCTGTTACCGGCGAAGCTGAAGTCGACTTCCGCTCGTACCAGGTTGTCCTCTATCCGACTCCCCATCCTGGATGACTTCAGGCAGGGAGTTGTGGTGACGGCTGGGGTAGCCTGGTATTGGTGGGTGGTCAGGTAATCCACCCAGCCACCTGTCCAATCTTGTTTTGAAATTCTCAGGGTTGGTTCCACTGAGGTCCCGGAGTTCACTGGGGAGGCAGTTGAACAATCGAGGTCCATTGCGAGTGAAGGAGTTGTGGATTTGAGTCTTCACACGCTGTATGTTGCCTTGGGACCCTCTGATGTAACAGAGCCTCCCTCTTCTTGGATGGTGGTTAACTGTGATCCCTGCATTTGGTACTCTGCCCTCTAGGATCTTCCACACATAGGCCTATATGACTATATTGGGAGGTTTGACGTACCTCCCAACCTACCAAATAGGAAAACCTACTATTTGGTAGTAGTCTTGGAAAATCCAACGTCAAGGCTATTAACCTAATTGCAATGACGACTTGTCTATTTTGACTGCTATGTCGTCATTCCAACCGCGGTTAAAAAGAAAACGTCTAGAGTCTACTCCTTATCTTGCTCTAGGAGACGTTGTACATTAACCAAAACTACCACCGAAGGTGAAAAAAAAAAGCATAGAAGAGAAGAAAAAGGGGTTTACCTTAGTTACCGCTCAAGGCCCATCCCGTATTCCGTCATGCGCAGATCCCTGTCGAACGTGCGCATGAGCGACCCTCTCTTGTCATCACATCTCACGTCAGCAGAAGAACGCGGATGGGCAGGGGTCCGGCGTGAGGGAGGGTATTATGTACGTTGGATTTTCCAAGACTACTACCAAATAGTAGGTTTTCCTATTTGGTAGGTTGGGAGGTACGTCAAACCTCCCAATTTGTTAGTAGTCTTGGCAAATCCAACGTCAAGGCTGCATAACAAATAGGAGGAGGACATCCAAGCCCAACATACCAAAAAAAACAATGCATAAGACAAAATTATGAATGACAAAGAAACACAAGTTAAACAAGAGAGTTTAATAAAAGAGTGAAAAACTGAGGAGTAGCTAAAAAGAGCAGTTTTAACACGCCCGTCATTCATAGTATTGCAAAACCATAGACTTGTCTTAAACCAAAAAGTACTATACACAAAATCCCTTTTCTTCCAAAACGAACAAAAACATGGAACACAAAATTAAAACAATTTTCAAGTTGGCAAAAAAACCACTTATGTACTGTATACATATAACATAATCCCAAACTTGCAATCCAGTGTTGCAAACCCGTACTCCCCCCCCCCCCCCCTTTTTCAAAGAAAACAAAGTAAAAAAGAGTGACAAGGGGGGAAGACCAGGCAACTTCGCTAGAGCTCTAGGAAACACGACTCCCGAGAGCTATCACAGGCCGAGGGGGTCTAACAATGGACATGGAGAGGTAGGAGGAGACGAAGGTATGGACAGAAGACCACAAACCCGCCGAGGCGACGTCAGGCAACGAACGAGTCTGCAGGAACCGTAAGGAGGCAGCAAAGGACCGCACATCGTGCGCAGAACCCCGACAAGCAGGGTTACTGGCACGAATGACCCGACAAATGTGGCGTCCTATCTGTACCTTCGAGAGCCTCCCACCAGTCCGAGGAGACACCCACACAGCAGTACCCGAAGTCGGAGCCACAGACTCAACATAGGAGTGCAAGGCCTGCACCGGGCACAACACATGGTGAGCATGCCCACGCTTTAAAGCCTGGATGGTGAAAGGCTTGAAAACGTGGCTCTCTCTCATTCTTGGCAACAAAATGAGGGGAGGGGGCTAACGTGACGACATTCAAGGACGGGGAGAATCGCATGCATTCCTGGGACCGCGACATGGCAGCTAGTTCAGACACCCTATCCCCAGTGGCCAGAGCGACAAGGAAGAGTGTACGCTCGAGCAACTGAACCGGTGTAGTGTCCCGTGTATATGTGTGTGAAGCCAGAAGGTCCAATGCACGCCCCAGATCCCACTGAGGAGGGATCTGGCGCGGAGGCGGGCGCTCCCTGAAGGCAGCCTTCATGAAGGAATCCAGCTCCTTCGGCGGAACGACCAGCCCAGTGACGGACTCAAAGACCTCCCGGATGGCAGACAAGTGGTTACGTATAGTGTTGACTTGAAAGCGACGTGTACGGAAGAGGTGAAACAAGTAGTGTAGGACGAGGGAAGGAGAGCTAACAGTCTGGCGAGTGTCCTGTATCCACCTAGTAAAAGACCTCCAGTGGGACTCGTAAGTCCCCCAAGTCGAAGACGTCCATGAACGCTTCAGGAAGTCAGTCAGGTCCCGTCCGTGGACTGGGAGCCACCGCGCCTCACGAACATCCACGATGCGAAGGCCAACGAGGTCCGTAGGTCTCCAACCTGGCTCAAGTGGAAGTGTGAGAGAGGGAGAGGGACCGGACTCGGGCACCACCGCTTCAACTGGGAGTACCAAGCCTGGGCCGGCCACAGTGGAGCTATGAGCCAGACTCTGCCGCGGTACAGCCGCAGCCTCGCGAGGACTTTGCACATCAACAGTGCGTCTGGTGGCGGAAATATGTATATCGACTGCCACCTGCTCCAGTCTTCCATGAAAGCGTCCGGACCCCCTTCCGGAGTACGAGTCCGGAGGGATAGGTACCGAGGCAACTTGCGCGTCTCCTTCGATGCGAACAAGTCGACCTCCGGAACACCCCAGGAAGCCGCGAGGTCGTCGAATACAGTCTGTTTCATTGCCCATTCTACAAGAACGCCCTGTCCTCTCGACAGGGCGTCCGCCCATAGGTTGGCAGTCCCGGGCAGGTAGGAGGCGTGCAGGGAGATGTTGTGTCGGTTCGCGAGGAAGAACAACTTCTCGGAGATCCCCAACAGAGTCAAAGACCTGGAGGACCCCTGCTTTTGGATACAGTGGACAGCTGTCTGATTGTCCATCCGGAAGGCCACCGACTGGCCCCGAAGGGCCAGCGCGTGGTCCCGCAGGAAGAACAGGGGAACCAACAGTTCGAGGGCATTGATGTGTAGGTGTGTGTGTCCCACCCATCTGCCGTGATGTTTATGTCCCAGGTTGGATTGGTAACCCCACCCTACCTCGCTCGA
The DNA here is from genome assembly GCA_032716605.1 of Paralithodes platypus. NCBI lineage: Eukaryota > Metazoa > Arthropoda > Malacostraca > Decapoda > Lithodidae > Paralithodes > Paralithodes platypus. The sequence goes on along the minus strand of CM064493.1, from coordinate 36,217,040 downwards.
CGCATCTGTATCCACCCAGATCGTCGGCGGGGGGGCGGTCCAGGGCACAGCCGCAGAGAGCGTGCCCCGAGCAACCCAGTGTCCTAAGAGTCTGTGAATGGTACGCGGGATCGGCATGAGCCGATCCATAGGGGCCAACGGAAACACCTTGTTGCCCATGAGGATTAGGCGGCGCAGCCTGAGCCTCCCTAAGGGAATGGTCAGAGCAGCCCAATTCAGTGAACCCACTAACGAGTCCCAGATCCTCCTCGTGAGGGAGACCGAGTGCAACACGGCGAAGACCTTCCTGCGAAGTTTCACCGCGTTTGGCTGACTCTGGGTTACCGTAGCGTTGGACAGATCCCATTCGAGACCTACCCACGTCACGACACGCGACGGGGTCAGGCGTGACTTGGGAATATTGACTTTGAACCCTAACTGTGTGATGTGTTGAACTACTGTGAGGGTGTCGCGGACGCACTGTTCTAGGGTGTCTGAAACTATCAACCAGTCGTCCAAGTAAAACAGGATCTGGAGGCCGCTCCTGAGGAGAGGATCCAGAGCCTGCTTCACCAGTTTCGAGAAGATCCGCGGCGCGATGTTGAGACCGAAGGGAAGTCTGTCGAACATGAACACACGATCGGAAGTCTGAACGGCCAAGAATCGCTGGAAACGAGGATGGATAGGAACGTGCCAATACGCATCCTTGAGGTCCAGCGACACCACGCACGACAGAGGTCGCAGGGCCAGCCGTACCTGGTGCACCGTCAGCATCCGAAACCGTGTGTTCACGATGTGCCCGTTGAGGGCCGACAGATCCACCACCGGTCGCATCGCGTCGCAGTCCTTCTTTGGTACCAGAAAAACACGGGAGAGGAAAACCAGTTGACCGGCTTCCACCTCCTTGACGATTCCCTGCTCGTGCATGGACGTAATCACGTCGGCCACCTCCGAAGAGACAGGCCGGCTTCGTTGACAAGAGCTGAGTGGGGGTCTGGACTTCCATCTCCAGGTGAGACCCCTCCGTGCAATCTTCCGCCCCCACGTCCCTCGCGGCCACCGAGGGGCGCAAGGGCGAAAACAACCTGTGGGAGCCCCCGAGATGAGGTGAGCGACCCTTTCTGCGAGGCGAGAAGGAGAACAAGGAGGAGACCGACCTGGAGAACCTACACATTTTTTGACGTGGAGGTTCCCCCGGTACGGTCCCTGCGGTCATAAGAGCCACGTTGACCACCTCTACCCCCCCCCACCTCGCCGAAAAGGGCGGGTCACCCCATCCCCTGTCCGTCGCGTGTCTGACCCCGTCGAAGTGCGGCCTGAAGTGGAAGGCTGGCCAGCCCCCTTCACGGCGGGGATGAAAGGGAGCAGGAGCAGAAGTGCGAGGCGGAACCGACGCTCTGGCCGGCAACTTCCCTTTCCTGCGCCCTTTCTTGGCGGCAGCATTGGCGGCAGCACCCCGAAGAGGACCGGCAGAAGGACGGGACTGCGAAGACCCTGGTCGCGACACAGCGCGTCTTTGCGTGTCGTAAGCAGGGTCCGCTGACAGAGAAGCGTAGCGTTCCCAAGCATCCTGCGCAAAAAGCCCCGATGTATATAGCTCAGAGTATAACAAACCCTGACGAATATCCAAGGGGGCCTTCCGGCAGAACGAGGACCTTACCGTCTGGCGTTGTCGAGTTGCCTCGCACAAAACCGCCTTCAGCTCGGGAACCAAAGACACCGCGAGCTGAAGGTGGATCCGCCGAACGTGGTCCAAACCCTCGCGAAGATCGCCAGGTGCAGTCGCCTCGATAAGCCTCAGGTGGTGAACAGACGTCTGGAGGGAACCTAAAAGACAAGACAATAAGTTCGCCACCCTCTGCCGCAAGGTAAAATCCCTGTCGACAGAGGACTTATCTGGGTGGGAGAAGAACGGGTTAGCAATAGCACAAATTTCAAGTTTGGGCGCGCTGATCCAGGACCAGAACTTGCCATCCAATCCGCCGACAGATACAAGAGGAGGCAAAAGCAGTGACGACTCCGGGGAAGGGACTGAAACAGATCTGTCGACGGAACGGTTGGCGAATTCTAAGGCCTCAGCAAACCAGGCCTCCAATGGGAGAGGATTATCGAGCACGACGGCTAAGCCAGGCTTACCGTCGTCGCACAAACCCGTCCCATAGGAGGACAGTCCCGTCAACACAGCCAGGGACTGAACATCCTGAAGGATGTCCTGGCGGCTGAAGTCTGACCAGAGCTTAGTCCGAGGAGCAGACGGGGGCTTGGGCTTCACCGAAAAGTACTGAAGGTCAGTCCTCGTCGGGTAAGCCCGCACCTCCACGTCGGCCACCTGACCATCCACCCTGATCGCTCTGAACTGCATCTTATCATTAATTTGGACCGACCAGTCCGAAGGTAGGGCCCTCTCACCTGACGGGAAGTCGGTAGCACGCTCCGGGTGGGAGGCCTGCACCCCCTTCCAAACAGCCAAGGAGCCATAGAGGAGCGGCATAGTCCGCGACGGGACCTTGGCCTTCTGGATGGGGGGCAAGCGCGGACCCTGCCCTAGCAGACGGAGAACCCCCGCATGGGAGACAGCAGGGGCAACCACCTGAGCCAGGGCAGGAGCAGTACTAGCCGACGACCGGGCAGGCGGAGAAGCAGGGCGAGAAGGAATGTGGTCCACCGCAGAGGGGAGGGGGACCAAAGCAGGGGTAGGTTGGGTGAGACGCTGAGGTTGTGTCACCGCCAAGAAGCGCGATAAGAGGGAATCTTGCATCGCCTCCAAGCGCGCGTCGAAGTGTGACACAACCCACCCCTGCATAGCCGAAAATCGATCCGAGAGAGGCGACCCCCCCGAAGATAGTTCGGCCCGCAGGGGCGAGCGTGAGCGAGAGCGAGACCCACGACACGAAACAGCAGCGTCGCGGCCCAAAGAAGGCGAGCGACGACGGCCGTGGCGCTCCTGAGGGTCTCGTCCCCGATCACTAACGCCCGAGGGGGAAACATCACCATCCCCCTCTTCCAGCGACACGTCAGCCCCCGAGAAAGGGGACCCCGAAACCTCGCTATACTCTACCGAGTCAAGCGGCGGGGTACCCCCTCGGGGAGCCGGTAATCGAAGATCAGGGATAGAAGAAGGAAGAGGAGCAGGATGACGGGAGTGGGAAGGCTGGCCGGGTGAAAGGAGGTCAGAAGGAGCCGCGGGGGGAAACAGAGCAAGGATCCCCGGGGCTGAGAGAACAGGGCGGCCCGACACCGAGGCGGAGGAGGGAGGGACCTCCACCTTGGGACGAGACCGTGAAGGAAGAAGAGGCACCGAAGCAGGAGAAGTAGGAGGAGAAGCAACTACATCCTGGCGGACCCCCCTGGACAGAGTAGGAGGAGGGAGCAGAGGGCCAGCTACAGCAGGAACATCCGCGCGCGTAGAGGACAAATGAAGTGGACGTCTTTTGTGCAGGGGAAGCGGGCGGAAGGTAGTAGAGCCCCTATCCGGAGAGGCCAGGGGAGGGCGTACAGGGGCAGAGACGCTAACCCCGGCCTCAGGGCGAGAACCATGACGAGGGCGACGGGCGGAGTCAAGGTGATCAGGAGGACGAGGAGGGGCAGTAGAGGACGGGCGACGAGGAGAGCGAGAGCGTGGACGGAGCTGGGGATCCTCCCGACGATGTGACGACCGACCACGGGACTCAGGGAGGAGGGCCCGAGCAGGGAGAGGGCCAGGTAAACGGCCTCCAGACGGGTCAGGGATGCCCAGGGCGACGCGGATCCGGTCGTCAACAAAGGCCGGGGAATGGTGGCCCACAGTCCTAATGTGGTGGGAGACCACCGCCCACACAGACTGAAGGGATGCAGAGGCCACTGCCGCGTCAGAGGAACCAGGGTGATGGTCCACCACATCCACCAGGTCCATACACGGGCCACACAAAGCAGGGAGGTAGGCCGTAGAGGACACACATTGAGAGTGGCGTAAGCAGGACCTGTGACATTCCAAGCACAGGGAGCCACAGCCCTGGCGAAAGCAAGGCATCCCACCTGCAACGGAAGAACACACACCATAAGCAGCACGTTGACGGAGTAAGTGAAGATAATGTCCAATAAAAACCAGGGAATGAGCATGGGTAAACAGGAACACACATGCAAACTGGAAGTCGTACTCACTCTAAACCGGGAGCACCGAGGGAGGTGAGGAGGGCGGGTGAGGCGGAAGAGCACAAGCAGAACCTGCAAAGATGGAGAAAGTGTTAACCACCACTCAACACCTCACATGCAGGGTCCATAACACCAGGAAAGTGCATACACCAATATAGTATCAGGCAACAAGACGACACAAAAAAGGTCAACAGTGAAAGCCAACTATAACCGCAAATTTGCGGGCCAATGGAGGCATAACCGTACTGACACAACCCCCCCGCCTCACCGCGAGACCCCCCAGCGATCTCCGCAAATTTGCGGGGAGCTGAAACGTCCCAGAGGACCGAATCGAGCACTCTGCAAATTTGCGGGACCGGCCGAGATGGTCCGGCGCCGAAAAAGCGAGAGGAGCGTCTAGGGAATACCAAAAGAGGCCCAGAAAAAAGCGTCATCTCCTTATGAACTCCAAGCGACGATGGCCATCAAGCTGAGCAGTGTATTCCTTGATAATATCCTGACTCAACCGGTCAAGGGAGAGGCAAGGAAGACACACCAGGGGAGAGGAGGCACATCCCCCAGGAACCACCCAACCCACAGAGATAGAGCAAAGCGCATAAGGAGAAGTGGCAGGAAGGGTGGTTTGGCACAAACAGGGGCCCCCGTAGGGTACCCCAGGATTGGGCAAAAGGGTATGAAAGGATGGAGGTGAAAACAGTAAGGGAACATAAAAACCAGTAAATGAAACTGGCGAGAAAAAGGGTGGCCTAGCCGTGAGGAGAGAATGTGTCAGGGGCGAAAAACCCTGTGGTGTGAGGGAGGGACCCCCGTGGGGTACCCCTGGAATTCACGAACCACCAAGCGCCCAGGCCCTTGAGACACAGTGAAGGCTCGAAAGGGGGGACTCGGGAATAACGCTAATAATGCGGCCGACACAAACCCTACAAACAGCACCGCCACCACGAAATCTCAGATTGTGAACCAACTGTACACCTAGGCTATGAAAATATGAAAACTCATAGGGGCATAGCAATTCCTGAATGAGAAACAAGCTAGGCTAAAATAAGCTAAAAGCTAAACTATGCCCAGACTAACAGGAAAAAAGAATATGAAAAGAGAAAGGAATGAAAAACACACACGAGGAACGCCAGGCGCCCCCGTACCTTCGGTAGCTATTTCCACACGCGTCTCCATTAAACACACTGAGGAGCCCATTTACGTGTGCCCTAGATCACGTAACATCTGTCTAACAAAAAGAAGGCCAGAAAAGCCGAAACGAACCTAAAACAGGGTGAATTGAAGGAGCACAACAAAAGCGGACTCAACAATGGCGATGCGTGAAAAAATGATGACAAGAGAGGGTCGCTCATGCGCACGTTCGACAGGGATCTGCGCATGACGGAATACGGGATGGGCCTTGAGCGGTAACTAAGGTAAACCCCTTTTTCTTCTCTTCTATGCTTTTTTTTTTCACCTTCGGTGGTAGTTTTGGTTAATGTACAACGTCTCCTAGAGCAAGATAAGGAGTAGACTCTAGACGTTTTCTTTTTAACCGCGGTTGGAATGACGACATAGCAGTCAAAATAGACAAGTCGTCATTGCAATTAGGTTAATAGCCTTGACGTTGGATTTGCCAAGACTACTAACAAATAGCGCTCCCTCCTCCTCTGCAGAGAGTACAGTTTTAGCTGGGTTAGTCTTTCCCAATAGTTGAGGTGTTGTACTCCCTGGATTTTGTTGGTGAATGATCTTTGAGGGGCTTCTAGGGCAGCTATTTCCTGTACAGTATTTTGTGTGGAGACCATAGCTGGCAGCAGTACTCCAGTCTTGGGAGCACAAGGGACTTCCACAGGGTCTTCATACAAAGCTCTTCTCGTGTGGTGAAGGTTCTTAGTATCCACCCACTCATGTTTCTGGTTGCTTCGACTATTTTGGTGACATGGTGTGTGAAGGTTGCATCGCTACTCATTTGGACTCCCAGATCTTTAACGTGGTCTTTGGCTATAATTGGCTGGTCATTGTAGAAGTAGGTGCTTTGTTGTTTCAGGGTTTCATTTGTTCCGTACTGTATTAGTTCAAATTTGTCCCCGTTAAGGACCATATTATTTGTTGTTGCCCAGCTTAGTACGGTACTTTATTTAGGTCCTCTTGGATTTTGTTTGAGTCTTCAATTTGTATAATTTGCTTCTTTATCCTGGTGTCATCTGTATGGCTAATTTAGATAAGTGGACTGTATATTTGATATTGAATAAATATTAACCATATAGAAATATAATTACCTTTTGATGAACTCAGCTGGTGAATGGAGGATGGCGGAAAATAGGCTAGATAACTGGAAGTGGTTAGTAAACAAAGTATGAAAAGAGGCTACAATAGGCTAGGATAGGCTAGATATTTACGTTAAGTTGTGCTAATTAACAAAGATGATGATGTAGTGACTATATGGAATATGAGATGAAAAGTGAAGCGAAAACACCTGGTGAAATAACTAGAAGAAAGAAGGCTTAGCGTGTGTAGCTGGGACGGAGGTTGGTTGGAGAGTGCGCGAGCGCGTTATGTTCGTCTCTGTCGTGACATACCGCCCACGCGCATAACATATGGAAAATGTATCCCATCTTCTTTACAATGAGATACTTATAAACAATCTTAAATAATACACACATATATATATATATGCGAATTATAATCCTACAATACTTTCCCATATACTATTATAGAATAATATATTCTACCCAATCCTGGAACGTTCGACCAAGGTTATGGAAGCGTTCAACTTAAGACTACGGAAAGATACGTAACGCTACATCAACCCAGATTACGTAACATCGAGACTGTTCATACTAGTTTGAGTACACTAAGTATGGACAATCTGCAAATGAGGTTGTCGTTGTTGTCGTTGTTGTCGTTCCCCAAGCTGCCTGGCCGAACAGCCCCAAGGCCCCGAGCAAGGCCAACACCATAACAGAGCGCCCCCACAGAACCCTCCCTGCCGACCACAATAAAGCCTGGGTGACCGAAGCCACTCCATGACGGGGAGCTGAGGAGGGTGCGGAAACGCCCGGGAAACCAAAGCCCCACCCAGGGCCCTGTGCCCCTCAGCAATTATGAAGAGAAAGTTGAGGGGCAAAGGAAAAATGTGACACTTTGGCTTCCAATCTTGGTAGATTGGGAGGTCAATCCACGGAAGAGACGTCGTCACTTGAGATCTAGAAAATATATAAGTAAAAGGAACAGTCAGAGTAAGCTATGGGTATGGCAGAGATCGCTCAGGTCTCACTCTGATAGACCAGCCCATCACCAAATGAGGTTGCTTCGGAGTGTCTATGTCATTTATGTGTATTATGAAGAGAAGTGGGCCAAGTACGGAACCCTGCGGAACTCCACTCAAACCTGGCTAGGGTCGGACAACTCTCCTTGGACTGACACTTGCTGAGTTCTCCCCGTCAAGAAACTGTACTGTACATAAGAGTGAGGAATAACAGAAACAATATCCATCAACCTAAAGGTATTTTCTATTGATGAAAAAGTACCGTATCGGTAGCAAATATTGGATTTGATCCTTAGTGGACTGAAAATAGAAAAACTAACTGAATTTTTGAAGCATATGGCTTCGGGTAGGCTACAAATTGATTGAGAAAAGCAGCACAAGTCCATATTAAGTCAAGGGCATTAATAGACACTAGAAAATGGGAAAAAATAATGTCGGTATGTTTTCTGAAAGATGTGATTGCATTTGGTACCGGTAATAATCAAATGGACCACAAGATTGTATTTCCCTTGAATTTTGTTATTTGTTACTCTCTTTCTGAAAAGGAGAAAGAGCAAATGCATTTACATAGGAGCTACCGGTACCCTCTCAGAGACGGATCTCATCTCACCCTGGCCCCTTCGGGGGCTCGAGCATCTGGATAGCTTCGGTCTACCAAACTCGGGACTGCTCGGCCAGACAGTCTGGGGAACTACTACAACAACAACATAAAAACTTAGATAGTGCATGAATAGTTATGAGTTGTTGGTTTTCTAACCCCTTCAGCATGATGACATAATTTGTATAATACAGTACAGTATTCTGGTTACCCTACCATTAGACAATTTTCTAAATTCTACCTCTAGGAATCACAGTGGTAAATAGGATCTCAATAAACCCCATCAATAACACAGATCCTTCTTAAACTGCATAAAATAGTCACATTTTAGCCAGAATCAAAGGTAAAAAGATGTCATTGTGCTGAAGGGGTTAAGCTAAGAATTGGATTTCATAAGGGTTTTGACTTATAATCAGTGATTGTTTATCAAGGGCTGCTCTGATGTGCCTAGGATGAACATTATATTTAACCCTTTATGTACCGGTGCCCTCCTTTTAACTTTACTCTGGCTACTATTAGACGATTATATTCAGCTTGAAAAGGGCCTCCAGAAATAAAAAGGCATCAGCATGGTCGAGCTGATTACACTGTTTACAGACTACATTCACATCCACAGACATTCCAACAGTACAATAGTATTCGACATGCACCCCCACACACTATACACACCGGTGGACAGTTAGGCTTACAGTAAGTGACCCTCCCCTGTAAACTGGAATAAGTTAGATAATCGAATAAGTTGCCTCGGCAAATAGGAGCATAAGCAGGCGGTTTATTTATGGCCACTCTGGCAATAGATAGATAAATATACAGTACCGGTATTTAACTTGGCATGTATAATTTATAATGATTAATAAAAAAAAAGGACTCTGGTTTAGGTCTGGTTTTGAATAGTGTCTCGTTTGACAGCATAGCGTGGGGGGTGGCCAACAGAGGGACAGGAATAACACATGCAAGCATCAACAAGGCTATAGAACCAAGAACAAGAGGAAGTTCAGGACCCGGAAATTCAAAACGCTTGTGAGTTTGGAAGACCTTATGGATGGACTATTCGGGCTCCCATGGGGGTGTGAAGAGTATTGTTTTCTTACAGTAAGGTTATTCATATCTCCCAGGCACCCTATCAAGGAGGGTGACAAACCGGGGCATTGTTGATTTTGGAATGAGTTGATTGTGAGAGGGAATACAGTAAAGTTGCATGAAATTACATTGTGTTGGTCATTTAATCACTTTCCGAGACATATCATAGTGAAAACTATCGTCTTCGAGCATAACTCTCTTGTATCTTTAATAATAATTATTAAAAACAAAGGACTTATCTTTGGGGTTGGATATGAAAAGTCTCTTGTTTGCCAGCCTGCTATCAAGCCATATTCTTTGCTTGACTTATCACTTTCTTGCAGTTGACTTCTTGATTAAAATTGACTTCAACAGAGTTTGTCATCCACCATACTTCTTATGGATGATTCAGTATTTAAAGTGGATGTGTATTTGTCACTTTTGTTCTATAATCTCACTTATTTGAGGAAGATGTCTGGCAGTGCCTTATTTGAATTTGGGGTGGCCACTGAGGCTTCCTAGAGGTTCATAACAATATAAACATCATTGCTCTCCTACATACAGTATTTGCCCTGGATTGTTTTGTTTATATAACAGTTTGCTCGTAGGGGTAGGCCTAGAATGATGTTGGATCAGGTACTCGTAGGGGTAGGCCTAGAATGACGTGGGATCAGGTACTCCGTTCCGATCTCAAAATAAAGAACTTTAAAACAGAGGCAGCCCTTGACGGGGACGCCTGGAAAGCCGCCATTTAGGACGTGAGACTGTAAACATATTCTCTGTGGACAAAACGGTATTTAAACTTGTATGTATGCATGTATAGCTTGGTGTAGGTGGTAACATTGGAAGTCATTCACGGGAGTCCCGGGATCGATCTCATACTGGGTGGGGTTATTTGACACTCACCCCCATGGCCTCCTAACCCTTCTCTACAATGGCGGATATCAGTGGTGCAGTAGACCAGTATCACATTTACAATGTGAGTGCTAACACCTGATCAACACGGTTGAGCTGATTACACTGGATACAGACTTTATTCACATCCACAGCTGTTTCAACAGTATGATAACACTGCACAATAATGGGCAGTTGGACTATGAGCTTTTTCAGAATGGCAGCTGGCATGAATAGGCTAGATGGGCCAAGTAATAGGGAAGTGTACGAGTCCTTTGGAATGGAAGAGCAGGCTTTGGGCATTGATTGTGGTGTGGTTGAGTGGATAAAGAGAAGTACTTTGAGGTGGTATGGTCATGTTCAGAGAATGGATGAAGACAGAATGCCAAGAAAGATATATGGGAGTCAGGTGAGTGGAACCGCTAGTAGTGGAAGACCACCTATGGTATGGGAAAAGAAAGTGGAAATATATATTGAAGAAAAACTTCCACGTAGTGGAAGGGGCATTGTGGCACGGGCAAGGGAGGCATGTCTTGACAAAGTAGCTTGGAGACGTTTCTGTCATGGCCATCCTCTAGTGGGGGTTTCCCAGGGGGAAGCAAGGCGTCGGAGATGATGATGATGATGATGGACTAGTAACTCTCCCCCAAAACAAGCAAAGACTAACAAATTGTCTCAATGGAGGCAATTCATTTGTCGCCACTCCCTCGGGATCAAGGCGTCTGGCAGTACAGTACATAGATAAATAGACATTACATAGATTCTCAGATTTAAAGAAAGTTATTGTTTGAGCAGTGAGTCGTCCAAGATATAATAAAAGTAAAACCACCCAACGTTGAATTTCCATGAACATTACATATTGTAATTTGATATGAGCTACTACACTTTGCACACCAGTGACACCAAGTTTTGCATTTTACTGTACATGTACTGTACACCTAATTCTAAGTTACCTACATTTTTTTCTTCTATTTTTAAATGTGAATGAGTAAAATTAAAATCAGTACCGGTGGTTTGCCATAAAATCTTGCTCATAATTTATATAATTTTAAGTTTCTATAACTTTCCCTTGACTGTCCTTATTATGTGTTCAAAATAGCTGTGACTAGTACTATTTGTTTCACTTAGACATTTTGAGTTACTGTCCCTCTCTACAATTCACACACGTTATCGTCAATGTTATTGGCAAACTTGATTTTAAATGTACATAGACTGTACTGTACTTTGTACAATATATTCCTACCAGTAAATTACACAGTCCTCAATATAGAGTTAGAGTTATTATTTACAGTTTTCTTCATGTCATTGGAAGTTATCAGATGGCCAAAACAATGCTAGGTTATGTAAATTGTCCTGTATTCCATTTCACATTCATTCTTGTATTAAAGCCAAATCGGCCCAGTTTGACACCCTGTTGTAAAGTACAGTATATTATTGGATTTGCCTGTGATGACAGCCTGATATATCTCACCACATTGGCTTAGTCCAGCTTGTCAAGGTTGTATGTGTAGTGAGAAGTGCATGTTGAATGTTTATGCTCTGTACTGTTAGAATGACTAAGGTTGTGAATTTAATCTGTCTGTAACTGTTATAACCAGCACGATCATGCTGATCAGGTGCCTGCAACATGCAACTTTGGTTTACTGCACTTCTGATGTCCAATATTACAGAGAGGGTTTCAGTCTCTCTCTGCAATGGCAATGTTGGCGATTGTATAATATCTTCAGTGGCTAGTGTCATGTTACTTCAACAGAGATCAATCTCACAACATCCTACTTACAAGTCTAGAACACTTCTCCTTCATACATACTTTGTGATTGTGTTGCTTATTTAGTGAACCTTTTCGTGTACAGAATGATGTGTTGCCACTGAACCGAGGGCTGACCACTGAACAGCTGGCCGACTGGATCTTCCTCATTGACTCACTCAACTTCAACTTTTGGACACCCAATGGACAGCCAAAATTCAGTGTTACACATAAGGGGAAGGTTAGTACGGTATCAGTCATTTGTAATGTTTGTACCGTACTGTTATCACTACCGGTAGCTGATTTGAGAGTGGTATTTGTAGATCCCCTCCTATTTTGTTTTATTAGTCTGATGCTATTAAGATGTTTCACCCCATATTTTTGCGTAATGCATAATACTGTATAGAATAAGTGTAACTTAAGCTTTTTCAAATAAATTATTGATTTTTTTTGGTGGGCTTAACAAATTGGAATCTGTTGTTCCCATGGAAATAAGCAGTTGCACATATACAGTATAAACAAAAGTTGTACCTTGCCTGGCTAGCTTTAGAGGTAACATATTGCCTAAAAAGTAACCAAGTGAAGATTACAGGTATGGCTGGGTGTTTATTAAAACTGACAAAGACTTCATCATTAAATTTATTAAATAAATAGTAGAACTACACCGGTACCTAATTCCTCATCTCATCACCAGAAACTAAGCGGGTACATGGCAATGGTATCAGCCGTGAACCGGGCCATAGACGAAGGTCGTAAGATGTATGACCCCCACTACTACGCCAAGCTCACTCTGGAGGACATCAAACACATCTTCCGCTCCGACACCACCTCCCAGATGCCCCTATTCGATGAGCGGGTTCGTGTCATGAAAGAGGTCGGAGAGAAGCTGATCCAGAAGTTCAATGGTTCCTTTGTCAATATCCTGAAGCAGGCTAACGGAAGCGCTATGAAACTGGTTGAGTTGGTGTCCAGCGAGTTTCCCTGCTTCAACGACGTTGCCGAATATGAGGGAGAAAAGGTGGCGATCTTCAAGCGAGTGCAGATTCTGGCATCCGATACATGGATGCTCTATCGTGGCCAAGGATTAGGAGACTTCAAAGACATAGACCAGATTACCATGTTCGCAGATTATCGCGTTCCACAGGCAATGGCCTACTTCGGAGCGCTGGAGTACTCGGACAGTCTGAATGATAAGATGATGAAAGAGCATATGTTCAAGACTGGTGATAGAGAAGAGGTGAGAATATTATTGTTTTTTTTAATAGGGATGAACAAAGACAAAATAGCTATTGAGGGATTAAAGAGGGATTCTATCTATCTATCTATCTATCTATTGCCTGACGCCGTGATCCCCGAAGGGGTGGCCACGAACGAACCGCCCCCATGCAACTCTGTCCCCAGTCAGTCGACGCCCCTACCCCCAACCAGCACCGGCTTCGTTCATATACTTCCTCACTCCATCCTTCCACCTCTCCTTCGGTCTACCTCTCCCTCTCTGTCCCTCCACCTCGCTCTCGTACACCCTCTTAGTCATTCTCTCGCTTTCCATACGTTCCATATGGCCGAACCATCTCAAGTTGTTCCTTTTCACACTTTCCAGCACATCTACCTCCACACCACACCACCTTCTTACTTCTTCATTAGTCTGTCTATCCCTCCATGTAACTCCGCATACACTTCTTAAGGGATTGAAGCGATATATTTTTTTAATTATGAAAACTTGGTATTTATGTGATGCAGAGTCATACTAGTTTCATATTTTCCCATTAGGTATCGATAAATCAGTTGCTAAGGGATTCAAATTATCTTCAGCTGAAATAAAAACCAACTGTAGTACTGTAGATGGTTCAAACATGTGGAGAAGATGGATGAACAAAGTTGTGTGAGAATATGCAAGTCTGTGAACGTGGGGGGAGCTGCACCAAGAATGTATGGATATCAATCGAATTGTGTAGCCTACACAAATAACAGGGATGAGAGCCATGTATTTGAAAGTTAAGTATTTTATCTTTATTAAAATGACTATCAGGCAATTTAATTCTCGTTTCCCAAAACAGGTCGAGATCCGCGGTTGCTCGATCCACGGGGTAGAACTGATCGTGGAGGAGATCAAGCGTGTGATGTCCGAGCGAGGGATGTCGTCTGCGGGGGTCAACAGCGGCAAAGTGGACTACTTCCTCTGGGACTACCGGATTAACAATGTCAGGGAGCTTGAGAAGATCCCCTACCATCGCGTCAGGTGTATTTTCTATTAATTTCAAAGTTTGTGGAGGTGGATTTACATGTAGGCTTATTCAACAACTATATTTTATTCAGTTTGGGAAGGATCTGTGGGAATAAATACTGTAGTAGTAATACTGTAGTAAATTCCGAGCCAGAAATATGATACTGTACGTTAGTTGTAATGACAGAGTAATGTAATAATGTTCCTGTACTTGTTATTACATTTAAAATTAGTGTATCCTATTGACTGGCTAGGAATATGGTTAAATTATAGTAATTAACACCAACAATGATGGGGGTTTGTCTATAAATATGGGCCACATTCTGAAAGATCTAGGTAAAAGCCTAAAAATTATAGGTGTTTGGCACTCTTGGACATGATTGAGTGAGGTTTTACAGTACAGGCTCTCCTCACTTACTCATTGGAAATTGTTTTATTATTGTATTGTTCATTAATTAGGGAACAAACTTCACTTTAGTTTTTATGCTTCATTATTAAGTTATAGGCAAAAATGTCCCGTATTAGCAAGAAATAGGAAAAACAATAGTTTCACTTAAAGTAGTTTCATTTAAAGTCTTGATTGACTGGAACGTAACTACTGTACTGTACAATTTTAAGTGAGGAATTACTATAGGCTACTATAGTTTGCACTAATATCAGCAAATAACCTAAAGGTACCGTATACATACATAAATTTCAGTTAACAAAATTCATAATAAAGTTACATTCTCGGGCTGACGGATAATAGCTCTTGAATAAAAAAATATGGAAAAAGCAGATACCTGTAAGTGAAGTAGCCCTATCGCCATATCATCGTGTCAGGTGGATTTTCTATGAGTAGGCTATAAATGATTCTTAGCTATATATTATATAATCTATTTATTACAAGTAGGTCAGAAAGAGTGATTTTAACCTTTTGCAGCTTAAAAAGAGCTAGAGCAAACAGGATATATATTTCCACATCTATTTCCTGGTCGACTCTTCCCTTATAATACATTTTTTAGCTTGATTGTTCAAGTTCTTTTTGAGTTAGAAGAGGTTAGATGTCATGATATCTGGCCTACTTATAATTAATAGACTTTAGTTTGTCATATGCTATTTTGTGAAGCACATTTACTATTGAGATTAGTAGTTCATAGCCCTGTGTATTTTTATTACCGAGTTGGTTTGAGTGTTCCTTGTGGTTATACTTTTCATCTTTATTTATAACTTAGCACTCACAATGTTTGCTAGTTGAAAATATAGTTAATATTAATTTGGTTTATGTTTATACTGGTCGCTTACCTGCCATTTGGTACAGTACCGTATTGTACTGTTCTTCTGTGCAGTCAATTTATAACCAAAATGTCACATGTTAATGCTGTCAATATGATGACACGCTGGGGGAAGTTTAGAGAGCTGTTGCCACTCCTGACTATGAGAGGACTCCCATTGCACCCATTGCACGAATATGCCTCACGCATTCTACTGCGTGTCTTACAAGGCGACTAATAGGGGTGATGGCGATAGACTTGTGGACCAACAGCCATTACTATGCAATAAAGTCTTTATCTTAGCACTGTCTTGGTATGGCACTGCTGAGGCTGGTGGGGTGCAGCTAGGTGCCACAGGGGACTGAATCTTACCTGGGCGCTGTTTGGCACCACACCTGTGTCAGCAACAGTGTTTGCATGTTGGAACAGTGTTGGGGCAGGACTTTATTGTTCTATAATCCAATTGGAAATTCCCGGCGCGACCGAAGCCGCTCCAAGGACCCGTGCCCCCAGGAGGAGGCAGGGGAATACATCCCTCAACTCACCATAAACAACACACCCCTAACACATACACACACACCCAAAATCCTAGGAGTAACATATGATACTCATATGACATTCAAACAGCACACCACAAATATTAAAAAGAAACTGACACCCAGACTTAACGCCCTCAGGTCACTTGCTCACACAAAATTTGGACACAACAAAGAAACCACCTCCACAGTATATAAACAATACATAAGATCAGTGATGGAATACGCAAGCCCAGCCTGGGCTTCTAACCTAGTTGAAACACATCATAAGACCTTACAGACTATTCAAAACAAAGCCCTAAAGATCATTACAGGCTGCACAGCTACTGCACCCACAGATCACCTACATCAAGAAACCAAAATCCTCAAAGTCAAAGACCATCTGGTCATGAGAGGCACTCAATTCCTGGCAGCAGCCTCCACGAACCAGGACCACCCACTAAACTACATGGCAACACACCCACAGACACCAAGAAATATCAAAACAACACCCAGCACACGGTATCACACACAATTACTATCCTCTCTCCCTCCCTGTCCACCCCGAACCAACTTCCAGAAGCACATCCATACTCGCATCTCTCGCCGATCCATCCACTCACTCACAGACACCACGCAGCTGCAAGCACGACCTCCCGAAATCCATCCTTCCGAATCCTCCCTTCCTCGCGAGGACAGAGTCCACCTGGCCAGGCTGAGATGCGGACACCATCCAGCTCTCCTGAGCTATTAGAAGAGACTGGATGACTCCGTCGTCGACGTCTGCCCGGGATGTAACACAGCACCCCATACCATTAAACACATCATAGAAGACTGCATTTCACACAACCACTTACACCAACAACACAATCTACACTCAATGAGAGCTCTGTGGGAAAACCCGATCGTGGCCATGGCCTTCCTCAGGGACTCGGGGCTGTTCGGCCAGGCAGCTTAGGGAACAACAACAACAACATAATCCAATTGCCTAATATACAGTAGAGTCTTGTTATGGTGCTGTCTTTTTGTAACACTTAAGGCTGGTGTGGTTGCAAATACTGCAGGTGCAAGTTCTGCATGGAGACTCTGTTGAGTCTTGCTGAGGCATGGTTAGCATTATACCAACATCAGCCACAGTGATGACTTGGTGGGGCAGTGCTGTGGCAGGACTTTATTGTACTACATTACACTCCAACTACTGAAAGGCAAGCCCGTCTGAGCCATTACAATGCATGTAATGGAAAAATTACGTTAAACCATTGTATGTATGTATGTATAATGCGATGACCTATACCTCGGAGACGTGGCCAGTTAAAGCGGAGGATACCAATAGAATGGAACGGAATGAGACGAGAATGGTGGGATGGATATGTGGGGTTTACCTCAGGTACGGGGTATCGAGCGAGGAGTTAAGAAGGTGTCTGGGCATTAGGAGTATTAGTGATCCGCATGAGCTGACTTGGTTGGTTTGGACACATGGAGAGAATAGATGATCAGAACTGGGAGAAGAAATGCCGAACTGTGAACGTGGAGGGAGCTGCGCGTAGGGGTAGACCTAGAAAGACTTGTGATCAGGTACTCTGGTCCGATCTCAAAATAAAGAACTTGATAACAGAGGCAGCCCTTGACAGGGTCGCCTGGAATGACGACATTTAGGATGAGAGACTGTAACCACACTCTGTGAATGAAGCAGTCTTTAAACTTATATATATGTATGTATGCATGTAATTTAATCCTTCTCTTTAGGTTATCCTAACCCATGAATTGCAAAAATTCTTTGTGAAGGTATGGGACCAAATTGTGAGAATGATTCTGAAATCCAGGATGTCATTTGACCTTCCAGCTTTTTCAATTGACCCAGAGTTAGTGGGATAAGTAATTATCACTTAGCCCAATCATTCTTAGAGGTTTACCCATGATTATTCGAGGTCCACCCTAAGTCGAGTAAAATTATCTGACAGTAGTATTTATAAAATATAGAAACTGCCATATGATGAAGGGATTATCTATATCTATAGCCAGACGCCTTAATTCCCAAAGGGGTGGCCAAAGCGTCTAGCAATAGATAGATAAAAAAGAAGGTACAAATCATTTGAACTACCGTAAAACCGGGTCGCTTCGGACTTGGGTCGTAACTTCGGATATTGGCGATAATAAGTAATTAGCCATTGTCATTATATAATGGAAACACTTTTTATTGGGTTTTTTTTGTGGGGTCCGTTTAGAGAAATGGCAAAGGAAGAGCATGTAAAAGCCCTAGGGAACTGACATGAGTATATGTACACGAAAAAAATATATATATGACGAAAATTTGTAAATTTTTCGCTACCCTGCCAAACTTCTATCACCCTGAAGAAATTTGTTTTATGAATGATGTTGTGACTGATATAATTTTGTAGTAAAATTACCAGAGACAACATCCACCAAAGGAAATTTGTTTCACTTGTATAACACTCTAGCTAGAACACTATATATAGGTTATATTGTGTTTTCCAAAAAAAAAAAAATGGTAACTTCGGACATGGAACAAACAAACCGTTTGTTATTATTTGCCCTATGAAAATAATTCATAATACTTGTCCATCATTAAAATGGTGGTTAACCCTTCCTACCCGGCCTGTCTTACCTAAGGACGGTCGCTCGTACCCGGGCGAAATGGCTGAAAAACGTCTAGGCCTAGGCTACCGTATTTATGTTTATTTTCACTGCTAGAACTTTCCCACTCATCTATAATCGTAGTGCGGTTTTCAATCTGTATTTTGGCGTTAAGTAGAGCTCTGTAAGTCAACTGGTTCAGTTGTGATGACGATTTCAGTGGAGCAAATATTGCAGAGATGTTGCCAATATGGGGGCTTTTCAGACACTAATTTCGTCTGACGTCAGAACAATAACATTGAAGAGTCTTCTCCTTCTTGTTTTCGGAGGTGCGGTGACGCAACGCTTGGGTTTGTTGACATACGTCGTACGCACGGCGTTCAGACCAAGCTTAATCTACATCAGTCACAACCATACACATAATTATGTCTTTTTATCTACATGCTTTCATTAATTTCATTTGGGGGTTATAAGTGTTAAGAATGATATTTCTTAATTTAATAAAAATTGTGATGATAATGTTGCGTATGTTATTAAAACCCAACTATATAAGACCTTGTTACTTACAAGAAACCTTAATAATAAGAACAATAACATTGATAATGATCTTAGGTCTTTTAAGGGTCTTTTTAAGTCAACTGATTGAAGGGATTACTGTGTTGAGGTTGTGTACCGTTACAATACTATCATATCGGTACTACTGTACTATGTGACATACCGTAAAACCGTGTAACTTCGGATATTTAAAAGTTTTTTTAACGATATCTCCTGACTGTAAACACATTATAGAGATATAACTAGGTCAAGTGATGTGTGGTGATAGTGCGCGGTAATCCAGGAAGCCTCCTAAAATGATCCCCCATAATAAGAGAGCTATCCTTATCCTAAATGGTGTCCGAAGTCATCTTGAAAAGTGGCTGACTTCGGACATGTATGGATAACTTCGGACTTACAGTGATTTCTTATGGAAAATGATTGCCAAGAAAGCTGGGATAGCTTCGGACAAGCGGAGGGGAACTTCGGACGTACGTTCGTGGTTTTATTTCATTAATTTTTCGGCTCCTACTATTTTTTATGAATATTTTATTATTGCTGCTTATTCCTGTCCGATGTCTTACTGGAAAATGCACAGTCAATAATTTTAGGCCTGTATAATTAGTATAGAAGGGGGTTGTTGTTGTTGTTGTTGTTGCTGTTCCTCAGGCTGTCTGGCCGAGCAGCCCCAAGGAGGGGGTTATATAGGATGTTTAACAAATATTCTTTTTGGATCTGTTCTCGTTAGGCATTGAACTCACTCTTAGAAAATATTGAGCAGGAAAAATAACCAATGCTGTCAAATCAATAACTCAAAAATTAACTAGGCCTAGTGAAAATATATAGGTATGTATACTCTCACTGCATATACATTTTTATGAATTTGAGCATTTTTATAGGTATAACGTATGTGTTGGTGTTTCTTACGGCAGATAATATTTTTTTTGGACAAGATATATGCCTCTCCTAATTCATATATATTATATATCCAGAATTATCCTAAATACATAAATCGGTTTGCATATTATATTTTTATGGGTTTTTGGAGTCAGAGAATGATTATTTGATCTTTAACCCTTCCTACCCGGGCTACCTTAGGTAAGGACAGCTCTGCAGAAGGGCCGCTACCTGGCCGTCCTTACCTAAGACGGCAGCTTAATAGCCTAATTAAGGTTAATGCTGTGGCTGTGAACACATTTATATGAATATGGCAATGGTATAAAATATTTTGGCATAAATGTGTTCTTAGTACCCTACAATAATTATATATTTTCATTTGCTAGTTAGGGTACGAGTACCAATGGAGACGCATTGCCCAAAGGAGACGCACTTGAAACAAAAAAACTTGCACAGGCATAGGATGAGTAGATAGATGCATGAATGGTGGGCCAAAATATTCTTTAACTATCACCTAATATGCTCACATAGTACCAGCTTATTATTTTCATATGTTATTGTGTGAGATGAGATAACTAAAAAAAAATCATGTTTTCGCAAATTCCTTACGAAAACCTAAGGATTTTTTTTTTTTTTTAAAGCTAAATTTCTTACAGTTCCCTAATTTGAATCTCGTTTCTATTACTGCAGGTTGATAGTGCATGAGTTGAAGTATAACACTGCATGATCAAAAGGCTTTTACTTGCACGGCTGAAGGGGGGTGAGGGTGCGTCCCCATAGGTCCAGCAAAAATAGTAAAATCCAATGGAGACGCATTTTTTCAAATTGATGCCAGAAGGTCGTACACCACACTGGTAACACAGCATACTCTCCTCTATGTCTGGTATAAATAAGGTTGAGTTTCCTTCACCATTGACGAAGCTGCCCTAACTAGAACCCTGGGCCCCTATAGAGACGCACACGTCTGCTTAGGGTAGCCGGGTTGCGTCTCCTTAGGTCCTTGTAAATGTGTGTTTATTTTGTTAACATTATTAAACATAATAACCTTTTCTTTTATCCTGGGTGAAGGAAACTCTACCCTAATTACACCATACATAGTGGGGAGAATGGCTTTCTACAAGTGAGGTATGGCAACAGTTTGAAAAATGCGTCTCTATTGGACCTCCAGAATTTTTTGCTGGCCCTAAGGAGATGCACCCCTTTTACCCCCTCAGCAATTCAAAATCACAATAAGCATGTTCTTGCCAGCAGTCAGATGTTTGTGTGGGCCCTGTCAGCCTAGTGATGAAAAAATAGACTATATTTCCAGGCCCTCCGCCCATTTCCTATCCCTATTTTCCCCAAATATGCCCGGGTTGGCGACTGGTGCTTGATTTAAACCTCGTATTAGCATGAATGTTACATATATAACTTCCCTGCATCCTCTAAACTGTTTTGTTATTGGCCTACAATGAGCAATTAGTATGTTTAGTAATATTTTATGTCTCTCTAATAATATATATTATAAGGCCTATGTCAGTCCGTTTTATTGCTTTAGCATTGTCAACTTACAACCAAAAGTACCAGGCTTTCTTTCTGGTACCCATGAGGTAAGTACTTATATCATTTTATGTGTGTTTTTGTGTTTTAAACATACCTGCGTCTCCTTAGGTCCAGGGGCGTCTCCTTATGGTTTTGTGAACATATGGAGACGCATCTCTTATTTGTCTTCTCTCTCTTAAAGAATAAGAGATACAAGATTTTTTTTGATTTGCTTTAAAAATATAGCCTTTTTGCTATTTATCCCCCCTACCCCCAATTTTCAATCTGTTATAGGTTGACAGAAGCAACTCGATAACAAAAAATAGTGCCCATTTTTGCGTCTGCATTGGTACTCGTACCCTAAGTACAATATAATATTATTGTGTAGGAAAAGTCTTTATATAGTACTCACTAAAGGATGGCCGTAGCAGTAACACCTCTAGGCTACTTGGTTCAGACATTCTTCCTTAAGCCGGTATCACACGAGCGCTTTTTCCCTCAACATTTATCCTCAACACTGGTCTGGCAGCTTATGAGGTCAATATTTAATATACTGTATTTATTTTGCCTAAATTAATCCATCATCAGTCTAGTTTCCGATAGCAGTGCAAAATATTCCATAATTGTTGCCAGAAAAATGTTGATCATCGAATGTTGACTATAAAAGCTCTCGTCTGATACCGGCTTTAGCCAATACCACAAGGCTCCTTCCACTACCGGTATATGAAAGATTGTCTTCAATATATATTTTCCCCTTTTTTTCCCATACCATTGGTGATATTTCATTTCCAGCTGTCTCTCTCGCTTAACTTTCATGTATCTTTCTTGGCATTCTGGCATACAGTAATTATACTGTTTAACATTTAGAGTTCAGGGTATATGTATACCATATATAAAATAAATGTATATGTCCGATACTTCCCAAGAAACTTGTGTATTGGTAAATCAGAATTCAAAAGGGTGTTCCAGGCATTTATTATATACAGAATTTCCCCTTGGAAAAACGTATGAAATTGATAGCAATACAGTATGTTTCTATAATATACTTCCAGTACTAATGCATTCCTTCCTATCCCCTACAGGCTAGTGATTATACCCAGTCTACGGTTACTTTAGAGAGAGTTACACAGCAGATGATAGAATATACACACCTGGGATAGTAGAACACTTATCATTTAGTTTTGATGGACAGGAGATCTCAGGAGTCAGGATAGTAGGGGAATCTTCACTTGACTGGTAAGCTCTTTGGTGTTCTGTTACAGTAGTGTTCCGTAATTTGATATAGCATTTATGTAGACACAAAAGGATACTATTGTAAAGTAGTATGTGGTATTGCTTTTGAGAGACTGGATAATTTGTTGGAAGATGTATCAGGTATAGGTAGTGTCACTCAAGATAATTTTCGGTCAATTTTGTAAGACAATTGTACTGTAGTGGTTTTGTGTTCTTATATTTCTACATACAGTAGCGATTTTGACAAGTTCTTTTGTCTTTATATTGTGTCGTCCTTGTTTTGGTTTGTTTGTTTTGCAAGTTTTACGTTATAATTTCAAAGATTTTTTTGCTCAATCGTTATTTCCACATACAGTACAGTAGTGATTTTGATAAGTTCTTTTGTCTTTATATTATGCCGTTCCTGTTTTGGTTTGTGTATTAGTTATAGTGTATATTATGATTTAAGAGTTGTCAGAATTCAGCCACCTAACCTATCCTACATTCATTCTACCGTAAAGATATACGCAAAATATTGTGAGAGTAAAATGGCTTGTTGATAATTACCGGAAAACGCGCTTATGTGACAGTGGCTTATTAACCTCTGAAGTGCGCATGGGGGGGTATGAGACACCACACTCCTGTGCTGATGTATTTGAGCTGTTCCCATCACTAACATCATTATTTTACCATAAATAGCATTAATACTTATCCATATGCACCTATTATAGGTTGATTATAAAGGTATTAAGCTGTTACAACAATAAAACAAGTGGAAACAGCGTTTGGATGGTCAAAATCGGCGATACAGGCCGGGAGTTACACAATGTATGGCTGAGGCAACCTCCCAGCCCACCACTTTTCTCCACCTCTGGAGAGAGACTGTCGATCGATACTCTCTCTCTCTCTCTTGCACTCGCTTGCTAACAGTGATGACAATGCCCTGCTTGCAACTCGCTAATGTTAGCACAAAAATATACCACAGAATAAGGGAATAACAGGGAAAATAGGTGATAACTGAAGGAGGTGGGGAAGGAGGGGAGGTGGAGGAGTGATATTTGGCATGGGCCAGGGGCAATAAAAAATAAAAAAAATAAAAAAATAAAAACAAAAAATAATGTTTTTTTGGGTGTTTTAAATGGATTCTTTTTTCCCTGACTCTTAAGAGTCTTCCCGCAGTCCGCCGGGGGAACTCTTAAGAGTCTTCCCGCAGTTCCCGGGTTAAGGGGGATGGTTGTTATTTTTCTGGACCACCTTCTCCCTCATGTTTAGCCCCATTAGTTTGGCAATTTTATGACCTTTCACCCTATTTCTTTGTCAATAAGAGGACCTTTTCGTGCCATTTAGGTGCCGATATTTTCCTGGCAAGCAATAGTGAGCCTGTAATTTAGGAGAAACCGGCGGGACATTATTCTACCAAAAAATTTACAAATTTATCCACAAGGGGGATTATGTTTTTTTTTAAAGCTTGCTGGAGGTCTAGAGAGCAAACTTGAAAAATAGTGAATAAATAAACCGACCAGGAACAGTTAGATGTGTTTGAATTTGTGTTTTGTTTTTGTGTGTTCGTTGTTTTCTGTTGTGTTTTGTGTTGTCCCTATTCTTGCTCTGTCTTGAGTCGGCCACCCCCCAAAAAAAAAAAATAAATAAATAAATTAATTAATAAATAAAAATAGGAAAAGTGGGGATTAGGCCTGAGCATATAGATAGATAGATAGGAACAGTTAGGGGAGGAAGGGGTAAAGAATGGAGTAGGATTCACAGTAACAAATACCACATAGACTATTAATTCATATTCTCGCTCTCTCTCTCCTGCTTTGTTATCTGTTCTCATGCCATTTCCAACTCTTGCTATGCTTGTTATCTTTCTTCATTCTCTATATTCTTTCATCTTCATGATTTCATCCACTTATTACAGTATCTATAATTTATTTGTCCACTAAAATGTCTCTTATTACAGTATTTAAAAGCAAACAAAGATTACACCTAAATATATTAAGGAATACCCTGTTCTTAACATTAATCCTCCATTACAAACCCCAATGCACTTGAATAAATTATTGAAAGCATATGATCCTCCCGAGATTCAAACTCGGGACACCACACCCAGAACATAAGCATCTAAACCATTACACTACAAACTCAAAATGGACACTCATTTTCCGGCACGCAGTATGGGAAATCAGTCCTTGTGTTGAAGAGGTATCCAGTGGAACAAGTGCCCACATCAGGGGTGGTATTAAGTTCCGAGCAGACAAAGTATGACGCGGTGCAGAAGTTACACCGCGGGAAGTGTCCAATCTCCCGGCAATCAAAAGATATGAAGCAATCTTCAGGGGCGGAGCAGTCGTCCGGGAGAAAGCAGAAGGGGTTGAATGGGTTTGTGTCGAATACAAGATCGTAGGGACATGTGTCAGACTCTGCTGTTTTTCCCGCATCGGAGCACCTTAGATACTCGGTGTGGCAGAAGCTGGAACATTTGGCAAAGTTACCGGCTGAAGGGCAAGTGTAGGTCTCATTGCACTGGTAAAGGACAGCTTCGGTGCTTCCCAAGAGCATTGCCTGATTGGGGGTTAGTGACAAAATTTGTTAGCATCATAATTATTAGAGGTAAAAGAAGTTAATGTTAGAATGATTAGTGTGTTTGAATGTTTAGACTATGAGCCCAGGACCTTGACTTTACACACATGAGGTACTGTATTGTATGTACCGTATGTATGAATATACTCAGGCACACACCCCATTGCTGGGGGTGGCCGACACGAGACAGAGCCCGAACAGAAACAACATTTAAAGTTCCTATGCTCAGGGTTCGGGACCACGTTCGCGTTCCGTCGCCCGTTTCTCTGTCGTCGAGTAGGAGAATTATACAAGGGGAGGGGATTCCTAGACCCCTTCCCCCAGAAGGAAAAGTAGGACAGTAAAAGAGACAGACAGAAACAGCTAAGGTTGGGTAGAGGATGCCAAACCTCACTCGGGATAGGACCAGCTCTCGCCCAACAAATACCGATACTAATATCGGAATATACGGGCATATAGGGAGTAACATAAGGTATACAATAATGGATTTCTGTCAGGAACCATCTGCTGTGTGTTAACCCTGGGGACCTTAGAGTAGCCCTTAAAATAGGCCTAACTCAACCATTGGAGCTGCCAGTCAGAATATTTTCTATAATTTGCACAGTCATTCTTTTCAATAAGGTGATAGGGGGCAGTAGGTCCTTCAGATGCCCATAATAGGGCCTCAAAATTTTGAGCTAGCATAAACATTGGAAGCTGCCTATACTGCTGTTTGTGGATGATACAATTCTGATGATCAATAATGAATGGGAGTTGCAGGGTCTGGTAAATGAGTTTGGAACAGAGTGCGAAAAATGGAATTTGAAGGTAAATGTGGGGAAGAGCAAGGTTATGGTCTTCGAAAGGGGTGAAGTCACAGAGTGTGAGGTGAAGTTGAACGGTCAGGCTATGGAGATTGTCAGCTCTTTTAAGTATCTGGGCAGTGTGTTGAGTAAAGATGGGACTATGGATGAAGAAGTGCGGGAGAGGGTGCAACAGGGGAAGAGGGTTGTAGGAATGTTGAAAGCAGTAACAAGAAATAGAGTGGTCAGTATGGAAGTGAAGAAGTCCTTGCATGACAGTGTGGTAATCCCGACACTAACTTACGGAAGCGAAGCATGGACGTTCGGGAAGAGACTCGGTCCAAGAGTGAGAGCGGTGAAATGAGTTACTTGAGAAGTGCGTGCGGAGTTACATGGAGGGATAGACAGACGAATGAGGAAGTAAGAAGGAGGTGTGGTGTGGAGGTAGATGTGCTGGAAAGTGTGAAAAGGAACAATTTGAGATGGTTCGGCCATATGGAACGTATGGAAAGCGAGAGATTGACTAAGAGGGTGTACGAGAGCTAGGTGGAAGGATGGAGTGAGGAAGTATATGAATGAAGGCGGTGCTGGTTGGGAGGAGGGGCGTCGACTGACTGGGGACAGAGGTGCATGGGGGCGGTTCGTTCGTGGTCACCCCTTCGGGGATCACGGCGTCAGGCAATAGATATATATAGATAGATAAACATTGGAGGTACAGTAGTAGTTATAATTTATTTTCATATAAACAAGTACATCTCACTGAGTGTAAAAGGGACCATGCAAGACACTTTATCTGCTGTGTTGACCATGCCCTACATCCCTAATATATGACTACTGAACCCTCTGGAAGAACTGGTTTAAAGAAGATTTTGGATGTACTGTATAAGATGAACCAAGTTTAAATGAATTAGAATATCTCGCTTAATGTTAACTGCCCATGTGTTGGAGTGGTTAGTGTGTTAGGGAAGGTTAGTCAGAAAGGTTAATGGTTTTATAGAACTTATCCACTATTAGCCACACTCGACATTAGTAAAGCCTTCGATGCCATCCCCCGCCACAACCTAACAAACAATATCTACAACACAAACATGCACAACAACACAAAAAGGTGGCTGGCCAACTTCCTAGCAGGCAGATGTGCACACGTATCTTTTGCCGGTCAGTCATCTAAAATCAGAAACTTTCCAAACGGAGTCCCACAAGGATCCGTCCTATCGCCCACACTCTTCAATCTGTACATGCACGATATAACTACACCCAATACGCCCCAAATAAACTTAGCCTCCTATGCAGATGACATAACACTCACATGCACACACCATGACCCAAACAGAGCAACAGATCTCCTTCAACCCTATCTCAACACACTACATGGCTGGTGCACTACAAACAGACTTAATCTAGCCCCAGCCAAATCCACCGCAACCCTGCTCACAAGTTGGACAGGAGAACACGAATACATCCCTCAACTCACCATAAACAACACACCCTAACACATACACACACACCTAAAATCCTAGGAGTAACATATGATACTCATATGACATTCAAACAGCACACCACAAACAATAAAAAGAAACTGACACCCAGACTTAACGCCCTCAGGTCACTTGCTCACACAAAATTTGGACACAACAAAGAAACTACCACCACAGTATATAAACAATACATAAGATCAGTGATGGAATACGCAAGCCCAGCCTGGGCTTCTAACCTAGCTGAAACACATCATAAGACCTTACAGACTATTCAAAACAAAGCCCTGAAGATCATTACAGGCTGCACAGCTACTGCACCCACAGATCACCTACATCAAGAAACCAAAATCCTCAAAGTCAAAGACCATCTGGACATGAGAGGCACTCAATTCCTGGCAGCAGCCTCCACGAACCAAGACCACCCACTAAACTACATGGCAACACACCCACAGACACCAAGAAATATCAAAACAACACCCAGCACACGGTATCACACACAATTATTGTCCTCTCTCCCTCCCTGCCCACCCCGAACCAACTTCCAGAAGCACATCCATACTCATATCTCTCACCGATCCATCCACTCACTCACAGACAACACGCAGCTGCATGCACGACCTCCCAAAATCCATCCTTCCGAATCCTCCCTTCCTCGCGAGGACAGAGTCCACCTGGCCAGGCTGAGATGCGGACACCATCCAGCTCTCCTGAGCTATCAGAAGAGACTGGATGACTCCGTTGTCGACGCCTGCCCGGGATGTAACACAGCATCCCATACCATTAAACACATCATAGAAGACTACATTTCACACCACCACTTACGCCAATAACACAATCTACACTCAATGAGAGCTCTGTGGGAAAGCCCGATCGTGGCCATGGCCTTTCTCAGGGACTCGGGGCTGTTCGGCCAGGCAGCTTAGGGAACAACAACAACTTATCCATCTATCTATTAATATCCAAGAGGGGTTGGCTATGAATGAATTGCATTCATGTGTTTATCTTGCTCGTTTTTACATGGGGGAGGGTCACTTAGGGGGACAGTGTTTATTTTTGTGGGTCTATTTTTCTATATACAGTATTCATTTATTTATTAGTTTCCTCCCTAGACCTCCATCAAACTTTAAAACACATCCATTAGATCCCCCTTCAAGATTAATTTGTAAATTTTTCAGTAGAAAAATGTCACAGCCGAAGGCCAGTTCCTCTACAATTACAGGCTTGTTATCGCTCGCCAGGATTTTTTTTTTACACCTAAATGGCACGAAAGGTCTTAATATTGACAAACGTTTTAAACTCAAAACTAATGGGTATAAGCATGAAGAAGAAAGGAGACTAGGAAAACAGCCCATCTCCCCTGACTGCACATTGGTGTGTACTGTGTAGCCTTTTGTGTGTGGAGTTGCATGTGGAATACTATAGTACTATTGGAATGACTGTGGATATGAATGTAGTCTGTAACCAGTATAATCAGCTCAATCCTGCTGATCAGGTGCTAGCATATACTTATGTACATGCGACACTGGTCCACCACACTTCTAATGTCCACCAGTGCGAGGGATATGGAAAGCCATGCCTGTAGGTCAATGAACCTATGGTACTTCGGCTGGGGATCGAACCTGGGGCCTTCCTCACACGATTCGAGTGTGGTACCGCTTAGCCACGCTGAATCCCATAGAAATATATTATACAATTTACAACATGTGATAGAGTGCGCCAGTTGGACTAGATGATAGTTTGTCAGGCGCCTGGCCTGGGGAGCTGATGCATATGAAAGGGTCATGCCTGGATGTGAGGTGGGTGGGCATTGTGGTGTGCTCCGCTGCGTGTTTGTCTGCTGAGACCGGAACCTCTCCGGGAGGTCTGGGACTGGGGGAGTGCTGATGGCCCTTAGTAATCCTTGGTCTTTTCCTGGGCGACCTAGATGTGTGAATTTATATTTTGTTTTTTATGTTGTGTTGTGTTGTCCCTGTTCGGGCTCTGTCTCGAGTCGGCCACGAGTATATACATACAGTACATACATACAACAAATACTTTTAATATGAAAATGCATAGTAAAAGGTGTTTGTGGAATAATGCTTCCACATGGAAGGAGATGCTTCAAAGCATGGAAGAAGGGAGCTAGCAAGGAGGAATACCAGGCAGCTAAACAAACTGCCAAAAGAGTTATTTACAATGCTAAAAAAGGCATTAAGGACCTGGTCCTCGAACAAGTGTGTAACACTGACAATCCCAATGAGATCTTCAACCTAACTAGGCAAGTTAAAAATGACAGTAGGGATATTATAGGTGAACAGTGTGTTAGAAACGATAATGGGAAGATCGTGTATGCAGAACATGAAATCAGAGAAGCATGGAAGGCACACTATGAACGATTGCTAAATGTAGAGTTTGAATGGGATAAGGAACCGCTTAGTATCGAAAAACCAATATCTGCACCCCCTCCTTTGATAGCACCAGCTGTAGTGAGCGATGCAATCAATAAAATGAACAAAGGTAAAGCTTCAGGGTGCTCTGACATTGTTGCCGAGATGATAAAAGCCTCAGGGGAGACTGGTGTCAACTTAGTCACTGAGTTGATAAACACTATTATTAAAGATGAGAAAATCCCAGAGGATTGGCTCAAAAGTGTAATAGTAAATATATACCAAGGAAAAGGGGATGCGCTAGATAGAGGAAATTATAGGGGCCTGAAAATGCTTGACCAAATCATGAAGGTCTGTGAGGGAGTCTTTGAGGGTTTGATCAGGCAAAGTATCTCCATTGATGATATGCAGTTTGGTTTTATGCCGGGACGGGGTACAACCGATGCTATCTTCATAGTCAGGCAGATACAGGAAAGATACTTACTAAAAGGCAGGGATCTTTACCTTGTGTTTGTAGACCTGGAGAATGCCTTTGATAGGGTGCCTAGAGATGTTGTTCAGTGGGCTATGAGGAAACTTGGTGTGGAAGAGTGACTGGTGCGTGTGATAATGAAGATGTATGAGGATTCGCGAAGTGCGGTGAGGGTGAAGGGTGTACTGAGTGATGAGTTCGCAGTCCGTGTTGGAGTCCATCAGGGTTCGGTATTAAGCCCCCTCCTCTTTATTATGGTCTTGGAGGCACTGACTTAGAGTTTTTAGAGGCGGACTTCCGTTGGAACTGTTTTATGCAGACGATTTAGTCCTAATAGCTGACAGTATGCAAGATGCTGAGGCCAAATTCAGAGAATGGAGAGAGGGCATGGCGAGCAAGGGTTTAAGAGACAATATTAACAAAACCAAGGTTATGCATTGTAGATTGAGACGAGGCAATGTGGAAAAGAGCGGTGCATACCCATGTGCAGTGTGTGGAAAGGGTGTGGGCGTTAACTCAATTCAATGTAGCATCTGTCGATGTTGGGTACACCATGGGAGTAAGCGCTGTAGTAGAATAAAGGGACCCCTGCCGAAGGATAAGTCAGAAGTAGAGAAATTTGAGTGCGTAGTGTGCAAAGGCGAGCTTGTGTTAAATGATGATCCTGTGGCTGTGAATTTTGGAAATGAGTCATTGGAGCTGGTGAACAAGTTTTGTTACCTAGGAGATACCATCTCTGCCGGTGGTGGGGCCGAGGCTGCCACTGTTGCTAGAATTAGATGTGGCTGGGGGAAGTTCAGAGAACTGCTGCCAATCCAGACCATGAAAAGAATGCCTCTCCCCCTGAAGGCAAAGGTGTATGCCTCATGTGTTAGAAGTGCATAGACGTATGCCTCAGAAACATGGGCCGTTAAAGTAGAGGATGTCAACAGAATGGAACGTAATGAGATGAGAATGGTGAGATGGATGTGTGGGGCCAGGCTACAGGATAGAATAACAAATGTTGAGCTGAAGAGACATTTAGGTATAAAGAGTATTAGCGAGGTGATGCGTACAAGTAGACTGGGATGGTATGGACATGTGGAGAGAATGGATGAACAAAATTGGGTGAAAAAATGCAGGTCTGTGATTGTGGAGGGAGCTGCACCAAGGGGTGGACCGAGGAAGACCTGGGATCGGACTATTCGTGCCGATCTCAAATCCAAGAACTTGACAAGTGTAGCAGCCCTTAACAGGGTTGCCTGGAACGCCGCCATTAGGACAAGAGACTGAAACTGCACGTATGTGTGGAACACTCAATCTTAAAATTTTATGTATGTATGTATGTATGTATGTATGTAATTAGTAAGTTTGTTAACATAGTAAGGATTATAGTATTAAAATTTAATATATCTCACCGTGATTGCCAAGATTGTTAAGGCTCTTGTCTTTCTCATCATGCCTGTCTTCCTCTTGATCTTCTTGTACTGTATTGTCTTCCTTAGTCCTCCTCTAGGGCTGGCTGTCTTGTCCACCAGTATCTCTTGTTCTCAAATCCTCAGTTGAATTATCTTGTAGTGATGAATAAGTGTTGTCAATATTGTTCGTAGCTTACAAAATGGTTGTATATATTTCTTGCTTTTAGAAGTCTCTAAATTTTCCTTTCTCGATGCAGCAAATTGAATATATAGTAATATCTTTTATCCAGCTTTTCAAATCTTACAACTTCTGATGTCTTGCTCCTAGATAATTCAAGTTACTATGAAAGCAAGATCTCTCTTGTCTTATTTGCATCAATATTTCAGTCTTCTTCCAAAATCTTGTTTCTAGGGTGTGCAAGCAAGCAAGGCTTTATATACAGTAATATTTATATCAGTCATTACGGTGATGCCAATTGAGTTGTGAGAAAAACTTGAGAATAAGCAGATGGTAGAGAGATAATATTGGCTGCAGTGTTATGATAGATAAAGACAATTGTGAACCTTATAACTTTTTATAGTCGTTGTTGTTGTTGTTGTTCCCCAAGCTGCCTGGCCGAACAGCCCGAAGGCCCCGAGCAAGGCCAAGGCCATAACCGAGCGCCCCCACAGAACCCTCCCTGCCGACCACAATAAAGCCTGGGTGATGGAAACCACTCCATGGCGGGGAGCTGAGGAGGGTGCGGAAATGCCCGGGAAACCAAAGCCCCACCCAGGGCCCTGTGCCCCTCAGCAATTAGGAAGAGAAAGTTGAGGGGAAAAGGAAAAATGTGACGCTTTGGCTTCCAATCTTAGTAGATTGGGAGGTCAATCCACGGAAGAGACGCCGTCACTTGAGATCTAGAAAATATATAGGTAAAAGGAACAGTCAGAGTAAGCTATGGGTATGGCAGAGATCGCTCAGTTCTCACTCTGATAGACCAGCCCATCACCACATGGCTAGAACCCAATCCTCTCAGCATCAGCTAGGAAAGGCCCTAGAAAGCCATATCGTCAGTAAAGCACCATGCATGACCATATTATATAAATTAAAAGCAATGCATGGTTATAGTAGCAAAATATACATCTATAGTCGCTGACTATTCATTCTCGACTGTATCATGAAACTGTATCCAACCCAAGCAAGATCAAATCGGTCAATATACAGGAGGCGCTACAATATTGGTAAAAAATTAAGCTCAATAGCATGTGATTAAGCGATTTTTCTCCAAATTTTTGATGTAGGTGTCATTCCCAGGAAACTAACATAATACATATTATATGGATATTTACGTTTTAAGGGTTTGTTTACACTTCTTCTTTTTCGTCTTCTTCTGGGAGACCTCTTTTGCGTGACTGTCAGTCAACAACTGAGACATCTGGTGGCGAATGCAATGAACTATACTGGTGGCGTCGTGGCCAAAGTAATCACTCTACCTAATTCATACCAAGAGTACTCGAGTTCACTGACACGTGATGTCTATCGACCAATCAGGTGATGCCATGATTTGGAAAACAGGTGGCCCGGGATATAAGCTGTCAGTTTGACTCTGGCCAGCTTGTGTAGAGGGTGTGAGCCGATCAAAGCTTTTTCCACCGTCTTTAAAAACACTGAGGCTGCTTAAGACCTTTTCGCCTTCCAATAAGTGTAAACTGTCCAAAGTGCAATAACCAGTGTTCCAAATACAGCTGACGAGGACAGCTGGTTTTGAAATGCACATACACTTGTTTTACATGGACAAATTCGAAACAAAAATCCACCAGCTGTTGACCAAGATGAGTGGTGATCGAGCCTCCAGCGGCCAGCCAGGCAGCCCAGTACCTCCTCTGTTCATTAAGGTTAGTTGGGACAACATAAAGGAGCCGGACCACAGCTAAGCTCGGGAATCTTAATGGGTCATCGCAAAGTAACATAAAGTAAAAGATTTTTTCGCATAGGATTAAACTGGCATGCAAGGGCTAGTTGGTTATACTGATGTTTTGGACCGACAGTTAGCCCATCGATCTTTTTAGGCCTAATAGGTCC
Organism: Paralithodes platypus; assembly: GCA_032716605.1. Classification (NCBI taxonomy): domain Eukaryota; kingdom Metazoa; phylum Arthropoda; class Malacostraca; order Decapoda; family Lithodidae; genus Paralithodes; species Paralithodes platypus. The sequence goes on along the minus strand of CM064493.1, from coordinate 36,183,494 downwards.
GGTAGAGCATAGGCTATACATCATTGCTATATATGTCATTAACCCGTGGAGCCCCGGCTAGTTTTGTAATGTTTGCGCACCAGAACCCGGCTGGTTTTCAAAAAATGGTTTTATTCCAGAAACAATAGCGAATGGGTTAGGAATGAAGGAAAAACCACGAAAAACCGTTCAAAAAGCTTAAAAAATGGTCCTACAGAGCCCCCGAAAACGGATTTTACAAGAGTAAAAAATTGAAGGCAATTATCCCAAAAAACCAGGTTATTGCGCGCTCGCGCGCACGCACATGGACTTTGAGAGTTTTCAACCATCGGCACGGTTGCGTGGGATACGTACACAGTTCCCATACAAATCTGAGCCCTCTTGAGTGGCTACACCTGAAGTTACGGTCGGCGCAATTAGGGTGACGCGTCAGGCGCGTCTCTGGGGCTGTGCGTTACATACATCGCCGACGCGTCAGACGCGTCGCTGGGGCTGTACGGGTTAAGAGCTGAAATGTATTATAAGGGAGACCAAAAATAAAATAAAATACATAGGCCTACTGTAAAACAATAAGTTTTTCAGCCAGTACCCAACCAGTGGGGGTGTGGGGGCGGCAGCCCCCACCAATAATACTAGGTTAGGTTAGGTAAGGTTGTTAGGTTAGGCTAATGTTAACCCCATTCTTACTAGGTTAGGTTAGGTAAGGTTGTTAGGTTAGGTAAGGTTGTTAGGTTAGGCTAATGTTAACCCCATTCTTACTAGGTTAGGTTAGGTAAGGTTGTTAGGTTAGGCTAATGTTAACCCCATTCATACTAGGTTAGGTTAGGTTAGGCTAATGTTAACCCCATTCTTACTAGGTTAGGTTAGGTAAGGTTGTTAGGTTAGGCTAATGTTAACCCCATTCTTACTAGGTTAGGTTAGGTAAGGTTTTTAGGTTAGGCTAATGTTAACCCCATTCTTACTAGGTTAGGTTAGGTAAGGTTGTTAGGTTAGGCTAATGTTAACCCCATTCTTACTAGGTTAGGTTAGGTAAGGTTGTTAGGTTAGGCTAATTTTAACCCCATTCTTACTTCGTTAGGTTAGGCTAATGTTAACCCTATGAAAACCCAAACAAAGATTTTATTATGGTTACTGTGTAATTTTAACATGAACATTAGTAAAATCCGAGCCAAGTTTCGTCAAAACTTGGCTCGTGTTTTCGAAATGTCGGGTTATATGGGTATGGAAATTTACAAAACCCGAGCCAACATGTTAATAAGGTTACTGTGTTATTTTAATTTTTAAATTAGTTAAATCCGAGCCAAGTTTCGTACTCGGGTTTTCAAAAAGTCGGGTTTTATGGGTCTGGAAATTGACAAAACCCGACCCAAATTTTGGTTACAAATGTGTATTATCGTGTTCTATACACTTTTTACCCCTCAATTTCCCTGATCTTCATAGCCCTCCCCACTATCGGGGGGGGGGGGGGGGCGTGCCTTTAGATTGATGGATAATGGGTAAATGCTTAATTCCCATTCAATGTCATCACTAGATTCGACTAAAACACCAAAAACAAAATCAAAATACCAACAAAAAAAATACCTGAAAAACATGTTGCGTCTCCTGTATATTAACCATCAAATCCCTTGTTTAAAGCAGAGCCCCACGACTAAACAGCTTCAAAAACCAACTATACTGACACACAACCGAATGGACTAAATAAAGCCATACTGTGGATCATTCCATCTTCAAAGTTCATATACTTTATGTATGTATTGTATAGATGATACACGGTACACTGTAATGAAGTTCCCCACAACATACAGCACATTATGATACACTCAAGAAGATACATACATACTTTAAACTCTCTACACAATATTATACATTATGATACACTGTCTAGATGATGCATGCACACACCCTGTATTGAAGCTTCCAAGACCATACAACACATCATAATACACTGTCCAGATGATACATATACACTATAATGAAGCTCACTACACCATGATGCACTTCCTACACTCACACAACAGGACAGCAACACAAAATCTCAAGTGTGTTGGAACTTGGGGGAACAGTAGGTTGGCTAAATTAAGCCTTGATTTTCTACCTCTTTGACACAAACTTGGCTGCTCTTATAGAGTAGGGATTCAGGCTTTTCCATAACAACAAATCAGATGAGATAATGCTAAATTTACTAGTGGTGAAAATATAAATATATTAATTAATAAATAGATAAAAGCCACAAAACCCCACCTCAGATTGTCAGACTAGCTAGAGTTACACTTATCCAGTTTCCCAGAACTTGTATGTGTCGCTTGGCTTACGTGAGCTGACAGGTAGAGAGAGCATTACTTTTACTTGTCATTTTGGTATAGTTATTAAGAAGTATGACCAAACATTATAGGCTATACTCAAATCAAACCCTGTTCTTAGGTGGCAACATAGAGTCGTACATGGGTAGCCCGGGATCGATCCCCACTGGGCAGGTTGTTATTTGACACTCATCCCCATGACCTCCCAAGTTGATATCAGAGGTGTAGTAGACCATTATCACATTTACAGCACATACATACATAAATAAATTTAAAGACCGAGTGCTCCACACAGATTGCGGTTCCGGTCTTACGTCCTAATGGCGGCGCTCCAAGCAGCTCTGTTCAGAGGTGCCTCACTTGTCAGGTTTTCTTATTCAAGATCACACCGTAAGGTCTGATCCCCCGTCTTTCTTGGTCTGCCCCTTGGAGCAGCTCATTCCACGTTCACGGACCTGCATCTTTTCACCCAACTTCGTTCATTCATCCTCTCCACATGTCCAAACCATCTAAGCTTAATAGTAAGCATCTCATCAAAAATAGGCTACCCTTGATACCTAACCGTCTCACCAGCTCTTCACTAGATATCCTATCTTGCAGTTTGGCCCCACATATACATCTCACCATTCTCATCTCGTTACGTTCCATTCTGTTGATATCATCTGCTTGACAGGCCACGTTTCTGAAGTTTATGACATTGTGTTTCTAACACATGAAGCGTACAGTTCTCTGAAATATCCCCAGCCGCATCTAATTCTGGCGATAGTGGTGGCCTCGGCCCCACCACCAGCAGAGATGGTTTATCCCAATTAGCAAAACTTGTTCACCATCTCCAGTGCCTCATGGCCAAAGTTAACACTCGAACCGATCATTGATCGCAAGCTCACCTTTTCATACTATGCACACAAATTTATCAACTTCGGACTTCTCCCTGCGTAGAGATCCCTTTATACTAGTGCAGTGCTTCTTCCCGTGGTGTACCCAGCAGCGGAAGACGCTACACTAAACTGAGTTAGCGCCCATTCCTTTTATGCAGACTGCTCGTTGGTATACACCACTGTTTTCAAACTTTCCAAGCCCTAATCTACTGTGTAGAACCTTGGTTATATTTCTATTAAATCTTAATCCTTTAGGCTACTTGCCATGCCCTCTCCCCATCATTGAACTTGGCCCTCAGCATCCCACACACTATCTGTGATAAGTACTAGGTCATCTGTGTATAGCATTTCCCAGGGGAGCCCAATTCTGAAATCTCCAGGTAGTGCCTCCAGAACCATAATAAAGAGGAGGTAACACAGAACCATGGTTAAATTTAACGCAAACTGTAAACTCTTCGCTCAGTACACCATTCATCCTCACTGCCATTCGAGAGTCCTCGCAACATCTTCATTATCACACGCACCAGCCACTCCTCTATGCCAAGTTTTCTCATAGCCCACTGTACAACATCTCTGGGTACCTTATCAAAGGCCTTCTCCAGGTCTAGAAACACACAAATCCCTATCTTTAAGTAAATATCTTTCCTGCAGCTGCCTATCTATGAAGATAGCATCAATTGTACCACGTCCTGGCATAAAACCGAACTACATAATATTATTATCGATAGAGATGCTTTCCCTGCTAAAACCTGACCAACATAATCAAGCTGATTACACTGGTTACAAAGTTACAAACTACATTCACAGCCATTCCAACAGTATGATAACACTCCACATGTGGCCCATGTTTCTGAGGTATATGTCATTGCACTTCTAACATATGCCTCATGTGTTAGAAGTGCAATGACGTATGCCTCAGAAACATGAGCCGTTAAAGTAGAGGATATCAACAGAATGGAACGTAATGAGATGAGAATGGTGAGATGGATGTGTGGGGCCAAACTGCAGGATAGAATAACTAATGATGAGCTGAGGAGATGCTTAGGTATAAAAAGTGTTAGCGAGGAGATACGTACAAGTAGACTGGGATGGTATGGGCATGTGGAGAGAATGGATGAAAAAAATTGGGTGAAAAGATGCAGGTCTGTAATTGTGGACGGAGCTGCACCAAGGGGTGGACTGAGGAAGACCTGGGATCGTACTATACGTGCCGATCTCGAATCCAAAAACTTTTCAGGTGAAGCAGCCCTTAACAGGGTTGCCTGGAACGCCGCCATTAGGATAAGAGACTGAAGCTGCACGTATGTGTGGAGCACTCATTCTTAAAATGTTATGTATGTATGCACCTCAAACACAACACGGTTTTTAACGCCGTGCACTACCTTGATTGACAGGGCGTGCCCTTGTTACAGGAATTGGACATTTGCCACGAATCACTCAACCGAGCTGACCAAACTCTTGACATCTACAAATGGCACGGCCTTGGCTCGAACTGCCGACCCTTCGATCAGCAGCCAGACGCACTGCCGACCATGCCACGGCCCATGGCACAACAATAGGTGATTAGGCTAGCAACTCTTGCCCGAAATAAGCTTGATAATCAAATTAAAGTGCCTCGATGGAGATATTTTGTTCTTGGCCACCCCCTCTGGGTTCAAGGCATCTGGCAATATATAGACTACTGTAGATAAATCGTGTGTGAGAGAGTGCAAAAACAGTTTCCCAGAACTTGTAGGTGTCGCTTGGGCGAATGTCAGATGTCAAGTGGAGAGAGAGTTACTTATACTGGGAATAGTGATGCAGTTATTCGGAAGAGCGAGAGAGTTGACAGGTGGATAGAGAGGTACTATTCCTGTACATTTTCTTTATTATTCGGAAGAGAGAAAGGTGCCGCTTGGGTGTATGTGAGCTGATATGTGGAGTTGTCACTATGACTTGTAATACCTGTATTGATAAAGTTATTCAGATGAGAGATAACATTTACAAAAAAAAATGCTTATCTTTAGTAAAAGAAAATGCATAAATTTAGTATTTAAGTATGTATTTTACGATTGACAAGTGGATATAAAGTTCAAACTCAATTCTAGGTTAGGTTAGTAGTAAAAATAGGTAATGTTTGCAAAATATCTTTCAACATTCTATCATAATCATTCAAACTCATACCAAGCAAACATAAAGGTTATTACTGGTATTAATTTGCTGGGGGGGGGGGGGGGGGACACACACACACACACACACACACACATTCTCTCTCTCTTCCACACATTCATACATACCGTACTTTCATACACATTTTGTACCATCTTTTTCTTACTAGCTTATCAGTACAGGCACTTTAAATCATTCGTTTCCTACCACCATTATTTCAACATCCCTTATCTCTCTAGTAAGATGCAAACAAAGTTCTAAATGCACACAGATAAATTATTTAAATCAATCTTTTATTAGGATTTGATTTTTATTATACCTGGAGAGGAAATTAAAATTGTTGTCCCTGGGCCAGTGACCATGACTACTTGAAGACCTTAGAAGAATGTAAACAAACTTACGTAAGGTCTTTTACTTGTCTAATCGTCAACCTAGATCCCTCTGATGTTCTCATTATGGTTCGGTTGAGAGAGAGAGAGAGAGAGAGAGATGATATGAAAGGTTGGGTATGATATTTAGCCAGGGACAAAAATGGAAGAAATAATTTGACGACGAAGGAATATACCGGTATAAAGAAAGAGAGGAGAGAGAGATGTATTTTCTAGGTGTGTGTGTGTGTTTACATGCAAGGTGTCATGTGTGTAAATGAGGCGTGTCCATCAGCGAATCATTTAATATATGTAAGACTCGTTTGTAGCCCAAAGCCTGAAATTGTATAGTTTTATAACCTACAGGAGATACTTAAGCAGTACTAGGTTACTACAATACTTAGTCTACGTTAACTATAGGGGTCACATGCGATCCCGAGGTTTTAAATCTATGCAAAGACACTATATCCTCTTCCAAGTAGGTAGGTCAGAAATCGAGAACCTTATCCTTTGTAACTCAAGAAGGGCTAGAACAAATGGGCTATACATTTCAAAACTTATACCCTGGCTGATCCCTCCCAAATAGTAAACATATTAGCTCGATTACTCTAGTAGTTTGTGAGTTATAGAGGGTAATGTTCAAAAGTGTTGGCCCACATATTTGGAACAGGGTAGGAATATAGCTCCCAGAGATGAAAAACACGTAAGTTAACCGACTATTACCAGTAAAGGCCGACTTCTAGAGGACGAGTTCCCAGAGGCCTAGTTATCTTGATATATACCCTATGCTATGATAATTAGCTACCTTCCACCATTCATATATTTCGATAGTGGTAATAAGGAGTTTTTCAGTTATCCTCATTTATCACATTCAATACCTAGCGAATTTCTCATTAGGAGTATTACTATTGTGTGTGTGTGTGTGCGTGGATATTTGTTTTATATTTTATTATTTTATTTTATATATTTTTTAGATTAACGCTAATTTGATGACAAGCGTGTTTATTTATCTCTATTGACCTCCATATCTGTCAAAGTTAAGACCCTGGAACAACGAATTTATCGTTGATAGTGAAAGGTCTGAAAGGTCTCAACTTCTGACATGACACCGAAATGTTTAGTGCGAATACCGTGGAGTTTTGTTATATTCGATCTCGCTTCAGTTTGGTTTAGTTCAATTGATTGGCATGACTGTGGAACCTGCAGAAAGACTGAAGGATGTGCGTGAGCTTAGGGAACAGATTTAGGATAGGATCATAATACAAAATATATGCCGAGAACAGCTCTCTGCGGGTCCCAAACAACAACAACAACAACAACAACAACAACAACAACAACAACAACAACACAACAACAACAACAACAACTGGATATATCCCAAAATAACCTACAATTACAACACCTTAGCTAGTATATACCTACCTTACCTTTGGTTTCAGTGATATTATAGTTTAGATTGCGAAGAATTAATTGGTTACCAGTACTTAATATGTACTGTACAGTATATGGTTTTACAGTGTTCTATCTACTTACAAAAGGCTAAGTACCGTCTGTATTTGTATCAATATCTGTGTGTTGTCAGTTTCCCTTTATAATACAGTATATGTAAATTTACCCCTCACCTGCCTACCTCTCTCTCTCTCTGGGTTCATTGTGGTAAGGTACAATATAAGCATATGTTCGTCAATTTCCAATTTCTACACATAACCAAACTACCCACCGTGTGTATACTGCGTAAGTAGGCTATATGCTAAAGATAGAATGACTGTTTTCTTTATATAATATTAGATTCAGGGACATGTAGGCTACTGTGTGTGTGTGTGTTACATAATCCTGTCTTACTTGTATTTGTAGATAATATTTGATTTTGCCTATCAGAACTTAAAACGATTAGATTGTTGGACAGATGCCCCATTAGTCTGGGTATTTTAAAACTTTCGCCCCATTTCTTTGTCAATGTTAAGACCTTTCGTGCCATTCAGGTGTCGATATTTTCCTGGCGAGCGATATCGATCCTGTAATTTAGTAGGAACCGGCATTTGGTCGGGTAATTTTTCTACCGAAAATGCACATATTTAAGTGGGAGGGAGAGGTTAGAGATTAGGAAGAGGACTGCCACATATATCAACAAGAGGGATTCAACTCTAGATAGCCTACAGATAGCGTACCTGTGGGGAAAATGCATTACTCGGCACAAACGCAGCAAATCGAGGATTTAGTCCAGAGATTTATCTACGTGACTTTCAAATGAGTAGTACTTCTGCAGCATATCTACATCATTAGTCTAAAATATGTGTTTATCGGTTTGTCTATGTGTGTATTTATTTGCTTATTGGATTTAACTTAGTAATGTCTATCTATCTCTACCTACAGATACAAATGATCCAGTTAGAGAGATGCATGAGGTGTATGAACATTAAGGTAGGTGTTCTGGTCAACTTATTACGAATTGCTGTTTTCATATTTGGTGTGTCAAATACATAGACTTTTACACACCCCACACCCACACACACACTCACTCACTCTCTCACTCTCACAAACACACACACACACACTATCTTACACCTTACATACACACACACACACACACACACCTTACGCTCTCACTCTCTCTTACTCCTTTTCTATGTAACTATGTGGTGTAAACGGGTCCATGAAATAAGTTTCACTCACCATCCATAATAACATCCCACCCAATTGAACCTTTGAACCCTTAAGGCCAGATACTTAGCAGTTAGTATATACAATATAACACTATACTATCTCGTTTGTGCTCGATGCAGTTTAAAATACATGTTATGAGGCCGTGAAAGTATATGCGACTAGATTTGATATATAGAATGTGGTGTGTCAAATCCATAGACTTGTTATATAATATATTCAGTTTAAAAAGGGCCTCAGCAACTAACAGGCTTCGAACTATCTCACTTAACCCTTTTTACTACCACAGATCTTTCTTAAACTGTACACAATCGTCTAAATATAGCGAGTATATAATGACAAAGACGTCTCCGGTACAGAAAGGGGTAAACTTCGTGTACAATCACGTTCCAAATTACACACAACACACAAACCAAGATTAAGGGGAAGTTTTATTTTTCTGGACCTCCTTCTGTCTCATGTTTAGCACCATTACTTTGAGATTTTAAGGCGTTCACCGACGGTGAAGTAAATTATGTTGCATTTGATTTGTCTATACTTAATGGAATATTTGAAACTATTATGTCTCTGCGTCATATTAATGTCAAGCTTGCATTATGAACAGCTTCTGTCTTGGCGACGCCGCCTTCATTTTATTCTAGCTATATTTAGACGATTCTGTGCAGATTTAGAAGGATCTGTGGTAGTACAAAGGGTTAAGTACGATAGTTTGAAGCCTGTCAATTGCTGAAGGCCTTTTTTAAACTGAATACAATCACCTTAATATAACTAGAATAATATGTAAAAGACGTCGCCGGTACAGAAGGGGTTAAGTTACACATTTCGCTACAAAATCTTAGCAATCAAAATGGGGATATAACCGTTTACCGTCACCTGGAAAAAATATATAAAAGAAAACGGGTTATGGGTTGGATCGGGAAGTTAGAATTAGGGTCGTATCACCCAGGACCCACACACTAGTGTGTGGGTACTGGTATCACCTATGGACGTATACTCTAGGAGTCTAGGGGCAGATAATTGACCACTTGCGAGTTTCAGGCTATACAGAAGTTGGAGCTGTAGACGTTGATATTCAACAGAATTACCAGCTAAAATGCGGTTGTAGTGCATGTATAAATACATTAAATCAAATTCAACATGATATCTATCCGTAAGAAACCTACAATATTATTTCATTTCTGTATAATTCCTAAGTTTACGGCTCCAACTTCCTTATAGCCTGAAATTCGCAAGTGGTCAATTTGGGCGAGACATGTATTGGCAGCGAGATATACTGATCTTGAGGTACAGTATACTGATCTTGGATTTGGATAATAATGACAGTACTCTTTGGTGCAAGTACTCTTTGGTAACAAGACACAGCATCACGTTTTCGTTATTCATGTGTAAAGACGCGAGTAATTATATACCCTGTTCATTATAGGTAGGCCAGAAATCGTGACTCCTAACCTCTGCCACTCTGTACATTTCCACACCTCCCTGGTTGACTCTTCCCAAATAGTAGAAATGCTAGCTCAATTACTCAAGTAGTTTTTTAAGTTTCGGTGGTACTGGTTACGATGTCCAGCCTACTTATAATGAATGGACTAACGGGCGTGTAGGCCGGACCTGGTATCACCCTTCACCCGACATTATTTCTCCCAATTTCATTCATTTTCTTTCATTTTCTATGGAGCTCGTCGGAATCTTTACGACTCTGAACCTCACGATTCTATACAGGACTGGCCATTTGTATCGGCACTAGCTCAGAGAAGAGTGTTGAGAGGGGAGAAGGGGTGTTGGAGAAAGAGGAAGCTGTTGGAGTGGCTTTGTTATGTGTGTTTAGTCTGTATACGTCGTCAGGCTGACTGGGTGCGAGCATGTGAAACGTACTACCACACCCACTAAATGTCCCACAAATGTCCGCCGTGGCAGGGATTCGATCCCGGGTCTTGCAGATTCACACGTGAGCGTGCTCACCACTGGACCACCACGGCTCCCACAACCCTAATTATAATGGTTCCTTTTTTTCCAATTTTGGTCCCTAGACACCCATCAAACTTTCTACATAAATGTGTGCATTTTTCGGTAGAACAATGATCCGGCCGAAGGCCGATTCTTCCTAAATTGCAGGCTCGCTATCGCTTGTCAGGAAAAAGTAGACACCTAAATGACACAAATGGTCTTAAATTGGACCAATATATGGGACAAAAGGTCTTAAGATCACCAAACTAATGGGGCTAACCATGAGGGACAATGGGGGCCAGAATCTCTCTCTCCCCCCCCCCCCCCCCCTCCCACACACTTGTTAAATTCCTCTGAATGAAGGACCTAATTAGGAGCATGGGATGTTGTCCATTGCATTCCTCGTCCTTACCTCTATTACTGTATATAAATCTACAAATTGTTTAAGAAAATAAAACACGAAAGGAATTAAATTCTACAAATATCTACAAATAGTTTAAAGTCGGTGTCCCACGAGCTTTGTCCGTCAATTTGTATGGGCAATTGTAGTCTGCCATCTTCAAAATTTCAGCTATTCTATATTTTATTAATTTCACCACAACACCAAATACCTCCAATGAAATTAATGAAATTAATGAAAGCATAGGCCTTGCTTACACAAACACGAAACAAATACAATCAAGACTACAACCTATACAAGCCTATTGGGAAAAATAGTGATAATATAATTATAATTAATTTCACTCCACACATCAAACACCTCTCAACGAAATTAATGAAAACATTTGATCCTACCGGGATTCGAACCTGGGTTACATACAGATTTTAAACACTAATCATTACAGTTATACATGACAGTTATAAATGAAGAAACGACAGGAGAGCATTATGAATAAGGAAACTATGATAAAGAAATATATATTAAGAGAGAACGGATGTATTTTATATAGGAAGATGAACATACAGTAGCATGAAAGAAACGAACACGGGAGGAGGGGGAAGAATTGGGGGGCATCATGGCATGGGAGGAAAAAGGGGGAGGAGGAGGAGGAGGAGACCAGGACGAAAAAAAAAAACTTCTAGGTAAAAATGAAATACTGGTAAATTTAGGAAGCATAAAATGTGTTATAGCAAGATGACGAAAGATGAAACCAAATTAATAACCAGGGTCCAGAGAGTATGTAGTTCTTTAACCCTGATAATAACGAAAGAAAACGAATTAAGGGGGATGGGGAGAAGGGGGAGGGGCTAAGGGAGGATTAAAGAGAAAGGGGAGGAGGAGGAGATCTGGATATATTAACACCGTGGTAGAGAGACGGAAGAAAGAGGAGATAAATTAACTTAGCATAAGCATTATTAGAGCAAGATGACGAACATAAGAGAAGAAAAAAAAAAGTGAGAAATGAACAGGGAGGAGATAGGGAGGGAGGAGCCAAGGGAGGAATAGGGGAGGAGGAAAAAGGGGGGGCGAAAGGCAGGGCTCAGGACAACCTCGAGTCAGTTGCCGCCCAGACTTCGAAGGGAGAACATTGCGGTCTCTGTCTCTCCCACAGTCCCCGTTATAACCGTGCTATTAATCGAACTAGTGAACGAAATACAGTGCAAACCCGATATTATTAACCCCTCTACTGCCCAATCTACCGCCGTCAAACTGGAATACATGAGGATTTTTCAAGTTTTCGTGGAAATTGGAAACTCATGTGACTGTCTGCCAAGAAAGAACTTGCAATAGTTTAGATGGAATATTTCAACAAGGTAAATGAGTGCTTTCAGTGTCTTCTAAGCTTCTTGATGTATTTGTCTAGGGAGTATAAAGGAAGGTAGAGGTGTATTAAAGAAGGTAAGTGATCAGTTCCCCGCTTGTCTAAGGAGTAACTTGGAGTATCTTCGCAACGCGTCGAAGTTTCCGCCGTATATGTCCCGTCCAATTTCGCGTTGTCTGTCGCCGGCTTCGTGATTTCTACATACCTTGGGTATTAATGGTGATAACATTCTAAGTGGGTGATTATAATCTAGATGGCTATTGACTCGTATAACTAAGAAACGGACTTTGAAATTTAAGAAGCTGCCCAAATCGACAAGTGACGCGGACCTCAGAACTCTAAATATTTCTAGGCCTAACCTTCCCCAAAATTTGAGCAACAATCATGATGTAATATATCTATATGTGTTCATTTAATTTAAGAGTACGGGTATATCCTTACAGCCATATTTCAACGTATTTAGGCTAAATGTAAAAATAATAATGATCTTCGTTTTTAAGTCTCCACAAAGATTGACACACGTGCTTTTGACAGCTGACATGTGTCGTGCGCAGCTAGCTTGGGAGGTACCGGTAGTAGGCTAGGCTTAAGTCTAGTTTTTGCAAGTAGACGGTTTAGGCTAATTATTTTAGCATGGTGAAACTTATTTTGCACTTTTTTGTTGGTTTTGTTAATGTTAAATGACTAGCTTATTCGGTCTCGGTCTAGCGGGTTAAAATAATCCGGGTATTGTGGGATTTTTCTCGAACGGCATGATCTAATAAAATTAATTCAGGGGTCGGCAACCTTTTGACCATGATGTGCCAATTTATTTACTACCCTGCGTGCCAGGTTCGAAATTTTAAAACTTTGCAATATGAAATATTAATCACTACACCGATCCCAATTACAGTAGTAGGCTATACACATCATTGTAATTAAAGTAAAATACATTACACATACAGAATGTAAATATGCACATATTATTGTAGTAATAGGCCTAAACAAATAATGTATAGTTATGATAATATAGAAAACCGTAAAAATAATAATCAGGCTACACTAAAATGTGTATACACTTACCATATTAATGTGATCCTTGCCCTTACTTCCCTTTGGAGAGAGTTAATATTTGTGGTGAATATTTGGATACCTTGAGCTTCACACAATGTTCAGAATGATCTGTTGTAAGCTTGCTGCGGTGGGGGTTAAGGATGTGCTTCATGTGGGAAAATATCTGTTCACACTGATATGTAGATCCAAAGGCTGATAGCAATGCAAAAGCTACTTTTTTCATGCAGTTGAATTTATCAGGCAGTGCTATCCAACAGCTGAGAATGGAGGATCCATGATCATTCACAGTAGTTTCCAGTGTTTCTCGAAGATCCTTGAATTTTGAGGACCATAGTGAGGAGGCCTGAAAGTCGATTAACTGCAATTCCAACTCCTCAGTTTCCATCCACTCGATGAGAGAAATGTCCAAGTCACTGTATTGAAAGTTGTCTGGTCTGATAAAAAATGAAAACACTTGGCCAATGTGTCGGAAATCTTGAAATCTGACTGAGAACTCCGACTCATCAAATGTCTCGGCGTGCCATAGACAAGCACAATTAGTGCCAAGCCTGGCACTCGTGCCTAAGGTTGCTGACCATAATTTACTGTCAATTTATTTCTGATTTTATTTTAAATTTTCTACACGGTCTGCGGGCGGGTTCGATAGAAGAAGAAGAAGAAGAATGGCTAGATTTGAGGATTAGGCTAAATGTATAAATCCTAGATAGTTAGGCATTTTCTAAATAGCAATAGGCCTATGGATAGGCCGCTTACTTTTGTTCATTTATTTTAGGCCTAGGCCCTATATTTATTAATACACGTTCTTCCCTCTATTCTCCGAGAACACTGGCCCGTATTATCAGAGAATGCGAGTAATTTCGAGCGAATTCTTGATCGAGCGGATGCACAGTCGAGCGAATTTGTACACAACCACATACCTTACCCCCTGCACACATATTATATTAGGCCTAGATTAGATTAACCTAACCCTAATATACGTATGCGTCTTCGCGCGAATGCGCCTACGCTCGAATACGCATTCGCTCGAAGTGTCCAGATACCTTATCAGACATTCCCCATTAATATTGGTGGTAACTACTATATTTTAGCTGTATTCCTAGCCAGTCAGTATATTGTAATTGCTGTGAGAGTATTGTAATGTTCCGGTACTGTCCATTACAATTACATTTACAACAATGAGTGTTAAACCGAATTGCTAAGATTACGACAAAACTATTAATTACTACCGACAATGATGGGTTTCGTGTTGGAATACGGGCATTTAACTCAAGATAATATGTCCACCCCTCCCCCAACCTAACCTACAATACTCAGGAGGGTGTCTAGGCCTAATCATAGCAATATTGTGTGATTACTTAAATTAACATAAAATAGCATTGTTTTGACCATTTTATAAATTTCAAACCCGTAATTTCACCTACAAACCATTTTTTTTTTAGTTCTACATAGGCTATACAATTATACAGACTACAAATATTGGTTTTGGTTTGACACCCTGTCTAAGACTGGAAAGACCTCCCAACCATGGCGTAGTTGTTAGACTAATTAGATTAACTCCTGTACCGGCGACGTCTTTGTAACTTTAGTCTGGCTACTATTAGACAATTATATTCAGTTCAAAAAGGGCCTCCAACAATTAACATTCTTCGAACTATCTCACTTACGGTAACCCTTTTTACTACCTCCGATCCTTCTTAAACTGCACACAATCGTCTAAATAGCCTATAGGCTACCAATAATACATTTCAAAAGACGTCACTGGTACAGCAGGGGTTAAGGGTCTTCGGCCACTCTTCATTGAGTTTTCACCAATCCCAATCTAATGCATATAACCCATACTGTACCAGGGACGTGATTTTTATCATATTCTGGCAACTATTAGACGATTGTATTCAGCTTAGGAAGGACCTCTAGCAAAAATAATGCTTCAAACCTATCTCAACCAACCCTTTTAACTACGGTACCACAGCTTCCTAAGCTGCATAATATCGTCTAAATATAGCTAGAATATAATATAGTACACGTCGCTGGTACTCAAAGGGTTAAGAGAACATAAGAAAATGGGAGTCTGCAGAAAGCCGATTGGCCTAAGCAAGGCAGATCCCTGTTGACCTAGGTTGACCTAAGAGGACGGTAGGTTATGGAGAAGTTTTCTATAAGCTATTGTTACAAGCTAATTAGGCTATGACAAATCTTGAAATATCCTGGGACTATTATCACATTAGGGCTTATTTGGAGA
This sequence comes from Paralithodes platypus, assembly GCA_032716605.1. Taxonomy (NCBI): domain Eukaryota; kingdom Metazoa; phylum Arthropoda; class Malacostraca; order Decapoda; family Lithodidae; genus Paralithodes; species Paralithodes platypus. The sequence continues at coordinate 36,168,161 of CM064493.1, read as the reverse complement.
ACATTCTGTTGTTGATAATTTAATGCATAGCCTACCAAATTGTAGGCATACTCATTAATCTTAGCGCTACCTCGTTAATCTTTAGACATATTCTAATACGGTTTAGATTTTGACAGTCATGGACAAGTAATAATAACTCAATGTGGACAAATCAGGAAATAAATAAATACCGATGTACCAGGCAGTAGGCCTATTAATATTCTGAATTACCTTGATAAGCTCCTGTGTTTATATAATTTCAGATATAATTAGTCTATAATTATGGAAGTTATTGTATAATATGCTTTTACAAACCTACCATGTATAGCAGGATTATACTTTAACCCATGTTTTTTTAAAGTTTTGTTATATGCAGCCATTACAGCAAGATTTTTTGGAGATATGTTTTAACAGTACGGTAGGCCTATGTCAAACCAGGATACACATTGTTCAAGATTGGTATGAATATGATAAATACATATGAGAAAATTTACATAGGAGTTGCATTGTTTTGCCCATTTTAGCATTTCCTAACACAAAATAAGAACAGTGAAGCATACATTTATTTATGTATATTTAGTAAGGATGACCAAAAAGAAAGGAAAAGGTTTGATATTAATAAATAGGCCTACTCAGTACATTACTATCAAGTCATACAAATTGTCAAATCTACAGTAGGCTATTTTGTTAGCCTATACTTGTAATAATATTGAATTTCTGTAAGTTTAAATATTTGCAAATTCCTCCCCCCCCAAAAAAAAAAGAAAGAAAAAGAAATCTCAATCAGATTTTTTTGAGGTATTAAGTTCGTGCATGCCCAGTCTATGAGATAGATACTTAACACTTTATTAAATTCATATTAACATTATTAGTAAAGGATTTGCTTTTGCATATTTCGTGGAATGTCCTACTTCTCTCTCTCTCTCTCTCTCTCTCTCTCTCTCTCTCTCTCTCTCTCTCTCTCTCTCTCTCTCTCTCTCTCTCTCTCTCTCTCAGGTTAAATACAACATTGTAAAATATATATTTATACGTAGAAGATATATTTTATCCAATATTAACACTTGTAACCACCCGTCAACATCTATTTATCTAATGATTATCCTGCATGGTTCAGACCTGAGGAGGGCAATTTGGTAAACATAGCTAATACCTTAAATTGTAGATTACCGGCAGTCAAATAAATTAGTTCGTTATCGAAAACATTGTTCAAGGATTAGATACACTACCAGACATTTCACCCCATTAGGATAGTAAGATTAAGCTGGGGAGGTCTGCTTTTAATAATTAATCCTTGGGTAAATAATGTCATTTTGTATGTTCTAATTGCCGCCAGACGATTGTGTCTAGGTTAATAGTTACGGTACTGAATCTATATTTAGATATTAAATTATTACAACGTACGGCATTCTGCAGTACCGGTACTTGGTACGGTATGTCATGGAGATTCCTAACTAAGATTCAGCTTAGGTGAACATCTTAGAAACAAGTGATTGAAAAATAATACCGAGTATTCCTGTCAGTTATATTACCGGGTACGGTACCTAAACTTCAGTGTTATATTTATTAGCAATACTTTATTTTAGTTTCCAGACAATACCGGTTTGGGGAACCGGTATCTCAGTTACAGTACCTCTAGCCGATAAAATCGTCTGGCGGCAGCTGGAAGTTTAAGGGTTGTTGTTGTTGTCGTTGTCGTTCCCCAAGCTGCCTGGCCGAACAGCCCCAAGGCCCCGAGCAAGGCCAAGGCCATAACAGAGCGCCCACACAGAACCCTCCCTGCCGACCACAATAAAGCCTGGGTGACCGAAGCCACTCCATGACGGGGAGCTGAGGAGGGTGCGGAAACGCCCGGGAAACCAAAGCCCCACCCAGGGCCCTGTGCCCCTCAGCAATTATGAAGAGAAAGTTGAGGGGCAAAGGAAAAATGTGACGCTTTGGCTTCCAATCTTGGTAGATTGGGAGGTCAATCCACGGAAGAGACGTCGTCACTTGAGATCTAGAAAATATATAAGTAAAAGGAACAGTCAGAGTAAGCTATGGGTATGGCAGAGATCGCTCAGGTCTCACTCTGATAGACCAGCCCATCACCAGAGTTTAAGGGTAATGGGCAGTGAAGTCAAACAATACGATCGTACGATTGTTTTGCTACGAAATTGTCTTCCCAAGGGCACAGCATTGAAAAGACATTGTCTGCTTTACAGCAACCACCTCTCAATTAGGTTGTGGGAAAAGTACCCGGCTGTACTTGAGTTACCGTTTTCCAAAGAGGAAAGTTGCAAGATCTACCGGTACTGAAGCATAATTTCCTCACTGCTTTGGCAGTCGCTTGATTTCGCCGTATACAATTATATTAAACTTGGTGTTGGGATTAACCGGAGAACGCGTTGACTAAATGTGGTATATCATATTAGCCTACGGCCCTAACCCTTTCTTCATATTTATTAATGCTGCTGGATGATGTACCAGTAGATCAAATTTTGGAACGGTCCCTAGGAATTAATTGCTGGGGTAAGGAAAACAGTACGGGACGGTATCCCGAGTAACCCTCTGACTTTGACAAGACATTTTTAAAGTTGAATATATTGTCTGTAGATATATAGATATAATACCGGTACAAGCAAAATGAGTCTTATGATTGTAACCCTTTCAACTTGAATGATGTATTTTATTGCCACATTGACTATCATCAGACTATTATATATAATGTGATCTCCATATATTTAGATTTCTTGAAGTTATAGAGGATCATACGGTACGGTAGGATAAACGGAGCTTAGGACTTGTTAATAGCCTACTGGGACCGGTACCGAAAATATGCCTATTGAAGTAGTATGGCAATGCACGTTATTGAATGTGCATATACCGTACGGTAGCTAACTTGTGCTGACGATTAACTTAGGCCTATAGTAATGTACGTTGTTTGCAAGGTAGGCCTATCGATAATCATTGCCTTTATCTACCATACCTTGTGCAGAGGTCTTTCTTGAGCTGAATAACATGATCTCGTGTTACCTAATATTTATGTTTGTCTTCTACTACTGAATGTATTACCAGTAATCTATGTTTTTAGTTACCGGTATGTTATTTAGCTGTCATTCATATTTTAGGTTTAAGAAAATGCTGCTACGGTGGCTGCCGTGGCTTGTCTAATATTACGCGACGGTACCGTATTAACCCCTTCACCACCATTACGTAATAATGTTCATCATATTCTGGTTACCATTCGACGATTTTCTTAGGTTGTCATCTACCTATACGACTTTAATGGGTAAAACTGATCTAAATACACCCTCTTAGTAACATAGGTCCTTGTTAAACTGCACACAATCATCTAATTTTAGCGAGAATGGAAGGTAAAAAGGCGTCATGGTGCTGTAGGGGCTAAGATTGGTATTCTTAAACAATTATTTCCCTTCGCAGCGCCGTTAATGGACGGAATAACTTGAAAAATAACGTTACCTTGAGAAATGGGAGTGCTAATGCGTGTAATCCTGTAAATGACACTCATTCCCACAATATTCGTTCGGTATTAGGCGCTGTGAAGGGAAAGAAATGTTTAAGAATATTAGTAAGAGTGGTTATTTTATTCGCAGTTCCTGATACCGAACGATTAGTGTGGGCGTGAGCGTTATTTATAGAGTCCACGGATTAACACTCCTATTTCCAAAGATAGCGTCATGTTTCAAGTAATTTCGTCTATTTACGGCCCAGCGAAGGGAAGGAATTGTTTAAGAATAATAAGTTTCACCCTAGCTACAATATCAGTGATGCGTCAAGTTACGGTACGGTATTCCCACAGCCTTCTACTTGTCATAGTTTAGACCATAACAGTTTTATGCATTACAACCACCTCCCTCTCCCTCCCGTGCATGGAGGTTATATTTTATCCAATTATTGTCTTCTTATTTTTGTTCTCGTTTAGGCTTGTTTTCACTTTCAACCATATTATGTAACTCTCTCTCTCTCTCTCTCTCTCTCTCTCTCTCTCTCTCTCTCTCTCTCTCTCTCTCTCTCTCTCCATAACCACACACACACACCGGTCCAGTGATTCCCTATGATAGTAATTGTTAGCGATGTGCGCGACGCTAATATACATAATCGATAAGACACTTTTCCATCGATTACTGGGATTATACGGGGAAAATAATGTAGCTCGGCGTTATGAGACTTTTAAAAACTACCGTACCGTATTCGATAACGGGAGTAGGTTGTCTGTACCGGTAATAATATTTCTTATTCTTTAATTACTGTAAATTGATGCTGTAGATATTCTAGTATAGCCTACCTAGTGTAAATTATCTTATCATACGATATATATACGCGTATATATATATATATATATATATATATATATATATATATATATATATATATATATATATATATATATATACCGGTATACCATTTGACAATTGAACAATAGATTATGCCTGTGTTGTATTTACCGGTAGCGGTACTTATACAAAATTTAAGTTGATATGTAAATTTAGTAAGTACAGTACCAGTGTCAGGAAATAAGTAGCCTACTGTACCTTGCCGTATTTGGTTTAGTGTTGAGGCCTTTGATAGGAGATACAAATTATGTTTAGGTCTAGTAGCCCAGAAAACAATAAGATAGACTCTATTGTTTTACATTTTCAAGATGTAGGATTATAAGTATGTTCGTGCGTATAATGACTGCTTGTTAGATAGGTTATACATGTAAATACATTGCACATCTATGCTAGCTAACTGTAAAGGATACATATTAAACGTCTGGGAAGTTTGTTTCCTATCTCATATTGGACGACGACTAAGAAACCAAGATGATTAATTATAGAAAGCTTGAGAATAGGCCAACACAATAATGTTATTGGAAAAAGATAATAACATGCTATATCCCTTCAGACACTCTCTCTCTCGCTCTCTCTCTCAGAACTAGCTGCAGCCTTATTCCTATTTTTTTAATTTCACCACCACAAACCACCTGCTTCAAAGTCTAAACAAATTAAATGCAAAAATATAAAGAAAGATGGGCTTGAATAAACCATATACAACTTTATATCATATAATTACGACCAGTACAATTTCGAAAGCTACACATCCTAAAAGCTCTTATCTAAAATTTAAGAAAGTTGGACATAATTAAATCTTAGGCTATGCAATTAAATTCCATACGATATCGACCTATTAAGTTATCGAAAACAATTAAATATCAGGCTATGCAACTTAATGCCATACGATTTCTACCTATTAAGTTATCGAAAACAATTAAATATCAGGCTATGCAACTTAATTCCATACGATTTCTACCTATTAAATTATCGAAAACAAAACGCTCAAAATCCGATCTAAAATTCCTGGCCTTCCATGTCCAAAACGCACCGCCTATCATTTAACCCCTTCAATACGGGTGACGATATTTCCATTATATATTCTGGTAACTGTTTGACGATTTTTTTCAGCTTAGATAAGACGTCAATCAATGTAAAGGCTACAGACTATCTCAATCCTTTTCGGCAGCCATATCTATCTCCTTAGCTTCATAAAATCGTCTAAATCTAGCTGGAATCAAAGAAAAGAGACGTCAACGGTACCGTACTGTAAGGGTTAAACTCCCAACAACCTGGCGCCGCACTGCTTTTAATTCGGGGGTTTTATCGTGGGGGGATCTCATTTTAATTACAGTACTTCCAATTTCATTTTGCCCTCACTTTACATTTCATTATCATGGTTATCTTGGTTACCGATGAAGGGGGGCTAAAATGAGGCGATTTACCGATTTCGCGATTGGTTAGCGGCGTAAGCGTAGGGAGTTTGATGATCGAATTGACAGACTAATCATTATAATTCAAGGTGTCAAACGAGAGACCTTTTCCTTTCTTCTTCGTCATACCGGTAGTAAATATATACAATCACAGATGTAAATTACCGTTACTAGCTAAAATATATATTATAAAGGAAGTTTCGCGGACACAAATTTGTATATACAATAATTGGATGAACAGGTTTGGTAGATTGAGATAGTTCACATTTTGAATTATGTTAATAAGAGCATCATATACATATACTTAGCCTACAATGTTTCACAAGCCAATGCCTAATAGTGGGGTTTATTGCATAGAAATATTAAAACATGCATGGCTATATTGTGCATAATAAAATTGCAGCCTTACCTGTGTCCGCCATTTTGCGGGAAGGTGTTGCATAGTGTTGGCATCATCACCTGTAAACAATCACTATTCTCGGTTCACTATACGTAGGCTAAAATTTGTTCACCATTTGCAGCGAATATGTTGGTTGAAAAAGCCAAAACTACGGTACTATTATCTATTATCTATTTTGGCCCGAACGTCCCTTGATTTCGGCCATGTCACTCTTTCAACTATGGGAGAGGCACTCGCTATAGGCAGTTCTGCCTTGTTGCCTCCCTCAATCATATATATATATAAAAAAAAAAAAATCAGTACCTGTATCGTTATTATAGTTATTAGTGTCATATTTCGTTACATAACTCGTGTCACATCAGCAATCATGATGGACATGATAATTTCTCGCCAGGTTATAATGAATAGAGTATAGTGAGACTCAAATACTAGCTACACAAATAAAATATGATTTATCCTTGTGATGGAGTGATACTAAAGTTATCCTTGTACCCTTCAGGCAATATTATTCAAAATTAACGTAATTAACGGTAATTAAATTCAAATAGGCTGTCGATAACATTTGTAATAATTCTAGTTTGCCTGCCTTGGCGTTTAATTTATAATTGAATGGATTACAAATTTAGCTGCTTGGCTGGTAGAAAATGAAGTCGGTCAAGTCTAATTAATTTACAAGGATAATTTAAAATTCACTTATACAAGGATATACCGGTATGTATCAACCAGCTGACATTTTTGTTAATTTCTAGCTACCGACATATGTTTTTATTCAGCTTAGGAAGGATTTATCAATGACATTTGACAAAGATTAACAGATGCCAACACTTTTGAAGCCTATTACTTGAGCGCCTTCCTAAGTATACATAAATAGAATGTCATCTGTTTTAAGTGAAAATACGGTAAGAGGCTAGATCCGACTGAGGGCAAATGGCATAGTAGCTAGGCTATACTCCGGTACGGTATATTTCTGTTAAACTATAACGGTTACCGGACATTTATAAGATTACTGTATATAGGCGTTCGGTGTCTCGTGTTATAATTAAATTCAGGTGTAATGTATAACACGCTAACCAGAATTGTCTTAATCTTTATCCATGAAACTACGGTACCGATTATGGAATATGTATTCAAATGGTGTATTCTAAAGTGTAAATTTAAAGTGAAAGATAAAACAAGATGCAAGGTTGACTAAAAGAGGTGACCTATCAAAATGAAAGTTATTTCAAAATTAAAGTACCGGTATCGCGTATAGGCCTATTCCAATGAAAAGGTCTGGATATACGGCGTTTGTCTAGGGATTTTAGCTTTCAGTATGGATGAAGTTATTTTTATTTTTGTTCTAGCTATCATTAGACGATTTTACTCTGCTTAGGAAGGTTTTATTATAGTTAACTATCAATGGAGATATAATACACCTGAGTACTAGATGTCCTTCCTAAACTGCATAAAATCGTCTAATATTAGCCAGAATATAAGGAATAATGGCATCACCCGTACTGAAGTGGTTAAGTCTGTATTTATGTTTCTTATTATATTCAAACAAGGATTAATTTAACCCATTCTGTACAGGTGACGTCCCTTTAGGCTTAATCATATTTTGGCTATCATTAGACAATTTGATTCAGCTTAAAATGGGCCTACAACAATTATGTTCTCTCCACCAACCAACTTTACTCCTAAACTCGATTAATGAAATTAACAAACACATTAACAGGCTTCGACCAATCTCACTTAATTCTTTTTACTACCACAGATCCTATATATATATTGCACACAATCGTCTAAATATGGCTATAATAAAATTAAAATTACGTCGCCGGTACAGAAGCAGTTAACTTTATAGATAGGCCTATACTCAATTGCCTCTCAGTACGCCAATCTTGCCCAAACTAGATTCCTCACTTACCTTAACTGGATACCGTACATGATACACATCGCGTCAAGTTGCCGTCTCTGGTTGTATGACAGAAGACATGGAGGTGGCGATGCGAGAACTCGGTCTAGTAGGCTACACTGTTAAAATTGACCACTAGCGAGTTTCAGGCTATAAGGATCAATGAGCACCGGTAATGATCGGTTTTGTTACGTTTACACACACATTTTTGTTAGTGTTTTATTATATTTCTTACGTTTGAACACAATTTTTTTCAGAATGGTGTTATATATGTTACGTTTGAACACAATTTCTAGTGGTGTATTATTTTTATTTCGTTTGAACACAATTTCTAGAGTGGTAACCGTTTCATATTTGTGATATGTTTGAACGCATTTTTTTTTTTTTTAGAGTGTAGGCCTATACCCTTTGAACCATTAGGCCAGTACCGTATTTTATAATGACACTGGTTGAGATCTACCGGTTAGAAATGGTCTACTGGTGGAAATGGCTCACTGGTTTAGATCAAGGCCTACTGTGTGATTTTTTGGCACTGGTTGAGATAAATTATTTGGAAAAAGGTTATTGCTCGAGTTTGACTGGTTGAGATCTGGTTGGAAATGGTCTACTGGTGGAAATGGCTCACTGGTTTAGATCTGTGTGATTTTTTGTCACTGGTTAAGATCTACTGGTTGGAAAAGGTCTATTGCTCGAGCTCTACTGGTTGGATGGCTTTACTGGTTGAGATCTGGTTGGAAATGTTCTACTGGTGGAAATGGCTCACTGGTTTAGATCTACTGGTTAATTTTCTGGCACCGGTTGAGATGTACTGGTTGGAAAAGGTCTGTTGCTTGAGTTCTACTGGTTGAGATCTGGCTGTCACTGGTCTACCGGTTGAGATCTGGTCGGCAATGGTCTACCGGTTGATATCTGGTCTGCAATGGTCTACTGGTTGAGAGATATGGTCAGCACTGCTCTACTGGTTGAGATCTGATCGGCACGGGTCTACTGGTTGAGTGGTCGTGACAGTCTGGATTTTTTTTTATTTTAATACCACGAATTTTCAGAGTGTTTTTTTTATAAACAAAATTGGTCATTTGCATCAATATATAGTGTTTGTAATTAATTAGAAATCTCGGGAAAACCTATTTTCCCCATTAGGCCTATCGATCGATGTTGAGACAGCCCCTCGATAGTGATTTGAAAAGACATTAACCTAACCTAACAACCTTACCTAACCTAACCTAGTATTATGAGTGGGGGTTGCCGCCCCCACACCCCCGCTGGTTGAGTACTAATCCCTTAATAAAAAAAAAATATATATGGCTGTCGATTATACGAAGGTGAAAGAAAAGTCGATGAAGTCTATGGTGTTTACTCTGCAATCTTCAGCTTGATTATACATTGATAACGGGAAAGTACCGTATTGACAACCTTGTTACGAAAATTAAATTTTAGTACCATACTTTTATATTAGGTTTTTCCGAGGGTTTAACACATTTTCATATGATCTTTAGAGCTATCGATGACTGAAAGTACCGTATTGACAACCTTGTTACGAAAAAGAAATTTTAGTACCATATTTTTGTATTAGGTTTTGCCGAGGGTTAAAACAAATTTTCAGTATAACTAAATAAGTTGGTCACCAATTATTTTGCAATATTTGAAAACAAATATGGATTTTATATGCTCTAAACATAATATGAAAATGTTTTTTAAGCCTCGGCAAAACCTAATAAAAATATATGGTACTAAAATGGAATTTTGTCGTAACATGGTTGTCAATACCTTCCTATAGACCGCACCGATTCGTACACACGCCATTTTCACCTGTCTCCTGAGGTCTGTCCACCAGCTTTTTAGTCAACACTAACTCCACCTGCCCATAGGTTGGATTAGGTTAGGTTAGATTGTGCATCCGCTTGATCAAGAATTCGCTCGAAGTGACTCGCATTTGTATTTACAGATACGGCCGAATACCGGTAGGCTACTAAATGGGCGCCGGCCCAACCGCCATGTTGTATCCCACGTAGGCCTACTAGGTACTACGCACACATTGTAGGGCTGTAGGCGTTAGGTGTGGATTAGACTTGTATCCAATGTACTAGGTCTATGTTACTGGATATTTATGATTTATATAAGTGCTACGTTTTCGATAAATCTGGTTATATGGCTTTGCAATTAGGGAAATCATGAGCCGATTTCCGACATTTAGTTAGTCTTTTTCGATTCTCAAAATACGATCCAAGTTTTGCCAAAAATTGGCTCGGGTTTTCCAAAATTATGCTTTTTGGAGTTTGCAATTTAGGGAAACGAGCCAAAATTCTAAATTAGGTTACTGTAATTGGTTTACTCTTAAAACTCGCAAAATCCGAGCCAAGTTTTGCCAAAACTTGGCTCGGGTTTTCCAAAATTCGGGTTTTATGGCTGCAATTTCGGGAAACCTGAGCCAAATTTCTAAATGAGGTTACTGTTATTTGTTTGTCTACAAACTCAAAATCCGAGCCAGCTTTGGCCAACACTTGGCTCGGGTTTTCGAAATATTGGGTTTTAGCCTTTGAAATACCTTAAAACCCGAGCCATGTTTTGCTAAAATACGTTTTAATCGCCGTTTTACGCATTTAACCCCTCATTTTCCCTGTACTTCATAGCCCTCCCCACTATCGGGCGGCGTGTCTTAAGATCGTTGTATAATGGGAAAAAACGGTTTCGCCGAGGGTTGTAATTATTTCTAAACATATTGACGAAAACTAACAGGGAAAAATAAAAAAATCCATGGGAAAATTGGTGACCATCTTATTTAGTTATTCCAAATAACATTAAACCCAGTTTTTTAGTATATAATTGTCGGCTTCGTGGCTGGACACTCCTTGATTGAATTAGTAGCAGTTACCAATGACCTCCGCTCAACACTTTCAATAGAACCAAGTATTACCGCTTATAATATCATCATCTGGGATTTTTTTTATTTTGATATATATTTGATCTTTTTGTACCTCTAATATCATCTTCTGGGATTTATTTATTTTATTTTGATATTTGATCTTTTTGCGGTCATATATTTTTTGGTAATCTTTTTCCTATTTTTCTGATACCGGTATATCCTATTTATTGATTTCATTATGATATTTGATCTTATTCTGGTGTTACAGTATTTCCTTTTCTTTGTGGTAATATATATTTTTCTGGTAATATTTCCTATTTTTCTGGTATGATGTCCATTTTGTTCTGGTATATCCTATTTTTCCAGTACCGTACGGTATATATATCCCATTTCCTGTTTTTCTGGTACCGGTATTATTTCCTATTTTTATGATATTTTCTGATTTTTCTGGTAATATTTCCTATTTGTTCTGGTATTTCCCATTTTGCTGGTTTCCTTTTTTGTGGTAGATTTCCTATTTTTCCGGTATTAATTCCCATTTTCTGGTATTTTCTGTTCGTCTGGTATGAATTAATATTTTCTGGTACCGGTATTTTATTTTTCTGGCTAACAGTAGGCTAGACTATTTATTAGCTTAGAAATTGCCTCTCTGAGAGCTTAGGCAACTGTGCTATATATATATATATATATATATATATATATATATATATATATATATATCCTTATTGCAAACATCCATCAGACGATTTTGATTAGTGTATTTAACTATTTATTACAACGTACGATAAATGTACAGTTATACTACCCCTATTTTGTCGCTATTCTGTTGGTACTAATGGGTTAATATTATTAGTAGTAGATTTAGTATGGTTTGATGATGCGCGGAAATGTATATTTGACTTGAAATAGATACATTGAAGTATTACAAACCTTCGCGAACCCATAAACAGGGAACGTGAGCTGGGTTTAGACCGTCGCGCACCCATAAACAGGGAACATGAGCTGGGTTTAGACCGGTCGCGAGACAGGTTAGGTTAGGTTATCTAATGTTAAAAATACTAAAATGTGACGGTCCTCGGTATTAAACAACACTATATCAAAAAATAAAATAAAAAAACAACAAATTACCTGGAAAAACTCTTATCTGGTTGGTGATAAATTGTTATCAAGATACGTTTTTTTCCAGTTTCTGCGTCTGCTGAACTATCCACAAAACACGCTAAAAGGCGTGTTTTGAAGGGGGGCGGTGGGGGAGGGGTAGTATAATTGTAGATTTACCTTTTACCGAATAATATTGTTTTAAGTATACATTGAAACATACCAGATACGTACGGTACCGATACTAAACGCTACGGTACCGTATATATTGAACAATGTCGTATTACTTCTCTGTTGAATGTTATCAAATCCGAGATGTTTGAAGTACGGCAAATTATGCCACGTATGAGAACCGGTATTAATTAGGGTATAATCCTGTGTAGCGGGTAGACCTGTACATATATCTCAATAATTTGGTAATGTTACAATATATTTTTTAATTTTATATTCTGCCCCCCCCCCCCCCCCCAGGACTTATTGAAATCGGCATCTATGTTGCCAGTAGGGGGCCTAATTAGGTTGTGGCATAAATCAAAGAAGGAGATGGGCCGAGAGGTGTGGGACCCGCACCAACACAACAACAGATGGTGATCGAGTGAGAGTTGTGAGATCTAAGAATTGTTTGTAGCGATTTAGGGATTACATTTAAATGTATTACCGACAGTGTGAACATATATGGCAAAAAAGTACATGATATATCCATTACCGGTATATATACCTAATTAATATATCGATGGTTTTGACCCGGTGTAAACTAAAACTATATTATAAACCCAAACCTGGGAGACGGGTAACATTAAATGGTGGAATTATTACGGACTATATTTACAGGCACCTTTAACACATACCATTGTGCTCATATTGGTAGGTTATACAATAGTGTCAAGGATGTACGAACAATATTTCATAAACTAATTAATATCGTTGAACGTTAGCCAGAATAAAAGAATTGCCGGTACCGATACATGATCCGGCAAACAACCCACTTCACTAACACATTCTCACTCAATTCCTCTTATCACAATCTCCACTCCAATTATAACTTTTCTATCGTCTGGTGTAACCTTAGCTTATGCCTTATTCTTGAACACATACGATCTATAGTAATTACACATTTTACGTCTTTTATATTGTCTGGTTTATCATGAAATCTTAATGGTCTTGTCCATATAATGTTCACTAGCAGGTTTTCATTTAATAACTTTTCTATCGTATGATACCTTTACCTTTTGATACCTTTTGATGTGTTCGCCACTCTTCTAGCGGCACCAAGGAGCGCGACGCCCCTCGTTATGGGTGGTGATATGGTGACAATGAATTCTTTGACTCTTTCGCTTTTATCTTGGTCTATAGTATTAGTGATTTATATACCAATAAGAGTTAAAACATAATATAATTACCGAGATAGTATAACACCCACGCTCTCACTGACCTCTAAGCTCACTGACTCAAAAACAGAAGCAGAGGCTAGACCATAGACTACATAATATTATAACCTAGACATGAAAGAAGACGCCACAAATCTGTAAATAGTGAGCCGCGCGTTCGAGAGATGGCAGCACGATCACAAAGGACAATGGGAGGGGAGGGTCCCCACAAAGACATTATATTGACTATCCTTGTCCTTGGTCCTCATTAATTCGTAATAATCCCTACCTTGTACTAACGCTATTAATAAGCAATTGAACATTATCAAGAGACTCTGCAGACATGACATAGTTAAATAGACATAAGTAGAGGCTACTGAAAAGGCGCCAGTCATCGTGTAATTGTCGTCATTATGAGGAGGTACACAAGCAAAACTCCTCCAACACCCGCCATTGTTGATGTGAGATTCGGGAGTGGCCAACGTCAATGGTGGGACAAAATATTCCTAGATGTCATAAGTATAAATGTCCAGTTTTAGTGCTACTTGACAAATTAACATCTACATAACATGTAACATACTAATATATATTCAAAATGATAATTTAATTCTTATTGTGTTGCTTGAAGGTATACAGCTTGCATCATATATGAGTAGCCTATGTTTTATAGTGTATATGTATACTTAATGTTTTCATCTTGCTTATATATATATCTAATTTATACTAAATAATTTACAAGTGTTTTTACCAACATTAATTAACTCTTAAATACGTTCACTCTTTAATCTATTGCTCCCTCGTTTTGCGGATATTCCCTTAACTTTGGAAACTGCAGCAAACACTGCAGCAAGCTAGCTGGCAGGGGCGCGCGGCGCACAGACTATCTATAATAAGGACAAGCCACTGAGGTGCTTTGCTACAGTACAATACAATAGTGCTGCTACCAAATCCCTAGGACGCGCGGCAAACTAACCGTGTGACGTTACGCTTTCGTGTCTACAGTAGGTTATATGTAGTCTATGGGCTAGACCCTTGGGCTAGACTCAGGAATGCCAAACTAATTATTTGTATATCATAAATGTAACATTCTCTGGGGTTGAAATGACCTAGTCTCTGATATATAGTATTTGTTTTTGTATTACTATGTTGGTTGATTTTCTAGATTATTGTCGTTAACATTGTGGTATTCGTTGTATGGGAACATATTGGCATCGGTAATGTTGGTCACCCTGTTCTACGGATAATTGACCATCCATTGAACCTAGTATATATGGTTTTATTTAATTATAGTCCAAGTGTGGTATTACTAGACATAAGTGACACCGCTTGTATAATCTGTCTAGCTCCACACGTATTGCATGTTACGCCAGCATTCTCAACAGCTTATGTAAATAGTAAAGTTCTTGATTTGGAAATAAGAACGATCTGCGATTGGCCAGTCATTACGTAATTTTTTCCACCAATGAAAGGTAGCTGAAAATGAAGCCACATTCCTTTATTATAAATCAGTTTCGAATGACTCAAACAAACATTTTATGAATACGTGTAGTTAAGTTTTCATTTTACTAACATTTATTTGCAAATTAATGATTAGACCTATTCAGGTTTAGTTTAGTTTCGATTTTTCATGATTATTTTATATAATCAATTCGATATATCATACTTATTGACTTATTCGTTAGTTCGTTCTTATCATTTGAATTATCTGTTTTGAAGCTTCCGATATTGTATAGGCTTCGAACTATCTCCATAATACATTTTGCTACCGCAGATCCTTCTTAAGCTGAACAAAATCGTCTAAATATAACTAGAATAAATACAAAAGACCGCAGGTACAGTAGAGGTTAATAATAAAAAAAATACTATATCGGATACATTTTTCACTAGCCAATCAGCTGGAATTGTTGCCATCGTCACTGAAACCGAGTATAGTTTACTGTAATCCGACATCCTACCTACTTTTGACCGTAAATAAGGGGGAGGTAGTCGGTTTTTGTGAACCCCATTCTCACTCATGTTTAGCATATTAGTTTTGAGATGTTTAGACGGTTGTTCCGTTAGTTTGGCGATTTTGAGACCTCGCCCCATTTCTTTATGAACTCTAAAAAGACTTTTTTGTGTCATTTAGGGGTCGATTTTTTTCTGGCGAACGAAAGCGATCCAGTAATTTTATAAGGAGCCTACCTTCAGCCGGGAAATGTGTCTACCTTTTCTACCGTATAATGTACAAATTCATCTTGAAAGGGGGGGTCTAGAGCGTGTTTTTTTTTTTTTTTTTTTTTTTTTTTTTTTTTTAAAGCTTGATGGAGGTCTAATGACGAAACCCCAAAATAAATAAATATATAAATATGTAGACCAAAAAACAAGCACTACCCCCTTAAATAGTTTAGAGCTGTTCGAGATGACGTCATATGTATTTACGTATTGGGTTTGAGTGGAAATTGGGTGGCGTTAATGTCAGAAGTGAATATCTTACGTTACTTAAGATCAGCTAATATCAAACTAACTAAAATTATGAATATCGGTAAATAGTTATATCCAAGTGTTTAGCACGCATGTCCTTCGAATATTAAATCTTCCTTGGCGTTTGATAGCGTTTATTATATAGTAGGATTTAACTAAGGGGTATATTATAGGTCCTTGGGAGTGATTGATACGTTCGGTACCCATAGTTATTATGTACGGTACTGGTTAGTAGACTGGCCGCATTTATATTAGGCTTAAGGGGAGGTCTCCACTTGAGGGATTTTTTTCTTGACTCCTTTCTCCCTCATGGTTAGCCCCATTGTTTTTGAGATTTTAAGACGTTTGCCCACATAAGTTTGGTGATTTTAAGAATTTCCGCCTCATTCTGTCAATTTTAAGACCTTTCGTGCAATCTAAGTGTCGATTTTATCCTGGCGAGCGATAGCGAGCCTGTAATTATTATGTTCTTTCCAACAACCAACCATACTCCTAAAATCGATTAATGAAATTTACAAACACATGTGGCAGCCCGTGGACTCGAACCCAGGATGCTCACACCGAAAATCAACACCTTATACATCGCACCACCATTTAAGAGTAATCGGCCTTCGGCCGGGAAATTTTTCTACCGAAAAATGTACAAATTTATCTTGAAAGGGGGTCAAGGGGGTGACATTTTAAGATTGCTGGAGGAGTAGGAAACAAACTAGAAACCTCCCCTTAACATTACTACGGTAGTCTGAAAGCTTTTTTAGTTTTTATAATGATGCTATTTCTTATACAATGCAATAATTATATTTTGTCGTGATAAAGGAAACTAGGTAGGCCCTACTCTCTTCATTAATAATTTGATACTCAGAAATATTGGTTAAACTGAAGAAAATCGTGTGATGATTAGCCAGTATAACATGCACAAGGCGCCCCTCGCACTGAAATCTGAGAGAGAGAACAACCTTGATGATTTAAGGGGGGTGACCTGTTTTTGTTCTGTACTTTTCTATCTTTCTCTGCCTTGTACCCATTTGGCCCCATTCCGCCTACTTTTTTAAGACGTTTATCCCCATCCAGGTGTCAATTGTTTACTGGTGAGCGGTAGCGAGCCAGCATATTTATATTTTTGTTTGACAGGAGGCTAAATTTGTACATTTTTCGATAGAAAAATGTCTCCGGCGAAGCCGGATTTCTTCATATAATTGCTGGCTCGCTATCGCTCGCCAGGAAGAAATCGACACCTAGAGGAGGATAAACGTCTTAAAATAGTTGGCTGAATGGGGCCGAATGGATACAAGCCAGAGAAAGAGAGAAAAGGAGGAAATAACAAAAAGCAGGTCACCCCCCTTAACTGGCATGTCATCGAAGGTTATTAACATATTGCCAGGCATTCTTTATTAAGTAGGGATGCTTGATATAATTATACAGTGTATATATATATATATATATATATATATATATATATATATATATATATATATATATATATATATAATATATATATATAATTTTTTTTTTTTATTTTTTTTTTTTTAATTCATGGCTTAGTTTCCTCGCTAAACATCCATCAAGCTTAATAAACGACCCCCCCCCCCCCTATTCGGGATAAATGTCTTGGTCTTGGTCTTGGTGTGAGAGTCACCCTGAACGGATCAAAGGTGTGGCCTTAGGATCGGCTCTCTCTCCAGGGATGGCAATTAGATTGCCTAGGTTACCACTATATGCTTCTGTTCAACTACATTCTCTCCAGGAAGCCCTTTACCTTCTCAATGGTTGTGTTATTCCACTTATCTATCGTGGTTAGACCTAGCAGGAATAGCACCATACGCAGAGGGTCCCATTGCATAACTTCTATCAACTCGTTCCACTGTACCTCTCCTACTTCCTGTCTCACTGCACTGATCATAATTTCTCTTTCCCTCCCGTACTTGTCACATTCTAGCAGTATGTGCTCGATGGTCTCATCCCGTCCCCCGTCGCACATTCTACAGATCCTACTACCCTCATTGTTCCACCTGTATGTCCGGTTGTTCACCTCCAGGGATTTAGTTCGTGCCTTGAACAGCAACTCACTCCCCATACTACCATCATAGAAAAGTTCACTTTTTGGGCTATTTTTTGCCATATACCAGTCTGGTGAACTCTTTTGCCTCATTCTTTCCATCCACTCGTCCCTATCCTTATCTTGGACCCGCGTGTTTATCTAATTTTTCCACTTCCCTGAGCTCCACGTTCTCATACTCTCACCCATCATTATTCCACGCATCCCATGCTCCTCTATTTTCTTATCACACATCCCATTCCACTTGCTCTCCTCCTTTGTCCATTCATACACCTTCCGTGCCCATCTGTTCTCGTCCATTCTTTCCAGTCTCACCCTGTATCTCAGCGTTCCCTTCGCTATTCTTTCGGCGAAGGAGCTCCACCCTGCTTCTCCTCTCACGGCCTCCACTGCCGCGAACTTGTTTGCACCCAGGGCCATTCTACCAATTTTGTTTTGGGTCACCTCCATTTTCGCCAGGTCATTCGCCGTCCATTTCATGGTTTCTAGCCCATACATCAAACTCGGTACAGCCATTCCCTTCCATACTCCTCTTACCACTTCATACTTATTTGCTCTTGTCCTCGCTACACTGCCCAGCCTTCCCCCACTGATTCGCTCTTGACAACCTTGCATTCATGGTTCTATCGCACCCTTTCTCGTCCATTATCATTCCCAGGTATTTATATTCCCTTGCTCTCCTTATTGTCCTACCACCAAGCGACCAGGTTTCATCCTCGTCTTCTGCGCCTCCATTCACCACAAGCACTTGACTCTTTTCGCTACTGAAATTAACATTGAAATCCTCACCGTACTTAGTCACCACATCTAGCAGAGTTTGCAAGTCTTCTTTACTTTCGCTCATAATTACCACGTCGTCGGCGTACATCAATATGTTCAGTACCCTCTCTCCCACATTGATACCTATTCCCGTCTTCCCAACTCTCACTGCCAACTCCTCAGTATACATCCCAAATAACCACGGTGATAGTATACAGCCCAGTCTCACTCCTCTTTTGCTCTTCACCCATTCCGTCTCGAAGTCTCCCAGACTGTATTTCCCTCTTGTGCTCTCATACATACTCTTTATTATGGTCACAACCTTCTTGCTCATTCCCACCTTCTCCAACACCTTACTCATCTTATACCTATTCACCCTGTCATATGCTTTCTCTATGTCCAGGAACGCTATGTATCCCTTCTTTCCACTTTTATTCCACTTCTCTATCACCTCCCTTATCACGAACATGTTGTCTTCACCTCTTCTGTCTTTCCTGAACCCATTTTGCTCTTCTCCCATCACCTTATTCCTCTCACATATCTTTTTTAACCTCTCGTTCATGATCCCACAGAACACCTTCCCCACTGTGTCAGTCAGACTGATTGGGCTATAGTTTTTTAGCTCACTCTTGCTCTTGTGCCCGCCCTTATGTAGCAGGGTCACTCTACTTTCATTCCATTTGCTAGGGACTCTCTCTTCATTCCATATCTTTTTAAACAGTATATACATACCTTCTATCACTCCCTTTCCCCCTTCTCTGTAGAACTCATATAGGATATCGTGCAGCCCCGCAGCCTTTCCTGTTTTCAACCTTTTTACATACTTAGCTATCTCATCTCTGCTTATTTCCTCATCCATATTCTCGTTTATCTTTCTTTCTATTTCCAGATACACTTCATTTCTGTCTTCCCTTTCATTTGCACCGCCTATATTCTCCCAGAATTCTTTTATCGCTCGTGCCCTCTCTGTGTTTTCCCTTATTAACCTACCATTTATATTTAGCTCTTCTACATTCACTCTCTCTCTGACTTGGTCACCTCTCAGGAAAGCATACCATTCTCTGCTCCCTTCCTCTCCCTTTGCTCTTAGTTCGTCTACCATTTCCTTTTCTGTTTTCGCTCTCGCCTTTCTGATAATGTGTTTCACTGTCATCTGTTTCTTCTTGTACTCCTCCCAGGCTTCATTGTACTCTTGCCTCTCGTTCTCACTGTTGTCTTTGTTCTTCCTCAGTCTACTACACTTCCTGTTACATTCCTTCCTCTCTTTTCTTGCGTTATCTATCTCATCACTCCACCACCTTTTCCGCACTCTTTTGCTTCTGCCTGTCTTTCTTCTTCCTACCCGTTGTAAGTCTTACAGTTTTAACTAGCATTTCATGCAGTTCCTCTACACTCCCCTCGCTTCTCCATGTCTCTTGCTCCAGATCCTCCCTGAATAGTACCCAATCTGCGCTCTTGAGCTTCCATCCTGTTCCTTGGTCCCTAGGGACCTCAACCCTCCCTTCTCTCATGCACATATATTCCATCATCATCACATTGTGGTCACTCATTATGTCTACTTAATGTTTTGGTACCGGCCGTCCTAAAATTAGAATCTCGCTTTCGCTCGCCAGGAGAAAATCGACACCTTAATGGCCCGAAAGATCCTAATATTGACACAGGAATGGGGTGAAATGTCTTAAAACTAATGGAAAGAACGTTTTAGAATCTCAAAAGTAATGGGGTTAACATGAGGAGAAGGGAGTCCAGAATAAGCAACGTCTTAAAATCTCGAAGTAATGAGGCTAACATTGGGGGAGATGAGTATCTAGAAAACGACCCATCTCCCCGTAAAGGGCTGTGTAGAAGACCCAATGAACCAATGAATCATAGGCGGCCGAGCTGACCCGAACGCCACAAGATCGTGCGCCTGACAGAACAAGGTCACGGAGGGCAGGGGCCAGACTCCCTTAAGGGGGGTAGATTTCCACTTGACGATTTTTTTTCTGGACACCCTTTCACCCTCATGTTTAGCCTCATTGCTTTTGAGTTTTAAAGACGTTCGCCTCATTAGTTTGGATGATTTTAAGAACTTTCTTCCCCCATTTCTGTCAATTTTAAGACCTTTCGTGCCATTTAGGTGTCGATTTTATTTCTGGCGAGCGATAGCGAAGCCTGTAATTTAAGAGGAACCGGCCTTTGGCTAGGACATTTTTCTACCAACCGAAAAATATACACATTTATCTTGAAAGGAGATCTAGGGGGTGTGAATTTAAGCTTAATGGAGGCCTAGGGAACAAATTAATAACCTCCCCTTAAAGTTGGTATCACACGAGCGGTTTTTCCCTCAACACTGGTCTGGCAGCTTATGACGTCCACATTTATAATATTTCGGTCACTTAAATTCATCTATCAACAGTCTAGTTTCCGATACCAGGGCAAAACATTCCAGAAATGGTGCCAGAAAAATGTTGACCATCGAATGTTGACTATACAAGCTCTCGTGTGATACCGGCTTAAGGGGGGTGACCTGCTTTTTGTTATTTCTGTCCTTTTCTCTCTTTCTCTGGCTTGTATCCATTCGGCCCCATTCAGCCAACTATTTTAAGACGTTTATCCCCATCTAGGTGTCGATTTTTTCCTGGCGAGCGATAGCGAGCCAGCATTATATGAAGAAATCCGGCTTCGCCGGAGAAATTTTTCTATCGAAAAATGTACAAATTTAGCCTGCTGTCAAACAAAAATAAAAATATGCTGGCTCGCTATCGCTCACCAGTAAAAAAATTGACACCTGGATGGGGATAAACGTCTTAAAACAGTAGGCTGAATGGGGCCGAATGGATACAAGCCAGAGAAAGAGAGAAAAGGACAGAAATAACAAAAAGTAGGTCACCCCCCTTAACCCTGGCAGAGTCATTGAACGTCTCTGAATACGAGTGGTGGTGTATACTAAGTTTTAATGATCGATATCACGATTTGCCTGCAAGCCGAGACTGATAAGCTCTTGTCCACCCACACACTCACGTTTGTGGGTGTGTGTGTGTGGGGGGGGGGGGGTGGGGGGGGGGGGGGGGGGGGGGGGGGGGGGGGGGGGCGTTGCTGGCTAAGTATGGGTGTGTGCATTTACGCGGGTGTGTCAGTACATAGATGCCAAGGTGTCGAACCCGGTCATTTTGGTTTGAAGACTGGAATGCATACGAGAAAATAATAAAATAATGCAAGAACACTTACTTGAAATTGCATTGTTTTGGAATGAATATGACAAATTAAACAAGCAAACTTACTTAACATTTTGAAATTGCATTGTTTTGGCCATTTTATCTCTTCCGAAGCTATAATAATAACAACCGTAAAACATGAATTTAACTTGATAATATTTAAGTTATTTTTAATATTTTGACTAAAAACAGCGACTCAATGTTAGTATCAGCTTAAAATCGTCTCGCGTTTGACACCCTGATAATTATATGTACAGTGCGGTACTTGATTATAGGTACCTAGTCTTCTTGTACAGCTGTGAGGTTTGGGGGTTTTTTCCCTGTACCCCCTTCTCTCTCATGTTTAGCCCCATTCGTTCTCAGATTTTAAGACGTTCGCCCCATTAGTTTGGCGATGTTTAGACCTTTTGTCCCATCCCTTTTGTCAATGTAAGACTTTTCGTGCTATTTGATGTAGGTGTCGATATTTTTCCTGGCGAGCAATAGGAAGCCTGAAATTAAAGAGGAGCCTGGCCGAAATTTTCTAACGAGATATGCAGGAATCTATCTCGAAGAGTGTGCTTCTTCATTTATGTGTACAACTGAGACTAGTTGTGTGTGCGTGTGTGTGTACTTATGTGTGGCATAGTACTTGTGTGTGTTTGACTGTGACTGTGCTTTTTATGTGTGTATAACTCAGAGTGTGTGTGTCAGTGTGTGTGTGCTTAATTATGTGTGATGGTAGCCTACTTGCGTGTGTGTGTGTGTGTCTGACTTTGTGTGTGTGTTTATGTGTGTGTCTGTGCTTGTGTGTGTACATATGTACTTAAAATGCATGTACTGTACAACCGTTCCTGTGTACTTATTTATGCCTGTACGTGCTCATTACACCCCCCCCCCCCCATAACTCCGTGCCGGCAATAACAGTCCTGATTCACTGGCTGCTGGTGATCGCTTGGCTTGTTTGTAGTGTTGTTTATGTGCTCTGGTGGTAGTGGTGGCGGTAGCTGGTAATTTACGGAGTGGGTTCAGATTTCCGTTGTTACCCTGCGTGACATGGTGTGGAGCGCGTAATTAGTGTTTTCATTCCTACGTGTTGGCCTGTTTATTTGTGAGTTTGTGACTGTGTGTGTGTGTATGTCCAAAATTACAGGGTCGCTATCGCTTGCCAGGGGAAATAAAGTCGACACTTAATTGGCACAAACGGTCTTAAAATCGCCTAACTAGCCTAATGGGGCGAACGTCTTAAAATATCAAAACTAATGGGGCTCAACATAAAGGAGAAGGGGGGTCCAGACCCCCCCCCCCCTTAATTTGTGTGGTTGTGGTGAGGGTGCGGTTAATTTAAGAGAGTGTGTGTGTGTGGTTTTGTGGTGACCAAGGCTGTCTATTTTGTGGCTCTTTGAGTGTGTCTCTGTGGGCTCTGGAGTGTGGGGAATGAATCTGTGGGCTGGGGAGTGGGGGGAATCTGTGGGCTGTGGAGTGTCGGGAAAGAATATCAGGATGTCAAACGACAGCCAAGTCCATTATGTTTAGTCTTTATTATTGTATATGTAAGATTATATTATGGTTTATAGTGTCAAATTAAAACTTGGGGAGTGACAAATTCCATCCCAACAATATCTTCCCATTGACATATCGGGATTCGAACCTAGGTCTATTGGATTATCAGTAGTGGCAAGACTACCCCACCACACCTCCCCTACTAAAATTCAGTACCCGTGAAATGACCTAGCTATGGACGGTGGCTATATTTCGGACATTTCTGGTTAAAGGTATCCTATGTAAGCTACAGTTATGAAAAAAATACTCTGCATTATGGAAGAACACCGCAGACATATTTGTTTTTCCATAACATCATGTGTTTATCCCATAACTGTGGTTCATTGTATATATTTTCTAGAGTGTCCGAAGTTATCTCCCCGCCCAAAGTTACGCCATGTTACCGGTACCGGTATTATACGCGTGCCATTTCTTCTCCCTTACCGTTACTGCAATATATATTCATTAGCCTTAATAAAAGTCAGTGGTTGGGTTAACAGCGACACCCGTCATGCTCCATTGACTCCCCCACCCCTTCATCTAGATACCACACGGATAATGGCAACCGGTCGATATCATGTCCTTATGTTGGTTAATGGGGCTTAGGGGATCTCTTTAATGATTTGCGATTTCATTGTAAGTTTAAGCTGGTTATTATACGTGATGACTGGTTTCCTTCTTATCTTCTGCTTAGCATTATATGATTTTGTTTTTAGTTTAAAGCCGGTATCACATTAAATATTTTGGTGTTGCTTAAATTCATCTATCATCAGTCTAGTTTCCGATACCAGCACAAACTATTCCAGAAATGTTGCCAGAAAAATGTTGATCATCGAATGTTGACTATAAAAACTCGTGTGATACCGGCTTAAGAGCGACGCACGAATCAGAGGATTAACCCCTTCAGCACGATGACGGGTAGTTGACCTTTTATTATGTATAACATTGGACGATTTGATTCAGTTTAAGAAGGATCTGTGTTATTCCCAGAGTTTATTTTGAGATTGTATTTACCCCTTTGAGTCCTAGAGGTAGATTAGAAGCTAAAGAGTATCGTCTAATGGTAACCAGAATAAGACGAAAACCACGTCATCGTACTGAATTTTGAGACTTGTATCTCCCTTATATTTTGGCTATCATTAGACGATTTTGTGCACTTTAGGAGCGATATATGAGTCAAGATTAATACTTGGCATTATAAGAGATCAAATTGTCTCTTACCTTCATTATATAAACCAACGCTTTGAGGATTATGACGTATTGTGACTGGTTATACTGGCTATCATTAGACGATTTTATACAGCTTAGGAAGGCTCTGTTATACCGTAATTAAAAGGGTATTGTATTTTATTTGTTGCAGAGGTTAGCTAATTTTAAGATATGCCTCTCAATTTATCTATGTGCAGTTTTTTCTATTTATAACTACTATAAAATCTAACAATCCCTTGATACCTAAAATATATATTGTAAGATTCCCCGATCAACCTTCAAATATACTGTATATAATTATTATATATACAGTATATTGTAATGAAAGGATTAACATATACAAATATCTATACATCACATCAAGTTATTTTATGCAAAAATATGAAACTAATATAGCCTAATCACATAACGACCTATCCATAATATTACCCCCCCCCCCCCACCCCACCCAATTTCCCCACTTACAAATAAAAAATGTTGTTACACACATTACCACCCACTCCATCTCATTAGCATATTACGGGCGGGGATCAGCGGCCCCCACTACCGATGAGTTATGGACTTCACCGACACCGCCCCCCTTCTACCCCCCCCCCCTCTTCCCTCCCCCCCCCCCCCCAATAAAAAAGTATGGGTTCCGGTGTCGGGTCGTAACCACACTTTCGGCAGCTGAGCGAGTCGGGATTTTGTTGTTTGTGTTTTTTTTGTTTTTAAATGGGGTGGGTGGGTTGTATTTGTGGGGCCGATATTTATTCGTGAGGAGGAGGGTGTAATTACTTGTATAGGCAATTGTACTCTGGTGTTTAATTCATATGATTTTGTTAATTGAAAGATCTGAAAATATTCAAGACCACCTGGCTGTATTCTCTCTTACTGAAGAGATACTGTAAGTGCAATACTTAATATATAAGTAAACATTCATTCATATACAGTATACTGTATATATATATATATATATATATATATATATATATATATATATATATATATATATATATACCGTATATATATATATATATATATATATATATATATATATACCGTATATATATATATACAGATTATGATATAATATATAAATCTAAAATAATGTTATTACATTACAGGAATGTTTTCATTAGCAGCTTTTATTCCAATGGTGACGTATAGTAGGTTTACCTATTATAGTTAATATACAATGTAACCATACCATCATAGGCTAAGTCGGTGAGTCATTCAATGCACGAAGATATAGGGTACCGTAGTTAAAGGTTAATTTACCTATGTAGCAATGTTTGGTGAAGGACTGAAGCATGGGAATGTTAGTCGGCCATTTTCTGTTGGTTGGGCTGATAGCTGGGGGTACGAGGTGCTAGCCTAGAGCTGGGAGGGGCTCACCTGGCTCCACTGTTGGAATCTCTGCTCTTGCTCTCTGTACCTCTTATGTCGCTCTTTATTCTCTCTCTCTCTCTCTCTCTCTCTCTCTCTCTCTCTCTCTCTCTCTCTCTCTCTCTCTCTCTCTCTCTCTCTCTCTCTCTCTCTCTCTCTCTCTCCGTTTTAAATATCAATAGCTATATCAATCAGTTAACTAATACAGTGATAATCTAGTAATGTTCTAATATATCCCTACCTTCTTTTATGTTCATTCCATTATATCAACCGGTGTTCAATGTGTTTCAATAATCTTGTAATATTCTTATCAATCCTATCAATGTACTGTATATCAATGATCTAGTAATATCCCTAATAATCCTATCAATGTATATCAAGGATCTAGTTATATCCGTATAAATCCCTCAATAATCTTGTATTATAATTATTAATCCTATCAATGTATATCAATGATCTAGTAATATCCTTATAAATCCCCCAATGATCTAGTAATAACCTTATAAATCCTTGCGTCCCTCATTGGTGTGTTGGGTGTGAATGTTTGTAAGTCCGGGGTAAATCCCTGAAGGCTCTTGTGTTCTCCGTGTGTGAGATTTAGCCCAGCTTAGCGCCCCCATCACTGTAGTACCGTGTTGAGAAGTAGAGATGGGGAGAGATGTGCTGGAACGTGCTCGGGAAGAGGTGCTGGTGATGCAAGGACGAGCAGAGTTTATAATATAATAATTATAATTCCCAGTGATTAGAATTATATTTGCA
>CM064493.1:36114975-36141382 GCA_032716605.1 Paralithodes platypus | reverse complement strand
TTGTTGTGTCCAAATTTTGTGTGAGCAAGTGACCTGAGGGCGTTAAGTCTGGGTGTCAGTTCTTTTTAATGTTTGTGGTGTGCTGTTTGAATGTCATATGAGTATCATATGTTACTCCTAGGATTTTGGGTGTGTGTGTATGTGTTAGGGGTGTGTTGTTTATGGTGAGTTGAGGGATGTATTCGTGTTCTCCTGTCCAAATTGTGAGCAGGGTTGCGGTGGATTTGGCTGGGGCTAGATTAAGTATGTTTGTAGTGCACCAACCATGTAGTGTGTTGAGATAGGGTTGAAGGAGATCTGTTGCTCTTTTTGGGTCATGGTGTGTGCATGTGAGTGTTATGTCATCTGCATAGGAGGCTAAGTTTATTTGGGGGCGTATTGGGTGTAGTTATATCGTGCATGACAGATTGAAGAGTGCGGGCGATAGGACGGATCCTTGTGAGACTCCGTTTGGAAAGTTTCTGATTTTAGATGACTGACCGGCAAAAGATACGTGTGCACATCTGCCTGCTAGGAAGTTTGCCAGCCACCTTTTTGTGTTGTTGTGCATGTGGTGTTGTAGATTTTGTTTGTTAGATTGTGGCGGGGGATGGCATCGAAGGCTTTACTAATGTCGAGTGTGGCTAATAGTGATCTGTGTGGTGGTCTAGCTGAGTTGAGCCGTCGAAAGCTCTTTGTGTAAGGTCTGTGAGAAGAGTGTTTGTGGAGTGCAGTGGCCTAAAGCCATGTTGTGTTGGAGCTAGGGGTAGGTCAGGTGTAATTAGTTGTAATACTAGGCGTTCCATGACTTTGGAGGGGGAGCAAAGAAGTGTGATGGGGCGGTGCGAAGGAGGGTAGCGTGGGGTCTTTGTTGGGTTTGGGGAATGTGATGATGATACCATGCTTCCAAATGTCTGGTATTGTGTTGTGTGAATAGCTGTAGTTTGATATGTTAGTGAGTGCTTGTATGCCTTGTGGTCCCAGGTGTCTGAGGTGTATGTTGCTTATGTTGTCTAGGCCACAGGCAGGTGAGTGCTTGAGATTGTTGATGATATGCTTTGTCTGGTGATTGGTGAAGGGTGTATAGTCAGGGTCTGTGGGGAATTGTCTCTTACGTCGGATGACACGTCGGTCGTCTTTGTGAGGTTTTAGGTGGCTGACATGTGAAAAGTGATTGATGAGAGTGTTTGCTTGTTGTTTACATGAAGGAGTAGAGTCTGTTGTTGTGATTGCAGCATGTGATTGCGTTGTGTTGCTGTTGGAAAGTGTGATGCTGTTTAGTGTTTTGTAGAGTTTTTTGGGGTTTGTTTTGTGATCAAGTGAGGGGGTGGTATACACAGAGAGAGCTCTGAGGAAGGAACATAATGATATAATGCATAATGCTATAACGTTAACCAGAATATATAGTGCCATCATATGCTTAAGGGGGTTAAAACATGTAAATAGGTTAAAGAAAGAATGAAATGTATAGAAGCCCTTGGAAAGAACACAGAAAACAGTATTTGAGTTCAAGAAAGAAGTTATGCATATCAAATAAAACCCATTAATCTCTTAAAACAAATATATAGGCCTAGTACTTGATATGTCCCCTCCACTTCCTCCTCTACCCGCTCTTAACACCCCCTCCCCCCCTCACCACCACCCAAAAAAAGTTAAACGATCCGAGAGAGTGATATGAAATGCGTAGGGTTAAGAAATGACCCGATTCTCGAGCGTAGAATTGACCCCATTTGCTGCGTAAATTTGACACCTCTCCGACTCGGTAACTCTTAGGGGGGAGTGTTATTACTGGTGTTTTCCTTGTTTGTTTATTTGGCTGTTTTTCTGTTTTGTTTCCTTGGCTGTATTGTTGTTTGTTTCCTTTGTTGCTTTTATGTTTGTTTTATTTCCTCTTTCTCAGTTTCCTTTAATATTCTACTTTCATTGGTTTCTTTGTTTCCTTTAATATTGTTCTTTCCTTTGTTGTGTTATTGTTTGTTTACGTTGCTATTGTATGGTTTGTTTTGTTTACTTGTTTGTTCAATTGCAGTTTCTTAGTTTCTTTTATTAATTTTGTTTCCTTTGTTGTGTTCTTGTTTGTTTGCGTTGCTGTTTTTTTGTCTTGTTTGTTTACTTTTTGGTTTCCTGTTTGTTTTCTTTGCTGTTTCTTTGTTTCTTTTATTATTTTTGTTTCCTGTGTTATGTTTTTGTTTGTTTGCGTTGCTGTTTCATTGTTTTTTGTTTGGTTGATTTTTTGTTTGTTTCCTTTGTTGTTTCTTGTTTGTTTCCTTTGTCGTTTCCTTGTTTGTGTCTTTTGTTTTTCGTTCCGTTTGGTGCTGTTTTCTTGTTTAATTCATTTTTGTGTACGCTGTTCCGTGTGTGTGTTTGTGTACATGTGTTTATCTTGAGAACGAATTTATAGATTTTAGCAGAAATTGGTCTATACACATGACTCGTGAATTTGATACTGGTACCAGTATATATATTTTGTTTTTAAATAATCTCAATACCGGTATAGCTAGAATTAAGTGAAAAAGACGTCGCCGGTACATAAGGCGTTAATCGGCTTACGATTCCACTCACTCCTCCCTTTATATCTAATCCTTTGTGTTTCATTGTACTCTCTCTCTCTCTCTCTCTCTCTCTCTCTCTCTCTCTCTCTCTCTCTCTCTCTCTCTCTCTCTCTCTCTCTCTCTCTCTCTCTCTCTCTCTCTCTCTCTCTCATAGCTAGTTAGTGATTCAGTGAGAGGGCTGGCAAGCTGTTGTAGTAATGGTGTGAGAACGACCCCCTTGTACAACACCCCCTCACTGACTCTAATTCTCCTCCCCCCCCCCCTTTCTCTCTCTCTCACTCACTCTATATGTGTGTTCTCCTCTTCTTCTCTCTCCTCCCCTTGCTTCTTCCTCACCTCTCCTTCCTAACTCTCTCTCATTCTTGCCCATCTTCTCCTTCCTTCCTTCCTCGTCCTTTTCCTCGCCTTCTCTCCTCACAATTAATTTACTTCCCAGGTCAATATCTCTCTTATTACTATCCTCCTCCTCCTCCTCCTCTACGTAGTTAGTAATTCAGAGAGAGGACCTTCAAGCTGTTGGTCTAATGGTGGGATCGTGACCTTCATTTAGCTTTTTCACCAACTTTCTCCGTTAAGATATCAGTAAAATATATCAGTAGATGCTCGTAAGTGACCAGTTCCGAAAACTCTGTTTGGTTTGACAGGGTCTTAGCTGCAATTACCTCGAATTTCCATAAAAAGATCGTCATTACTTTTACTTTTTTGTTCAGCTGATTATATAGTGACATATTCCAATCTCAATCATTCCGCAATTACGAACATATTGTAGTGAAATATGTTGTTAACTAGGAAAAGTTGTCAATATTAGGACGTAGAAATATTGCAGTTTCATATTTTGCCATCAAGTATCGAAACATAAGTTGCTAAGGGATACTATTTATCGTCAGCTAAAGTCAAACACTCTAGTAAAATGGACAGTTTCTTAAGATTTTGAGTGATAAGATTACCCTTTTAATGTTGAGAATAGTACTACCACTCCTGTGACCGTACACATTAGTGACTATTTTTAATAATGTACACCGATGCTTCAACCTTCCAGCCTTCTATTTCTATCCTACACATAATTGTACCTTCTACCTCTTTCAATCAGCCTGCCTGTCAATCTGCCTGCCTGTCATCTTTCAATCCCCCTGTCATTTCAATTCACCGTATCTCCACCTCCGCTATCTGTACTGCCCCGGTCTCCATCTTATCTATATCTCCCCAAACTTCTGTCTCCACCTACCTCCCCTGTATTCTCTGGACCCTAAATCTCCCCACTTCATCCAATCTCCACCTCTCCCCATCTTCTCCAATCTCCACTTCTCCCCATCTTCTCCAATCTCCACCTCTCCCCATCTTCTCCAATCTCCACCTCTCCCCATCTTCTCCAATCTCCCACTCTCCTCCAATCTCCACCTCTCCTCAATCTCTCCTCCATTATCCACATCTCCCCCTCTCCCCAATCTCTCTCCTTTATAGGCAGGTCATTTGAGCATAAATCCAAAGAAGTTATCCTAACCCTTTACAATTCCTTAGTCCGCCCTCTTCTGGAATACTGCGTTCAATCCTGGTGCCCTTATTACCAAAAAGATATAAACAAGCTAGAACGAGTTCAACGTAGAGTTACCAAAATGATACCTAGCCTAAAGAACAAACCATACGAAGAGCGTCTTAGAGAATTAAATCTATTTCCTTTAACCCAGCGCAGATTAAGAGGTGACTTAATTCAAGTGTTTAAAATCATCAAAGGCATCGACAATATGAACTGTAGTAAGTACTTCACTATCGACCAATCTAATTACACGCGGGGAAACGGTTGCAAAATTATTGGTAAATCTTTTAACTCACACGAATCTAAGAATTCTTCTTCAATCGAGTTGTCAACTTGTGGAATGGGCTTCCCCGAAACGTTATAGACTGCATCACCGTTGATTCATTTAAACTCCGCCTAGACAAATATCTCGCTTCAAACCCGCGACTGACTGCGTTTGTAAATGAATAACTTTATTTTATCCCCCCCTCAGTTACTAACCCATCTGTCCCCTACTAAGTTCCTAATCCTGCCACGGACATTAGTTCCAGGGCAGTAATTCCCTTTCCAATGTTCCCTTACCCACTCTAAACCACTGTTTGGACACTTGATCCTCAGTGTTTTGGAGGACAAGCAACCTAGAAGGGTCACTAGATCTGTTGTTGCTTGATTTCCTTTGTACTCCTTTGTACTCCTTCAATCTCCACCTCCTTCCCCCAATTATCCCTCCTCCAATATCCACCTCTTCCCAATCTCTCCTCCAATCTCCACCTCCCCAATCTCCACCACCCCAATCTCCATATCTCCTCCAATATCCACCTTTTCCCAATCTCAATCTCTCCTCCAATCTCCACCACTCCCCAATCTCCACCTCTCCCCAATATCTCCTTCAATCTCCACCTTTCCCCAATTTCCCTCCTCCAATCTCTCCCCCAGCCTCCTAATGACGTTCAGTGATTGCCCCCTATACCACCTGACTCCCAAACCATATTTCACCCACCCTCCTCATATACAGTACACACACACTTCACTACACCAGGTTACTGATGGCGTTACGATATCAAACATTATACACAAATATTAACCCTTTCGGTGCCTGTGTCGTCCTTTTAACTTTATTGTGGATACTGTTAGATGATTTTATTCAGCTTAAAAAAATTCCTCCAGCATACCACCCACCCTCCTCATATACACACACTTCACTACACCAGGTTACATACTGATGACGTTACGATATCAAGTATTATACACATATATTAACCCTTTCAGTACCGGTGCCATCATTTTAACTTTATTTTGGCTATTATATGATTTGATTTATGCCGGTTCCTCCTAGAATTACAGGCTCGCAATCGCTCGCCAGAAAAAAAACGACACCTTATTGGCACGAAGGGTCTTATATTGACAAACAAATGTGGCGAAAGGTCTTAAAATCGCCAAACTAATGGAACGAACGTCTTGTAATCTCAAAGCTAATGGGACTAAATATGAGGGAGAAAGAACAAGTAGCTCCCCCCTTAAGCAGCTTAATATAATGCGAATTACTGCACAAACCTACACCATTATTTCATGATATTTTACAACATAACATAGCATTGTACACTGCATTATATTATACATTTAGTTGTTTTCCGATCTCTTCAATCTTCACTAGGCTACATACCATAGGCCTCCCATACACGGTAGTTTCATATTGATGAAAGGGAATGTCAAGTGTTGGGGTTTATTACAAAAATATGAACGAGTGTTTATTATTGAATTGTCACTAACGATCACACCCACTGTTATCGGGGCTAAAGTTCTATGTAAGTGATAGGAACTGGCTGGTATATATCATAAATATGGTGAGTGTATAATATTGCACAATTATAATTTAATTAAGTATTATTTGATGTTCAATAACAATTGTCAAAGCACAGGTGCGCGCGCACGTATTCACACACACACACACACACACACACACACACACACACACACACACACACACACACACACACACACACATACACACACACACATTCACCTTGGTGTTTAATAGCATATGACTACTGCATGGCTTTTAATGTTATATAACTTGAATAATCCTAATTACTCCATTGGGCGAGTTTATTAATATTGTGTAAATCCTTTGAGTAAAGGAGTTGTGCTAGTTATAGATGATTTATATTACATGCACAATTATTCAAAGCAAAATTTCAGATGAAGCCAAACCCTCCAACACCATCTTCACAATTATCCTACTATTAATTTATTCACGTTATGTTTACTCTCCATTAAGCAGCTCATTTCGCTAGACTGACTTAAGCTCAAATGTAGCCAGACCCGGTAGACTCCCCCCCCCCCCTCTCTTAGCCTAATCCTCACGTATAGCAAGATCCGCTAAACTACCCTTCTCGGATCAGCTGACTAAATGTAAACAGAGCCATCAGCTGAGACCATGTAAACACACACACGTGGGACTTCAGAGGACCAATAGGATACAGATTTTGGAAATATACATGTTTTAATCCTTACACCATTTCGGGGACTCACACCCATGCTCACACCCTAGCATAAAATTTGATCTAAAAGTATTTGTTGACATAAATACTACTCATGGGTTTCATATCTTACAGTAACTTCAGATCGTTTAGAGACCCACTGTCTCGCATTCACGACTACTCTAGGGATTGTGTGTGTGAAGAGGGGGGAGGGGGGGGGATTCTGTAATTATGATGGAAGAATTATAATATATTCGAATATCCGTTAAGTGAAAATAAATTGTATAATATATATTGATACTTAAATTATTTTATAGGTAATATTATGTTGAGTTGGAGATGCAACGTAGCCTATTGCAATAATTGACTTAATTATATACTGTATATGTTGTTGTTGTTTTTCCCCAAGCTGCCTGGCCGAACAGCCCCAAGGCCCCGAGCAAGGCCAAGGCCGTAACCGAGCACCCCCACAGAACCCTCCCCGCCGACCACAACAAAGCCTGGGTGACCGAAGCCACTCCATGGCGGGGAGCCGAGGAGGGCGCGGAAACGCCCGGGAAACCAAAGCCCCACCCAGGGCCCTGTGCCCCTCAGCAATTATGAAGAGAAAGTTGAGGGGCAAAGGAAAGATGTGACGCTTTGGCTTCCAATCTTGGTAGATTGGGAGGTCAATCCACGCAAGAGACGCCGTCACTTGAGATCTAGAAAATATATAAGTAAAAGGAACAGTCAGAGTAAGCTATGGGTATGGCAGAGATCGCTCAGTTCTCACTCTGATAGACCAGCCCATCACCACATGACTAGAACCCAATCCTCTCAGCATCAGCTAGGAAAGGCCCTAGAAAGCCGCCTTTGGTGGGGGGATAGTTCCCCTATTTCAACCCTTTTCGGGGTTGGGCACCCGCCATATACTGTATATGTTTAATGTATTGCTTGTATGTTAGTGTATTGGTTACTAACAATTGTTTGTGGACAGTTGTCCATTCTCTGTTAACTGAGGGTCTTTTGGGGGTCTCAAGACTGTCTCATAAAGGTAACACGAGCCTTTGAACAGTATGGGGATTTCGGGTTAAGCGCTTGTATGACCTGGAACGGTAGTTAGTTGAGGCTTAGTAGTGTTGGTAGTTGGTGTAAGTAGGTGTTAGTATGGTAAGTACGACAGACAGGAGAGATTAGACGTGGTTAACTCTTTTTGTGTCCCCCTTTTATTAGTTATTTCTCTACCTACCTATGGTCACTTATAGTAGAGTTTGCTACGCTTCTCGATACATATTAGACTGCGTATATTAACTGATTTGTGATTGATGGATTCTGGGTTAGTTTTAAGGTCGCTAAAGGTTTTGTACGAACTCGATAGGCGAAATATCTTTGTATCCGTCTATAAATATGATAGGTTACCCTTTTGATTATCTTGGACGAAGGGTTATAACACAAAGCAGTGAGGAATTAAAATAACAATAAAGGGTTAAAAAACAAGAAATAATGAATACGATGTTGAAGAAGAGAGAGAGAGAGAGAGAGAGAGAGAGAGAAAGAATGAAAGTGAGAGTAAGGGGAGCTAAAGGGGGGGATAAGTACAGCCATAAAAGTAAGCATCCCCGTAAGTCAATGTATTTAATTTGTGTGGGTCGGGGGGGGGGCGCTCTAAACATTCCCCCCCCCCCCCCCCCCGACACACAGCCGATCCGTGCACAGACTTTTAAACTGCCTGAGAGAGGGAATGAGAGTGAGCGTGAGTGAATTAGTGTGTGTGTGTGTGTGTGTGATAGTGAAAGAGGGAGGGCTGGGTTATGATAATAAAAACAATAATACAAATAATCGCTAGAGATAATAAATAAAACAGTAATATCAGAAGCCATTAAATAAAAATACCCCAACCTAATACCCCCCCCCCCTAGTCATCCTACCCCAACCTGTTACCCCCAGTCTACAGTCTACCTACCCCAACCTAAGCGCCCCCCCCCCCCTCCCCCACCCCCTCCAGTCAACCTACCCCAACCTCAGGGTGTCAAACCGAAGCAATTTTGTTAGAAGACTTGAATGATTATAAGAAATACAAGACAATTAACATGAAATAAAATTGTTTTGGCCACTTTTCATAGGATATAATTTGGAAAATAAACCATAATTTCATCTTTGCATATACAGTAATAAAGACTATACAGAAGTTGACATCCTGTAGCCTAATATTGCCCCACCACCACCACCACTCCATCGGACGATGGAGTTCATCTGAATCAGGTGGGAGCAGCACGTTTTGGGCGTCTTCTCAACGATGCGGTGAAGGATTTTCGGAGAAGAAATCGACTCAGCACAGGACAACCAGGAAGGAGGACCGAAGACAGCGAGGGCGGCAACCTGCGAAGGAATTAAATGCTAATCTGTCAAGAACTGCGAATTTGGATAAAGCTCCACCAACACGACCCAAATTCAAAACCGCCAGGGATGAGGACCGATGTCAGCCATGAATGTAAATGTAGATCCGAC
This sequence comes from Paralithodes platypus, assembly GCA_032716605.1. Taxonomy (NCBI): domain Eukaryota; kingdom Metazoa; phylum Arthropoda; class Malacostraca; order Decapoda; family Lithodidae; genus Paralithodes; species Paralithodes platypus. The sequence continues at coordinate 36,132,371 of CM064493.1, read as the reverse complement.
CAGAACCAAAAAATTGATTAAAGAACGTTCTGCGAGTTCAAAAACCGCAACTTTAAAGGTTTTCTATGCAAACGCTCATAGCATACGCAATAAATTTTCAGATTTAGAGGAACTAGTGTTTACTGAAAATTATGATGTGATTGGTATAACAGAATCTTGGCTCAATACAGTAGATAGAGACTTTTTAGCAGAGTATTCACTTCCCGGTTATGTAATGTTTGAGAAAAGCCGAATAAATAAAAATGGAGGTGGCGTTTTATTTTATATCAAAGAAAGTCTTAACCCGACCCTCTTGTCAAAACCTCAAATTATGAACGTCGACACATCTTTTGTGCTAATAAAGAATAATAAAGGTACAAAATAATACTTGCATTAATATACAGACCTCCAGCTCAATCAGTGCAAACTGACCGAGAAATTTATGAACAAATTGCAGATGTAAGTAACTCACAAGATACCGTATTTTTGGCGACTTTAATTTACCTGTGACCAAGTGGGGCGATACTCTTACTTCACACTCCGGACATGACTTGTATACGAACTTGCAAGAGAGTTCGCTTTATCAATTTGTTCGAACACCGACCCGTGGTAATAACGTTCTTGACATTGTACTTGCAACAAAAGAAGAATTAATAGAGAATTTGAATGTTGGTGATGAATTCAGTAACAGCGACCATCGTACGATAACTTTCACTTTAAACTTTACTAGTAACGAACCAAATAGTAGCATCGAAAAAGTCCCTAATTTCAAGAAAGCAAACTTTCATAAACTTAGAGCTATGTTTAAAGAAACTGACTGGAGCTTTTTAATTAACAATAACGACATAAATACATCTTGGAAGTTATTCGAAACCACTTACCTAAAAGCAGTGCAAGACTGCATACCATCGAAAATACGGCGTCCAGGCCATAATGATAAGCCCAAATGGTGGAATAAAGATATTTCAAACTGCCTGCTTGCTAAAAAATTTGCTAATGATAGATTAAAATCCTCACAAAATGACGAAGAAGGGTGAAATTTGTAGAGCTACGACGCAAAGCCAAAAAGGTAATCAAGCAAAGTAAAAAGACCCTAGAGTTACATATTGCGAATCAAAGTAAAACCAACCCGAAAGAATTCTATAGTTATATCAGAAAGAAAAAAGTAGTTACTTCAACTGTTGGACCGTTAGTCGATGAAAATGGAGAATACACCAAAGACGAAGTACAAATGAGTAATGCCCCCAATACCTTCTTTGCATCAGTTTTTACAACAGAAGACCTCAGTGATATCCCTACACCATCGCCGATTCAGATTCATAATTCAGATGTTCTAAGCAATATCACCGTTACAGAGAGAGAAGTATTGAATTGTTTAGATAAACTCAAGGTAAATAAAACGCCTGGACCTGATACAATCTCGCCTAGAGTTCTAAAGGAAGCTAAGGATGAGCTCTCCAAACCACTGACATTACTATTCAATAAATCCTTGCAGTCTGGAACTATGCCTGATCAGTGGAAGATAGCCAACGTAACACCGATATTAAAAAAGGCAGCAAATCCCTACCCAGTAACTATCGTCCAATTAGCTTAACCTCAGTTGTATGTAAAATGCTAGAAACGGTCATAAGAGACAGACTCGTAAATCACTTAGAGGAAAATAAGATACTTAAAGATACTCAACACGGCTTTCGTAAAAAAACGTTCCTGTTTAACAAACCTCTTAGACTTCTTCCACGATATCCTCAACCTCTACGATGAGAGTAAAGCTGTAGATATTATATACCTTGATTTTCAAAAGGCCTTTGACAAAGTTCCCCACAAACGTTTACTGCTAAAACTAAAAGCGCATGGAATACAAGACGGTGTGTTGAAATGGATAGAAAATTGGCTCAGCGACAGAAAGCAAAGAGTAGTCATAAACGGTAAGGCATCTAAATGGACCAATGTAAGTAGCGGGGTACCCAGGGATCGGTACTAGGACCAATTCTCTTTCTAATTTACATCAACGACATAGATGAGGGTCTCACCTGTACAATCTCAAAATTTGCTGACGATACAAAAATTGCAAATAGCGTACTCTCAAAAGATCAAGTTGACGATATGCAATACAATCTAGATAAATTGTCACATTGGGCCCAAATTTGGCAAATGAGTTTCAATGCGGATAAATGTAAAGTACTACATATCGGATAGCTAAATGAGAAAGCAAACTATTCGATGAATGGCACTCAGCTTAAGAATGTAAACAGAGAAACCGATCTGGGAGTAACAATATCGAGTAACCTAAAACCGAGTCAACAATGTTCAGAAGTTGTTAAGAAGGCAAACAAAATAATTGGCTTTATAGGCAGGTCATTTGAGCATAAATCCAAAGACGTTATCCTAACCCTTTACAATTCCTTAGTCCGCCCTCTTCTGGAATACTGCGTTCAATGCTGGTGCCCTTATTACCAAAAAGACATAAACAAGCTAGAACGAGTTCAACGTAGAGTTACCAAAATGATACCTAGCCTAAAGAACAAACCATACGAAGAGCGTCTTAGATAATTAAATCTATTTCCTTTAGCCCAGCGCAGATTAAGAGGTGACTTAATTCAAGTGTTCAAAATCATCAAAGGCATCGACAATATGAACTGTAGTAAGTACTTCACTATCAACCAATCTAATTACACGCGGGGAAACGGTTGCAAAATTATTGGTAAATCTTTTAACTCGCACTTCTTCAATCGAGTTGTCAACTTGTGGAATGGGCTTCCCCGAGACGTTATAGACTGCAGCACCGTTGATTCATTTAAACTCCGCCTAGACAAATATCTCGCATCAAACCCGCGACTGACTGCGTTTGTAAATGAATAACTTTATTTTATCCTCCCTTCAGTTACTAACCCATATGTCCCCTACTAACTTCCTAGTCCTGCCACGGACATTAGTTCCAGGGCAGTAGTTCCCTTTCCAATGTTCCCTTACCCACTCTAAACCACTGTTTGGACACTTGATCCTCAGTGTTTTGGAGGACAAGCAGCCTAGAAGAGTCATTAGACCTGTTGTTGCTTGATTTCCTTTGTACCACCACCACCAAAAATAGACACAAGACTAAAACCATATGAATCTTTTCCAAATATCCAAATTTACATCCCACTGAGACAGGTTTGGCCATATAATTATATTGTTGTAATTTAAATATCTCTCTCTCTCTCTCTCTCTCTCTCTCTCTCTCTCTCTCTCTCTCTCTCTCTCTCTCTCTCTCTGCCTTTGCCACCAAGAACAGAGGAAAAAGGTCAGTAAAGGTCATTCCAGGCGGTAAAGTCGAACATATCCTGAAAGACATAACTAACTCCGCCATACCAGAGGGCACCTGTGTAGTCGTCAATGTTGGCTCAAATGACTGCTTTGACGGAGGTAAGGCCCCAATTAAGACCATAGAAAAAGATTTTGAGAACCTAATTAAAGTCATGAAAAGGAAGACCACGAAATGTGTGGTAAGCGGCGTCATACCCCGGATTAAAACAAGCTCATACGGACAAAATAGAGCCATAGAAATTAACAACGCAGTCAAGGTCATGTGCGAACAAGAGAAGGTACTGTATGTGGACAATTGGACCACCTTTGTAGGGAACTCGTCCCTGTACAGCGGAGATGGCATTCATTTATCAGAAAAAGGCGTTCAGCACATGAGTGACACCCTAAATCAAGCAACGCCAGTCAGGACCGAGAAATAACTATGCTAATAGACTCCTCTGAGTATTGATATCGCTACCCCCGGAAAAGCCCTCCCACAACCCCACCCAATCAAACTCCACCCGCACAGTTAAGAGAAATAAATAATCCCACCCAACCCTTAGAAGTCCATCACAACCATTTAAAGGAAACCGTCAACCCCAATGGCCCACAAGTTGCGAAAACTTACCTACCTGAACCACAAAACAAACTAAACAACCCCACCCAACCCCATCCAAGCCAACCCAACCAACTGAATGAATTTGACAACCCGCCGCGGCTTCAAGTCATAACCCCAAACCCATCCTCACCAATAAGAAAAACAAATCCAGCGCATGCTGAGAGAAATGATATAAAAATAATATCCATAAATGCCTGCTCAATAAGAAACAAAATAGACGAACTCAAATGTCTGTTATTAAATGAGAAAGTTGACGTTATTTGTATAACGGAAACACATCTGAACCTTAAAAATAAAGATCTACTTCATGAATATCACATAGAGCCATATAAATTTTTTCATAAAGACCGTAACAATGGAAAACAAAGAGGGGGGGTTGCAATGTACGTTGCAACCTACTTAAACCCAGTCGAGGTGACTCTCCCCGAAAGTAATGCAGAAATAGTGTGCGTCAAAATAAATACAAAAAACATGAACTTAAATATCACTACAGCGTACCGACCACCGAGACTAACTGTTGCCGATGATACAATTTTTATGAAATACTAGAGAAAACCCTTAATTCCGACGAAACAGTTTTACTAGGTGACTATAACCTCCCCCTAATTGACTGGAATACCACGACCGGAAAAAAATGCTGAGTCACGCCTAATGACAAGCTTCATCCAGGACAATTTTTTGACTCAACACGTAAAACAGCCGACGCGAGACAGGAATATACTAGACCTCGTAATCACTACCCAAGAAAATTTATTATCAAACCTGGATGTAGGTGAACATCTGGCAACGTCCGATCATAAAATCTTAAGAATCAACGTTATAAGCAAATATTCCTCAGTAAAAACAACAGGAATGGTTTCGGACTTAAAAAACGCAAATTATGACGGACTTAAGGAATCGCTATCAAACATACACTCAAACCTCATAAATATAAACGAAGTAAATGAACTATGGGGACATTTTAAGTCTACAATTACAGAAGCGCATAAACAATTTGTACCCATGAAACCAAAACGTAGTACGAAATCAAGTATGCCCCCTTGGTACAGTAGAGACATTGGCAAGGCAATAAGGAAAAGGAATCAACTCCACAAACTTGTAAAAAATAACACTGAAGTAATTAAAAACTTGTACAAAAATAGTAGAAGGGAAGTGAAAAAAATAATTAGGGCGAACAAAACAAAATTACGAAATGACTATTGCCAGAGAAAGTGCCACAAACCCCAAAAAATTCTACAGTTACGTAAACAAAAATAAACAGATCAAAAGCGGAATCGGACCGCTAATAGAAGATGGCCAGACAATAACAGGCGACACAAACACGGCAAATCTGCTCAACAAATATTTTGGCTTAGTTTTCACAGAAGAAATTATCGATCATACCCTTGAAAATAACACCTCAACTCATGAGATAGGAGATTTCACCATCAGTGTTACCGAAGTACAAAGCAAATTGAGTAATTTAAATGTAAATAAGACCCCGGGACCCGACATGCTCCACCCGAAAATAATTAAGAATGTCAAGGACGAAATAGCAAAACCCCTGACACAACTATTTAACTTATCACTACTACAGGGGACTGTACCGAGTGATTGGAAAGATGCGAACATTACGCCGATATACAAGAAGGGTAGCAAGGCCAAAGCGAGTAATTACAGACCAATTAGCCTAACTTCAATTGTAGGAAAAATCATGGAAAAAATCATTAGAGATAAGATTGTAGATTACCTCGAATCAAACAACCTAATCAAAAATAGTCAACACGGCTTTAGATCAAATAAGTCATGCCTAACAAATTTGATTGAATTTTATAACAAACTATTCACATATAACGACATGACGAAATCACTAGATATAATCTTCTTGGACTTTCAAAAAGCTTTCGACAAGGTGCCTCACCGAAAACTATTGGCTAAACTGGAGAGGATAGGTATCAAAGGTGAAATTCACTCTTGGATAAAAAATTGGCTTACGGACAGAAGACAGAGAGTGGTGATAAATGGAGTGGAATCGGAGTGGGAGCCTGTCACTAGTGGAGTTCCACAGGGTTCAGTCCTTGGACCGGTCCTGTTTCTCATTTACATTAACGATATCGATGTAGGGGTAAACAACACCATTTCCAAATTCGCCGACGATACAAAAATAGGAAATACAGTCCTGAACGAAGATGATAGAAATGCGTTGCAATCTGATTTAAACAAGATATCAGAGTGGTCGAAAAAATGGCAGATGCCCTTCAATGTCGATAAATGTCAGGTGCTGCAGGTTGGTAGCAGAAATATGAAATACAAATACGAAATGAATGGCAAACAAATAAAAACCGCAACGGTAGTAAAAGACCTAGGGGTACTAATATCTGAAAACCTAAAAACTTCCGACCAATGTATAGCAGCTGCAAATAAGGCAAACATAGCATTGGGCTTTATTAATTAAACGAAAATTTACATATAAACATGAAAACGTAATAGTGCCACTGTTCAAAAGTATGGTGAGGCCCCACCTTGAATATGGTGTGCAGTTCTGGTCACCTTATCTGATCAAGGACATTGTAAGACTCGAGTCAGTACAGCGTAGAGCGACGAAGATGATACCCTCATTAAGAAATAAACCATATGAAGAAAGACTTAAACGATTGAACCTGTTCTCATTAAAAAAGAGGAGGTTGAGGGGTCAGCTTATTGAGTGCTTTAAGATACTAAAAGGTTTCGACAAAGTCGATGTAAATGCACTATTCACATTAAACAATACTAATCAAACTCGCGGAAATGGAATGAAATTAAAAACCAAAAAGGCAAACCTAGATGTCACAAAGAGTTTCTTCACCTACAGTGTGGCGACAGAGTGGAATAAACTACCAGCGAGAGTGGTGGAGAGCGACACAATAAACGCCTTCAAGGGAAGGCTTGACCTCTATCTGCAGAGGGCTGGGGTGATATGAAAAAAAAAAAAAAAAAAAAAAAAAAAAAAAAAAAAAAAAAATATGTATGTATGTGTATGTGTGTGCACTGTACAGTATGTATATATATGTATATATATATGTATATGTGTATTTATGTGTGTATATATATGTATATATATATATATATATATATGTACAAAGGAGTACAAAGGAAATCAAGCAACAACAGATCTAGTGACCCTTCTAGGTTGCTTGTCCTCCAAAACACTAAGGATCAAGTGTCCAAACAGTGGTTTAGAGTGGGTAAGGGAACATTGGAAAGGGAACTACTGCCCTGCCACTAACGTGGCAGGACTAGGAAGTTAGTAGGGGACATATGGGTTAGTAACTGAGGGGAGGATAAAGTTATTCATTTACAAACGCAGTCAGTCGCGGGTTTGATGCGAGATATTTGTCTAGGCGGAATTTAAATGAATCAACGGTGCTGCAGTCTATAACGTCTCGGGGAAGCCCATTCCACAAGTTGACAACTCGATTGAAGAAGAAATTCTTAGATTCGTGCGAGTTAAAAGATTTACCAATAATTTTGCAACCGTTTCCCCGCGTGTAATTAGATTGGTCGATAGTGAAGTACTTACTACAGTTCATATTGTCGATGCCTTTGATGATTTTGAACACTTGAATTAAGTCGCCTCTTAATCTGCGCTGGGTTAAAGGAAATAGATTTAATTCTCTAAGACGCTCTTCGTATGGTTTGTTCTTTAGGCTAGGTATCATTTTGGTAACTCTACGTTGAACTCGTTCTAGCTTGTTTATATCTTTTTGGTAATAAGGGCACCAGGATTGAACGCAGTATTCCAGAAGAGGGCGGACTAAGGAATTGTAAAGAGTTAGGATAACTTCTTTGGATTTATGCTCAAATGACCTGCCTATAAAGCCAATTATTTTGTTTGCCTTCTTAACAACTTCTGAACATTGTTGACTCGGTTTTAGGTTACTCGATATTGTTACTCCCAGATCAGTTTCTCTGTTTACATTCTTAAGCTGAGTGCCATTCATCGAATAGTTTGCTTTCTCATTTAGGTATCCGACATGTAGTACTTTACATTTATCCGCATTGAAACTCATTTGCCAAATTTGGGCCCAACATGACAATTTATCTAGATTGTGTTGCATATCGTCAACTTGTTCTTTTGAGAGTACGCTATTTGCAATTTTTGTATCGTCAGCAAATTTTGAGATTGTGCAGGTGAGACTCTCATCTATGTCGTTGATGTAAATTAGAAAGAGAATTGGTCCTAGTACCGATCCCTGGGGTACCCCGCTACTTACATTGGTCCATTTAGATGCCTTACCGTTTATGACTACCCTTTGCTTTCTGTTGCTGAGCCAATTTTCTATCCATTTCAACACACACCGTCCTGTATTCCATGCGCTTTTAGTTTTAGCAGTAAACGTTTGTGGGGAACTTTGTCAAAGGCCTTTTGAAAATCAAGGTATATAATATCTACAGCTTTACTCTCATCGTAGAGGTTGAGGATATCGTGGAAGAAGTCTAAGAGGTTTGTTAAACAGGAACGTTTTTTACGAAAGCCGTGTTGAGTATCTTTAAGTATGTTATTTTCCTCTAAGTGATTTACGAGTCTGTCTCGTATGACCGTTTCTAGCATTTTACATACAACTGAGGTTAAGTGGACGATAGTTACTGGGTAGGGATTTGCTGCCTTTTTTGAATATCGGTGTTACGTTGGCTAGCTTCCACTGATCAGGCATAGTTCCAGACTGCAAGGATTTATTGAATAGTAATGTCAGTGGTTTGGAGAGCTCATTCTTAGCTTCCTTTAGAACTCTAGGCGAGATTGTATCAGGTCCTGGCGTTTTATTTACCTTGAGTTTATCTAAACAATTCAATACTTCTCTCTCTGTAACGGTGATATTGCTTAGAACATCTGAATTATCAATCTGAATCGGCGATGGTGTAGGGATATCACTGAGGTCTTCTGTTGTAAAAACTGATGCAAAGAAGGTATTGAGGGCATTACTCATTTGTACTTCGTCTTTGGTGTATTCTCCTTTTTCATCGACTAACGGTCCAACAGTTGAAGTAACTACTTTTTTCTTTCTGATATAACTATAGAATTCTTTCGGGTTTGTTTTACTTTGATTCGCAATATGTAACTCTAAGGTCTTTTTACTTTGCTTAATTAACTTTTTGGCTTTGCGTCGTAGCTCTACAAATTTCACCCGTTCTTCGTCATTTTGTGAGGATTTTAATCTATCATTAGCACATTTTTTAGCAAGCAGGCAGTTTGAAATATCTTTATTCCACCATTTGGGCTTATTATTATGGCCTGGACGCCGTATTTTCGATGGTATGCAGTCTTGCACTGCTTTTAGGTAAGTGGTTTCGAATAACTTCCAAGATGTATTTATGTCGTTATTGTTAATTAAAAAGCTCCAGTCAGTTTCTTTAAACATAGCTCTAAGTTTATGGAAGTTTGCTTTCTTGAAATTAGGGACTTTTTCGATGGTACTATTTGGTTCGTTACTAGTAAACTTTAAAGTGAAAGTTATGGTACGATGGTCGCTGTTACTGAATTCATCACCAACATTCAAATTCTCTATCAATTCTTCTTTTGTTGCAAGTACAATGTCAAGAACGTTATTACCACGGGTCGGCATTCGAACAAATTGATAAAGCGAACTCTCTTGCAAGTTCGTATACAAGTCATGTCCGGAGTGTGAAGTAAGAGTATCGCCCCACTTGGTCACAGGTAAATTAAAGTCGCCAAAAATTACGGTATCTTGTGAGTTACTTACATCTGCAATTTGTTCGTAAATTTCTCGGTCAGTTTGCACTGATTGAGCTGGAGGTCTGTATATTAACGCAAGTATTATTTTTGTACCTTTATTATTCTTTATTAGCACAAAAGATGTGTCGACGTTCACAATTTGAGGTTTTGACACGAGGGTCGGGTTAAGACTTTCTTTGATATAAAATAAAACGCCACCTCCATTTTTATTTATTCGGCTGTTCTCAAACATTACATAACCGGGAAGTGAATACTCTGCTAAAAAGTCTCTATCTTGTGTATTGAGCCAAGATTCTGTTATGCCAATCACATCATAATTTTCTGTAAACACTAGTTCCTCTAAATCTGAAAATTTATTGCGTATGCTACGAGCGTTTGCATAGAAAACCTTTAAAGTTGCGGTTTTAGAACTCGCAGATCGTTCTTTCATCGAATTTTTGGTTCTGGTCGGATCTACATTTACATTCATGGCTGTCCTCGGTCCTCGGTCGTTATCCCTGTATGTGTATGTACAGTATGTGTATGTGTGTATGTGTATATATGCATATATGCATATTATAGTTTGTAAGGCCAGACTGCCTAGTAAGGACCTTGAGGTCTGTGTGGTCTGTGTATCTATGTAGCTCTATGTAGCTCTCTCTCTCTCTCTCTCTCTCTCTCTCTCTCTCTCTCTTCCCCCCCCCCCCCGCATCCAAATTTATACCTGACTGATACAGACTTAGCCATATATATTGGTTTTACTCTCCCCTCGTAAGACTGGAAGCCAAGAAGTTAGTTTGGAATATATAGGTTGCCGAGGGACTGTATAGAGAGAGAGGAGGTGGAGTTTCTTGCTCCTATTTTGACTTGACAATTTTTTGGAAAAGTGCTGAGCTGGCTTGGAGTGGAAGGGAGTGGGGTAAGGAGAGAGAGAGAGAGAGAGACCCGAAATAAACTTCTAATAGGCGGCACCGTACTGAAGGGATTAACCCCTTCTGTGCCGGCGACGTCTTTTTATTTATATTTTTGCTATATTTAAACGATTGTATACAGTTTAAGAATGATATGTGCTAGTAAAAAGGGTTAAGTGAGATAGTTCGAAGCCTGTTTACTTGCTGTAAACCCTTTTCAAACTGAATAAGTTGGTTTAAAAGTATCCAGAATAAAATGAAAAGGATGTTACCGGCACTGAATGGGTTAACCAATTCGGTAGGCTACCGATGATGTCCTTTTCATTATATTATATTATTATACAACTATTAGATGGTTTTATTCGGCTTATGAAAGACCTCTAACAATTAAGCTACATACTATCTCATTTAATCCATTGAGCTACGACAGATCCTTTTTAAACTGTACACAATCGTCTAAATATAGCTAGCATAAAATTAATAAGATGTGCCATAAAGAGAAGGGGTTTAGGATAAAAGAGCAGTAGCCAGTACCGGTAGCGTAATTATACCTACCACGGGGTATTATATTTAACCATCACCTCCTCCTTTGGGTCAAGCTGGTTCTAGTTCTGGGGATTGACCACGATAATTGACAGATCATCCAGTCTGCTGTCCCTTTCTTCCACTGTCAAAAACTAGGGTATATAAAAGATATAAAAGGTACCGGTATATACAATCAGTGGGTGTATTGATAGTGATTAATCTTTCTATCCTTATATTAGTTAGGTTGGTTACTATCCATCTATATAATATATATATATATATATTATTTGTTTTTGTTATGGGAACTTAAATTACCCTCTGCGTACCTTCTTCAAACCCATAGTTTTGGAGCGTGTACTGGGGATTAACTCGAATAATTATTAAGATAATCCGGTCGGTGGTTCTTTTGGCGGCACACTTCACCTACACTCTCAACAATTAGGGGTTTAAAGAAGGTATGAAAAGGGCAAATAAAGTGTCCATGATAATATACTCCTATAAAGGTATATTGGTTGTAATAAATTCATCTATAATTATACTATAAGTTTGTAATGAGTAATGAAAGCATCCATAATAATAGAACCCTATAAAGGTATATTGGTAGTAATAAACTCATCTGATAATAAGGATAGAAAGGTAAAGAGCTGAATATTCAAAATTATTATGTATGCCATATATACCTTATTACTATGCTGCATATTTGAAGAGGTAATCCAATGTTCAATTTTTAAGTCTACTCTTTTTAGCTCTACCTTTCGCTCTCGTACCTCTCGCTCTCGAGACAGAGCCCGAACAAAAACCTTTAAAGTTCCAATTCTAATGATCCGGGACCATTTTTGCGTTCCCTAGCCCCTTTCTCTGTCTCGTTGAGTAGGTTAATTTTACAAGGGGAAGAGGATTCCTAGCCTAAAGAGATCATTAAGTCATAAAAATACGCCAAAGAGATCAATAAGTCATACAAATACCCCAAAGAGATCATCAAGTCATAAAAATACCCCAAAGAGATCAATAATTCATAAAAATACCCCAAAGAGATCATTAAGTCATAAAAATGCGCCAAAGAGATCAATAAAGTCATACAAAAAAAAGAGATTATGAAGTCAATAAAATACCCCAAAGAGATCAATAAGTCATAAAAATGCGCCAACGAGATCAATAAGTCATAAAAATACCCCAAAGAGATCAATAAGTCATAAAAATACGCCAAAGAGCTCAATAAGTCATAAAAATACCCCAAAGAGATCAATAAGTCATAAAAATACGCCAAAGAGATCAATAAGTCATAAAAATACCCCAAAGAGATCAATAAGTCATAAAAATACGCCAGAGATCAATAAGTCATAAAAATACCCCAAAGAGATCAATAAGTCATAAAAATACCCCAAAGAGATCAACAAGTCATAAAAATACGCCAAAGAGCTCAATAAGTCATAAAAATACCCCAAAGAGCTCAATAAGTCATAAAAATACCCCAAAGAGGTCAATAAGTCATAGTAATACCCCAAAGAGGTCAATAAGTCATGAAAATACCGCAAAGAGGTCAATAAGTCATAAAAATACCCCAAAGAGGTCAATAAGTCATAAAAATACCCCAAAGAGATCAATAAGTCATAAAAATTCCCCAAAGAGATCAAGAAGTCATAAAAATACCCCAAAGAGATGAATAAATCATAAAAATACCCCAAAGAGGTCAATAAGTCATAAAAATACCCCAAAGAGATCAATAAGTCATAAAAATACCCCAAAGAGGTCAATAAGTCATAAAATTACCCCAAAGAGGTCAATAAGTCATAAAATTACCCCAAAGAGATCAATACGTCATAAAAATACGCCAAAGAGATCAATAAGTCATAACAATACGCCAAAGAGATCAATAAGTCATAACAATACGCCAAAGAGATCAATAAGTCATAACAATACGCCAAAGAGATCAATAAGTCACAGTATATCATTCTTTGGTGTGATGAGATGTAAGCTTTCCCGTGCCCCGTAATTTTCAGGAATATATCGATTTATATCATCGTGTATTATAGGAGCTTAATCTTGGGCAGGTAGTCGCTTTTTCTGGACTCCCTTCTCCCTCTTGTTTAGCATATTAGTTTTCAGATTTTAGGACGTTCGTTCCATTAGTTTTCGATTTAAAGACCTTTCGCCTTATTTCTTTGTCAATATTAAGACCTTTCGTGCCATTTATGTATCGATTGTTTTCCTGGCGAGCGATAGCGAGCTTGTATTTTTAGAAGGAACCGGTCGGGACATTTTCTACCGAAAAATATACAAATTTATCGTGAAAGGGGGTCTAGGGGGTGTTATCTATAATCGTGATGGAGGTCTAGCGAGGAAACTCAAAAATAAATATATATATAAATTAATAGACCAAACAAAAACAAGCACTGCCCCCTGATAGTTCCAAAGAGCATTTGATCCTCATATGTCAAGATTTGGATTGGCGGCACGTACACTATTTTTTGGCGATTCCTGAAAGACTTATTCATATTATATAATATACTGTATAATATATATATTTTGTATTTTTGTAATCGGGTTTGCGACTGACTGAGTTAACCCTTTTGGTATGATGAGGCATGTTTCGTCTCATTCTGGTTACTATTAGACGAGTTTATCTATGTTTTAGTACGATGACTTATATTTCGACTTATTCTGGTTACTATTAGACGATTTTCCTTAGCTTGTTATATAGTACGATGACGTATATTTCGTCTTATCCTGGTTACTATTAGACGATTTTCTTTAGTCATCTTATCTCTTCAGCACGATAACGCATATTTCGTCTTAATCTGGTTACTATTAGACGATTTTCCTTATCCTATTATTAATGTTTTCAGCACGATGAAGCATATTTCGCCTCATTCTAGTTACCATTAGGCGATTTTCTTTAGCTTTTCATCTATCTCTGTGAATCAATTGGGTTAATAATATCTCAGTAAACCATCTACATAATACTGGTCCTTCAGCTCCGCATAAAATCGTCTAATGTTAGCCAGAATCTAAGGTAAAAAGGCGTCATGGTACTCAAGGGGTTAACCTTTTCAGAATGATGACGCATTTTTCGTCATATTATGGGTATCATTAGACGATGTTATTAATTATAGGATTACTTGTCGCAAGTCAAAGGGTACAAATCTAACAGGAAAATACTTAACGTACCTTGAATTTGGCTCTGTCACTCTTTCAACTTTGGATGAGACTCTTGTTACAGGCAGTTTTCCCTTTTGTCTCCTTCATTAAAACAACACACACACACACACACACACACACACACACACACACACACACACACACACAGAGACGAAAACCTAACCTCCGTTCAACTTGATTGGTGGAGGTAAATATCCCAGTCGTGTTGCTATGTTATTGGCTACGATGACTAAGATGCCATGGTAAGCTTGTGTGTTTTTCAACGCTGCATGTCCTTGGTGGATTTTACTGTTTTTTGTTTTTTTTTTGTTTTTTTTTACTTAGTTCAGACCCCCTGGAGTTTTAAGGGGAGATGGGCCCATTTTTGGTATGTTATTTCAATTATTCCTTTATTTCTTAGTTTTCTCGCTAAACCTCCATCAAGCTTAAAAAAACACCCCCTAGACCCCTCTGCAAGATAAATTTGTACATTTTTCGGTAGAAAAATGACTTCACTTAAAATTTCAGGCTCGCTATCGCTCGCCAGGAAAAAATCGACACCTAAATGGCACGAAAGTTCTTGAAATTGACAACGAAATGGGACGAAAGGTGTTAAAATCGCCAAACTAATGGGCCGCACGTCTTATAATCTCAAAACAAATGAGGCTTAACACGAGGGAGAAAGGGGACCAGAAAAACGGCCTATCTTCCCTTAATATGCTATTGGCTTGGATTACTGATAGTGATAGTACGCAAGTGGTTTCATTCATAGGTCAGTTCGCCCGATAAACTTCTGTACGATGACGCATTTGTGTACCGTGTTTTGGCTATCATTAGACGATTTTATATATTTTGACATAGTTTGGACCCCCTGTAGTGTTTAATCTCTCATGTGCCTGGAATCAAACGATATTCTAGTTATTGCATTAACTTAGTTCGCCTTGTTTATTACTGGACTTTATATGAGAGCTTTTTCTAAGCCTCAGTAATCCCTACTGTACCGTCGGCATCCTTTGTATTCTATTCTGGCTATTGCTAATCGATTGTATTCAGTTTAGGAAAGATCTCTAGCAAATATAAAGCTTTGAACTATCTCAATCAAGCATTTTTAGCTACCACAGATCCTTCCTAAGCTGCATGAAATAGTCCAAATATTGCTAGAATAAACTACAACAAACGTCGCTGGTACAGGAAGGGTTAAATCGTCTTGTCTCAGCTGAAATGCAAGAAATCAAGGTATAAATGTACTGAAACACTTGCACAAGATCGTTTTTTAAACTCCTTGACTATGAGACGTCTTTTTTTAAGCTGAATTAAATTGCCCAATGTTAACTAGGATATATCGGCAGGAAGACCCCCATTGAAATGGAGAGACTGTCAGAAAGGCTTTGGATGATAGAGGAATGACTATAGATCAGGCAGGGGAAGTGGTGGTGGACAGGTGTGAATGGAGAATGCTTGTGAATAGTTGAGTGAACACGTGGTCATTTGGAGTAAGGGGTCGGGCGCAAGTTGGACTAGATAATAGTCCATCAGGCGCCTGGCCCGGGGAGACTATTAATATGAAGGGTGCGCCTGGAAGTGTGGTGGGAGGGCTTGTGGCTTTGGCTCCGCTGCATGTCTGCCTGCCGAGATCGGAACCTCTCCGGGTGGTCGGGGGCCGAGGGAGTGCTGGAGCGACCTTGGTGACCCTGGTCTCTGGGTCTTCTCCTGGGTGACCTGGATGTGTGTGAGTTTGTGCTTTTTAACTGTGTTTATTTGTTGTTTTGTGTTGTTTTTGTGTTTTCCCTGTTCTTGCTCTGTCTTGAGTCGGCTACCCCCAAAATGGGGATTGGGCCTGAGCATATAGATAGAATAGATAGATAGAACTAGGATAAACACAAAATAACTTCTATCTCATGTTTCTGGGAAAATTCTTGAGTCCCTTAGCAGCTGATTTATCGATACTTAATTAATGGAGATATATGCAACTACCATGTTTCTGCGTCATGTAAATACTAAGTTTTTTTCATAATTAACACTATGTTTCACTACAAAATCTTCAAAAGAACTGATCAATCATGATGAGAACTTTTGCAATTTACCACTTGCGAGTTTCAGCCTATAAGGAAATTGTAGCTATAGGCATCGATATTTAGCAATCACCAACTAAACTACGGTCCTAGTACATTTATATATACATTAAACCAAATGATCTATCCATCCTATCCATCAGAAACCTATATTATTATTGTATTTATGTTGTATATCCATATTTACGGCTCCAACTTTCTTATAGCCTGAAACTCGCAAGTAGTCAACGTACCGCCATCTGAAAACAAACAGACTGTAGGTGTATTTTGAGTTTTTGACCACCCACTGAAGTCGGTTAATTATAGTAGGATGAAATAGGATAGATTGGGTTATTATTTAATTTCGTTAATTTGAGATCAGCTATGTTAGGTATGGTTTATTTGGTCAAGTTTATTTGAATGTTGTTAAGTTATGGTACAGTTTGGTTATGTTTGAATTGGGTAAGTTTAGTTTATTGAGGCAAGTTATGGCTGTATTAAATTAGGATTGAAATTGGTTAGCTTAGTTTAGATTCGTTTAGTTGGTATATTTTAGCTAACTTAGGATAGGTGTAGGCGTATCGGTTTAATACGTAGGAGAAGTTAAACTAAATTACTGAAGCCGAAAAGATCTTGAAGCCTTTTAATGCTTCTCGTTACAGTAATTCCAATTGATGCATATGTTCATCATTAGTATTTCTTGTAGAAGTCATTAGGAATGACCTCTAGGGATTTGTATTATTAATTTACTTTTAAGAGCTTAGGTATGTTCTATCCTCTGTGTGCAGAGTTATCGATTATTGGCATAATTTTTGTCTCTCTCTCTCTCTCTCTCTTACACACACACACACGCTCTCTCTCTCACACACACACACACACACACTCTCTCTCTCTCTCTGTCACACACTCACTCTTACACACACAGGGACTCACAAACACACACTCACTCTTACAAGCACACACACACGCTCTTTCTCTCTCACACTTACACACACACACTCTCTTTCTCTCTCACTCTCGCACTCGTTCTTTCTTGGTTGTGTTATCCCCACCATCAGCGAGGAATGGACAAGGTGATCCCCACACAATCCTCGTAGTTGACGCTGACCCCCTCACACTGTCACACGTACACACAACACGCTCACATACACATACATAGCCTACACACACACACAGTCACACACACACTCAGTCACACA
>CM064493.1:35954975-36112475 GCA_032716605.1 Paralithodes platypus | reverse complement strand
CGAGAGAGAGAGAGAGAGAGAGATAGATGTATGTTAATAAATACTTCGTAATTGGTACTTCACGTTACATTAGAGGAAATGGTTGTAAGATAATTGGAAAACCTTTTAACTCACATGAGGCAAAACGTTTATTTTGCAATAGAGTAGTAAACCTATGGCATGAATTACCTAGTAATGTCATTGAGTGTAGTTCCGTTGACAAATGAATAGCACTAGGCCTACTCTTTACTACCATATACTTTACTACTTTTTCTCACTTTACTTACTCACCCCCACACGTTACCGAAGGACAACAGGCTTTTCACAATACGTAGACATAAGTTAGATAGTTTAGTTACAAGCAGCCTGGTAAGGATCGATATATATATGTTGTTGCTAGTTTTCCTTCGTACATAGATAAGGAATAGACTTATTAGACATTATTCACGCTTCTCTTTTCCCTGTCTCTCTGTGTTTGTGAGCGAGTGTTGTCATGCGTGTGTGCCATGTTTGTGTAGGTTGAGTGTGTGTGTGTGTATGTCTGTGTGTGTGTGTGTGTACCATGTTTGTATACCATGTTTGTGTAGGTTGAGTTATAGTGTGTGATTGTGTGTGTGTGATTGTATGTATGCGTGTGTGTGTCTGTGTGATTATATATGTGTGTGTGCGTGTGTTCCTCTACCAGTATACGTGCTTGCCATTTGCGCGAGTGAGTGTGTTAAGAACTAAAAATTATTAATAAAAATGTTGCGCTCCGTTTTAATTATAAGTAGTTAGTGCATTCAAGACCACACGCAACATATTTTAATCTGTCAATATTATAAATTTGTGGGATTGAGGTAAGATATTTTATGCCGGGGTCATACGAGCAAGTTTATTGGCTACATGTATCGGAGTCTTGAATTCGCTACATCTTTGATTTAAAGGGGGGATGGCTTATTTATTTGCGCATTTATATATATATACCGGTATATATATACACAGTATACTGTATATATATACTGTAATTTGTTTTCCTCCATAAACTTCCACCAAGCTTAAAAAAACACCCCCAAGATCCTCCTTCAAGATATTTGTGTAAATTTTTCGATAGAAAACTGTGCTAGCCGAAGGCCGGTTCCTCTTAAATGGCACGAAAAGTCTTAATATTGACAAAGAAATGGGGCGAATCTTAAAATCGCCAAACTAATGAGCCGAACGTCATAAAGTGAAAACTAATGGGGCTAAAGACAAGGAAGAAGTATGTCGGGAAAAATGACCCACTCCCCTACAGCCGGCGTCACACAAGGAGTTTTATCGGAGCTTTGAATCCGCTACAAATATCCGCTGCAAATCATTGTATTTAGGTTGCTGTTGATGTATATTCTTATTATATGTTGAACTATACAGGATTAAGAGCTCTAACATACATAATAGGTACCTTGGAAGCTAACAATAGTCAGATAGTAGACTCGTGTTTAGCTACGTATTGACTCGGATACTGTGGCCCTGATACATCCATGGCTAAATTGCTCATTGGCTTTAATTAGTCACCGGTTTTTAGACTATTATGTGACCAACTTTCATTGAGCTGTGATTATCTGTGGTTCTTCCCATCAATCATGGTTCTCCGTTAGTAACCCCTTCAGCACGAGGACGTCTATTTTACTTATTAGTATTAGTATTTATTTTTTCGGCCTGATTATATATGATTTTTTATAATGCCTGAGTCCTCAACATTTACACCTCTAACACTGATCGCATAACTGGTACTGAGACCAGAGAAAAATTAACAAGGTACTCATCATTGAATGCATTGAATCCGTTCTTTGGCTCTTTGAACATGCCGCAGGTACTGTCTACGTCACAAGCCCCGCCCCTCAGCAGTCACGTCATAAACTCCAACCCTAATCTTCCAAGGGAGCCACCAAGAATTGTGTTGTCTTTTTGAGTTCTTGCGTTTAAAGAACAACAAAAAAACACTGAATTTTTTTTTTTTTTTCCCTATACCTTCATCAAGTATATAAAAACACCCCCAAGACCCTTCTTGAAGATCAATTTGTGAATTTTCAATAGACTAATGCACTAGTTAAAGGTCAGTCAGTCAGTCAGAGTGAAGCTAGGTAGCTTCAAGGTTAGAAGTAGAAGGGTCTAGTGGAGAGCGAAGTTTTGAAAGATGAAGAGTTGGAGAGATAAAAGCTGGTGGGCTGACCACCTTGCTATTTTTCATGTTGGTTGTTGAGTTCTGAGCAGCATGCCACGTGGTGTTGGAGAGGAAAGGCCGTTGTTGTTGAAGGTGCGCGATGATGGTTAGTCGTAGAGGTATTTTGGTTCATCGAGGTAAGGAGATGGTGTTCTTGTCGGCTTGCTGGCGGTCATTCCCCGGTCAATGTCTTCATCTCCTTCCTCCATCCCCTCCACGTCGACGTCTTCTCCTATGGTGGACTCGGAGTATTCAGACGACGTGGAGGCTGCCACCGGATGATCAATGGTGGCTGGTGATGGAGTGGAGGTTGAGGCTGGTCCTGCAGATTTTGGTGAGCATCGGATGGCGCTTGTTGGTGTTCGGCTATCAGTGATGATTGGTGGTCGTTGCTGCTGTTGCTGGTCAAGTTCCATTGGTGTTGATGGTGAGGAGTGCTCCACTTTGCTTCTGTTTAGACTAAGAGGTCTTGGCAGAAGCAGCTGTTGTTTGGGAGCACTCCTCGCCTCCAGCGGTGTTGGTTCTGGGGCTCGGCGTTGTTGTCTCTTGGAGGGCTTCTTCCTTGCCGACGACCTCTTGGTGATTGCTGAGGTCGTGGAGAGCCTCCTCAGGGATGGTGATTGTCGGCAGCTTGTTGACTGACAGCAGATAGGGGATCAGCTGGCAGAGTTGTTGTTTGTCTGTACCAGCGATGGCTATGGCTGACTGGATACAGGCGTAGATTTTTGCCCTCAATAACGCTTCCCCTTCTGCATTTGTTGTTGTTGTTGGCGCCTTAGGGGGAGTGTTATGTGAAGAGAATGAGGAGCCCTTGACAGGGGCTCCTTTAGGGCCTGTGATGTTGATGGCTTCTCTTCCCCGACTCCCGGAGCAGATGGAAAACTCCACTGCTTCACCAGTTAAAGGTAGATTCCTCCTAAATTGCAGGCTTGCTCTCGCTCGCCAGGACAAAAATCGACACCTAAATGGCACGAAAGGTATTTATATTGACACAGAAAAGGGGCGAATGGTCTGAAAATAGCCAAACTAATGGGATGAATGTCTTAACAACTCAAAACTAATGGGGCTAAACATGAGGGAGAAGGGAGTCGAGAAAAACACCCTTACATTTTTGTAGTTTTTATTGACGACTAAGACATCTTAGTGAATTATTTATATACTGTAGGCTGTTAAAGTTAGGCGTGAAACCCTGACCACCAACCTTTATAACTATAATCGAGCTAATACTTCTACTGTTTGGGAAGAGTCAGACAGAGAGTAGGTGTGGAAATGTACATCTACTGACAGATGTTCGTGTGATTTTGCGATTTTCTTTATGCAAATATGTCCGTTTAGATTGATGTTCAGATCAAATCAGCTATGTATTAATATATATATATATATATATATATATATATATATATATATATATATATATATATATATATATATATATAAGCAGCTATATATTAATAAATACATCTTATGTATTTATTAATATATAGCGGATTTGATCTGAACTTTATTCTAATTGGATATAATTTCATAAAGAAAATCGCAAGAGCTCACACACATTTGTCAGTAGTTGTATATCCCATTTGCTCTAGCCCCTTTTTAGTTACAGAGTATAAATGTCAAGATTTCTAGCCTACATATAATGAATAGACTATAGTTATGATAGAATATTATCCTAAGACGGAGATAGTGAGTTATTGTATTTATGGCATGATTGTGGTTGTTATTTGCGCTATTGAATCTCCGAGCGAGGGCTAGAGAGAAATGGCGCTATATAAATAACCTGAACATTATTATCAATATTATTATTATTATTATTATTTGTATTTGTATTATTATTATGATTATTTGTATTTGTATTATTATTATTATTTTTATTATTATTATTATTAGGCTATTATTATTTGTGGTTGTAGTGGAGGAAGTGGATGGGAATGTGCCTAAGGGGTGGGAATGGGTGGGGGGTGGGGGTATTCCAGGGGGGGAGGGGGAGGATTCCAAGTGGGAATTCTGGAGCTTAGCAGTGGTTGCCTTACTGCCATTCCTGACCGCATCTGATCCAACCCTGCCAACTCCAACCTCTCTCTCTCTCTCTCTCTCTCTCTCTCTCTCTCTCTCGCATTCACATACTTTATATAATGTATCATAGACTATAGTAGATTTTGACTGGACACGAAAATGGAACTTTGCAGTAATGGACCCAAAATCGGAGAACGAACCCCCAAGTTCGAACCTCGAAACCGGGAAAATATGATGTTTTCGCGGTTTCGAGGTTCGAACTTGGGGGTTCGTTCTCCGATTTTGGATCCCTTACTGCAAAGTTCCATTTTTGTATCCAGTCCAGATCTACTGTAGTCTATTAATGTATACAGTATATTATTTGCACTCCAGATGCTTCAATAATATAATGTTATCTGAAGCACGGTCATATATGTATTAACACATTTACATTTACTGTATGCTCATTAGGTACCGTATGTAATTATTGTAGGCATGCAAGTGTTAACTAGAATGATCTTGTATATGGACGCATTGACTACAAATGAGAATATTGTTCAGAAATATGTCTAAGTGCACATGTTTGTACTTACAGTGTACGTGCAAGTGTGTCCCCCAGTGTGTATATATATATATACAGTATATGTATGAGTGGGTGAGGGATAAAGTTGGCAACACTGAACAATCCCAGAACGATGGTATCCGTGTTTTATTGTCGCTACTATCAGATGGTGGACTATGCCTTCCCTATTACCCCCATCCCCCCCCAACTCTGTCTCTCTCAATTTCTCTCAATCTCCCTCTCCCTCTCTCTCTCTCTCTCTCTCTCTCTCTCTCTCTCACTCACTCACACACACACACACACACACTCTCAATCTCTCTCTGACCCCTATTATCCTGTCCATTACGTCTTTCCTCCCTCTGCCTCTCCAATTTTTCCTCACCAGTTCCTCCTTTTCCTCCTTATATTTTTTACTATTTCCTCACATTTTTGTTTGCCTCTTATCCACTTTTCTCTACCATAGTTTCCTCTCTCATGTAATGTCTTATTTGATCTCAAATACCCTGTTGTTATCTTTCCTTTCCTAGTTTCTTTATTTCCTTTATTTCCTGCCCCTTTTCTTCTATTATCTTATCTCATTCTTTTAGTTCCTGATTTCTTCTTCCTAGGGTGTCGAACGAGAGACCTTTTCCCTTCCTTTTTGGCATCGTTACTAAATAATATAGCTACATTTATTTTATGCTTCAGTTCTAATTATATCCTTGTCAGTGATAAAATGGCTAAAAACAATGCAACTCCATGTATAAAGTTCCCTGTATTTCTTCTCATATTAACCCAATCAATATCTCCATTAATCCTTTTAGCTACCATACATCCTTTCTAAGTTTCATAAAATCGTCTAAATATATCGTTTACTCCCCAATCCCTCTTCCTTTCCATTTTACTTCTCATCCCACCTCTCCGATCCCTCCTTTATCCTCCCATCTCCTCTCCCCCTCCCTCTGTTCTTCTCTCTTCGCCTCTCGTCTCTTGTTTTCCCTCTCTTTACTCCTCTCTTCTCATATTCACCATCCCTCCCTTCCTCCCTCCTGTCCTTCTTCCATCCTTCCCTTTATCCTAGACTTATCTCCTTGCATATTATCTATTCTCATCTCTGTCTTGACTCTTGCCTCTCTATTCTCCTCTCTTCTCTCCCCCTCTTCCATCCTCCTCTCTCTCTCTCTCTCTCTCTGCTCCTTCTCCTCCTCTCTCCTCCTCCTCCCCCCTCTTTCCATCAACTCCCCCCCCCTTTCTCTCCCTCTGATCCTACTCCCTCCTCTTTCCATCAACTCCTCCTTTTTCTCCTCCATCCTCTATCCTTCTCTCCCTCTGCTCCTGCTCCTCCTCCCCCCTCATTCCTTCAACTCCTCCTTCCCTCTCTCCTCCTCCTCCCCCTCTTTCCTTCAACTCCTCCTCCTCCTCCTTCCCTCTCCTCCCCCGCCCACCCCTCCTCTCCTTCTCTCTCCTCCCTGGCTGTCACACATGAGTGGGCGGGTTGATTGGAATGTTTTCGACACAGCGTCTTCATATTAAACATTCGAATTAGACCTTTTGCTTCGTCCCCCGCCCAGCCTCCCCTCCCTCCCGGTCTCCTTCCGCTTGGCTTTTACTTCTTGGGCATATTTTCCTTACTTTCTTTTTATTTCCTTGTCTGTTTTACGATTTGCTTTTGTTTCCCCTTTTCCTATATTTCTGTCCTTACCTTTTCCCTATTTCCTTGTTTGTTTCTTGATTCGCTTTTGTTTCCCTTTTCCTAGCTTTCTGTTTTCATTATTCAAGTTCTTATGTATTGTTTACTCAATGAATTCCGTATCGCCCTCTTTCTGGCGGTCTATCTACCTTTCTTATGTATGTTTGCGTAATTATATATGTACCGTATATTGTAAAGATTCATATTAAGTATTCGAATTAGATCTTTTGCTACGCTACCCGTCTCCCTCCCTCATGTTTAGCCCCATTAGTTTAGAGATTTCAAGACATTCGCCCCATTAGTTTGACGATTTTAAAACCTTTCGAGTCATTTAGTTGTCATTATTTTTTTTCCTGGCGAGTGATAACAAGCCTGCAATTTAGGAGGAATCGGCCTTCGAAGGGGGGTCTCATGGGTAATTTTGTTTAAAGATTGATGAAGGTATAGGAAGGGGAAAATAATGAAGATAAATAAATGAACAAATATAACAAAATATTCCCATAATATAAAACCTTGTATTTAGACCTCTTGTTAAATTACCCCCCCCCCCCCCTCCGCTTGTTATTAGATGTTTTTTTGTTTTTTTTGTTTTACAACTTGTCATGGTTTTCTTTGCGCACATTCTATACCTTTATCACTATTCATATTGGTGTTCCGTGTCCTGCTTGTTTTTGTCCTGTTCTATATTTTATTACTTTTTCATTGTTTTGTTCTACCTATGCCACATAATGTAGGAATATAGTATATATAGTTGTAAAGATATAAGATGCTCAGTTCGAGAAAAAGTTACAAGGAGTTACATGAAATAGTTAGTAAGAGAGAGAGAGAGGTTCCAGTAGTATTAATTTCTGATGGTTCAAGTGATGCCTTATTAACCTGTGATTAGCGATCTCTCTCTCTCTCTCTCTCTCTCTCTCTCTCTCTCTCTCTCTCTCTCTCTCTCTCTCTCTCTCTCTCTCTCTCTCTCTCTCTCTCTCTCTCTCTCTCTCTCTCTCTCTCTCTCTCTCTCTCTCTCTCTCTAACTATTCCATGTAACTCCTTGTAACTTTTTCTCGAACTGAGCATATTATATCTTTACAACTACCGGTATATATACTATATTCCTACATTATGTGGCATGTATCTCTCTCTCGTTTAATGGGTTAATGTAGCGAGTATTATTTGTTTTCATTCTTGGGTAATTCCCTGGTTCGGATCGTAAGATTTGTAGATACTAACTATTCCTTGTAACTCTCTGCTACTTATCCCCATACTCCCCCCCCCCCTCTCTCTCTCTCTCTCTCTCTCTCTTTCATCTCTGGTGCTCGCTTCTCCCACCGACAGATTAAAAAACCAATTACTCCCTCATTACTGCAACTCACCCTTTCTAACTCCCTCACTCCCTCCCCCACCCTCTTCTTCTTCCTCCTCTTCTTCTTCTTCTTCCTCCTCCTCCTCCTCCTCCTCCTCCTCCTCCTCCTCCTCCTCCCCTTCCTCCTACCTTGCTTTTTTCCCTCCTCTTCCTCCGATTCTTCTTATTTATCTTTTTCTTTCTTTTTCGCCTTCAATTCTTTTTATTATTTCTCCTCCGATTCTTCGTATTCTCTTTTTCTTTCTCTTCCTCCTTCAATCCTCTTTATTCTTTCTCCTCCCCCTCCTCAAACTTTTCTTTTTTATCTTCCTCCTCCGATTCTTCTTACTCTTTCTACTCAGACTTTGATATTTCCTCTTCTTCCCCTTCTTCTTAAACTTCCTCATCCTGGTCTCTCTTTCTCTCACTCTCTCTCTCTGTTTTTTGCCTTGCTTGAGTGTTTGGTATTTTAATTTTATCCTGCACCCACCTGCCTTTAGTATGTAGCCTATTTGCTGTACTTCTCTTTTACAAATTTAGTATGTGGAGATTGATTGTTTTTACTGTTTACGTTTATCAGTTGTTTTATCTCGTTGGAATCAAATTGGTATGTGCGTCTTTGTAACTTTCTCAGAATGTATTATATTTCACTCATATTGATCATTGTAATTGATTGGCCTTATTGTTGTTTCTAACATTCTACTATTCATGTATCAACCCCCCCCCCCCCAACACACACATACACACACACACACACACACACGTACAGTACACACATAGCCTACACGGGTGAACGGTTCGGGACACACATTCTACCAGACACTAACCTTCCGCCCCCTCACACCCTCTGTTTTCACCTCGATGGTTTGGAGCCAGATCCCCCCCCCCCCCCCCCTCCCCCTCCTCTCTTTGCAGGAGGGGCCAAATGGGGAGGGGAGAAGTAGATGCACCGTAGCTATGTTGCTGGTTGTTAGTCTACGGATTTTTAGTAAAGCCGGTATCACACGAGCGCTTTTTCTCTCAACATTTATCCTCAACACTGGTCTGGCAGGTTATGAGGTAAACATTTGATATATTGCTGTTACCCAAATTCATCTATCATCAGTCTAGCTTTCAATAACAGGGCCAATTATTCCAGAAATATTATCAAGAATATTTGGATAATCGTATGTTGACTATAAAAGGTCTCGTGTGATACCAGCTTAATCCAGGATATCGTTTTTGTCTGTGCTTGTTTGTAGCGAGTACAATACGGAGTAGGCCTTCACTCTTCCCTTTTAGGAGCACATCTATGATAGTTGTCTGTATTTCATAAAATGTGTTGCTAATCGATAGTAACAATATAGTTGTATAATGTTGCAGGTAATTTAGGCCTAAGCCACATTTAGCCCTAGGACACCGTCCCCATCTATAAACTAAGACACCATTAGACTGCCCACCAAATTTCCCAGATAATAACGTTGATTGAAGAATGTATTAATACGAAAAATACAGACACATGTTAATGCATTTATATTTCACCCTCCCTTACACTAATTATGAAAAAAAAAAAAAAAAAAAAGATTTCCACACACATCTGAAGATTGTGGTGACGTCTTACTGTATATTAACAGAAAGTATTGGTTTCTCAAAACTTACTACTTGTATCTTCTCATCCATTTGCCTGATCACATGTTAACCTCATAATATGTATCTTACAATGTACACCCCTTCCTGATATCTAGCAAAATATGATTACTAATATTTTAGCCTTGTTTAGTTGATGTTATAATTATAGTGTTGTTTCTTCTCCTCTATCTTCTTATTTATTAGCATAATTATGTTAAACTATTGTTACGCATCGTATTCGACTTTTTCTACAGCACATCCCTTGATAACATAATGTGAATATAATGATCACCGTGTGTGTGTGTGTGTGTGTGTGGAGGGGGGGGGGGGGTTATATACTATAGGTAAGGGGGTGGGAGGGATGAATCTGATACAACACCACACCACCACCACCACTACCACCCCTCTCACTCAACCTCATACTTCCGCTCACACAGTCAGTCACACACTGACACACATACATACACATTTATACAATCACAGTCACACACATACACGTACATGCACACATATACAGTACCGGTACACACACACACACACACACACACACACACACAGTCAAGATCATATGCATACGGTCACACAAATCCAGCCATACATCCACACACCACTTTACAGTCTCACACATACATACAGTCACACACTCACAGTCACATACACACAGTCACATACACAAATGCACATTCATATTGAAATTTTCCTTGTGAATTGTACACATGCACTGTAATTAAAGTAATGCACTGCTCTAGCGGAAAAAAAATCGCAACACATTCCCCAGGTGTGTGTGTGGGGGGGGGGGGGGGAAATGTGTGTATGGGAGTTTGTATGTATGGAATGTGTACAGTATCATTGTGTGTGTACGGAATGTGTACAGTATATACATGACAGTTTTTGTATGTGTTTGTGTGCAAATGTATGCATCAATGCGTGTGTTTGTGTGTATGTGTATGTATTTGCGTGTACATGAGCGTAATTCCAGCGAGGTTAATATCTTGGGTACACTATATTTTTCCAGTGAGGGTTCATTACGCGACGTCCACCAGTAAATAATAAGAAAGTTCGTCTTGTACGGTACGATCGCATTTTAAAACAAACTGGGGAATGGATTGCTGGACATGTGAATGGGTGGGTGGGTGGATGGATACATAGATGGAAGGTTGGAACGATGGAATGATTTACATGGAACTATAATGCGCATGATTGAATTACGAATGTACTTTCTTATGGAGTGGTTAACTTATCTGATTAGTCAACTGATAATTAGAATATATGCCACGCTCTTAATTCATTCATACTAATCTTACTTTCATACATAAGATCACGACGAGGAAAATAATTTATGTGGGCAACTGTACATGTTGATGGATGAAAATATGTACGAATGATTGCTTGGATGAATAAATTACATTATGGATTACCACAAAATGATAGAAAAATAAATATATATAACCTAAATATATGTATTGATATACAGTATATATAATTCAGACATTATAGTATAGATAGGTTCATATGTAAGTTAATAGATATAGAGACAGATAAATTGTATACATAAATGATGGACTTCATATAGAACTCCATATATACTAATAGCTATACAGATAGATTGCATAAATATATAATGAACTGGATATGGCAATTCCACATGTACTATTATAACACCATGAAATACACAAACATATAGAAATCGCAAAATCCAATCTATGACTCCTGAAATCCCCGTGTGAAGGTACTGAAGTAAGATCTGGTGAGACAAGAGTCAGAAAGTGAAACACTAGATGATAACCCTGAAACACGACCCTTCAGTGGATGGTGGTCAAGGAGAAACATTGACAGTATAACAGATAGTGGGATATATATATATATATACACAATATTATGTAAAGTATATCTCATAAAAACACGTGAGCTACAAGAATTACTGTTTGTATCCTCAACCGGGATTCGAACCACCGACAGGTAGGACGAGAGTCCAGGCTTTTTTCCAACTATACCACGGCGTCATAAACAACAGTTAACCATTTCCTATGCATATTAAGGAGATAGTATAATCCTACTTTGAGGAAGTATTCCATTTCATACCGGTATTTTATATGAAGCTTGAGGGGTAGGTATGTCTACAATGGGGGCCATAACTAAATGATGATAATGGCAATGTGTGACAAAGTTTCATACAAACTCATTCCTTAGTTTTCGGGATTTTTTGCCGAACAGGGATCCGCGACTTTTCAACGAACTAATGTACTAGCGGATATAACAGTCAAAACGAACTAGCCTACTCGGTGGACATCTTGAAGAAGGCGTTCTATAAGTTCTTCCTGAAAATACCTGACCAACACAATTTTGAGGGAGCGAGAGCTACCCCCTCGAACTTCCTACTGAACCAGGTCTCAAACTCACCACACTTATGGGGTAGCTCGCTCATTGGCATCAATAAAAGAGTTGGAATCAACCGCAAATAACACATATACATACAGACAGGCAGGCATAGATGAGTGATAACAATACCCTGCGTCCTCTGGCGGCGTGCTGGGTTAAGGGAGGGGGGGGGGGGGAATCACCGTTTTTTTTTTTTTTTTATCATTCCCTGGCTTGTAACCATTCGTCCCCATTCAACCAACTGTTTTAAGACGTTTATCTTCATTCAGCTGTCGAATTCTTCCTGGCGAACGATATCGAGCCAGCATTGTAAGGAGAAATGTGGCTTCGTCGGAGACATTTTTCTATCGAACAGTGCATAAATTTAGCTTGCTGTCGAAACGAAAATATTGACACTTGGATGGGGGTAAGCGTCTTAAAACAGTAGGCTGAATGGGGCCGAATGGATACAAGCCAAAGACAGAGGGAGAGAAAGAGAAAAACAAGCAGGTGATCCCCCTTAATCTACGCAAACAGACAAACACTAAGAAGCTCCAACCCCTCCCAAGAAACAGATACCGACCACAGAGAAGCCACCCAAAAGACCCAGATAAAATGGTTCGGGGGGAGGGAGGGAGGAGGAAAAGAATATGTGACACAAAAATTCGGTGGTCGGCTTTCTCCTTGGGTTTTGTCTGACACCCACACCACCCGACCACCCGACACCCACACACATATACATATACATACATGTATATATACGCACATACGCTTACATTAAGACATACATTGGCATACGCAAATACACAGTACATACACTCGCGCCACCCCATACGGCCAGACGACACCTTCATACATACATACATACACATAGAGATACACACTCATAGATACATATAGACACACATATATAAACACAAATATACACCCCCATCAACTCTCGCACATAACGCTCATACATATATACAGACACACAAGCACAGGTGTATGCTTATATTCGCACACAAACAGACATATATTCCTGTACCTTATACCCTAAGACAGTGCCACACGACACACATACAGTACACACACACACATGTATACGCACCCACACGCACTCCACTAAGTACTTTGTTATGTTTATTGTCAACGGATACCTCTCTCTCTCTCTCTCTCTCTCTCTCTCTCTCTCTCTCTCTCTCTCTCTCTCTCTCTCTCTCTCTCTCTCACAGACAATGCACATAGTAAGTAAAACAGGTAGACACGAGTATATACTGTATATACCTGTGTGTGAGAGAGAAAAGGAGAGTGAGTGAGTGAGTTATACATGCAAAATAAGTAAGAGAGATACAGATATAAACCCAAAGAGACTTAAATACCACCCACCAAAACAGTCAAAAGTGCCCCCTCACTGTGTCTACTTGTGAATGGTGCAAGCTTCATCAGTCAGGCTCAAGGTGTTTTGATACTACTCGGTGTCGGCGCGTGAGGAGAGGGTTAGACCAACTTCGTTTGTCATTTCCTCAGCTTTATCATTTTCCCGGCGTCCTTGGGTTTGCTTTATAATGGTACCGTTTGAAGGTGTTTTGATGCTGTACTTGGTGTACTCGGTGTACTCTGTGTCCCATCCACCCGGATGGATGGGACTCGTTAGCCATGGTCGGCAACCCATCTAGGGGAGACAACCTTATACAAATCCGGGTGGATGGGACTCGTCAGCCTTGGTCGGCAACCTGTCTAGGGGAGTAAACCTTATACAAATCCGTACTGCTCACCTAAAGGTGAAGCAGGTTAGTGGATGGACTAGCCACACACCACTAGAAAAATAGTGCTAAAATTATACATAGAAGGCCTCGGAGTCAGACGAACCCAAAGTTGAGTGGAGAATCCTGTAAGTCTCAGTAAACTGGCACGGGTTGTCCTCACAGGAGTTAGGTCTGCTTGGGGGCATTTTGTGTATGGCCACCCTCGTAAAGAGGAGTAAGGCGTCCGGCAATAGATAGATAGTCTGTTATTTCCTGAGCTGTATTATTATCTGGACCCTGTGTTGCTTTGGCTTTCTTGGTTTGCTTCATAATAGGATAGTTTTTCGGGAGTTTGAAATGTGTTTATGTCGGAGCTTAATGATCGGTTTAAACCAAGCTCCTGTATCCTTCCCTTTGCTGTATTATTGCTCAGGGTTTCTGGGTTTACTTCATAACAATACACTCGCGCACACACATACAGGTATATTACATTAGAGTTATACCCAGTTTCACCTGCTCCGTCGTTTTAAACTCTACATTAGTTAGCCAAATCTCCGTTATCTTGCGTTTTCTAGGGTTGTTTCGTAATGGGCCAAAACACACACACACATACACACGCATATATATGCGTGTACTGTATATGCACTGTAAATCACTTGCTCTCATGGTTAATTTATGATAATTTGTATTTTGCACTAGCATAATTATTGTATTAATTTATTTTTTTAATGTAAAGTATATTATACTCACACATTGTAAACTGAGCTTACCATTTTCATATCTGTACATCTCATGTTCATCCACTAAATTGTAAAATTTGTATTTTCAGCTCATGAGGCTGCCATTCTTTAATAAACCGTTTATTATTATTATTTATTATTATATTTATACCCAGCTCCTTCATTCTCTTTGTTATTAACTTTAGTTACCCATCAGAACTCTATTATTTTTATATGCTATATTATTACCGGATTTCGTTTACTTTATTTGTTTTCTTCATAATGTAACGGTTTTGCGGTTCCATTTCAATTCAGCAGGAGACCATTTCAACCAGTAACTACCAACTCAACCAGGAAACGATATTAACCAGTTACAACCATCTCAACCAGGGCTCATTATATTTGATGTCCTGACCGAACCTAACAATAATGGTTTAGTTGGTACTGGTTGAAATGGTCTACTGTTTGAGTTGTTGTGTCGCTCTTTAATACAGTCACAATATTGTCACAATCTTTTCACCACCGCCATCACTATTACCATTACCACCACTAGCAACACAACCATAATTTTTATCTTCACTATCATCATCATTATCGTCACCATTTGACCTGACCTCACCACCACCGGATCCGCTTTTCCACCAGTACCACAACAACCATAATTTTGATCGTCATCATCATCATCACCTGACTCCAACTCACCACCCACCGCCACCACCACACCTGACCCTCACCTCACCACCACCACCACCATTTCAACACTGACTGTAACCCAACCCACACACACACTACACACAAAACCCAAGTTACAGAGTACAGTAGAACACATAGGATTATATACTGTAGGTTGGCTTGGAGAAATAATGGAGTAGGCCTACAAGTTATTACGACAATCGATATAATTATATACTTGTTGATATCTTCCATTCAATGCGGTTATATCCTAAGCCGAAGAAAATAGTGTCGGTAGACAAGATAGAATATAACTTATATTCTGTTGTGTTATAATGAGGGTTGCTTATGTTGTTTCTATTCGGGCTCTGTCTCGAGTCGGCCACCCCCATCTATGGGATAATTATGTGCCTGGGTATATACATACATACATACATTATGAGGGTTAACAATATTTCTCTTTGTGTGATTGTCATAGGCAGAACGCATGGACAATTATTTTCATATATATATTTGGACAATGTACCTTGATTACCAAACATTTTGAAAGCAAATGTATATATACAGTACGTAAATCAAAGACAAAGACAAATTATAAGGAAACTATAATGGTACCATATTTATCAATAGCAGTGCAAATAAAGTACAGTGTTTAATTGTTATATAATTTGCCATGTATGTGTTGTTATTTCCCATGTTAATACCATTATTCCAATTACAACGTCAATTACATATAGCTCTGTTGTTTCTATTTTGGCGTTTGCTGATTAGAGGTGGATCATTGTAACACTAATTATCCCAAGGTATAACCATAAGTTCATAGTTTAGTTGTGTAAGTTATTGTACTATAGTGTTGTTGTTTATTTTGTGTTTAGTTGTTTAGTTGATAAGAGGTATGAGATTGCAACACAGAGACTGAGGCCGCGGTATTTCCTGTGCAATATAACTCCTTCCAGTTATTCTGTACCTTGCTCCTCCCTACCTCACTCTCTCACACACACACACACATGCTCACTCACTCACTCAACCTACCCCTCTCACTCACTGTTTTCTCTCTCTCTCTCCCTCTCTTAACCTACAGTATATACCACACACTCTTTAAATACTCCACCTAATAAATAATATGCCTTCCAATCCCCTTTTCTCCTTTTCTTTTACACTTCCACTCAATCCATCAAGTCAAATTGTATTAAGTTACCTACAGGGAGAGTGGAAATAGTGACCTCACCCCGCTCACCCTTAGATGGTCCAATAAGCGTAGTAAGATCTTTAAGGTTAGATTAGTATACTGTAAGTGCCGTTCTTGTCTTTTTCTAATTTCCCCTAAATATTGGTAATCATATCGCAGAATTGATGATATGTTGTCGCCCAAATGACATGGTAAAATGGCGCCCAAATGATAAAATAACAAATACAGTATTTCGCCCCCTAAAGGCAAGCACCCTCTAGTGTGGGGGCCCTTGTGGGAGGACCCAGTAATGTGGGCCCCTTAAGGGAGGGTCCCCTTGTGTTGGGCGTCTATAATAGTTCCTCTAAGGTTTAGGTCGTCTAGCTCTCCCAATATGTGAGTGTTGCTGTAGCTACAGATATTTTTTTATCTCAGGAATTCCAACCTTACGCCAGGTGCAGGGATGTTGGCCCAGCGAAGCATGTATATATGGAGGCTGTCATAAGAGGTTTTCGTTGCTACAATACTTATTTCAGTAATACTTACTCACTTTATCACACTCAATAACCTCTTGTAAGGATAATTTAATCGCCAGATCTGAAGCGAAGGTTTGTCACCTCCAAATTAATTCACCTCCAGGCTATTCACTTGAACCAAGTTTGTCTTTTCATAAAGCCAAATGTATTTAGTTTCCGTTATATTTTTCAACTTGGTTTTGCTTTTCCACATACACCTCCCACCCACCCCCACCCCCAGCACACACCATTAATAATAATACCATCAAGAATAACTACCACGGTTCAGAATAATCCAATTACACAAAGTGACTAACTTTGAATGACCACAATTAAGGCTACCCCCACCACCACCAGTCTCTTCATTCCCTAACCACAAACAACAAATCGTCCAGACCGCGACCGCAATACCGCATAATCTAACCGCAGAGCTAGAAACTCGTGTCTTAGGGGGGCGGGGAGGGGAAGGGGGAAGGGGGGCGGGGTTTAGCTGTTAATGAAACCTAACCGCAACAACCGCAGAGTGTGTGGTGGCTCTTAATAGTGGTAGATGTAATTGTGGTAGTTGTGGTGGTTGGTAGTGGTTTAGTTGTGGTTGGTGGTGGTTTGATAAGTTGATATTGTAGCGTTAATTGCAGTAAGGGATAGTTGTAGTTATGGTAAGTGAAGATGTTGGTAGTTGGTATTGTTAACCCCTTCAGTACGATGACGCCTTCCATTCTGGGTAAAATTTTGACGATTTTATGCAGTTTAGGAAGGACCCATGTTACTCAGAGGGATAACTGAGATCGTGTTTACCCCTTTGAGTCAGAGGTAAATTATAAGAAAATCGTCTAATGGTAACCATAAGATGAGGAAATATAAGTCATCGTCCTGAAGGGGTTAATTGTAGTTGTAATTATCGTGGTAGCTGCGGTTGGTGCTGGTTGTTATTGTGGTTAGCAGTGGTGGTGGCGCTAATCAGTCATTCCCTTTTCCTATGACTTAAATTGCTTCAAACTCCGTGTGTTCAGGAATTTTGGCTCGAACGTCCCTTGATTTTGGCCCTGTCACTCTTTCAACTATGGGGGAGGCACTCGCAACAGGCAGTTCTGCATTTGTCTCCCTCACTCACATATAAAACAATGTGGTTGGGGATCGTTGTAGTTGTTGTTGTTGTTGTTTTTGTTCCCCAAGCTGACTGGCCGAACAGCCCCAAGGCCCCGAGCAAGGCCAAGGCCATAACCGAGCGCCCCAACAGAACCCTCCCTGCCGACCACAATAAAGCCTGGGTGACCGAAGCCACTCCATGGCGGGGAGCTGAGGAGGGTGCGGAAACGCCCGGGAAACCAAAGCCCCACCCAGGGCCCTGTGTCCCTCAGCAATTATGAAGAGAAAGTTGAGGGGCAAAGGAAAAATGTGACGCTTTGGCTTCCAATCTTGGTAGATTGGGAGGTCAATCCACGGAAGAGACGCCGTCACTTGAGATCTAGAAAATATATAAGTAAAAGGAACAGTCAGAGTGAGCTATGGGTATGGCAGAGATTGCTCTATTCTCACTCTGATAGACCAGCCCATCACCACATGACTAGAACCCAATCATCTCAGCATCAGCTAGGAAAGGCCCTAGAAAGCCACCTTTGGCGGGGGGATAGCTTGTAGATGGTGGTAGTTATGGTCGATAAGGATGGTAGGCTAGTTATGGTTGTGGTTGGTAGTTATGGTTGTAGATGGTGGTTGCTGTCGAGTTCTCTATGATGTTGTTATAGGTGGTTATTGGTAGTGCTGATTGGTGAAATTTGTTGATAATACCATACCGTGTGTAATTGTGGTGGTAGTTGTGTATCGAATCATCCCACAAATACTATTAATTATATCTTGACAGGAAATTTGGTGAATACATGTTGTAGATACATTTTGGTCATTTAGGCAAAGGGGTTTGAGGATTTGGGAGGAAGATTTTAAAAGAGGGTATTCCTGTCTGTTCTGGCGATGTTTATATTGAGATAATATGTAAATAATATGTAGGTGATATGTGTTGTACAAATTATTTTTTGGTTGGTTGAGAGAGAGAGAGAGAAGGGGAGAGCGAATGAGGGTTAAATGGTTATAAGGGGAAACAGGAATTGAGTAAATGTATTTTTTCTCTCTTTCTCACACACACACACATTCACACACATTTTCACTCACTGAAGCGCACACACTCGCTCTCACTTACACACACTCACTCTCTTACACACACTCACTCTCTTACACACTCACTCACTCACTCTCTTACACACACTCACTCTCTTACACACACTCACTCACTCACTCTCTCACACACACACACATTCTCACTCACTGAAGCGTACACACTCACTTTCACTCACTCTCTCTCTCTTTCTCTTTCTCTTCCACCCCTCCCACTCTCTCCCTCCCTCCCTCTTAGGGCAAGGAAAAAACAAATTGTTGTGAAACCTACAAATTATGGTGTCAGGAGGGAGAGAGAGAGAGAGAGCGAGAGAGAGAGAGAGAGAGAACACACACACAAATTACTGGAGCATATTACATACCAAAGAAAGAGGAAAGGAGGATGAGACATGTAAGAATGACAATTTAATAAACAAAATGTGATACTACCGTGTCATATTTAGTAAAAGTATACATATTCGTGATATACTTTAGGAAATTATCATCAATAACCACATATGGCCATTCAACAACTATTAAGATGGAAAAATAAAGTGCTTAATTGTAATAATGAGTAAAACCAAATAAAAGCTTTAATTAATAAAACAATAGAACAATAAAGCAATTCAAGCAGCTAAATTAATGAAAATGGTAAAATTATGCTAAAAGTTAATCTGTCTGAGAGAGAAAGTAATATCTTGATAGTGATGAATGGTCTTACATTGAAGGCATCATATGTTGCTCTTCATTAGTATTCCAAACTCAGATCAGTCTCAAAATGTTTCGTCACTACATTTTATAAGATCGTACGCCTTGCTTTTTCCATTGTCTTTTTTTATAATGTACAATATACCAAAGCATGTATGTACAGTAGCTATATTATTTTGATATCATAAAAATACAAACACCATGTTGATTTGATTATGTACATATTATGTATGACGAAAATAGAGCATTTTAGCCTTTTGAGAAGGACATACTTTACACTTTATA
This sequence comes from Paralithodes platypus, assembly GCA_032716605.1. Classification (NCBI taxonomy): domain Eukaryota; kingdom Metazoa; phylum Arthropoda; class Malacostraca; order Decapoda; family Lithodidae; genus Paralithodes; species Paralithodes platypus. The sequence goes on along the minus strand of CM064493.1, from coordinate 36,092,850 downwards.
ATTTCCTCAAATATATGGTATTATTGATTTTATGCACTTGATCCGAAAGAATGGTTTATAATCTTTGCTTAAGGATAGGTATTTAGTTTGTTCCATACGTTTTCATCAAGCTTAAAATTACACCCCCTAGACCCCCTTTCAAGATAAATTTGTAAATTTTTCGGTAGAAAAATGTCCCGGCCGGAGGCCGGTTGCTCTTAAATTACAGGCTCGCTATAGCTCGCCAGGAAAAAATCGACACCTTAATGGCACGAAAAGTCTTAAAATTGACAGAAATAGGGCAAAATGTTTTAAAATGTCCAAACTACTAGGGCGAACGTCTTAAAATCTCAAAAGCAATGGGGCTAAACATGAGGGAGAAAGGAGTAAAGAAAAAAATCCCTCAAGTGAAGATCTCCCCTTAAATATAATCATGCAGGAGTAACTCTTATATTAGACATTTCAATTATAGTATGTATTTATTTTAAACTGAATAAAGTGGTCTGCTATTAGCCAAACATTAACAAATAGTGTTAAAAGACACTACTGGAGTTGGAAGTGGTTATGCTTTGTGTAATATTATTAATAAAAACGTTGTTTTCTATTTGCAGGTAAGACTGGTTTGCTGGTTTACTGTTTAGGTGAGAATGGTCTAACCTTGTATCATTATACTTGAGGTAAGTTTGATATTAATATTATTATTATTATTATTTCTGGATTATCAGCTCAAAGCCTTGTTATATACAGTATACTGTATATAGTGGATATACATACCTGTATAGGACTGCTCGATGGCTGTATTGTATACTGTATATAACTGTAGACACAATGTTTAAAATATAAATAAATAGATTGAAAGATTAATAGAGGCAAATATAAATGGACACATATCTCATACCTTATTACAACCAACGTCACTAATTGAAATTAATGAAAAGTTGGTCACACACACACACGTACACACCAAAAAATATATTTATATATGTTCATGATGGAAGCCGCTACATTAATTTTATCGTATATACGTATGATTTGCAAATACTATATTGGGTAAGTGAATGGCCCCCCTCTGCCCCCCTAGCCCCCCCATACATTCCATTTTGATAATAGCCTAGAGTTATACACCAATGACACTTTTTTTGTATTCATTTATTTCAGGGCCATGTATCAGAATTAGTCATGCGATTTCATATGCATTTAGTATTATACATTTCATATTTTATTTGTATTATTTATTCGCGTGCATGTAGGGATTCGGACGCGGCGTAACTGCATCCGAAATTATTATTATTGGCTTAAAGTGTGATAAGTGTTCGGGTCGCTGGAATTGGTTGGGGTATCATGTGCCTGATTTGGTGAGAGAGAGAGAGAGAGAGAGAGAGAGAGAGAGAGAGAGAGAGAGAGAGAGAGAGAGACTCAGAGAGACTCATATATATATATATATATATATATATATATATATATATATATATATATATATATATATATATATATATATATATATAATCAGTAGACTATTATAACCAATTGATCTCAAGCAGTACTGGAAGGTTAAGTATAGTTAGGTTAAAGAAAAATAGAGAGAGGAAGGATTAGGGAGGGAGAGAGAGTGAGTGAGTGTGTGAGAGTGTGTGTGTGTGTGTGTGTGGATAGGACAGAGACAACTAATATTAATCAAACAACAAACAGGCATTAGGCCTAAACCAAGCCTAAACCCACCAGCCCATCACACACCCAACAATATAATAAACATCAAACCGAAACAAAAAGCTGAATTAAACCCACCAATAACACCAACACCGGATTGGCCAAATTAAATGACCAGGGCACCCAAATCCTTAATTCGACACTACGTTCCCAAACTCCTCGCCTCGGGAGCAAATCACATCGAAATCGGACCCACTATATATATACGATACGCTTCCGGCCTCAACATATGATTTCGGCGGCAGCGGGCCCATCCCAAATTAACCGCAAATCCGCCTCTAACAAATTCGCTATCGATGGTGAAAGCGGCTGACGAATTATTATATATTTGTATGGCGAAGTGGTGGGCTCTAGGTGGCCAATTTGGAGCGGTGACGAATCTGGTTTTCGGTGTTTTTGTTTTTGGGGGTGTTTGGTTTTTGTACGGGTGGTGAAAGAAATTGATTGTGGTCATCAGCGGGGCTCACCTGCTGCCTGTGTGTGCGTGTGTGCGTGTGTGTGAGCGAGAGAGAGAGTTGAATAACAAATTGCGAGTTTTAAGCGTGTATATTAAGTTTGCAATCTGATAAATATTAAACATGATTGCCATTTTAATCCTCTCTCTCTCTCTCTCTCTCTCTCTCTCTCTCTCTCTCTCTCTCTCTCTCTCTCTCTCTCTCCTCCGTTCTCTCTCTCTCTCTCTCTCTCTCTCTCTCTCTCTCTCTCTCTTCTCTCTCTTCTCCTCTTCTCTCTCTCTCTCTCTCTCTCTCTCTCTCTCTCTGATCTCTCTCTCTCTATCTCTCTCTCTCCTCCTCTCTCTCTCTTCTCCTCTCTCTCCTCTCTCTCTCTCTCTCTCTCTCTCTCTCTCTCTCTCTCTCTCTCTCATTGCCTCCCCCCGCCAGCCTTAGGTAAATACCATAAATCACATCTTGTTATTTAATCAAGAATCGTTTTTAATCTGGAATGAGGTGCTGTCCCGGCTGCTGTTGGAGGAGAGGAGGGAATGGTGGTGGTAGGAGGGGGGTGGTGGTAGTTGTGGTAGGAGGGAGGGCTGTGGTATTTGGAATTGTGATTGTGGTGGTAGTTGTGGTAGTTGGAAGAGTGGTAGTGGTTGTGGTGGTAGTTGGATTTGTGATAGATGGAATAGTTGTAGAAAGAAGGAGGGTGGTGGTGGTTGATGGAGGAAGGGTGGTGGTGGTTGTAGTTGAAATATTATTTAATTATAGTTGTGGTTAAAGGATTTGTAGTTCAAGTGATGGTATAGGTAGTCCTAGAAATGGTAGTTAGAATTGGGGTGTTGATTATGTTAGCTGTGATAGTAAATAATAAAAGACTTTAGTAACAAGTGTAGTAATGTGAAAAGTAAACGTAGATGTATAGTAATTCTAGTAATAAAGTGGAAATCTTGAATTATGGAGTTCCCCAACTAGGGTTGCGAATTAGTGACTTCCATGTTTCGAAATATTAAAATGTTCGGGCAACACACACAAACAAATCTTCCCTCCCACAACATGTCACTAACTCGTAGCAAAGAATATATCCTGCAATATGAGATAGGCCTATATGTAAAAGGCGATAATAGTTAGGAAGTAGTAAATGACGACACCGTAAATAGAGTAATAGTCAGAGCAGAACTAATGGTAGTAATAATAGTAAGAGTATAAACGTAATAATAGTAGTAATAGGTAAGAGTATAAAATTAATAATAGTAGTAGTAGACATATTAACAATAGTAAGAGTATACAAGTAATAATAGTAGTAGTAGAGGTAGTAAGACAGTAATAATAGTAAGAGTATAAAAGTAATAATAGTAGTAGTAATAATAATAATAATAGGAGGGTCGGGTGAGGGTGTCTGAGGTAATATCCATATTTGTCGTATTAACGCCAGCCGACGCCGACGAGCACCCACATCGATTTTCTTCTTGATACGGAGAGAGAGAGAGAGAGAGAGAGAGAGAGAGAGAGAGAGAGAGAGAGAGAGAGAGAGAGAGAGAGAGAGAGACAGACAGACAGACACACACAGACAGACAGGACAGACAGACAGACAGACAGACAGACAGACAGACAGACAGACAGACAGACAGACAGACAGACAGACAGACAGACAGACAGACAGACAGACAGACAGACAGACAGACAGACAGAGACAGACAGACAGACAGACAGACAGACAGACAGTAAAGTAGAATGGAAAATATTAGAGATTCGAAAACAAACCATTGCAAAACTAAAAGCAAACGAAAGACAAAACGCAATCAAGGTCGAAAGAAACAAGACAATTACAAAAACAACATAAAACAACTACAACAACACCAAGAATGGTAAGACAGAGAGGGGAAGGGAGAGGGGAGAAAGTTGTATTATAAGACTTTTAATAGCTTTTGATGCGGCTATTTTGTTGTTAGTTGTGGCGACGGCTGTGGTAGTTGTGGCGACACTTGTGGGGGAAGTAGTGTGGTGATTGTGACAGTGGTGGGGAAGTTCATTGTTGTAGATGTTGTGGTGAATGTAATTGTGGTATTTGTGACAATTGTGGTGACGTTATTATGGAAGGTATGGTGACCGTATTAGCCTTGTCGTGCTTGTGGTGATACTTATAATGACAGCTGTGGTAGTTGTGGTGACGGCTCAGCTAAATTGAACTCCACAAGCTGAGTGAAATCCAGGTTGTGTGATAGGCCTTGAGTGAGGAGGAAAGAAGGACAGACACAAGAAGATGGGTTGAGGAGAGGAGAGGGGGAAAGAAAAGAGAAGATATATTGTGGAGAGGGGAAGATAGGGGAAGGTTATGTGAAGAGAGGAAAGAAGAGAAGAATGGTTAGGAGTAGAACAAGATAATAAGTGATGAGAGGAGTGGGAAGAGAAGTATGAGTGTGAGTTCAAACTAATGCATACATGTTGTACTCCAAGGATTCAAACCTAGGATACACAGACCGAAATTCCGCGCACTAACCATTACACTATCAAGACATTTAAAGGTTTATGCACCAGCTCACGATATATTATCCATTCTCGAATACTGGATATCTATCTAAGCATGTATATATATCCAACTGCACTATGATAGCCTAATGATTACACGAATGAAAGGGGTAATTGATGGGGCACTTAACCAGAAACTGAGAGAGGTGGCCGAAATCCAGCTTATGTGATAGGCCTGGAGTGGTGTATCTAGGGTGACAATAAGTGGTGTAGTGGACAGTGACAGCATCTGGTATATGATAAAGATAAGCTGATAACGATCATATTACAAGGGAGGCCACAATGGGAGAGGAGGGGGGAGGGAGGAGAGAGGGGAAGAGAAAGAGATGAGGATTGGAAAGAAGTGAGGGAAACGTGAAGAGGGGGGAAGAGACAGTAGTGGAGAGGAAAGAAAAGTTACGATTATGAACTGGTAAAAATATAAATGGAAATGGAGTGTGAAGAGAAGACATAAGAAAAGAAGAAAAGAAAACAAGACAAAAACATGTGTGTTAATGTAACAGGAAACACTGATGTTTATAGGGGAGCTTAAATCCACATTACGAATTCATTTCATCCAGAGCCCTCTATAAGTGTAAGATAGTAATTAGGAAATTAGTCAGGTTTCAGGTAGTGTAGCCATGTGTGCACAGGTGTAGGTCCTATAGGCTGAACAGGTGTGTGTTACAGTAGTGTAAGAGTGTAAACGTGTGTAAATAATAATAAATGGTAATAAATGGTGTAATTAGAATGGTAGCTAAAGACTGAAAATATACAAGTGTGTGTGCAAGTGTGGGGCAGGAGAGAGAGAGAGAGAGAGAGAGAGAGAGAGAGAGAGAGAGAGAGAGAGAGAGAGAGAGAGAGAGAGAGAGAGAGAGAGAGAGAGAGAGAAACTGAATGTGTGTGTGTGTAAGTATGGGACAGGAGGCGAGAGAGACAGACCATACCCTGCCATGATGTTATTTTTACAGTGATGGTTGGTGAAAGGTATACCCCATGGGATCTGTCACACTGTCTACACTTATTACACTCACCAGGGTTCTTTATGTAGTAGCGCTACTCTCTCTCTCTCTCTCTCTCTCTCTCTCTCTCTCTCTCTCTCTCTCACCACATTTTGTTCATATCAGTATATACATTATCCAATTTCACTCTTGAATATTTTGTGTCCATTCCTATTTCTTATTTGTGATATTTCCTCTTCACTGTGGTTTTCGTTCATTAATTTCTGTTATATTATTATCCTTCGAGTGCATCTCATTTCTTCACTTTTCCAGCTGCTTCCATTTAATTCCTTCTCTGCCTTTCCCTTTCTTCATCTTTATTCCCTCTCTCCAGTCTCTCCAATTCCTCCCCATCCCTTCCCCCCCTTTCTCTTCCCTAGTCTCCTTTTCTTTCGATCTGTCCTTCCTTTTGTCCCTCCCTTCCCTTTCCTCCTGTTTTTCATTCCTTCTACCCTAATTCCTTTCTCTCTCTCTCCTACCATTCTCCCTCTCCTCCTTCGATGTAGTCTCCCTTCCCTTCCTTTTCCTCTCCCCTCCTCTCCCTTTCTTCCCTTCCCTCTCACTTTCCCTTCCCTACTCCTTCCTTTCTCCCTCCCGTCCTATCATTTCCTATCCTTCTCCCTGGACATCCCTTTTCTACTATGTCCTTTCCTTCCCTTTTCCCTCCCTTCCCTTCCCCCTCTCATATATTTCTCTCTCCCTTCCTATCCTTCCCTTTCCTTCCTCCCTCTTTCTCCCTTTCCTATCCTCCCTTTCCTTCCCTTCCCCCTCTCCTCTCTCTCTCTTCCTATCCTTCCCTATCCCTGTCCTTTCCTTCCTCCCTCTCCTCCTTTCCTTTCCTATCCTCCCTTTCCTGCCCTCTACCCTCCCTTCCCTGCCCCTCCCTTCCCTCCCCCCTCTCTTTCCTTTCTCATTCACTCAGTTACCATCTATTAATATTTTCCTTAAATAGGGGGAAGGAGGGGGGGGGGGGGAGAGAGGTATTGTGTAAAGGAGGGGGTAGGGGAAGAGGTGGTCATTTGTTCAGAGAGAGAGAGTGAGTGAGTGAGTGAGAGTAAGTAATTGTATTTAGATAACTTCGCTAGATGATTAAATCAAAAGGTAGATATTACAGTAGATGAACCAGTTGGGTTAAAATATAATGTAAAGTTTTCATTACGTCGGCAAATGTGACTGTGTATAAGTGTGTGTGAGAGAAAGAGAGAGACTGTGAGTGACTGTGAATGACTGACTGTGTGTGTATGTCCGTTCCTTCCACTCCATTGGTCGTAGTGAGTGGGTATATTATTTATGGTAGTACAAAGGAGTACAAAGGAAATCAAGCAACAACAGATCTAGTGACCCTTCTAGGTTGCTTGTCCTCCAAAACACTGAGGATCAAGTGTCCAAACAGTGGTTTAGAGTGGGTAAGGGAACATTGGAAAGGGAACTACTGCCCTGCCACTAACGTGGCAGGACTAGGAAGTTAGTAGGGGACATATGGGTTAGTAACTGAGGGGAGGATAAAGTTATTCATTTACAAACGCAGTCAGTCGCGGGTTTGATGCGAGATATTTGTCTAGGCGGAATTTAAATGAATCAACGGTGCTGCAGTCTATAACGTCTCGGGGAAGCCCATTCCACAAGTTGACAACTCGATTGAAGAAGAAATTCTTAGATTCGTGCGAGTTAAAAGATTTACCAATAATTTTGCAACCGTTTCCCCGCGTGTAATTAGATTGGTCGATAGTGAAGTACTTACTACAGTTCATATTGTCGATGCCTTTGATGATTTTGAACACTTGAATTAAGTCGCCTCTTAATCTGCGCTGGGTTAAAGGAAATAGATTTAATTCTCTAAGACGCTCTTCGTATGGTTTGTTCTTTAGGCTAGGTATCATTTTGGTAACTCTACGTTGAACTCGTTCTAGCTTGTTTATATCTTTTTGGTAATAAGGGCACCAGGATTGAACGCAGTATTCCAGAAGAGGGCGGACTAAGGAATTGTAAAGGGTTAGGATAACTTCTTTGGATTTATGCTCAAATGACCTGCCTATAAAGCCAATTATTTTGGCTAGTGGTAGTGGTTCGGTCTCTGTGGGGCCTTCCTTACTACCGATACTACCCCACTACCCTCCATCCACCCATACCATCCTTGATTCTACCATACGCTATTTCTACCCTGTCATATAGCCTCGAAACGGATCAATTTATGATTTACCGTATCCTTGGTGTACCCTCTTCCAAATTTGCCTGAACTCCCTTATCGTATTTTGGAAGTAAATTTGATTTCTTACTTAAGGGGAGGTTTTTAGTTTGTTTTCTACTTCTCCAGCAATCTTAAAATTTCACCCCCTTGACCCTCTTTCAAGATCAATTTGTAAATTTGTCGGTAGAAAAATGTCCCGGCTGAAAGCCGGTTTCTCTTATATTACAGGCTCGCTATCGCTCGCCAGGATAAAATCGACACCTAAATGGCACGAAAGGTCTTAAATTGACAGAAATGGGTCGAAAGTTCTTAAAATCGTCAAAATAATGGGGCGAACTTGGTTAAAATCTTAAAAGCAATGGGCTAAACATGAGGGAGAAATGAGTCAAGAAAAAAATCCCTCAAGTGGATATCTCCCCTTAACTCTTGGAGTACCAGCGACGTGCGTTATCTTTCTTTCTAGCTATGTTTAGACGATAATATGCAGCTTAGGAAGGATCTGCGGTAGTTGAGTGGGTTGGTTGAGGAAGTTTGAAGCCTTATTGCTTGGGGTCCTTGCTAATCTCAATATAATCATCTAATAGTTGCCACAATATAATGACAAGATCGTCACCGGTACTGTATGGGTCACTATTTGATCTTCCTTGTCTTTTCTATCAACTTTTGGACATGTTCCTTGATTCCTTATTCGGTCTTATGTATGTCCTTGAACGTGCATATCTTCTCTCTAAACTACTCTGAAGTTACTCTATACTTCCTTTCCCTGCCCTGGACCTACCCTCGTATACCCTGAAGTTCCTACATATTCCTACCTTACACAGGATATACCCTATCCTACCTACTCTAATCAGAATCTGCCTTACAATCCCTTACATTTACTTTTATCTTGCATTAGGTTTCCCCTGCTAGTTAGACCCTACCGTGGTCGTAAATAAAAAATAGATTAGTTAAAAACATTTACCATATATACCACATGTTGTGATGCCCATGTCCAGTTCCATACGAAATATTATTTATACCTTCCAGTTTAGTTGAATATAATTATAGTTGTTAAAATGTCTTCCTGTGTACCTCCTCCCTCTCATTTATCCTTTGAAGTCGCTCTCTCGCTCTCGCTCTCGCTCTCTCGCTCTCTCTCTCGTATTTTGGCTTCCGTATTCCTTTCCATTAACGTCTTGACCGCCCGTGGTTACATTGTTCTCAAAGTGGTCTCTCCAGTTTCTTTGCCCCACTCCTTTATTCTGCATCAATCAATCTTCCTCCCTTCCACCGCCCCATTTCCGCCTTCCTGTTCAGATTACCATTTAAGGGGGTATTGCTTGGTTTTTGGTCTATACATTTAATATATTTTTGAGTTTCCTCGCTAGACCTCGATCAAACTTTAAGAAAAACACCTCCTATACCCCCTTTCAAGATCAATTTCTAAAGTTTTCGGTAGAAAAATGTCCCGGTTCCTTCTAAAATTACAGGCTCGCTATCGCTCACCAGGAAAAAATCGACACCTAAATGGCACGAAAGGTCTTGATATTGAGAAAGACATGGGGAGGAAGGTCTCAAAATCGCCAAAGTAATGAAACAAACTTCTTAAAATATTAAAACTGATATACTAAACATAAGGGAGAAGGGCGTCCCGAAAAAGCTAGTATCTCCCCCTTAACTGCACCCCTCCTGTATATACCCCATACCCTATGTTACTCCCAAAACATAATTCACCATTAGTATATCCACAAATATATATACTGTATAATTATATCTTCCCCAAATGTCCTTCTCCCCTGACTCCCCACTCTCATTTGGCAATTGTATCACAAGTGCACGAATTTATAAATTATATTCCGAGACAATTTTATAACCACATTAACCACACGCTAAACAAAAGATAACACATATTCCTCAGATCCTATAATTCAACTTTATTCCAGTTCTTTATCTATAATATAAGTAAAAGTATTGTTCAGTCTTGAATCTTCTTCATAATCCGTTCATAATTTACAAATTGCCTTCACAAACAAACAACCATTTACCCATGATCACAAAATCTCAGTCCTCAAAATCTGTTCACAATATACAAATTGCCTTCACAAACAAACAACCATTTACCCATGATCACAAAATCTCAGTCCTCAAAATCCGTTCATAATATAAAAATTGCCTTCACAAACAAACAACCATTTACCCATGATCACAAAATCTCCGTCCTCAAAATCTGTTCACAATATAAAAATTGCCTTCACAAACAAACAACCATTTACCCATGATCACAAAATCTCCGTCCTCAAAATCTGTTCACAATATAAAAATTGCCTTCACAAACAAACAACCATTTACCCATGATCACAAAATCTCCGCCTTCAAAATCCGTTCATAATATACAAATCGCGTTCACAAACAAACCAGCAATTTACCTATGATCACAAAATCTCCGCCGCACTCCGTTTGGCTTCCCCACGCACCAAAAAAAACCCAATCCCCGGCATCCAGGAACTCCGAGACCGGCCCCCATTACCGCAAATGACGAGATTAACAAGGGGGGATGGTGGGCCGGTTTTAGGGTTCCTCTTCTCCCTCGTGTTATGCTCCATTGGTTTGGAGATTATAAGGTGTTTGGCCCATTAGTTTGGCGATTTTAACACCTTTCGCCCCATTTCGTTGTCAATTTTAAGACCGTTCATGCCATTTAGGTGTCGATTTTTTCCTGGCGAGCAATAGCGAGCCTGATATCTAAAGACGAACCGGCCATCGGCCGGGACATTTTTCTACCGAAAAATGTACACATTTTTCTTGAAGAGGGGTCTAGGGGTGTTTTTCTAAGCTTAATGGAGGTCTAGCAAAGGAACTAAGAAATAAAGGAATACATTCCTAAATAGATAAAAAACGGCCCATCTCCCCTTAACACGAAATACGGACTGGCCTCTTCCGCTGCTAAATCTCGGTGCAGCCTCATTCCCGCGAACTGCTAAATAGATGCCATTACTGCTAACTCGCGGAGGAGGTCGTGGTTTGTTGCACACTCAATTAGACATTCATTTTCGTTAACTACCTGAGGCGATCCTAATTTATCCATCTCTTAATAGGCTGAAAACTGAGTAGGCTCACTGATGTTTATATTTCTGAAATATAGGGGCAGCTCAACTAGTAGACCATTTCAACCAGTGCCAAATCAACCAGGGCCATCGAAATAGGCGTTACATTGAAGTTACAGTATAATCTAACTCTATCGAAACTAACAGTATTGGTTGAGTAGGCACTGGTTGAGAGGTACCGGCTGAAATGGTCTTCTGGTTGAGTTATATATATATATATATATATATATATATATATATATATATATATATATATATATATATAATTCTCGCACTATTTCATATATTCATATACAAGCTCAAGCTCGTTTCCTTTGTTTGGAGATTAGTACATAGACGCCTAGCCAACCTCATGTACATTGTACTGTACATTAGCCTTTCTTATACTTCCTATTATACAGTATATAGCAAAGTAACTCTTATCTATATTTCAAATTCCGAAACTGCCCTCATTTTTTACCATTTTTAGATAAATCACTTCCTCCAATTCCGAAGATTGTTTTATATCTTCTCACTCTGAAATAGTCTCCATTCAGGAGTAAAGTTGATATCTCCTCTAATTTGTAAACCCAGAAATGTAACTAACTTTAGTTAATTTATGGGTCAGCAATTATTTCGGCAAAGAATAGTCCGTATTTTTCTTCACTCCAAGTCTCAGTTACACTATTTTGAGAGAAAAGTCTCACCAATTTGTGTTAACATTGGACTCTGATATAAGCTTACTTGTCGCTATTATCTCAAGAAGTCACTGTTTCATGAAATGCTTATAATAATTAATATCTTCGTTCATTGTTAAATAGGCCGCGTATCCCCATTATTGGTATTAGTCTATTTCTCGGCGTCTCAATAACTCATAACTATACCATACTTACAAATAGGCCTACTTTTTAAAAATAATCTAAATGTATTAATTCACTCCCAACACCAAACACCCTCAAATTAAATTAATGTCTTAGCTAGTCTGCATCCCTTTCACACACACACACACACACTCTCTCTCTCTCACACACACACATACACACGCACACTCTCTCTCTCTAACACACACACACACACACACATATACATACACACGCACACTCTCTCTCTCTAACACACACACACACACACACACACACATATATACACACACACACACACACACACACACCGAAAACCCCTGGAAATCGTGGTCCGGCGCCGGAATCCATGATGCATCGCGATAATGAGCAAAATTGCGCCCGTAATGGCTGCCGCTAATTGAATCCAACAACGGCGATTTGGCAACGAGAGGCCGGCGTAATCCGTCACTTGGAAATGACGGGGGCCGGAGAGCGAATATAACCCACTTTACCGGCCCCTTCCGAATTACCGCCGCGATATACGGACCGGAGCGAAACCGGAGGCCTTTGGGGGGTGTGTGGGTGGGGAGGTAGGGAAGGGGTGAGGGGTAGAAGTGATTGTTTTTATACTGGATAGTTCGTGCATTTGGAACCTTTGACAACACCGCATATCTTCTGATCGCCTTTGTTCACATATACAGTACCGGTACATATTTGATACTAATTTTGTGCATTACTTAAATTTCGTAAATTTTCGTTGTAGTGTTATCGGTCCATCTTAGCCGGACGTAAAGTTGTCATGTCCTTATCTTAATGATTGGGGTGTGATGATAGTGATAATAGAATGTATCAACAATTGCGAAAATAATATATTATTGTAAAGGAAAGAAATAACAGATTGGTATCCTGCATGTAAGTGTCGTGAATTGGTTGGTAAGGGATGACATTTTCGTTCGGTTATAATAAACATATTAGAAAGACCAGGCTAGGTTGCTTAATAACGACATGGTGGTAAATACGTACGAACCCATAAGCTAAAACAATATCACTAGCAGGGATTGTGAGACGTAAGTGGTCGGGAATCTCACGGGACTCTAGTGTGTTTCCGACCTTATGTCACACGGGGGAGAGCCTTCATTTGCGCGGGAAAATGTGCAGTTTCCTGGGCGGAAAAAAAAATGCTGGCTTCCTAATTCCGGCGCGCGCGTTTACCTGTGATGAATAAGCTCAGTGGGGGATTATAGCAAGGGTGGAGGGAAGGAGGTTGGTGGGGGAGTGGGGTGGGTAAATAGTGAACTAAAGTCAGGCTAATTAATGGACAAAAGATCGGGATATTGTTGAAGCAAGAGACGAAAGACAGCCCGTTAGAAAAACAAGGACATAGGAAAGGAGAAAGTAACTTGGAATTGAAAGAGAAGAAAATAAGACGGGGAGATCCGAGGTACTGATTGAGGAATAGGTGGACTGACAGATCATAGACTAACAGACAGAAACAGAAAATATGGAAATGATGATATAGGGATGGATATTTGAGAACAAGGGAGGATTGGAGGAGGTAGTTCAGGGAGTAAGAGGATAGACAGAGGCTGGAAGAACAGACAGGTAAATGAGGAAAATGAGCATGTTGTGAAATTGGGGATTAGATAGAAAACAAATACGACCATGAGAGAATATAGCTGAGGAATACTGTATATAATATAGCTGAGGAATACTGTATATAATATAGCTGAGGAATACTGTATATAATATAGCTGAGGAATACTGTATATAATATAGCTGAGGAATACTGTATATAATATAGCTGAGGAATACTGTATATAATATAGCTGAGGGAATACTGTAAGCTGAGGAATACTGTATATAATATAGCTGAGGAATACTGTATATAATATAGCTGAGGAATACTGTATATAATATAGCTGAGGAATACTGTATATAATATAGCTGAGGAATACTGTATATAATATAGCTGAGGAATACTGTATATAATATAGCTGAGGAATACTGTATATAATATAGCTGAGGAATACTGTATATAATATAGCTGAGGAATACTGTATATAATATAGCTGAGGAATACTGTATATAATATAGCTGAGGAATACTGTATATAATATAGCTGAGGAATACTGTATATAATATAGCTGAGGAATACTGTATATAATATAGCTGAGGAATACTGTATATAATATAGCTGAGGAATACTGTATATAATATAGCTGAGGAATACTGTATATAATATAGCTGAGGAATACTGTATATAATATAGCTGAGGAATACTGTATATAATATAGCTGAGGAATACTGTATATAATATAGCTGAGGAATACTGTATATAATATAGCTGAGGAATACTGTATATAATATAGCTGAGGAATACTGTATATAATATCTTTGCCAAAATATATACAACACTCAAAGGAAATTTCAGTGAGTGGTGGAGAGAAGGTAAAGGTAAACGGGTGAAAGGAAGGTATAAGAGAAAAAGGGTTGAATGAAAAGAGGAGTTCATAAAATTAGTAGAAAGGAAAAGGAAGGGTGACCGCGTTTCCTCTTAACAGTATACATCTTTTCACCGCCACCCTCTCCATAGCTACTTTTCTTCACAAATAGACCTTGTGTGTCAGTTTTTAACGTTATACTCTGGACTTCTTGTCCTCTTTCTCATTTATATACTGTTAAGTACCGGTACACAAATGTTTACCATGTCTTATTGACTTAATGTTCCTTTTCACATTGATTCCCCTATAAAATAATGATTTGATCTTACCTATAACACACACACACACATTATATATATATATATACATATATATATATATATACATATATATATATATATACATATATATATATATACCGGTTTAAAATATATATATAATATATATATACATATTTGTATTTATTTACCATAGCATCATTTCCTCGCAACCCTCTCTTCATCCCCCTTTCCTCTTTAACCAGCAGACTCTAGCAATCATTAGTTAAACTCCTCCAGTGAGCTGTCAACGGGATGAAGGAGGGCGGAGGGGAGGGGGTACAGTGTGAAAATGGGGGAGGTGAGAGTCTGAGATTAAATAGTGAGAGTGTGAGGGAGGGTGATGGGAGAGTGTGAAATTGAGAGAAGAAGAGTTTGTGAGATTGAGAGATTGGACAGTGAAATAGAAGAATGTGTAAATGTGATCAAGAGCAGTTTTAGAGTGTGAGGTTATAAAAAAACAGTGCTAGTACAGGGGATGTGAGAATTGGTAATTAAATGTGAGTGAGGAAGCATGTATTAATAAGAGATTAATTTGGGATATGATGTATGAGTGAGAGATGGAAATACTCTCCCACTAACCACCTCCCACCTCATTCACTAGCATTATGGATAATACCATAAGGTTTATCAGTTGTATATGTGGACACTTTTCTATCTGAAACAAATATCCCTAGCTATAGAATAGTTTAAAAAAAATATAATAGTAATTTATACACTTTGCTATGTCTACTGACTATAGTATTTTTTTTAACAGGAGTATATCCTTATGATAAACCACATGGTCTTTGAGATTCTAACTATCCCTTGTGACTCTCTGTAACAGTCTCCCTCTCTCCTCCCTCCCTCCCTCCCCATCCAGTCATTTGTAACACCTTCCGCTTGGCTGGCCCTGTTCAACCTCCTCAGGGCAATTCAGGGGCCGCCACTAATTTGAAGGGGGTTTACTGCCCAATTTAGGGACGTTAGGCGCTAATTTTAGGGCCGGTTTCAAGGGGGGAGTTAGAAGGGGGTCGGTGGCGTATTTAAGAACATGTGGGAACTTTGGGAATTAAGGAGATAGTCGGGTTGGAGTAGTGTGTGCGCTATGGGTTTCCGGTATATCCGGTATGAACGGTATGATGTTATATTTGGTTTACAATAGTATTTATGCTATTACTCTCCTGTAACGAAGACAGGGGCTAACGGGTGATAGATTTGCAAACACATTCATTTTGGTATGTAGATAGATATGACTCCCCGAAATTTCCGTTTCACTTACGTATTATTTATATATAAGGGAGATTAGGCTGTAAATTGAGGGCCGTTTGAAGTTTTCCATGCTAGAACTTTGTAGCTTTAGTGGGGGGTTATTTGCGTTAGTGTATTGTACAGTACATACGGTGCTTGTGATTTAGTGGGGAGTTATTTGCGTTAGTGTATTGTACAGTACATACGGTGCTTGTGATTTAGTGGGGGGTTATTTGCGTTAGTGTATTGTACAGTACATACGGTGCTTGTGATTTAGTGGGGGGTTATTTGCGTTAGTGTATTGTACAGTACATACGGTGCTAGTGATTTAGTGGGGGGTTATTTGCGTTAGTGTATTGTACAGTACATACGGTGCTTGTGATTTAGTGGGGGGTTATTTGCGTTAGTGTATTGTACAGTACATACGGTGCTAGTGATTTAGTGGGGGGTTATTTGCGTTAGTGTATTGTACAGTACATACGGTGCTTGTGATTTAGTGGGGAGTTATTTGCGTTAGTGTATTGTACAGTACATACGGTGCTAGTGATTTAGTGGGGGGTTATTTGCGTTAGTGTATTGTACAGTACATACGGTGCTAGTGATTTAGTGGGGGGTTATTTGCGTTAGTGTATTGTACAGTACATACGGTGCTTGTGATTTTTGCATAAGATTTTCTGGTATATAGAATTTTGGGAGTGGCCATTGCATATTAATGTGGAATTTGTTGTTAATATTGATTTCAAATAGCTTTTGGATGTTGATATATTTGTAATATATGTATTATTATTATTATTATTATTAGTAATAGTAGTAGTAGTAGTTGGATATTCAGATTTTTTTTTTTTTTTTAGGATTCAGTAACTTGTTTTAAGTTTAAAGCCTGATATATACGGTGATATTTTTAAAAGTAAGAATTATATGCCAGAAAATAATAACTCAAAAGAGGAAACAATGTTTATATCAATAATTGCTATTTTTGTTTTGTTCATCGGCATATCAAAGCCCTAGGCGGGAGAGGCTAAGTTGAGAGTTTATACATAGTGTAAAACTATAATTGGAGGGGAATAACGAGATATGTGCTGTAATATCTGTTTAGGTTTATCAAGCATCTCTCTCTCTCTCTCTCTCTCTCTCTCTCTCTCTCTCTCTCTCTCTCTCTCTCTCTCTCTCTCTCTCTCTCTCTCTCTCACTCTCTCTCTCTCTCTCTCCTCTCTCTCTCCTCTCTCTCTCTCTCTCCCCTCTCTCTCTCTCTCTCCATCTCTCTCTCCTCTCTCTCTCTCTCTCTCTCTCTCTCTCTCTCTCTCTCTCTCTCTCTCTCTCTCTCTCTCTCTCAAATAGGTCTGTTAGTGATGGTTTGGACAAAGGTGTGTGTGTGTGTGACGGAGAACTATTATTTTGAGTTATGATCAATTCGAGCATTCCTAGCCTGACAATCTATACACATTAGCACCTATTAACCAATAATTTCACTTCTACACATGCATTATATTTCAACCCGTAGCCCGTTCACATCTTATCAATTTCAACGTGATGAGTTAGGAGTTACTGGCATCTCAACCGCCAGACGATATTATTAACTTATGAAAGACCCGTGTTAGTCAAAGCTATAACCGGTTATTTAAATTTTTCTTTCCTTTTCTCTCTTTCCCTGGCTTGTATCCATTCGGCCCCATTCAGCTAACTGTTTTAAGACGTTTATCCCCATCCAGGTGCCATTTCTTCCTGGCGAGCGATAGCGAGCCAGCATTGTATGGAGAAATCCGGCTTCGCCGGAGAAATTTTTCTATCGAAAAATGTACAAATTAAGCTTGCTGTCAAAACAAAAATATATATATGCTGGCTTGCTACCGCTCGCCAGGAAAATATTGACACCTGGATGGGGGTAAACGTCTTAAAACAGTAGGCTGAATGGGGCCGGGATACAAGCCAAAGAGAGGGAGAGAAAGAGAAAAAAAGCGAGGTGGGCTCCCTTAATATGCAAGAGACTTATCAGGTAAGGTATAAAAGGGAAAACGCGTGACTTAGTAACTGTGAGAGTGATTAGACTTTTAGAATCTCGACTAACCTCACCTCTTACTTTGTTTTGGTCTTGTTTACGCGGCAGTGTTAACCTTTTACTTAAGATAGCCAAAAGATCATTGATAAAACTGCGAATGTATTAACATTATTGAGTAATATCCCCAGATTGATTCACAACTATACTGTATATGGATTGCATAGTATTATATAATTTTATATATATACAGTATATATATATATATATATATATATATATATATATATATATATATATATATATATATATATATATAACCTTTTAATAACACTTCACATATTTGTTACATTTACAACAATATCCATTCCTAAAATAGTATCACTGGCAGTACTTACAAATAGAAGCACTAAATATGTCCATGGACTATTTTGAGTGACTATACTGTAC
Organism: Paralithodes platypus; assembly: GCA_032716605.1. NCBI lineage: Eukaryota > Metazoa > Arthropoda > Malacostraca > Decapoda > Lithodidae > Paralithodes > Paralithodes platypus. The sequence continues at coordinate 36,074,698 of CM064493.1, read as the reverse complement.
ATACATGACTATAAGAACTCGTCACCTGGGCTCATTAGGTAGTTCACACCTCTCTAACTTTACCTCTCTCTCTTTTCACTCTCTCTCTCTCTCTCCTTTGTCTCCGTCCCATTCTTTCACTCGCTTTTCCTTTCTTCTCAGCTTGGTGTTGAGGCCAGTTCTCACCTTCCTTCCTCCCTCCCTCTCTCCCTATTAAGGTAGCCCACCTCGCTTTTTTTTCTGTTTCTCTCCCGCTCTCTTTGGCTTGTATCCATTCGGCCCCTTTCAGCCTACTGTTTTAAGACGTTTACCCCCATCCAGGTGTCAATATTTTCCTGGCGAGCGGTAGCGAGCCAGCATATATATATATTTGTTTTGACAGCAAGCTAAACATTTGTACATTTTTCGATAGAAAACTGTCTTCGGCGAAGCCGGATTTCTCCATAGAATGTTGGCTCGCTTTCGCTCGCCAGGAAGACATCGACACCTGGATGGGTGTCAGAGTGTTGAGCCTATAATTGGGCTTTGTAATTGGGGTTGTGTGGGACAGGGATCTGCCTTGCTCGGCCAATCGGCTTTCTGCAGACTCCTATTTTCTTATGTTCTTATGTTCTTATGGGGATACACGTCTTAAAACAGTTGGCTAAATGTGGCCGAATGGATACAAGCCAGAGAAAGAGAGAAAAGGAGAGAAAGATAAAACAAAGCAGGTGACCCACCTTAAAGTAACTGCCTTGGCTTTGTGTTATTCTTCTACTCCACCACTCACTCACTCGGATATTTACTCACTCTGTTACTTCGCTACTCGTCCAACGTCACTGACTCTCATGTTTTCCTTTCGTTACCAACTCATTCCAATTCCCTGTTACTCACTCACTCTGATATTTACTCATTTTGCTACCGACTTATTTTATCACTCCGTCCACTCTGTCGCTATTCACTTACTTCATAACATCATGATTCACCCCTTTACTCCTTTACTCCCAGTCGCCCCTGTGTATCAGAATAGTAGACATCCTATCCACCACAGTCTGCAATTAAATAGGATTAATATTATATGATAAGAGCACCGAGGCAAAGCGCTTCTTATTATATATCCCTCAACTTTATCTGTATTATTCCCTCCTATATAATTCTTACCAATCTCTTCCCTCCTATCCCTTCCACTTCCATTCGCTTACTTTCCCATCCCTAACTTTACTTTTGTTCCTATCCCTTTCTCCCCCCTCTCCTACCCTCCTCCCTTCTTCCCCCTCCCCAGCTCCCCCACCTTAAGCTCATTAGTGCAGGATTATCCCAGCCACGGCGGTGATCTGTTTGTCGGTGGGGTGGGAGGGAGGGGGAGAGGGAGGGAGGAAGCAGAGAGTTCCAAGAGATTGTGCAGACGTGTGAAAAATAGGAAAATTGAAATGGGTGTAAATATAGACAGATACAAGATGTAGAATGAAACATAAGTAATATATACTGTAGATTCAGATTAATGGAAAGACGTTGTCAAACATGAATGTAAATAAATATACGAAATTTAATTATATAAACATAGCTGAATAGATTACTCGAATTGAACATTGAATTACGTCTAGTATAACAGCGAGAATATTATTTATTTTATGAAGAGGACTCAAGGAGAGTCGAAACTGGCATACCAAGAATATATATATATATGAAAAGGTGAATCAAAGGTGAAACATAGGCCCAGGTAGGCATGGGGGAGGGAGGGTGGGAGTCAAGAAGTCAAGGGGGGTATTCATTGTGAGGGAGGGTAAGTGGTCAATGGTGTAGGGGGGAGGGGGGGGGGGGGTTGAGTACCACTTCCGTCAGTATTGTTCACTACACACCTCCCCCCCTCCCTCTACCCCTAGTCTCTCCTTCTGCCCCTTCCTATTCTTCCTTCTTTCCTTCACTCTCTATGTCTCTACCTTCCTCCCTAGCCATCCTTTATATCCTCCTTCAATCCCTCTAACCTTCTTCCCTATCATCCTTCCTTCCTTCCTTTCTATCCTCCTTCACTCCCTCTCTATCCTTCCTTCCCTCCCATTCTATCCTTCCTTCCCTCCCATTCTAGCCTTCCTTTCCTCCCTTTTTCTCCTTCCTTCGCTCCTTATCTATCTTTCCTTCCCTCCCTTCTATCCTCCTTCCTTCACCGAGTAAATGCAAAGGAGGACAACAACTCACCAAAATAATACAAAATCCTTATATTTGTAAAATATTTGACTGATAAAATAAAAAAGGCGTACAAACTCTCTTCGTAAAGGGGTTCTGGGTGCCAATACATTTATAAACGGATACATTGTCCTACAGCTCGAAGGAATTCCTCTATAGATTTTCTGCTGGCAACCAAATCTTCGCAAAGGTTCTTTTGGTTCTTCTTCATCTGGTTCATGGTTGTTCTCTACAAACAAACGCGGACTCTGAATCTAGAACAATGAATAACATTAATGTTAACATAAGAAAATGAGAGTCTGCAGAAAGCCGATTGGCCCACACAAGGCAGATCCCTCTCACACCTAACCCTAATTATAAGCCCAGCTCACTAACACCATGAGGACTGACCTCACCAAAACTGTCAGAGGTCAGAAAACGTGGGTATGCAGAGCGCCGATTGGCCCATACCTGGCAGATCCCCCTCACACCAAAGTGACCCAACCCATCTCGTCCACATGCCTATCTAATTTTATCTTAAAGCTACCTATCGTTCTTTATCCCACTATAGCACTTGGTACCGGTAGCCTATTCCACCTATCTACAACTATGTTACCAAACCAATATTTGCCTATATCTTTTCTGAAACGAAATGTATCTAATTTGAAACCATTTGTTCGAGTTCTTTCGCTATCACTGAACTTAAGTACATTTTTCATGTCCCCTTTATTAATCCCACTAACCCACTTGAACACCTATATCATGTCCCCTCTAACTCTGCGTCTCTCTAGCGAATGTAAGCCTAATTTCTTCAACCTTTCTTCATATGGAAAATTTATAATATTATGGATATTTTTTGTCATTCTACGTTGTATTCTCTCCAAGGAATCTATGTCCATTCTGTAATAGGGACACCAATATTGAACAGCTTAATCCATATGGGGTCTCACTAATGACAAGTAAAGTGTTAAGATATCATCATAAGTTCTGTTACTCACACTCCTAGAGATGAACCCGAGAATCCTGTTTGCCTTGTTACGAACGCTTATACATTGTTTTCTAGGTTTCAAATCATTGCTAATAAACACACCTAGATCTTTCTCACAGTCTGAATTTTATAATTTCATATTAGCTAGTTTATATTTTACAATTGTATTCATATTCCCTATCTTTATTACCTTGCATTTGTCAATGTTAAAATTCATCTGCCAATTTACTGACCATTGGTGTAAGGTATCTAGACCTCTTTGGAGGCACTCTATGTCGCTATCTGAATCTATTGTTCTCCCCATTTTGGTATTGTCTGCGAATTTACACCACTTTTGACTGCTCTCCATTCTGACTTAGTACCATTTATGCCGACTCTCTGCTTCCTACTAATTAGCCATGACCTAATCCATCCCAACAACGATCCACCTATTCCGTGCATGCGCCTCAACTTTTCTCATCAATCTCTCATGAGGGACTCGAAAGCTTTACTGAAATCTAAATATATTATATCATATGACTTGTCATTATCTACTGCTTCATATACCTCTGAGAAAAAGCTAAGCAAATTAGTAAGGCAAGAACGTCCCTGAGTGAATCCATGCTGAGAAGAATTTATTAAATTAAAATGTAATGTCTCTAAGTGGTTTCTAATTTTCCTAGCAATAATTGACTTTGTAGCTTTCCTATGATTGATGTGAGACTAATGGGACGGTAATTGGATGCTATTGATTTATCACCTTTTTTGAAGATCGGAACTACATTTGCAAGCTTCCGGAACTAAGCCGGTTTCTAATGACTTGTTAAATATAAATGTTAATGGGTAACTTAACTCATCTCTGCATTATTTTACTACTCTAGCATATAGCTCATCAGGACCAGGCGATTTATGAGGTTTTAGTGTGTCAATTTCCTTAAGCACATAATTTTTACTTATAGATGATGATTTGACACCATATTGGCACTGGGCGCGCCAACTCACAGACACGAGCAAGCACTATAGACAGGAAAGTATGTATCATTTTAAATTATGTCCTCACATTGATACCTGTAGTTAAGGCTCCTTTGTACTTCAAGCTTGATTACCGTGAACACTGCCATCGAATCACATTTAGATATCCATGATAATACAGCTTTCGGCTACCCCTGTTACTTGTCATCTCCATGGCTACTGATATATGAACCGCAGACCGCACACCATTACACTAACTTATCAAATTGCATAGCATGTTTCGAAAAATATTTCATAATTTTTCTAAAGTTCGACCAACATTAATCTAGTCAGGTTTATTCCTCGCTTGCATTCCAATCAGGTGTCATAATGTTTCTAAGTCGGTGAGTTTTTGTCCCCCTTTGTATTAATTGGTGAGTTTTGTCCGCGCCCCTCTCTACTATACCCTCCTTTCTTTCGTCCTTACTTCTCATCATACATTTTCTTCCCTCCCTCAATTTTGTCCTTATTCCTTCTCTTTATGGCTCGCCTTCTCTTATTTTTCCCCCTTCATGTCTCATTCCCTCCTTCTACCTTCCATATCTTCCCTCCCCTTTTTCCCCATTCTACCCCTTCCCCACTCCCTGCATCTCTTAACCCTCTCCGACATATGACGCGATGTTGAGCCTATTAGAGATACTTGTTGTTGTTGTTCCCCAGGCTGCCTGGCCGAACAGCCCCAAGGTCCCGAGCAAGGCCAAGGCCATAGAGCGCCCCCACAAAACCCTCCCTGCTTACCACTAACAAACCCCAGGTGACCGAAGCCACTCTAAGGCAGGGAGCTGAGGAGGGCGCGGAAACGCCCGAGATACTTTAAAGCCTTTGTTACCATCAGGAGTATTTAGAAACCTTTAGTTTAGTTCCTTCAACCTCTGCAGTTGTCTTTGAGTTAGCTGTGGGCAGAAAACTAATTTTGGAGACGTAATTATGAGAGTGAGAGAACTCTATTTATTATTGCTAATCTGGTAACCTCTGCGTCATATGGTCGTGAGAGGGTTAATCCATGTATATCTTCCTGATGCTTGGATCTGAGAAGCCCACTACCCATTCTATGTTTTCATATGTGAATTAACTTCCATAATTTCTATACATATTCTCATCTTATCTTTTACTTATTCATATTATTTTGTCGTATCCCCTCTCCTCTTTCTTCTTCCTTGCGTGTCCTATTCCACTTGTTCCTCTCTCAGTTCCTCCCATCCCTTCCTTCCTCTCTCCCATCCTCCTTTTCACCCTTCCTCCCTCCCTCTCCCGTACTGCTCCCTGGTACACAGATGACTCCCTTATCAGCAATGACTCAAACACGGATTACATTGGGTTTGAACAGTACTAGAGAGGGTCAGGGGAAGTGAAGAGAGAGAGAGGGAGGGAGGAATGCAGGGAGGGAAGGCGAAGAGGGGTGGACGGGAATTGCAATGAAAGGTAGTCAGGCAATTATCTACTTAGTTATCTATCTAAACCCAGAAGTTGATAGATTTTTATGTAGATGTGTATTTAAATAGTTAGATTGCTAGATTAGTAGATGCATAGCGAGATGAATATATGGGTCGAGAGACAATAGAAGAAAATAAAAGAAAGAGAAGGTAGATACATAGATATATCCCAAAATAATAACACACACACACGTATCTAACTAGTACAGACAAGCTTACAGAAATACTATGTAACTCACTATAGTAATATGAACAAGCCATCTAGCCGAAGCAAACACCAGCCTCTCAAATCGGCACCACATAAGGGCGAGAATACCACTCCAGGAACCCGGAATTTCGACCTTATCCCCAGCTCATGTGTTGCTGTTGTGTTTACATTCTGTTGAGGATGCAGGGTTGCCAATATTCGCCGAAGGGTTAGGTGGGATTTGCTATACTGATGCGATTTGGAATTTTCTTGCACCGCCCTTGGATTCGCTTTAGCCCATAAATTTGGTCCATTTAAAACAATGAGGAGAGAGAACGAGAGAGAGAGAGAGAGTGAGTGTGTGTGTGTTAGTCAGTTTGGTAGTTTGCGGAAATTAATGTATACATCTTTTGTTTGTGTATATTTATATGCCGGTACTATTATCTTTATGTATATGTCTTGTTTGAATTATTTGTTATATTAAACCGACTCAAGGTCTAAGGATGTTTTTATTACCGGTATATTTAATATATACAGTATAAATGTTCTTCTCTATAACTATCATATATTCTTTCATTTTTATTCTGGTCACAAACACTATCGATTAACCCATATTAATAGCCTTTATTAATAACCCTGTAATCTATGTAGGTAATCCTCTATAATCTGCTATAATCCTCTATAATCTCTCGTGTTATCAGTAGTGTTTGAGCACTTGTAACCTATCTTCTCTTGTTATCACCCACTTCATATTCACATTCTTTCCTCTTATCTTGATTGTTATATATTATCTGCTATTAATTATCAACCATATTATGCATCTTTATTTCTTCACCGGAGTAACGTTAACGATGAAGAGTTCTAAGGTTCAAACTCAATATTTCCTCTGCCACTAGCTCCCGTCCCCTTCCTCTATATTATATAAGTCTTGTATGTATAGTTTTGTTCTAGGTAAAGGGAGATAGTTCTTACACTCTATGCATATTAGGTCTCCATCACTCTGGAAAGATATATCCCTAGTCCACACTAGGGATACACAACTTTTAAGTTGTGAAAGTTGGGAACTCGTAGAATGCAAGACCAATTCATTGCGGTAGTAAATATCTAAAGGAGTTTAGCAATATATATTAAAACAAGATATTTAGCCATATTGCGGATACTACACGCAACCATGTCTGGAAGTTAGATCTGAAAAATATCTTATTGTTATGAGTGGAAACTGTTTTACATATAAAATTAGTTCTGCCAGGAACAAACTTCCCTCATAGGTTGTAAATAGTTTAAGAGTAGACACATTTAGAGGGGGGCGGAGGAGGGAATTCTGGGATCCCTTCTCCCTCATTATTTATTTAGAGATTTGAGATTTTAAGACATTTGCCCCATTAGATTGGTATTATTAGATTTGCCCCATTAGATTGGTATTATTACGACATTTCGTGCCATTTAGGTGTCTACTTTTTTTTTCCTGGCGAGCAATAAGCCAGCCTGCAATTTAGGAGGAATTGTTCTACCGAAGAAATGCACAGATATGCATAGGTCAAATTGTGCACTCTTTTTATGAGTGTACTGCACTATAGCATATTTCTCTTTTTATTAGTGGTATCTCCCTGGTAGCAATCGCAAATTCTCTGATACACTGTATATTGCGTGTCACTGTTCTTCCGTGGGGTAGCCCTGATAACACGATAGCAAGGTAATAACATATTAATCCCGCCAGATGGGAGCCGTGAAGAAGGGAAGGAGAGGAATGGGGAGAAGGGGAATAGCAAGAGAGAGCAAAGAAGAAGGAAAGAGAGAGAGAGAGAGAGAGAAGACAGTGGGCAGAAAAGGCAAGGATGGGAGATAATAGGAGAGAGGGGAAAAGTGTCGAAGTAATTTACAAAAACTAATAGGTTACGGGGGAATACATTACTATTTAGGAAACCAGTTTAGTACATTCCGTTATTAATCTCTAAAGGTAGGTGTAGTATTCGTATATAATAGCAAGTATCAAATAAAGATAAAACTATATAACTAACAAATCGCAACTATACAAATAAGATATGTAAATAGTAGAATCGACAAATACCAGACATCTAAAACCAACCACACGACTTCTTGTTCCAATGTAATTGTGTTAATCAGCAGAATAGGATCAACCAAATAAGCCTCTAAAATCCAAAGCCCGCGACCTTTTTGTTCTACCATAATTGTGTTAATCAGAAGAATAGGATGAGTGTAATTGATCCTGGATAAAGGTAATGGGATGACAGGCCTCTTGTTTACCTATTTGGGCCAAGGGTGATCAGCTGTTTTTAATCCTGTAATTGGTATCTTTAAGCCGGTAATTGGAAAGGCCTAGGGTGGGTTTTAATTGGTTAAGAAGACTGGCCTTTTGTGGTGGTTATCGATATCCACCATCTTGACCTCTTGGTGCACGCTCTCTCTGTCTCTGTATCTATATCTCTCAATTCATTTATCTATCTATCTTGTACATGACTGAATAAAATTGCGTAGCATTAGCATTAGTTGCAAAAATAAATAAAGAAATATATATTTATTGACCCTTAATCTGTGGTATTTATCCTTACTAAGCTTAACAAAATCGTCTGGTTTACTTTGACCTTGCTCTTCCTTCCGTCTGTGCCTTTCTTCTCTTTCTAGGGTATCCTTTCAGTTTGGTCTAGTTTCCCATTCTGCTGCTGTTCCTGCCTCCCTGCTTTCTTTTGTCTGGGTGTCATTGATCACTTAGCCTTGCAAGTTGCAGGGTCTGGTTGGTTGTGGATCTTGTCACCTCTTGCTCGTTTATAATGTGTGTGTGACAATTTTTAAGTCTCTTCCGCATACATCCTTCTCTTTTAACTATTTCCTGTGCTCTCCCAGTTCCCCAGTTCTTCTATATCTTATTACCCTCTTTGTTTTCTTTTTATTAACCAATCCGTCTTTCTCCCTTCTTATAACTGCTGTACTTTCTTCTCGCCACTAATTATCTCCGTTCTCCTGCCCTTCTTTCATTTACTATTTCCCAACCATTCCTGCTTCTAAGTACCCTCCCTATTTTTGCTCTTATTATTTCCTAGTCCCACCTTCATACGTTTCCGACCTCTGCCCTCATCCTTTCTTCGTATAGCTATTTCTTTCCTTTATTCTCCTCCCTCCTCCTCCCATCTCTTATTATTTTCCGACCATTCCTTTTATACCTTCTTACCTTACCTCCTATTATTTTCTTATTTCCTAGTCTCTCCTTCCTTCCCTTTTCCGACCTTCTATCCTCGCACTTTCTTCTCACGATTTCCACCCCCTTCTTCCATTTCCAACATTTCTTCTCTAAGTTCATACACTACCCCCTATTTGTTCTGTTCTTAATATTTCCTAGTCCCTCCATCCTTCCCTTTTCCGACCTCTACCCTCGTATTTTCTTATTCTCACTATTTTCTCCCGTTATTCTCCTCCCCCTCCTTCCATTTCCAACCATTCCTTCTTCCCTACCCCCTATTATATTTTCTTATTATTTCCTAATCCCTCCTTCCTTCCCTTTTCCGACCTCTACCCTCGTACTCTCTTCGTCTCACTATTTCCTCCAGCTATTCTCCTCCCCCTCCTTCCTCTACCACTGTGCCTAAGGGTGTCGTCGGTGTCTTCAGAGGACCACTGTCGTACCGCCGCCGCCTCCTCTCGACTCTCCTTGATCTTCCCTTCTTTCCCTCGTGGTTTTATAGGTACTTTTACATTTTTGTTTGTATCTATGAAGAAAAATATAGATACACATATGCTCTATTTCCTCCCCCGGTTTCTGTTATTCCCCCACTTCACCTCTTGCTTTATTTTGTAATTTCCCAATTCGAACGTTTTCCTTGTTATATGGTTTGGGCCACAATAAATATTTCCGTCTACTCCCATCTCTTCGTTCCTGTTCATTATTCCCCTGTTCGAATCGCCCTTCCACATCCCTTTTCACACACACTCACTCTCAAAGCTAACACCGTATTCACATTCTCCGTTTTTCTTATACTAGGGATTACAAGTTTATCCTTCCTCTTCGCCGCTTTTATGCCTCGTCCATTTTACTTCCTTCTCCTCAACACTCTTTTACATCTTCATAATAATCTTGCCTTCGTATACCTTTTTAGTTCGGTCATCCTCAAATCTTATCGCTAGCCTCTTCCCTTGTTTTATTATCCACTTATGTTCCCCTTCGTCATTCTATCTTATGGGACATCATGTATTTTATCCTTCTTCCCAGTTTTATTGTTTTCTCTGATCCCTCTTACTGTCTCTCATCTCCTCTGGTTTTAGTTTAATTTGCATATTATCGTACATGTCATTCTTTACTTATATTGTCTTAAATTGTTATCGCCATTCTTACCAACCACCTCCTATAGCATATCTTATAATATACTTAATTTCACCTGTTTATCACCAATTCCTTCTTTACCTTTGCAACATACATTCCTTCTATTCACATATGTTCCTTCTCTCTCCCATTATGCGATTTCGTAGCATTTCTCTTTGCATACCTTTATTCGCTTCTCCTCTCCCTCTTTATCTGCCTTTCCTTTTCTCACAGTTTATGTTTCTTCCCCCTATTATTTATTTTCCTCGTTTCTGTTTTTGTGTATATATTCTTTTCCTACAATCGCCTCTTTTCTCGCTGTTTATCTTAAAATCCTCTTTCTTCCTCTCTCCTGTTTCTCCCTTCCCTGTTTATCTTCAATTCCTTTCTTCACCTCTCTCCCACCACCACCTCTGCTTTTATCTCCATCTGTGTCATCCACCTCCCTCCCTCCCTCCTACCCCCTCCTCTTCCTTGGCCACAAATTGGATTATCACACGGGAGATAAGAAAGAAAACGACAGAAGGCGACATCTCTCTCTCTCTCTCCTCCAAGACGCACCTGGGGGGAATTACTGGGGCTCTGCGGCTTCTCCCCAAGGGCTTGAAGTTACAGATGAAAGTATAACAGAAACTAATGGCACGTACGGAAGGCATAACGCAAAAATAACACGAGTTTGGCGCGCCTTTTCTTTTTTTTCTTTTTTTGTACCCCTCTTCCCGCCAAAATCCCAGAAATTCTTATGTTTTGGGTGGGGAAGAGGCGGAGTTAGGCGGCAGGTCGACCAGTCACAAGCTAAGAGGTGACGCAGAGCCCGCCCATGCGCATCGTCAGCCAATGGGACATGGACACAGGAACGAAGCCTGAATACTGATTGGTCAGGGTGTTGTGCCAGGGCGGAGTCGTGGTCTAAACACGTCGGGATTCGAATGGTGTGGGAGTTGCGCACCAAACCACGTGTTAGTGACGACGTTAAGTCCTTTGTAATAATTTACAGCTGATTTACACTCTCCGGGGACGCCTGGCGCTCCTGAAAAGAATTGGATGGAGACGGTAGCAGCCTCTGAATCAATACTGGCTCTCCCCGTCCTCTTCCTTCCTCTCCCTTACTCTTCCTACCTCTTTCTAGGTTCCCTCTTCCTCATACTTGGGTTCTATACTCTCACACAACCCTCACGACTTTCCCTTGCTTTTATAACCTTGTTACCCTTCCCTGGATCTCACTCTTTAACTCTCGCCTGGTGGCGTCTCTTACTGTTACCAATCTTCCTTTCTCTACAGTCTACACACATTTCTTCCTGGGATACCTCTTTCTCTCTGCATTCAACTGTTCCTGGTTCTACATTAGTTTGTCTGTCTCTCATTCTTTCTCCTAGTCTTGCTCGAGATACCTTGTTCTCCCTGCACACACATGCTCTCTCTCTCTCTCTCTCTGGTTCTATATTGGTTAGTTTGCTTCAAATTCTGTCTCAATTAGCTAAATATCTATGCATTTCGAAATAGGAAGCTCATAACCAGAAATAAATCTCAATATAAACAATATGTATTGTATGGTTTACAATTGATCATATCACAAATAGCCGAAATAGGGTAAATAAAAGTAACTAACTGTATACTAGCAAGAGTACAGTCGTAGGCATATAAAAGGTTACGCTAATTTGAATAGTTGATCTTTTAGAGTAAAGTTCTGAAGCATATAGGTTACAATATAACATTGCATTGTCTCGTTTGCGTACGATACTGATTCAAATTGGTTCGTCGCCATTTATGCTCTTAACTGTACAGTACCGTGTTCTCCCTTCAATCTCTCTCCTTTCCCACCTTTGGAAGTGGCACTCCCTTGCTAGCAATTGGTTCATAGGGTCTGGCATCATATTTGCTTCGCGTTGGTTTTGCTCGTATATTAGGTCAACCTTCCTCGTTATTCAATAATAATTATCTTGCAAGCTGCATTTTCACATATAGTTAATCTTCCTAGCTTTGATTTTGACTTATTTCTGACTACATTTCCTCATCTCATCAACTTTAATTCTCTCTCTCTCTCTCTCTCTCTTTCTCTTTCTCTCTTTACCTATTATCACTACTCTACTCAAACTGGCATCACTCCTCGCCGCGTACCCCCGCCCTACCTAGTCTAATCCTTCCTCCTGGTTGGTGCTAACTTCAAACAACTTTCTCTGCCAACTCCCCTCTTTCTCCTCTTCACACAAGCGCCCCTTCTCACTCCCAGACTAACTCTCACTCTTTCCCTCTCATTCTCTCACTCACTTTCATTTTCTCTCTCTCTCTCTCTCTCTCTCTCTCTCTCTCTCTATTGCCGTCAGATGTTCTTGTATACTTTGAGTAGCACATTTGTACTTTGAATACTGTTTTTTCCACTATGAAGTTCTGTATTACTTTGGTTGGATTCGACAGCATGAACATACTGTCGGTGCTTTTATTTGTATCTGCATTCTTGTACCTCCAACGAGACGTCTCCTCCATCTCCTTCCGACTCTCTCACTCACACACACACACTCTCACTCCCACACTCTCTCTCTCTCTCAAACAGCCATCCGATTGCATGCATGATGCATATAATGATGGCATACCGGTCTATTAATAGAAGTTTGATATAAATTATGAATCCTACTATACTTTTATTGTCCCTAGCTAGTATAGAAATATGTACCAGAATGTTTATGAGTGTCCATAAAATTACATAATGTCATCATTCTGACATTGTCTTCTGCCAAGCGTTAATGAAGACAAATTGATGAGAAGGTTATGGGGCGGTATTAACAAGTTATCTCTTCATAGAGTTGTCCTTACAATAATAGGTATTTAAATATTCATTTGGTGAAATTAACTCATCGTTTTTTTTTTCGTTTTTTAATACTAATTATTTAGGTCAAATCAGGAAACAACATTGTAGATAATTTAAATATTTAAGTAATATATTTCTGCAAGTTTAATGACACCTTGTTGTGTGTCAACTATGTAATCAAGAGGCATAATACCTGGGTGTATTGTGTATCTTTGTAATAATAGTAGTAATACAAATGTGAGAACACTATTATATATATATATATATATATATGAGTGTAGTTTTATTCTTCATGCTATCAGACAGGTCAAACATTAGTTCAAAAACTTAGGATTTCCGCCTGACCTCCCTTTACCTCTTCTCTTCCTTCGTTCTCTGCTTCCTCTTTTGGCCATTTGAAGAGTTGTTTTCCTCATTCTACATTTCCGTTCTATGCCATTATATTGTTTTATCTTTCCCGTAGCTTACCATTCTTGTATCCAGTGTCCTTCCCCTATATAATGTTTTCTTTATTTGTACTCTTTTATGTTCTAATATTGTTCCTCTCCAATATTTGTTTTCTTCGTATCATATCAATTTCATATATAGGTTCTTTATACTTTATTGGATACGAACTTTTCTATCAACTTTCTCCTTCCTGTACTAGACGTTAACTTGGCCATCCTTCTATTCTCCTCTTTTATATGTTTGGGGCACGTTCCCTTCCTCTATTGGAGTTCTCGACAATCCTCCACAAACTCAGGATTTCCGCCTCAATTCCTACCAACTTATTTTTCCCTCCCCTGCCTTCTTTCCTTCCCTTTCGTGTATGCTCTTTTTTGACTAACCATATTTGCTCCCGAACACTCTCTCTCTATATATATATATATATATATATATATATATATATATATATATATATATATATATATATACAAAATCTTCTATTGATTATTGAGGACAGCAAATTTCTGTGTGGTCTTGGGTTTTGATTGGAGGATGGAGGACCCACAAGCTGTGCCTTTGGGTTATAATGTAAGAGACACCTCCTTCAAAAGGTCCTGCACTTCTTCTGATAGTTCCATATTATGTGCGGGTTATCATCTCCATGCCTCCTAATTCTCCTTCCATTCTTCCAAATCTTACATTCTCTTCAATATCTTGCTTTAATGTTTTTGTTTATCTTAGTTCAATTCTTTACGTACGTTTTTTTCTATTGGCTATTATATTTGTTTTGTATGCCCAATTCCTTATTCCACATTGCACATTTCATGTTTTATACTCTCTTATTACACTATTTTTCCCCTTTCTTATCAGATTTAATACTCTCTCTCTCTCTCTCTCTCTCTCTCTCTCTCTCTCTCTCTCTCTCTCTCTCTCTCTCTCTCTCTCTCTCTCTCTCTCTCTCTCTCTCTCTCTCTCTCTCTCTCTCTCTCTCTCTCTCTCTCTCTCTCTCTCTCTCTCTCTCTCTCTCTCTCTCTCTCTCTCTCTCTCTCTCTCTCTCTCTCTCTCTCTCTCTCTCTCTCTCTCGTGTCTTGTAAGGAAGACAGTGAACAGACTTCTGACAAAAGACCTACAGAGGAAGAGTTATTTATTGGCCTCTATTATGTAACGAGCGGGCGCAAACAGTTATACTCACACACATACACACAATCACACACACACACACACAATCACACACACACACACACACACACACACACACACACATTTATACACTGATCTTTGCTTACTAACTTGTTCAAATACACATGCTCTCACTCATACACTTATTCTGTACATTTAGTCAATTGATGGTATAGTATTTTGTATTTTTCTTCAAACATTTGTGAAGTCATGCATAGCATTAATGTGTGTGTGAGAGAAAGTGAGTGTGTGTGTGTGTGTGTGACTAACGTTTTTCAGCATTCTTCTAGTTATCACGGGCCCTATCTATATCTCCCTATTTTTACCTGCCAACAACCGTATACCTGCGAACATGCCAATATCTTTGCTACCAATCTTTCGTCTTTTACCCTCCTTATTTTCTTTTATTCCCTTCTTTTCAATCTACAACTTTTATTGTTATCTTTCTCTCTTTCTTCTGCCATTATCCTCCCCGTGGATTTATATTCCTCTTATACCTATCATTATACTTACCTATCTGTACCTATTTCCATGCCTACCTACCTTACCTACTTACCTATCGTCATACCTGCCGTTACCTACTTCCCTAGCTACATATGTCTAATCACCTGACCTATTGCCCTGTCTACCTACCTAGTAATATATTATTATCTACATATTCCTACTCCCGCCTATCGTAGTACTTACCTGTATATATCTACTCCTCTACCTACATTAATTACTTAACTACCTACCTAACTTTATACTACCTTGATTATGTCTACTTCTCTATCTACGTACTGTCGCGGTTATTAATGCTGATACATACATTTTCGGAGCTGTCTCGGGCTGAATTGAAACTCATTATTTCTTAACTTGATATTTGTATTTCGAAGGTTCATATATATTGTTTGAGACTTCAAAATGTATGTGAATTTATGACCGGGACTGTACATACCTATTTATCTACCTTACGTAACTACCCACCAACCTACCATACTTAGGTTCATATCTACCTGCGAACCTGCTCTTATACAAGTGTCTCGTGCGATACAAGTAGCATTTCTACCTAATTTACTGCCCTACCTTGCCTACCTACCCCTCTACCTTACCTAACCATCTACCTACATACATACCTACCTAATAACTTTCCTGCTTACCTAACCTACCTACCATACCTACGTTCCTACTTACCTATGTTCCTACCTACCTTCCTCTACCCAGGTGCCTTGCGCGATACACTAAGTCATTGTTGTTCCACTCTCAAACTTAAGCCGATTTGGGAGGTGTGAGATCTCTCTCTCTCTCTCTCTCTCTCTCTCTCTCTCTCTCTCTCTCTCTCTCTCCTATCTTGCTCATTACTCATCCTTGGTAATCCTATTTTCCTGCTGTCTTATCACTCATCGTACAGTACTCCCTCACTCCTACTCTAACTCACGTCTTGCACTCACTCATACTACTCTTACTCATTCAACTTACTGGTTACTCACTTCTTGTACTACTCATTTTACTCTCAACTCGTATTCACCGTACCTCTTACTCACATTTGCTCATTTCTCATTAACGTAATTTTCATCACATTACCATTATACGATTTTCTACACACCACTCATGTTACTCTTAAGTGGGCTAGTTGCTTAGACACCAACAAGTTAAACTACAGTTGTCCACAATGGGTATTATGTTTCACTTAGCACTATAGTAATGACTTGCAAATAGCGAATTATGTGTAGATATAGAAGAGCGTTCGGAAGATATCTTTATTATTAAATCGAAACCGGCAGCTATTCTCCAATTAATAAGTACTTGGCCTTGTGTAATCGCTTATTTGGTCAGCTGCCCATCAAAGTAAATATGCCTGCTACCCAACTATCTTACTACCCATCTATGTTGATAAGAGCGGCTCTAACAAATCGCGTCAAATCCTCCGACCTTACCACCAATAAAACATGTTATAGCGTAACTATGATAAGCGCCTCCACGTAAGTTTCTAAAGCCGCTGTACCCATGTTATCCGTGTTGGCATGAAGTCTGCTTTAGTATCCCCATTCAGGAGTTAAGAGGCGTAATACTGGTTTTTTGCTCTATATATTTATTTATTTATTGTTTAGCTTCCTTGCTAGACCTCCATCAAACTTTAAAAAAATGCCCTCTAGACCCCCTTTCAAGATACATTTTTACATTATTCGGTAGAAAAATGTTCCGGCCGAAGCCTGGTTCCTTCTAAAATTACAGGCTCGCTATCACTGGACACCTAAATGGCACGAAACGTCTTATTACTGACAAAGAAATGACGCGAAAGGTCTCAAAATCGCCAAACTAACGGAACGAACGTCTAAAAATGTCAAAACCTATATGCTAAACATGAGGGAGAAGGGGGTCCAGAAAAAGCGAGTACCTCCCCCTAAATAGATGTGGAATGGGTGAGCATACACTGATCCTGTCTTTGTGTCCTCGGTGGTGTGGACGTGGTGTAGGTGCAAATGAGTGGGATTAACAGGTGGTTCATCGCTACCTTGTTTACAGTTCGTCCAGCCTTGTAAACACTCGGGCTTCTCTATTGGGGAACTTTTTAAGGCCAAATAGTTTACTCGGCCCACTGGCAAGATTATTTCGTTGATTTCAAGGATGTAACTCAAAATAATGCAACGTCCATGCATAATTTGTACATTGTAGAGGATTGACTTCAGGGTATATAATGCAGTATAGAAGTCATAAGGGGTCTGGAGAAGCTAGTATGGCCAAATAGTGAATTGGAATATTTCAGAAACTTAAGGGGGTAGTACTTGGTTTTTGGCCTATATATTTATTTATTAACTATATTTTGTTAGTTTCCTCGCTAGACCTCCATCAAGCTTTATAAAACACCCCCTAGACCCCCTTTCAAGATACATTTTTAAATTTTTCGGTAGAAAAATGTCCCGGCCGGTTCCTTAGATAATCGTTAGATAAATGTCACGACAGGTCTTAATATTGACAACAAAATGGTGCGAAAGGTATAACAATCGCCAAACTAACGGAACGAACGTCTTAAAATCTCAAAACTAATACGCTCAACGTGAGGGAGAAGGGGGTCCAGAATAAGCGACTAGCTCCCCCTTAAAAGATTTATTATGCTCCGGTGTAGGAAGAAGCTCTTGGTCATAGGACAGTTATTTTGAGTGCCTATTCACAAACCCATGAACACGTCAATGAAACGCCTGATTTAGGTTATGCATAAATCTATGCATTGAAAGAGGGGTCATTATCTAAGTATATTCAATAGGAAATAGTGTTCTTAGTGATGGGAATTGTGAACGGGTTTTGTGATTTGTTAAATCATTGGTGAGTGGGTTTTTATAGAAGGTAGATTTTGTGAATACATTTCCCATGCCTAGTGATCACATTTATTGTTCTATGATCTCCGAGTGTTGTAGTCATCACACACACAAAACAAAAAAACACACCCACACACTTCCATATATACCGGTATGTATGGAATTATTGAAAGTAGTGTTTGTGAAAGAATGAATGAATGTGAAGCGCGATGTGTAATGAAGTGTATGTTTTAGATGAGAGAGAGAGAGAGAGAGAGAGAGTTAGAGTTATAAGGGGTTACAAGGAATAGTTAGTATCTCAAAGACCTTGCGGTTCATTCCGGGGAGATGGTCGAAGTGGAAAAAGAGATTGTTTTGCGCATTACACTCATTACAGAGTGTGCAAAATAGTATCTACTCTCTTCTTGAACTGCTCTACTGAAGAACTGTTTACAACTTTTGAGGGAAGTTTGTTCCAGGTATAACAAATCTTATATGTGAAAAGTTTTCACAAATACTAGCGCTGAACCTTTTCAATTCTAACTTCCAGCCCGGGATGCGTGTTGTATTCATATTTAGGCTAAACATTTTGCTATAATCCACATTGTCAACCCCATTATGTATTTTAAGAACTTCAGTGAGGTGCCCTCCTAGTATTGTGTGTTGAGAGAGAGAGAGAGAGAGAGAGAGAGAGAGAGAGAGAGAGAGAGAGAGAGAGAGAGAGAGAGAGAGAGAGAGAGATATTACACTGGTGGAAATATTTAAATGTAACGTCACTAGTAAGACTTAACAAAGAGCCAGTCATGTTCTATCACACACACACACACACACACACACACACACACACACACACACACACCGGTTTACTTAATATGTGAAGAGCTTCGTTAAAATAAATTGATATAGTTAGGAACATAGACTACTGTAGTCTATGTTAGGAAGTAACGATAATATCCATTAGAACAAATATGAGAGCAAATTGGAAACATGTATACAGTACATATGATAAAGTGTGTGCATGTGTGTGTGCGTGTGCGCGTGAAGGAGAGGTGTGTACGAATGAAAGATAGTGAAGTGTGTGCGAGACGTTTGTGTGTGAATATAAAATAGTGAGATTAGAAAGGTAGAGACATGTGTGAACAAGTGTGTGTGAGGAAGGAGATATGTGTGTGTGTGTATGTGTATGGTTATATGTGTGAAAGTGAGATAGAGGGCTAAACATGACACTGATTAATGAGACACAGGGAGGAAAGAGTCAAGTGGATGTCAGGTATGCCAACCAACCCTCCGTGCAGCAAGGCCTATGTTAGTCAGTTATTTTTTGTAACATGGCTCTCATTCAACGTTGATCAGTGATTTGTAACCTTATGCTATCTATATTAATATATCCTATGTACTATAATACTATTAATAATAACCATTAAAATACTCAATATGTCGTAATTTCTTATCTCTGCCACTTCACACTGTTTACACACACACATACATACATATGTCATGTATTTCCCGTGTACTGTACTTGTTTCTTATATTTTTCCACTTCTTCCTATCTGTATTACCTTTCCATAACTGTATTTAGCTATTATTCCTCTACTTTATTTGCATAAATCAATGCCACTCCCCTCTTTCATCGGTACAATTAGTATTTATCGTAAATGATCTTGCTTTACTATTCTTCTTCTTTTCATAATTACACTATTTTATTCTCACTATTGATTATACAGTATATACGCATGCCATCTATCTTCTTTACCTGTGCTCTCTTATACATTTCATATATTCGTAGCTTATTAATTATTCACATTCGAATTTCGGTAATTGTGTTAGGTGTTCATGTTCATTAGTTTTACTTTATTTTACCAATGTATTCTCCCTTGTACATTTATTGATTATTCATCTTTATCTGCACCTGCACCATTATTGTATTTCAGTGTACCCTGTATACCCCTTCGTACTTAAATTATAAATTCCCTTTTTGTTTTCTCTTTTGAATCTTATATAATATTCCTTTCTTTTGCACCATTTATCTATTAATTCCCTTTGCCCAATAATGTATTCTATAAATTTCACTCTACCCTACTCATTCTTCTTTGTTCGAACTCCAGAATTCAATCTTTATCCTTCCTTGCCTAAGTTCGCATTCTTTTTCCATTGTGCCTTGATTATTATTATTATTATTATTATTATGTTGTACACTGCCTCATATTATATTTGCACCTTCATTCCTCCATTATCCATCGTATCTGTATTTATGTTTCCTCTTTCTTTGTCCCTCTATTCTTTCTTGCAGTAATCATTTCTTTGTACCTTCAGTTATTATTATCTCTCCTTCCCTGCCCCACTACCATTTGTCATTGTTTCTATGTGCCTTATTGTGTTTTGTACCGGTCATTTATATACATATTTTGTATACGTAACTATTTTGTTGTTATATCTCCTTTGTATAATTATACTTCCAATCCATACTATTGTTTCTCATTCCTAACCTCACTACCCCTTTATTAATCGGTCTCCTATTGTTTTGCACCTTTAACCCCTTATATATATTATACGTATCTCTTGTTTTTATGGTTTCTCCTTTGTTTATATTTTCATTCTTCTTATTCTTTTCTCCTTACCACCCTCAGTACCTACCCCTCCCACCCCCACCCCCCAGTTAAGTACGCCCCACAGAGCATAAACTGCAACAAGACACATTGCCCATTGTTGCAAGGGCGTGCAGAATCACACCCTTCACACCCACCACCCACCTTGCCACCCAACCCACACTATAAACAACATCACCCACCTACCATGCGCTCTCTCTCTCGCTCTCGCTCTCGCTCTCTCTCCTATATTTCAACTTCCTATACTCCTCATTTCTGTATGTCTATCCACTCACACATCCATCAACAGCTTCAGTACAGTGGTCTCTATATATTATACTGTATACACATTATATATAATTTACCCCAGGCAATTATATTCGAGAAATATTTCATTAAACTTAAATATAAAAGGCAATGCAACTAACTATTTATCAGTCACAGATGTAATAAATAAGATAGTTGTATACCAAGGAGATACAAAGATACCAGAAATGTAGTGTGTGTGTGTGTGTGTGTGTAATCAAGAGAGTACAGTAGAGTTAAGGTTGAGCAGGTTAGAGGGAACTTAAGCATTTGACTGTACACTATAACCCAGCCAACAGCACTCACAACCTCCACACACACACGCTCACCCAGCTGTCGGTCGAGGTGAACACATCAGCGTGTAATGCCTTCACACCTTGTTATCAGAGAGAGAGAGAGAGAGAGCGCATATTAGTAAAGTGAGTTTGGATAGGGTAGGAGGAAGAGGGACAGGAAAAGAGAGAACACACTGAATTGCGAACAAGGAAAAAGAGGCAGAGCAAGAGTAAAGAGGGTTTGGAGAAGGTAGAACGAAAGGGAGGGAGAGGGCAACAAGAGAGATTGAAGTTCCAGCCTCATAAAGTATCCCTGATAATATCTGAATGATGGGGGTGGGGACAGTACTGCTACATTCACAATTAGTACGGTTCTCATTGTAATCACAGGAGTTTTAATTAATGCTGTACCCAAGTTATTTAGTGTTCTGAAATTAGTACTGCTATATTTGAGTTAGATTATTTTTTTTTTAATTTGTGTTGTAGAATATTATAACTATTAATGCAATGTCGGGTATTTTGTTATTAAAATTATTATAAGTTTTAATATACAGTATATATATATATAGAGAGAGAGAGAGACACCGCATAGTAAACACTAGCCACTGAGGATCCACGACAGTGGAGAAATGCATTTGGCATAATTTGGACACATTTCTTCCTATTGTCTTTGCAAACATCTTATTGGCATATTTTTAACATATATTGTCAATTTTCTTGATTTTTATTTTTTTTATAAATTATTAAGCATATGGCATGAATAAATGTTTTATCCTTTTTAAGTAGACTCCGCATAGTTGAGCTTCGATCTTTTATTTACATAAAGAACGAAGACATCTTGAGTCACAAATCTTTTTAATTACCTGCAACAAAGTGCAGGATACTTTTAAACTTTATTAAGCATTTTGCATGAATAAATGTGTTAAATGTTTATGTACAGCCAGCATAAGTTGAGCTTAGTTGTATAATTGCATTCCTGATTTGGCATAAAGAACGTCTAAGACATCTTGAGCCACAAACCTTTTAATTTTCGCAACAATACGCAGCATACTTGAGCTCAGTCTTTTATGTACATTTTGTATTTGGCATCAAGCATATCTAAAACTATATCTTGAGCCACAGACCATTTATATTGGGCCCACAAAGTTTGTTTCTCTGCACTATATATCTCTTTTCTGTATATATATATATATATATATATATATATATATATATATATATATATATATATATATATATATCTCCGTGAATCTAAACATTTCATTACCTGTGTTTCTATTCCTTATATCAAATTAAATCCTAACCATTGAACCCTCCCACCCCCCTAGCAGTGCCCCTAACCCCTGGGGAGAACAATAGGGGCACGAGTCTCCATTTATTACCTAGCCAACGAGGTGTGGACACTTAACCCCCGCTGTCTCCGCCGCCCCCCCCCCCCCCCACCTCCACCCCCACCTCCTTGTCTTCACCCAACCCCCACCCTTCCATACTTTTATTTTTTCCTGTTTTTTTTTCCTAGCTATCACATTCTTGGGATATTTTTAAAGTTTGACTTTTTTTTTGTCTACATGTATGAAGGAGACAAAAGGCAGGTTGCCTGTAACGTGTGTCTCTCCCAAAGCTGGAAGAGTGACAGGGCTGAATGCAAGTCCCTTGCATTTGGGGTAAAAATGCACACAAAGTTTAAAGCAGTTTGTCATAGGTTGAAGGAAAGATTGATTGAGGGAGAGAGTAATTCTCTAATAATGTCCATTCTTGCCCCATCACTTCTGAATATAAATCTTAGACCCTATCCTTCTCTATGTACTACTGTGGTGATCCTCAGTGCACGATGTGACTGTACCCCAATAAGGATTTCTGGCTTCTCTTTCCATCTCTTTCTTTAGTAATGTTTACTTTATTACTGCACCATTCTTTGACTTTTGTATAACCCTTTTTTCTGTCATTTCTTTCTTGTTGACTATATTTTGTGAAATACTCAAATATAACCTTAATTTACGCCCTCAGTCCCCTTGTCTCATGCATATTAGCTTCTTGTTTTGTATTTCCTCATACAATTTTTGTATTTGTTTCTTTAACTAATTGTCACTCGCTCGTCTTCTTAGTTTCCTCTTAATGTATCCTCTTTCCCAGTTATTTCTTCAGACTATTACTGTATATCAATTATATAATTATTCTCTTCCTTTGTTTAATATTCTTCTAATTTTGTTCAATATTTTTACCTTTTTTCCAGACCCTATCGTTCTCTCCCTCTTCCCAATCCTCTCTTGCAATAATGATATTGAGATACTAAAACATAATTAATGATACACAGAGGAACTATTTAGAAACGCTTCTTGTAGTTTACGTCCATGCAAGCATTTTGGAATATTATGATTGTGTTTCATAATAGCTTGGCAAAAATAGACCAATATTTTTTACTGGGGATAATTACATACTAATCTCATTCACCTCTTTTATAGCCGGCCAGCCAGCCAGCTCTAGCTCTCTCTCTCTCCTCCTGCTCCTCCTCTCTTTTTTTTTTTCTCTCTCTCTCTCTCCTCAACCGTGCAAAATGCTTTAGGTGTTAAATCGTACAATGAGGCGTTGGACGAGAGGAATTCTACCTGCGGTGTATTGATGAGAGAGAGAGAGAGAGAGAGAGAGAGAGGCAATACCAGAGCTTAGACGATTATTAATACTATAACAATTAAACAATTAGCTTAATCATAGTTATTTCATATTTTATGTTATGCAATAATTGTGCTGGTTAGTTTCAGACGATTTTAATGAGCTTCGGAATTATTTTTAGCTGTCTAAGGTTAATGGAATAATACATATTTATAATATCTTGGGTTTTTATATATCGTTATGTATAATTTCGGTTTAGGCACTAGCTACACAAAAAATGCTGGAAACACGTATGATACTTGTACTATTTGTATTGCATTACTTACCATGAATACAGTTTAGGAACAACCTCTAGCAATCAAAGGGGTTAAGTCGATCTTGATTAACTTTCTGACTCGCGTAGATCCCTCCTTTGTTAAAATCGTCTACTAATAGCTAGAATAAACTGTCAAAACGCGTCACATTCCTTAAGGGGTTAATACTGTAACTTCTATGAATTGAAGGATAAAATCGATATGGTACCGTATGAAGAAGGAATGTTGATGCAGGAGGGAGATAGGTGATATCGTTTCTCACTTCTATCTCTTCATCTCACTTCTCACGGATTTCTCAACTCTTGCCCTAAATTCCTTTACGCCTTTCTCTTCTATTTCAGACACCGTTTTTATCGATTTGTTGATTTTGTTCTGTACTAATAATTATATACCCTTTTGAACCACTTTTTTTGTATCGATTTGTTCTGTACTTAGAATTATATAGCCTACCCTATTGAATCTTTGAACCTTGAATGCCAAAATGTCAAACACCTGGGATATTATAAAACATTGTATTGTTGTGGGTTCGATACATATGCCTATTTATGGTTGTGTGCCGTAGCTGTAAGTGCTCACGAATTTACATGGAGTTTCTTCGGTATTCTATTCTAAATCACATCAATAATCTGCAATGGTTCAATACTTTTTGTATCTATCTATATGCTCAGGCCCAATCCCCATTTTGGGGATAGCCGACTCAAGACAGAGCAAGAACAGGGAAAACACAAAAACAACATAAAACAACAAATAAACACAGATAAAAAGCACAAACTCACACACATCCAGGTCACCCAGGAGAAGACCCAGAGACCAGGGTCACCAAGGTCGCTCCAGCACTCCCCCGGCCCCCGACCACCCGGAGAGGTTCCGATCTCGGCAGGCAGACATGCAGCGGAGCCAAAGCCACAAGCCCTCGCACCACACTTCCAGGCGCACCCTTCATATTAATCGTCTCCCCGGGCCAGGCGCCTGATGGACTATTATCTAGTCCAACTTGTGCCCGACCCCTTACTCCAAATGACCACGTGTTCACTCAACTATTCACAAGCATTCTCCATTCACTCCTGTCCACCACCACTTCCCCTGCCTGATCTATAGTCATTCCTCTATCATCCAAAGCCTTTCTTACACAGTCTCTCCATCTCAATGGGGGTCTTCCTGCCCTTCTATCTCCCCTTGTACCTGACTCATATATTCTCTTTGTAAGCCTTTCATCTCCCATTCGTTCAACATAACCATACCAGCTCAGCACCCTTCTGTCCACTCTGGCTGACAAATTTTCCTGCTGCCCCACTCTCCTACGTATCTCTTCATTCCTCAATCTGTCTCTACGAGTAACTCCACACATACTCCTCAAGCAGCTCATCTCCATCACATCCAGCCCTCTTTTCTCCTTTTTCTTTAGAGCCCATGTCTCAGCCCCATACATCACTGTTGGCACAAACATTCCTTGATACAGTGCACTTTTTACTTTCACTCCTAGATTTCTCGTCTTCCACATACTTCCCATTGCTCCGAAAACCTTCCTTCCTTCACACACTATGTTTTACCTCCACTTCCATACCTCCACTCCTGCTTATCGTTCCTCCTAGATATTTAAAACACTCTACTTGTTCCAATATTTCCCCATCCAGCCTCACATCTAGATTCACCCTATGCTCTCCCCTATTACACACCATTACTTTACTTTTATTGACGTTCACCTTCAGTTTCCTCCTTCCACAAACCACACCAAACTCTTTGACTACCCGCTGCAGTTTCTCATCAGAATCTGCCACCAATGCTGTGTCATCAGCGAACAGCACCTGATTCAACTCCCAATCTCTACCATTCTTTCCTACTAAACCCAAACCTCTTCCCATAGTTCTCCTTTTCACCTCCCTCACCACACCATCCATAAACATATTAAACAACCATGGTGACATTACACAACCCTGTCTTTTTAGAATTGTGAATTATAATAAATACTCACATGCATTCAACTTTAAATTAAAGCAACCCAACGTTAAGTTATTGCTAACATACAAACTATAAAATCACCATATCTATTTACTGTGTATCATTTCTTTATTGTACGAGTTATGACTCGACATACTGATCTTACCTTACCAATGAAATAACTCTCCATCATAAGATGCTAGCCCTGTTGCTAAGAGATATTTTTGTTTGGTACTTACATAATTAATTTAAATTAACCAGTACCAACTTGATAATAATACCATATTAAATTCTGGCCCCAACTAAATACCGAATAATTGCACTTACATAAACGGAGTTACGATGTTCCGTGTACTATCTCATGTACGGTACTGTTTAATAGTAATAATTGTATTTGGTCTCCGCTACCAGTCTCACGATAGCTCTTTCATGGTAATTACCCATTAATTACCTCGTCTTCACAACTCTCAGCAGGAAGCAAGCCCTAGGCCTAATGAGGAGCTATTATGTGGTGTGATAATGGTGTCTGACAGTCTGGTGTAACATGCATATAATTCCCATTATGAGCCCTAAATAACCTAGCCCTGGCCAGGTATGATTCAGGTCCCACAGTTTCTGACTTCAAAATCATCCTGTTCTATACTATACCCTACCGAGTTTCATTCCGTAACCTTGGTGTTGGGTGCATCATTTAATAATCCTATATATATTTAATTTAAGTACCGGTAAGGTGTGAAGGCTGTAGCTTTACTAATGGTGGATCAGGTCATAATGCATCCAGTGTAAAGGATAATTAGCTGGAGTCATATGCAGTAACCTGCATATTACAGTCGGCCCTGTGTTCCAAGTTAAGGTAAAAATTTACCTATGTTCCCGTTAAAATATCCTCAAGTAACCTATCAAGAACTGATCAGGGGACTGGTTAGAACTTGTAGGATGTTTAATTGAAGGTCGGAAATCAGTATTTACTGAGAAATAAAAGTCTTAAAATGCGCTATGCTTTACGGGAGGGTCTGTACGCCGCCACATACCTTACCCTCTACGATGAGAGTAAAGCTGTAGATATTATATACCTTGATTTTCAAAAGGCCTTTGACAAAGTTCCCCACAAACGTTTACTGCTAAAACTAAAAGCGCATGGAATACAAGATGGTGTGTTGAAATAGATAGAAAATTGGCTCAGCGACAGAAAGCAAAGAGTAGTCATAAACGGTAAGGCATCTAAATGGACCAATGTAAGTAGCGGGGTACCCCAGGGATCGGTACTAGGACCAATTCTCTTTCTAATTTACATCAACGACATAGATGAGAGTGTCACCTGTACAATCTCAAAATTTGCTGACGATACAAAAATTGCAAATAGCGTACTCTCAAAAGAACAAGTTGACGATATGCAACACAATCTAGATAATTTGTCATGTTGGGCCCAAATTTGGCAAATGAGTTTCAATGCTGATAAATGTAAAGTACTACATATCGGATACCAAAATGAGAAAGCAAACTATTTGATGAATGGCACTCGGCTTAAGAATGTAAACAGAGAAACCGATCTGGGAGTAACAATATCAAGTAACCTAAAACCGAGTCAACAATGTTCAGAAGTTGTTAAGAAGGCAAACAAAATAATTGGCTTTATAGGCAGGTCATTTGAGCATAAATCCAAAGACGTTATCCTAACCCTTTACAATTCCTTAGTCCGCCCTCTTCTTGAATACTGCGTTCAATCCTGGTGCCCTTATTACCAAAAAGATATAGACAAGCTAGAACGAGTTCAACGTAGAGTTACCAAAATGATACCTAGCCTAAAGAACAAACCATAAGAGGAGCGTCTTAGAGAATTAAATCTATTTCCTTTAACCCAGCGCAGATTAAGAGGCGACTTAATTCAAGTGTTCAAAATCATCAAAGGCATTGACAATATGAACAGTAGTAAGTACTTCACTATCGACCAATCTAATTACACGCGGGGAAACGGTTGCAAAATTATTGGTAAATCTTTTAACTCACACGAAGCTAAGAATTTCTTCTTCAACCGAGTTGTCAACTTATGGAATGGGCTTCCCCGAGATGTCATAGACTGCAGCACCGTTGATTCATTTAAACTTCGCTCAGACAAATATCTCGCATCAAACCCGCGACTGACTGAGTTTGTAAATGAATAACTTTATTTTATCCTCCCCGCAGTTACTAACCCATCTGTCCCCTACTAACTTCCTAATCCTGCCACGGACATTAGTTCCAGGGCAGTAGTTCCCTTTCCAATGTTCCCTTACCCTCTCTAAACCACTGTTTGGACACTTGATCCTCAGTGTTTTGGAGGACAAGCAACCTAGAAGAGTCACTAGATCTGCTGTTGCTTGATTTCCTTTGTACTCCTTTGTACCCCCTGAACATGCGCGGCCCCGCCCACTGCCCAAAATGATATTAGTTAGATTAGATTAGATTAGATTAACCTAACCTAACCTAACCTAACATAACATAACATAACATAACATAACATAACATAACATAACATAACATAACATAACATAACATAACATTTTTGCCTGAACTAGTCATAGTTTACCTGGGAAAGAGAGGGCAGGGACCCTGGGTGACCCATAGCGCATTTTAAGACTTATTTCTCAGTAAATACTGATTTCCGACCTTCAATTAAACATCCTACAAGTTCTAACCAGTCCCCTGAACAGTTTTTAATAGGTTACTTGAAGATATTTTAACGGGACCATAGGTAAACATTTATCCAAGTTAATAAGTATCCCACACACCACAGGCTCCAGAGGCTATAGTATGGAGATAGGCGTCATACAAACTATAGCTTAGCTTTTGCTCCCACTGCTATTGACCTCGTAGATATGCTTTGACCTAATCATTTCAACTATCTTTTAAGTATACAGTAAATGCAGATCTACTTCGATTTGATTTTTCATCATTATACTCATGAGGTATTAGTATTATCCTCGTTACTTTATTCACACTGAAGCAATAACATTTCCACATAGAACAGGGTGCCAGGTTAAATATTTTCTCTCACTATGAAACATGTCTTATGATAAAATACAAAAATATATATTACAACTCACACTAATAAAATAAAGATAATATATACACATCTTACAAAATTACATATTGTACTCCAAACCGTGCCTATATGACATCATAAAATAAGGCAAGATCCATTAGATATTAAAATTAACGTAGCCAAGATTAACATGTATACATCGTACATTTACCCAATTGTACAATTCCTTATGAAATACAAAGTAAATATACGTAAACATACCATATACACACCGTATACATATTCAACTACACAAATCCTTATAAAATACGGAGTAAACATATGTAAATATAAACATACCTGAAGCAGAGGAAATCGTGTTAAGAGTATATCCGATAGCACTGCCGGCAAAACGGTTACTGACGTCCTATGTGCGAATTAAGTGTCTACATTAACAATGAACCATTTCCAGCTTCAATACCAATTGAATCTGAGTAAAGTGTTTCACAGGATTATTCAAATCGCGAACAAATATAATAGAACCTGAACGAATAACTAAGATAGACACCGTGAACAGCTATATACAATTATTCAAAGCTTTGTAACTCACAACTAAATATGAATAGAACTTGAACAATGATTTGACCGACAGTGAACCTAAATATGAATATAACTTGAACAATGATTTGTCCGACAGTGAACTTTTAACTCACAACTTGAGACTTTAATGTGCTTCGAACCTTAATACACAATTTTACACTTATAACTAGGTATATAATAAGTGTTCCGAACATGAACACATTTTATGCTTATTACTAATAAAACACTTATTCTAAAAATATACAATTATATACAATTAATGTACAATAACACTGCATGGATATACGTTACATTCGGGTTCCATCCTCGTACAGTACCACGATTACATATTTTTATTTTATCTACCATTTTTTGAACTCATATCATTGTTATACTTTTCTTCAATTTGATATTGCTTATTTGATTAATATTTCTGCTACTTATCATTGTGGAAAACATGGATTTACTTGATATTTCATGTACTCTGCTAAAATACTTGTCAAACTCTTCTAAAATACGTGTCAACTTCTGCTAAAATATGTGTCAACTAACCACCTACCGTTTTGTCTCACCCCATAGGACGCAAACCACGGCCCGGCGAATCCTGGTGCCCAGTGTGTGGCCTGACCCTTCGAAACGGGGAGCTGGAATCCCACTTGGGTCACGAATTGGACAAGTTGACCCGCTTACCCCAGGCCCGCCGCACCCCTACACCTACCTCGGCCGGTGGTACCCCTACAACTACTACTGCACCGTCAAGTTCAGGGGGGGTGATCAGTGGTGTTAACTCACCGCTTAGTCCGCATCTTCCTCTACAGCGCCCACGTGATCCAGGCTGGGATGTGAGTACCACAGGATAATTAGTTGACAACCACAGAGAGAGAGAGAGAGAGAGAGAGAGAGAGAGAGAGAGAGAGAGAGAGAGAGAGAGAGAGAGAGAGAGAGAGAGAGAGAGAGAGAGAGAGAGAAGAGAGAGAGCTACTACCTACTCCAAATTCAGTATAAAGTCAGGTTATAACTACCACAAAGCTACTAAAACCACGGCC
The DNA here is from genome assembly GCA_032716605.1 of Paralithodes platypus. Lineage (NCBI taxonomy): Eukaryota > Metazoa > Arthropoda > Malacostraca > Decapoda > Lithodidae > Paralithodes > Paralithodes platypus. Next base: position 36,044,327 of record CM064493.1, on the reverse strand, counting down.
GGGTTAAAAATAACGACTATAGCAAAAATAATTGGAGAGAAGCTGTCATCACACCGCAGGGGTTACCATTGAACATTGCACACGGGTGATGAGTGTCTTGTACGTGTGTAACTGTGAGCGTTCCGGTGTGTGTGTGATGGATTAACAGATATCCTGGCCTGACTTAACCTCGGTGGGGGAGAGAGAGTTGCTCTTGGGAAACTGTGTGTGTATATGTGTATGTGTGGTAAGTGGGGGGGGGGGGGATCTCTCTTTTTTTTCTCTCTCTCTCTTTATATATATATATATATATATATATATGTGTGTTTTATTATGTACAGTATAGGTATTTTATTTTATTTTTATACCTTTACTCTTTTTCATATGACCAGCCCTAAATCACAGCCCAGAATCTTGAGGGTTAGTAAGGGCAGCAGCTAAGGGTGTGTAAAATATTATGACCTTGGGGTGATCAGATCGGAATTATAATAGGGCCCTTTTAACACCTAATTTCACTTTACAGCCCCCCCCTGCCCCCCCCCCCCCCCTTCTCTCTCTCTCTCTCTCGTCAGAACATTTATATCGTCACCCTTCTGTATTTATATTTTTAGGTCTTTTCTCTTCAAGTCTTATTTCTTCGTATTATTACTTTTTCTCTATTCATAAGTTGGCAGTTTTGTCTTTACTCCTTCCTTTCTTCTTTTAGAAATAGAAAAATACTTTGACAAGACCCCATAATCCTTGAACCACTATAAAGATTCCAACACCAGGGCATAAACAGCGTGGTGTGATTGAATGCCCATGAAATATTCTCTGAAGTTCTGAAGTTCGAATCCCACTGGTAGGCTGATGTCCTTCGAATGTTAATATAACTCTCTCATATCTATCTTCCATATATCTCTTCCCTTTCTCTCATCTCACATTTTCCCCTTCCACAACACCTCTTCTTTGTCCCGCCTTTCTCATCTTACACACCCATACTCTCTCTCCTTCCCCCGTCTCTCTTCATTGCCCCTTTACTTATTGCTCTTATCCCTTTTATGTCACTCTACTCCTCTCTTCTTTTCTCTTCCACCTCTGCTTTCTCTTTCTCTATTTATTCCCTCTCATACAATCTCATTTCCCCTTCCATAACTTTCTCTTTTGCCCTTACCTTTCTCTCTTCATTCCCCTTTCATATATTATCCTTTCCCCTCCCACATCTCTCTTCTGCCCTTCCCCTTCTCCCTTCATACCCCTTTCATACACTTCTTTCCCTTCCCACACCTCTCTCGTTTGCCCTTCCCTTTCCCTTCTACACACTCCTCTTCCCTCCCACAGCTCTCTTTTCGACATTCCCTTTTCCCCCTTCTACTTCTCTCTCTTTTTCCCTTCCACACACTCTCCTTTCTCCTCCCACCTCTTTCTCTCTCTCTCCTCTGCCCTTCCCTCCTCCCCCTCCTCCTGCCTACTACACACTTGTATGGCCTCCGGTGGGAATGTGGAGGTATCACAGTCCCTCCTCGCCTTCCCTTACTCTGGCTTGTGGTTTGATTCTTACCTTACCCACTCCCACCCCCACTCTACCCTTACCTACCACCTCTCTCTCTCTCTCTCTTTTATTATCCAGTCACTTTGAACTACACATTTGTATCTATAAATATACTTTCCTTTAATTATTCACTCAATTTGATGTTTACCTTCCTATTAATTTACAATAAAACCTTTACTATAAATTTTCAACTCTTTCTGTAACTAACTTTCCCTCACCTCCACATGCCCACAGACGTATGTCAACGGAGAGGAGTGCGACAGATACACACAAACACTTTTATTCTCTCACAATTTCCCCTCATCATTAAATAATCTCCCTTTATTCTTTGCTTTATACACATTCTGTAACTAACACACTTTTATTCTCTCACAATTTCCCCTCATCATAAAATAATCTTTTATTCTTTGCATGATACACTTTCTGTAACTAACTTTCCTCTTTCCCACTTGCCCCCAGACGTATCAACGCGTGCGGACCAATCGTCAAATACGCCTTCGGACCAAGAAGAGGCGACCCGGGCGGGGCGAGGAGTGTGGCCCTACTTGCCCTGTATGTGGCGAGAGGGTTCCTGCCGCCACCAATGAGGACTACAATGCTCACTTGGAGTCTTGTGTGCGACGAGTGAGTACTGATCATATTTGCAAGAATAATTTGTTATAGGTAGCACCAGCGAACTTGACAATAATCTTGACCCCTTAACTTCTTATAACTCGAAATGAATGAAAGCAATCGGGCTGACGTTTCTATCATTTGGGAAGAGTCCACCAGGAAATAGGTGTGGATAATTACAGCCAGTTTGCTCGAAGCCCTTTTGAGTAACAGAGAGGTCAAGGATCAAAATTATTGTCAAGTCCGTTGGCGCTACCTATAGTAAGCGTGGTGATTGGCTTCTTTGGTGTCTTTGACCATGTGAGGGCTGTGTACTTGAGTGTGGACATTATAATTGGGTAAGATTCCAAAATAAGATATTTTGTGTATTATGGCTTGATTAACAGTGTATGATGAGAATTCATAAGACATATTTTAGTTAGATCAACTATAGAATCTGCTGTTTAGCAAGATTGTACGAATTATTGATATATCTTTTTTGTGTAGACGTTGAATGAAGCTGTAATTCAAACATTTTGTACTAACATTTGTTTTCAATATAATACAATTTGATTAAGTCTTTCGATAAATATTGACCTTATATAATTTACTTTCGGTGTGTGTGTTTTATTATGTCCATTAGTTAGTGTATTTCAATTTCAGAAGGTTTTCCTGTCTTTGGTAACCTTGCCTGGGTCTCCTCCACAGTCGGGCGGCGTTGTCGGTGGAGGAGGTGGAGGAGGGGAGGAGGAGGTGGTGGACGTGGAGGGGGATGTGGAGGAATACGAGTGGTGTGGAGGGAGGAGGGTTAGGGTGCCCACTCTCATCAGGCCTCAGTCACAGATACTCGGTCAGTACCTAATTCACCAGTTTTATACATTTGTTTTTAGTTTTGAATTATGCTGTAGACATTTAAATATTGCATTCATTATTATAGTTTGACAAAGGTATTAAATATTTGTATACTTTAATCTCTTGTCCGTTTTATAAATATATTTATAATCATATAATTCTTGATTTTAGGAAGTAAACTTACCTGTTAATCATATAGAGGAGCAAGTATTGCATACCATACAGTACTCGCTTGGCACTTCTTAATAATGTTATTTGTACTCCTATCACTTTTTATTTGTATTTTTTGTAGGTTTTGCTATATATTTTTATCTTGATTAGCCTTTTGCTTTACAATCCCATGTTCTTGTTAAAAGTCCCTCCCTTTAGTTGCTTTCTGACTCACTGTTTAATCCTTTTTATTTAATTTGTCATTAATCTTTTGTTTCCAAGTGTTCCCCCACCTAGGAAGTCAATGCTTAAACATTTACTATGGCCTAAAATTGTGTTTATGTTTTTATCTTTCTCGACGATTATTCTCTCATAATTCCTTTTGGTTTTACACTCTTTTTATCAACACGTCTTCTCATCAATCACCTTAGTACTCCATCTTCAGTTCTTCCATCGCATGTCTCAATAATACTTTTAGTTTAACTGTGTTATAATATGTTATCATATTTCCCCACTCAGATCGCCGAGAAGGAGATCGTAACGAAGACACCGAGATGACGAACGCCAGCGGCCCGAACACCGAGGGTGGTGAGGGTGGTGAGAGGGGGGGCAGCCGTGTGGACCCCGCCGTCAGTGTGGAGCTGGAGGCACTCAAGGAGAAAGTCAGGGTGTTGGAGAGAGACGGTGTCAACACTTCCAAGTTCCTCTGTATTGTCTGCCAGGTCAGTTATCAGTAGGGATTTTACCATTATATACTGGGAGAATAATGGACTAATTCTGATTTATAAATATATATTTTTATGATTGAAGATTAGCTTCCTAAGATTTTAAGACAGATAATGCGAGACAAGGTATTGCAATCGATTTTTCAATGTAATTCCTTTGTAGTGTGATTTCCTTGATAGAGTAAGAATATGATGCTGATGGTGTTATTCAGCCTACAAATTCCTGTTGGGACTCTGAGCGCATATACAGTTTATAAATATAATAATAGTCTATAGTAAGTTCGTCAATAATATTATTTGGAGTAGAAATTATTGTAAGAACAATGTAATTTTAAGGATTTTTTGTTTTTTTTTGCTATAAACCATTTTAGAGAATCTATAGGGAAACATTGGTAATGACCCAGAACTACTTTGTAGTAGTAACAGGTTGCGTTAGTTATCATGATGATATTATTGATAAACATAAATGAAATTAGATTAAGTTAGGGAAGTAGATGCCAAGTTAACATGGGATTCTAACCTTGCGATGCCCTCTCTCTTCCTGTTGGTGTGGTCCAGACGGAATACGAGCGTCCTGCCGTGTCTGTAGTCTGCTGGCATGTGATGTGTGAGGCTTGTTGGGGACACACACTGGTAAGTACACATCTTCTTGGGCTCTTGGAATAATCAACTGGTGTCAAATCAACCAGTGCCAACCACATCACGGACAATTTAAAGTACTAACCTAATTCTACCTCACTTAACCTAACCTAATATAATTGGTTGAGTTGGCACTGGTTGATATGGTCTACTGGTTGAGTTGTTCGGCCATCTGTTTATTGTATTTGTAGGGCCAAAATCAAATGTCTAACACCTTTTTTATATATATATATATACACCGGGTATATATATTATATATAATTTCTATATGCTGTACATATTTTTAACACAATAAAACATGTCAACATTGTGTAACACTCAAATAAATGCAATTCGACAAATCATTAGAAAATCGCCAATTGACAATAGTTTTTTAGTCCAAAATCAGTCCAAAAACCACCCATAATTTAAAGGCTTTCGTCCAAAATATTTCGAAAATCGAAAACACCCATGAATATAATTATTAGTTCAAAATTATTCCAAAATTACTCATGTGTGGTCATAATCAGTCTTAAATTCACCCATGGTCTAACTCTAACGTCTGGTATAAAATAACTGCAAACACACCCATATCTCGGAAAACACTGTAGTCCAAAATCACTGTAAACACACCTTTGGACTATAGGCTTTATTTATTTAACCCGTCCAGCCCCGGTTAGTTTTGTAATGTTTGTTCACCAGAACCCGGCCGGTTTTCAAAAAATGGTTTTATTCCAGAAACAATAGCGAATGGGTTAGGAATGAAGGAAAAACCACGAAAAACCGCTCAAAAAGCTTAAAGAATGGTCCTACAGAGCCCCCGAAAACGTATTTTACAAGAGTAAAAAATTGAAGGCAATTACCCCCCAAAAACAGGTTATTGCGCGCTCACGCGCACGCACGTGGACTTTGAGAGTTTTCAACCATCGGCACGGTTGCGTGGGATACGTACACAGTTCCCATACAAATCTGAGCCCTCTTGAGTGGCTACACCTGAGGTTACGGTCGGTGCAATTAGGGTGACGCGCCAGGCGCGTCTCTGGGGCTGTGCATTACATACATCGCCGACGCGTCAGGCGCGTCGCTGGGGCTGTACAGGTTAAGGAAAAAAACAAAAAACAAAAAAACAACATGGACTTTCACCTCTGGTCCAAAATATACCATGAACTATAGTCTTTGGCTTAAAGTCAACCATGGTCGAAAATTAGCCCCCAAAACATGGAGAAAACATTCTCGTCTAGAATCATTAAAACATAAAAAAAACATTCATGGACAATAGTATGCTCTAAAATCACTGCAAACGCACCCATGGACTATAGTCTGGTCCAAAACACTTATGGACTGCGGTCTTTGGTCCAAAACTATCCATAGACTATAGTGTTTTGTCTAAAATCATCCATAAGTTACAGTCTTTGGTCCAAAATCACTACAAAAACACTAATGGACTACAGTTTCCGTCCAAAATTAATCTAATAAAAACCCATAGACTATTATCTTTAGTCCAAAATAATTTGAAAATCGAAAAGCACACGTGGGCTTTACTTATTTATCGAAAAATAACCATAAACTATAGTCTTTGGTCTACAGCAAGTTCAAAAACTCCCATGTGTTTAGTTCAAAACGAGTCCAAAACACCCATGGACAAAAGTCTTGTGCGAAATCACTTCAAAAACACTTGTGGACCATAATCTTTGGTCCAAAATTAGTCCAGTAAATACCCATACACTATAATCATAAACAAATAATTTGAATTTCGAAAAACACATAATGTCTATAGTCCATGATGACAAATAGAAAAGGACTGTAGTCTTTGGTCCAAATTAACTGCAACCACACCCATGGACTATATAGCCTTTGGTCCAAAGACCCCCCCCTCCCCCATGGAATATGCTCTTTGCTCTAAACAAAATTACGAAACCCCCCTTGAACTATAGTCATTGGTCCAAAGACCCCCCCCCCCCCATGGGATATGCTCTTTGCTCTACATAAAATACGAAAACACCCTTGAACTATAGTCTTTGGTCCAAAATAACTCCCAAGCACACCCATGAACTCCACGGATTATAGTATTTTTGTCCAAAATCAGTCCCAAAACACCCATTATTGTTTTTTGTTTGTCCAAAATCAGTGCTATCATGGTCCTTGGTCCGAGATTAGGCTAGTCCAAAAATCCCCATGGATTTTAATATATGGTCATAAAACACAGTCATTCGTTACAAATCAGTCCAAAAAACACCCATGGACTAACGTTTTCGGTCAAAAATAACTCCAATAACACCCATGGACTATAGTCTTTAGTCCAAAATCATTCCACTAAACACTCATGGACTATAGTCTGGTCGAAAATAATAACAAATAAAAAAACACCCATAGACTTATGTTTTTGGTCATAAACCACCCATGGACTATAATCATTGGTCCAAAATCAATCCCAAAACACTCATGGACTATAGTCTTTGATCCAAAATCACTCGCAAAAACATGCATGGACCCATTGGTCTTTGGTCCAAAATCTCCTCCAAAACACCCATGGACTATAGTCTCGGGTCCAAAAATCACTCCCAAAAACACCCTTTGATCCAAAATCACCTCCATAAACACCCATGGACTATATAGTCTTTGGTCCAAATTCACCTCCAAAAACACCTATGGACTATAGTTTTTGGTCCAAAATCACCTCCAAAACCCATGGACTATATTCTTGTGGCCAAAATCACTCGCCCAAAACTTCCTTTGGTCCAAAATCACCTAAAAAAAAACATCCATGGACTGGTCTTTGACCCAAAATCCCAAACAAAAACACCCATGGACTTTAGTCTTTGGTCCAATATCCCCCCCACCCCCCAAAACACCCATGGACTATAGTCTTTGGTCCAAAATCATTCCCAAAAACACTCTTTGGTCCACAATCACCTCCAAAAATAACCATGGACTATAGTCTTTGGTCCAAAATAACTTCCAAAATCACCCTTTGGTCCAAAATCACCTCCAAAACAATCATGTACTATTGTCTTTGTTCCAAAATCACCTCCAAAACAACCATGGACTATAGTCTTTGGTCCAAAAAACCCATGGACTATAGTCTTTGGTCCAAAATCACCACCAAAAACACCCATGGATTATAGTGTTTGGTCCAATATCAATTCCAAACCACCCATGGACTACATAGTCTTTAGTCCAAAAGCACTCCCAAAATCACCTCCAAAACACCCATGGACTATATATATATATATAGTCTTTGGTCCAAAATTACTCTCAAAAACACCCGTTGGTCCAAACTCACCTAAAATATAACACCCAAGTATTTGGTCCAAAATCACCTCCAAAACACCCATGGATTATAGTTTTTGGTCCAAAATCACCTCAAAAACACCCTTTGGTCCAAAATCACCTTCAAAACAATCACATACTATATTCTTTGTTCCAAAATCATCTCCCAAAACAACCATGGACTATAGTTTTTGGTCCGAAATATCTCCCCAAAATACCCATGGACTATATAGTCTTTGGTCCAAAATCGCCTCCAAAAACACCCATGTACTATAGTCTTTGGTCCAAAATCACTCCCAAAAACACCCTTTGGTCCAAAATCACCTCCCAAAACACCCATGGACAATAGTCTGGTCCAAAATCACTTTAAAAAAACCCATGGACTACATAGTCTTTAGTCCAAAATCACCTCCAAAACACCCAAGGACTATACAGTCTTTGGTCCAAAATCACTCCCAAAACACCCATGGACTATAGTCTTTGGTCCAAAATCACCTCTACAAACACCTATGGACTATAATTTTTGGTCCAACATCACTCCCAAAAAACACTCTTTGGTCCAAAATCACCTCCACAACACCCTTAGGTATAGTCTTTGGTTCATAATCACCTCCCAAAAAAAAAAACATGGACTATACTCTTCTGGCCAAAATCACTCCCAAACACACCCTTTGGTACAAAATCACCTCCAAAACAACCATGTGCTATAGTCTTTGTTCCAAAATCACTCCCAAAACACCCATGGACTACAGTCTTTGGTCCAAAATCACCTCCAAAACACCCATGGACTATAGTCTTTGGTTCAAAATCACTTCCAAAACACCCATGGACTATAGTCTTTGGTTCAAAATAACTTCCAAAACACCCATGGACTATAATATAGTCTTTGGTCCAAAATCACTCCCAAAGACACCCATGCACTATATTAGTCTTTGGTCCAAAATCTCGCCCAAATATATCCTTTGGTCCAAAATCACCTCCAAAACATCCATGGACTATAGTACTCTGTCCAAAATCAATCGCAAAAACACCCTTTGTTCCAAAATCATCTCCAAAACACCCATGTACTATATATAGTCTTTGGTCTAAAACACCTATGGACTATAGTCTTTGATCCTAAATCCCTCCCAAAAATACTCATGCACACACCCATGGACTATAGTCTTTGGTCCAAAATCGCCTCCAAAAACACCCATGTACTATAGTCTTTGGTCCAAAATCACCTCCAAAGCACCGATGGACTATAATCTTTGGTCCAAAATCACTTCTAAAACAACCATGGACTATAGTCTTTAGTCCTAAATCCCTCCAAAAATATCCATGTACTACCAAAACACCCATGGACTATAGTCTTTGGTCCAAAATCACTTCCAAAACACCCATGGACTATAGTCTTTGGTCCATAATCTCCTCCAAAAACACCCATGCACTTTGGGTGCATGGGTGACTTTGGGTGTCTTTGGTCCAAAATCACCTCCAAAACACCCATGGACTACAGTCTTTGGTCCAAAATCACCTCCAAATTACCCATGGACAATAGTCTTTGGTCCAAAATTTCCTCCAAAACAACCATGGACTATAGTCTTTGGTCCAAAATCACTCTCCAAAACACCCTTTGGTCCGAAATCACCTCCAAAATACCCTTGGACTATAGTCTTTGGTCCAAAACACCCATGGACTATATACTCTTTGGTCCATAATCACCTCTAAAACAACCATGGACTATAGTCTTTGGTCCTAAATCCCTCCCAAAAATATCCATGTACTATAGTCTTTGGTCCAAAAACACCCATGGACTGTAGTCTTTGGCCCAAAATCACCTCCAAAACAACCAACTTTGGTTCTAAATCCCTCTCAAAAATACCCATGGAGTGGGTCTTTGGTCCAAAATAATTCCCAAAAACTCCCTTTGGTCCAAAATCACCTCCAAATCACCTATGGACTAGTCTTTGGTCCAAAATCACCTCCAAAACAACCATGTACTATATATAGTCTTTGGTCCAAAATCACCTCCAAAACAACCATGGACTATAAGTCTTTGGTCCAAAATCACCTCCAAAACAATCATGGACAATAGTCCTTGGTCCAAAATCACTCCCAAAAACACCTATGCACTATATATAGTCTTTGGTCCCAAATCTCTCCCATAAACACCCTTTGGTTCAAGATCACCTCCAAAAACACCCATGGAACATAAGAACATTAGAACATAAGGAAATGGGAGTCTGCAAAAAGCCGATCGGCCCATACAAGGCAGATCCCTGTCACACTCAACCCCAATTACAAGGCCCAATTATATTCCCAACTCACTAATACCTTGAGTACTGCCCCCACCAAAATGGTCAGGGATTAACACAAGATTACGGGGGTCTGCTGAGCGCCGATTGGCCCACACCTGATAGATCCCCCTCACACCCAACCCATCTCGTCCATATGCCTATCTAATGTTATCTTAAAGCTCCTTATCGTTCTTGATCCCACTATATCACTTGGTAGCCTATTCCACCCATCTACAACTCTGTTACCAAACCAATATTTGCCTATATCTTTTCTGAAACGAAATTTATCTAATTTGAAACCATTTGTACGAGTTCTTTCGCTATCACTGAGTTTTAGTACATTTTTCATGTCCCCTTTATTAATCCCACTAACCCACTTGAATACCTCTATCATATCCCCTCTAACTCTGCGTCTCTCTAACGAGTGTAAGCCTAATTTCTTCAACCTTTCTTCATACGGAAAATTTCTAATATTATGGATAATTTTTGTCATTCTACTTTGTACTCTCTCCAATGAATCTATGTCCATTCTGTAATAAGGACACCAACATTGAACAGCATAATCCATATGGGGTCTCACTAATGACAAGTAAAGTTTTAAGATAACATCAGCAGTTCTGTTACTCACACTCCTAGATATGAACCCGAGCATCCTGTTTGCCTTTTTACGAACGCTTATACATTGTTTTCTAGGCTTCAAATCATTGCTAACACACACACCTACAGTAGATCTTTCTCACAGTCTGAGTTTTCTAATTCCATATTAGCCAGTTTATATTTAACATTTGTATGCATCTTCCCTATTTGTAATACCTTGCATTTGTCAATGTTAAACTTCATCTGCCAATTTACTGACCATTCGTGTAAGGTATCTAGATCCCTTTGCAGACACTCTATATCTCTATCTGAATCAATTTTTCTCCCCATTTTGGTATCGTCTGCAAATTTACTTATCCTACTAGTTATACCTAAATCAAGGTAATTTATGTATATAATAAACAACACCACTTTCGACTGCTCCCCATTCTGACTTGGTACCATTTATGCTGACTCTCTGCTTCCTACCAATTAGCCATGACCTAATCCATCCTAACAACGCCCCACCTATTCCATGTGCCTCAACCTTTCTCATCAATCTCTCATGAGGGACTATAGTCTTTAGTCCAAAATCACTCTCCAAAACACCCTTTGTCCAAAATCACCTCCAAAACACCTTGGACTATAGTCTTCTGTCCAAAATCACCCACAAAAACACCCTTTGGTCCAAAATCACCTCCAAAATATCCATGGACTGTAGTCTTTGGTCCCAAATCACCTCCAAAATATCCATGGACTGTAGTCTTTGGTCCCAAATCACCTCCAAAACAACCATGGACTATATAGTCTTTGGTCCAAAATCACCTAAACAACCATGTACTATAGTCTTTGGTCCAAAATAACCATGGACTATATAGTCTTTTGTCCAAAATCACCTCCAAAACAACCATGGACTATATAGTCTTTGGTCCAAAGTCACCTCCAAAACAACCATGGACTATATAGTCTTTGGTCCAAAATCACCTCCTAAACAACCATGTACTATAGTCTTTGGTCCAAAATCACCTCCAGAAACACCCATGTACTATAGTCTTTGGTCCAAAATCACCCATGGACTATAGTATGATCCAAAATCCCTTCCATAAACACCCATGGACTATATTATAGGTTTGATTCCCGGAGGGAAGTAAAGAAAACCTAATATTTAGTAGGGGCCCCGTAATCATTGACGCTATGCCTATTAACCCTCTCCGACATATGACGCGATTTTGAGCCTATTGGGGATACTTTAAAGCCTTTGTTACCATCAGGGGTATTTAGAAACCTTTAGTTTAGTGACTTCAACCTCTGCAGTTGTCTTTGAGTTAGCTGTGGGCAGAAAACTAATTTTGGAGAGGTAATTATAAGAGTGAGAGAACTATTTCTTATTGCTAATCTGGCAACCTCTGTGTCATAAATGCGTGAAAGGGTTAACATAAGTCTCTATTTAAGCGCCGCGGTAGCCAGTTTTGAATCTGCCACGCCGGGAAAGAACAGAGTACTCTTCATAAATGCAACGCTAATTCTCTTATGGAATCGTCTTATGATTGGGTACCCACTACGAAAAAACCTTCGTAAAAAATAAAAGAGAAAATATACTTAAAATGTGTTATACTAAGCTTTCCATCTCGGTGGATTTCTTATGTGTGGATCCCTGACGCTACTAACCATGCGTCCATACGTCCTTCACTGACATATCAATATAAAACTTTAAGACATCAAGCGAATGGGAAGGGGATGGACGGGAGGGCACTGCATCGTCAATGATTATGGGCCCCTACTAAATATTAGGTTTTCTTTACTTCCCTCCGGGAATCAAACCTATAATTTAATAGTGGCCCCTCCATCATTGCCAATATGCCTGATCTCTTAAGACTGGAGGGGGACATTCGTGACAATATCAACAAACCTACCAGCCAACCAATCCAAAGGCACAAAAAAACAGAAACCGTATAACAATTAAGTCTTTATTGTTTACATACAATACTTATAAAAATATAAAAGGAGACAAGCAGTGGTTACTTCAAAGAAGATTTGCTTTAAGTGACTGGGTCTCGTGCTTGAGATCCCGTCTGACAATTTGTAAGGTTTGACTGTAAACCTTCTCATTCTATCCAGACTTATAACTTTTTATAGTTCATTCTCTGGGTAAAAACTTAAACTGTATACCACTTATTAGTTTGTATACTGTAACATACACTATATAGATGCAACTATGATAGATTTTTTTTTTTTTTAATTTTAACTTAAAATAACAAAAGGAAAATTTTGAGCTTTCTACTTAGCTCTTAATTAAGTATTACACAATGTCCACTTATCCTACTCTCCGGCGGAGGAATTATCCGGGGGTTCTAGGGATCTTTGGCTACTAGCACACTCCCCCCCCCCCTTTTCTTTTCGCCGTAGGCCTTAATAGTAAATAGCACAGATTACGAACCCTTCTGCCACAACATTACCCGGTACAGGTGTCTGACTGGTCTGGGTCATAGCTCGATCTTGCGTCAGGAGAGTAACTATAAGTGGTCACTGCGTGGCTGCAGAGATGACTGATTAAAATCTTTGATACTCTTGTGAGTAATGGGGGGGGGATGACTCTTGTCATGCCGCGAAGATCTGCTTGAACGACCCTGCTGAGGGGTTGAAATAATAAGGTTGTTCTGACGACCTATATTTTAAAACAAAAAACATGTGCCTAGCACTAAGGGATATGCATATGCCCTTTAGTCGGAGCCTGGGCTGTAAAACCAGCGTTCATACATTTAAATAAAATAGTAATGGTTATGGAAACATATAACTAGAACGGGTTTAGTGGACCCGAGATTCTTAGTTACGTAGCCGTGCCCTGCCGGCTCAAGTATTTCCCCATGATATTTGGGAAACGCAGCTCTCTGAACTTACATTTTAGGGCCCGGGAAAACCTAGCTTAGAATGTTCAAGAATTCGAATGGATCTGTACAGTTGGACTTGAGCTGACTTGACGGCGGCTGTGGACATGAATATGACTTTCTGTTTGCATACAGTGTATAGACATGAATATTAACTTCTGTATGTATATAGTATGAGGAGATAAGTATGAGGACGATCGTCGCGACATACTTAGGAAATGACCTTAATACTAACTTCTGTTTGCATGCTGTGTGTAAAATAGTATGAGGACGGCCGGGAGGTAGTTAACTTCTTGGCCAGCTATGTTGGTGGAAAACTTGTTAAGGTCCTTAAAAAGGTAAGAGACCTTGCTGTGAACGTACTTACAATGTGTAACATCCCAAGGAATGACCGTTATAACTAAGATATCCTGATTCCCGTCTCACGGATTCAGATGACTTGTCGCATCCTGTCCTAAGGGGACCTTGCGATTAATAGCCGTCGACTCGTCGCTTCGCCTGCGAGTTGTCTAGGGTTCATAGCTGTTACCGGGGATTACCCTCGATTCCAAAATTTCTAACCTATGAGGTATGAACTAACTGATTGAAACAGCATGAGGGGAGGCCATGTAGGTACTACTCTATTCCCGTCAGCGTTGGGATACCCATTTTTAACTACTCTTCCGGGGGCATCCCCGGTGAGGTATATGGGTGGATTAGAGCCGTCAAACCTGATGAAAACCCCGGTGAGGTATATGTGTGGATGAGAGCCGTCAGACCTTTCAGGGTTACTCTCTGTCTTGTAAAAGGAAACATACTAGGCAGATGTCCTGTGTTTAGGACAATGCCCAGTTCCGGCGGTCTCGAGACGTCGGGGAGGTACGGTGAGGTGGAAAAACCCGCTGTCCTTTGCTTATGGATCATTACAAATTTGGCATGATAATTTTACTAGAGCTGTAATTTCCGGAAGAGTCTGCGCAGGCCATGAGAAACCGCAAGAGGGGAGGCTCGGCCTTCCTTGATCATAGGATTGTATCCTGTTTTTTTTTTAAACCTGTTGTCCCCAATTCATAGTCTGTTTAAGCTTGCCGGATTATACCTAGGATACGACTTCATCGACCTAAGTCCTCGGGGTCCTTTCCTAGTTTACTCATACTGTATGCGTAAGGAGGAAAGAAAACACTTAGCCCTACAGAAATCCCACAACCTAGTGATAGTGGTCTGAAACTTAAATGTCTAGAGATTTCCACTCATTATCCCATGAACGAGTCTTACTCCGGAAGGAGGGGAGGTCCGGCGGGACCGCACCAGAAAAAACACCTACTCTTTGTCTTACCGTAGAGCCAACCGGGATATGTCGACGACAAATCTCCCAGTCGTCCCAAGCATGACCAAGAGGTAGTCGTGAATTCCAGAGCGGTTTGCGTGCCTGATTACCTTGAAAAGCACACAAATTACAGGCGTATTCCGCCAGAGTGTTTGTAATATAGGTTATTTAAACTGAAGACTTGTCTCCTCCTTCTGAAGTTTTTGGTCATACCTCTTCATGGGTGTACAGAAGTGAGCATCTTATACCTAAACATCTGTTTACACTTGTGTCTGTAAGACTACCTATCTCAGTCTTGTTTGCAGAATTGTTCCCATAGCGATGTTTAACCTTTGCTCCTGTGGAACTATATCCAACCTTATCCTGTGTGAACAGATTGTGACTAGAGTATCTTACAGTGGCATAGAGCAGGAGACCTAGGATCGTCCGGAGTAGCCGGCGACTGGTGGATTCCGTCTTCCTGATTCCTTTCAAACACTACAAGTGTGGAGATTCCTTTTAACCCTCGGACCCCGGTTGGGCTCCGAGAAACCCATAACATACGCGGCCCACGGAACCCGGTAGGGCTTTGAGGCCCCGGGTGCTTGCGTATATGCTTTCGAATGGCGCGCATACATTTTTGTTGTTGTGGGGTGGTAGCCAGCGCCACCACACGTAAACTACGCCACGGCATCAGTCTCTACCCTGACGCCATCATGGATAGTACGCCAAAAAGTGATTCCGCTGTGTCCAATACCGTGCCCCCTCTGACGCCCGCCCAGGGTCGTCGCGTTTTACGCAGACGCCTCCGCCTAAATTTGTTATCTCCAGGAGGTATCGAGGAGACATTGAGAATGTTCGATATTGCTCAAGAAGACCATGATGATGATGAAGACAGTGATAAATCGTCTAATTACAAGTCGAGTGATTATGGCGACAACAATGACAATGATACTCAATTCAGGGATTTGTGAGTGAACATGAGAGTGATGTAGGTGATGTAACAGCTTTCGTGGAAGCTGTTGAAGGTGAAGAAAGTGAAGTGGGGAAAGTGAGCGAGTGGGAGAGTTCAAGGTCAATCTCCAAGTTTCACTTGAGTGACACGACTCCAAGCTCTTCGCCAGCTAAATCGCCTTTCAAGCTACGCTTTTATAAGATCCAGGTACTTGAAAAGGCGGAAGCCAAAAGACTTGGTGAGGATGAGGCTGTGAGTGAGGGTGAGCGTGGTGACTCATCTCGCCCGCCATTGTCTCCTTATCTCCCCAAGCCACCCAAGATGACCCGGGCGCCCGCCATTGTTCCCCACCACTGCCAAGGGTTGAGGACCCCCCACTTTCGGCCTATTTGCCTCCTGGATCCCCCGACAGGAGACATACTGCTGCCGAAAAGGGGAAAGGCAGGAAATATGTGAAAAAAGGACAGCAAACTAGGCGGGCTTTGTTCGAGGCTCCCGCGGCGTCCACCCCTGCCGGCCCCAGCCATACACCCCCGCAACTTTCCCCACGGTCCTCCTCACCTCTCCTGCCTTCAACATGTGTTCCTGAAGAAGTATTTGAGCTCGCATCACCAATACCTGTGCCTAGTGACAGTGAAACATTGCTTTCTACCACTCGTCGCAGACAAAGGAGCCCAGAACCTCGGGGGGACATAGCCTCACCTGCCACTCCTTCCCCACCTCGCCCCCCACCCGCATGCCGCCCACGCATCACTCGTTCCCCGCCAGATTATGCGGAGGGCACTGACGAGGAAGGGCACCTCACAGATGACTCTGGCCATGACTATATAGGTCCACCATCAGGGCAAGATGACCACTCTGACGACGACTACATGGACATGGACGACCCTGAACCCATCCGCTCCGCCCGGGGGCGTCATGCTGTGGCCCGCCCTAGGGCGCGCGCCTCCCGAGTCGTGGGCGTGCTGGGCCACCACCTGCAGCTCCTCGTGTGCGTTGCCAAGACCCATTCTCCATTTTTCAGTGGGAAGACCTGGCTGACGGGGAAGATTACAACCCTGATGTGCCAGCTTTTGATGAGGTACAGGAGGGTTCAGGAATTACCCCCAATTTTCCCGCAGGCCCCAATGCTCCACCACATGAGCTTTTTGAGGCCTTTTTTGATGAGGAGGTTACCGGATTGGTCATCAAGGAGACCAACAAGCAGCACCAATTCCAGGTCAACATGTTTGACAAGGTGACCAAGGGCCACATGAGGCAGTGGACCGCAGTGACTCGTCACAAGTTCATGGTGTTCCTGTCACTCACCATGCTAATGCCTCATGTCAAGAAGCATAGGTTGCCTGACTATTGGATCACCAATGATCTCATATCCACCCCTGCCTTTGGGAAATATATGCCTCGCGACCGGTACCTTGACATCCTCGCAGCGCTCCATCTTGTCACCAACACCGACGTCCACCACCCAGACAAGCTGTGGAAGATTAGGACATTGTACGAGATGATGCGACAATGCTTCACCTACTTCAAGCCCTTCTGCAAGGTCGTCATCATTGACGAGTCTCTTGTGCTGTTCCGGGGAAAGCTCCACTTCCGGCAGTACATCCCCTCAAAGAGACATCGCTTTAGCATAAAATTATTTGTGCTGTGCGACTGCCGAACTGGCTATGTCCTGGACTTCCTGGTCTACAGCGGGAAGGAAGGGGACGTGCTTGTGGACCCCGTCACTGGCTTTGGCGGAGCAGTGGTGCAAGCCATGATAGACCGCTACTTTCACAAGAATCACGTCCTCTACACGGACAATTACTACACGTCCCCCACTCTCTCAAAGTACCTCCATTAGCGCAAGACGGGGACTGTAGGCACAGTACGAGGGAAAAGGAAGGGCATGCCACCTTTCCCTCCAAAGACAAAGAAAGACGATGTGTTCCGGAAGAAGTCAGGGCCCATTCTGGCTATCCACTGGCACGATCAGCGGAAGGTCAACCTCCTGACCACCATCCACAAGGGGGAAATGGTGGAGAATGGCAAGGTGGATCGCCGCACCCAGGCCAGGTTGACCAAGCCCGTTGCTGTCCTAGACTACAACATCAACATGAGGCTGGTGGACAAGTCCGACATACAGATAGGCTTCATTGACTGTCTGCGTACCTCATGCAGATGGTACAAAAAGTTCTTTCTGCACATGGTGGACATGTCAATTCTGAACACTTACAACATCTACAAGCTTAGGAATGAGAACACACCCAGGAAGTTCAATAACCTGAATTTACACTTTCTCCTCCACAATGCAGAACTTCTGCTTATCAGAATTCATTTATCCCTAGAGCTACTACTCTTTGGAATTCACTTCCCTCGAATTGCTTTCCACAAACTTACAATCAACAAATGTTTAAATCCAGTTGTTACAAACATTTTATGAATGGAGGATGCCTTTAGGCACATGGACCTTTTTGTTTTATCTGTGTTTTTCCTTCCTCCGTTCATTGTCTCTTTAAAAAAAAAAAAAAAAAAAAAAACCTGCGGAGGTTCCAAAAACAGGTGGTAAAGGACCTCGTGGAGAAGTATGCTATGCCACAGAGGGCAGTGGCACATGCTGGGCCCGCCGCTACTGACCGCTTGCACTGTGCATAATACATGAATATGCACAGGCTCATTTCCCTGCCTCTGACACCAGCAGGAAGAAAGCAGCAGAAGCGGTGCCATGTCTGCTACAAACCAGGCTGAGGGCGAGGTCAGAGAAAAAGTGCACCATGGAGTGTGTGGAGTGCAAGGTGCCACTCTGTGCTGAAGGGTGCTTCTTTGATTACCACTCCAAGCAGGAGTGTGAAAGCACCAAAGACAGTGACAATAATATGTATATATAGGCAAAAAGTGGAAGTAAAACAATTTATTGTTATACAAAAGTCATATGTATTATCAGAAAATTGATACAATTACAATAACACCATAATAATAAGTGAAAGTGACACAAATGTATATAATAAGTGACATTCATATGATTAGAACTTATAGAAATATATAAATCAGTGAACAAAGACACAATAAATTGTATATAAAACGTTTACAAAGCATATAACTAAGTGAAAGTGACACAAAACCTAATATTTGATGTGCAATGTATAATAAACACCTGTGATAACGAATAATCAGTGACTAATATAACAATAACTTACCTCAATTACTAATAAAAAGTACGGTATCGAGTGAAAATGAACATTATCAGTGACAGTGACACTCTCTAAAAGCATATTTACCAAAGTGAAAGTGACACAAAACCTAATATTTGATGGGCAATGTATAATAAACACCTGTGATAACGAATAATCAGTGCCTAATATAACAATAACTAACCTCAATTACTAATAAAAAGTACGGTATCGAGTGAAAATGAGCAATATTAGTGACAGTGACACCCTAATACACATACTTTATATGATTGGCCTCTAAATAATTATAAAAATATCAAATAAACATCAAATTGTCAATATCAACCACTAAAATCGTCTATCGGAGGCAAACACTCTGGTGCGACGAGCGGCTAGGTGCGTGGTAGCCAGGGCCAGGGCGACGCATCCGAATGCGACAAGAATTTTCCGCGGAAAATCACTTTACTTCCCGCGCTCGCCATTCTGCAACCACTGGGGCTAGAGACCTCTACTCAACGCCATTCTACAGAGGAAGGCTAGAGGAACATTTTATTTTTAATTCATAACAATACATACCCTATTTGTTGAGTTACAGGCGAGTGAACATAGCCCAATAATCGGCAAAACACCCGGGACCACAGTACAGTCGCGAGCTAAGGCCGTCGGGGCTGGAGGGTTAATGTACCCTGTTGGTAAGTTGTGCCGAATTAAAATTTTGTAAAATGCATCAACTGCTTATGAAGTCTAAGTCTACAAGTGTGGAGATGCCTTTTAATGTACCCTGTTAGTAAGAAGTGCCGGATTATAATTTTGTAAAATGCATCAACTGCTTATGAAGTCTTAAGTCTTTGAGGGGAGAGTTGTGCCGGCAGAGCTTAAGCTCGGTTCACACATGCACGAATTAACGTCACGTCCGTCCCCGACCAAGAAAATAGGCAGGACGGCATCAATGTGGAGGCCCCATGTTCCGTTCCAACGGTTTTTTGCCGCCGTTCTCATCCCGTTATATTCGTCGTCTAGACGCCGCCAGTCCGACGATTGCTCCCGTGTGTGGCCCCTGGGTGTCCCCGACATAACAATTTTTCTGGCAGTTGCCCTGACCCATACGGACCAACAATTTTTCTGGCAGTTGCCCTGACCCATACGGACCATTTTATGCATGCATAAAAAGGCCGCCGCCAAGGCACGGCGAATTAAGGGTCGGGGACGGACGGGACGTTAATTCGTGCATGTGTGAACCAAGCTTTACAGGTACTTGGACGTGACACCTAGGCTGTTGGTTCGGTGTGAAATAGCCGGGGGAACCCTGCATTCCTCATTCAATCAGCCTATCATAGGGGGACGGCAAAGGCCTTAGGGGTCGCCGTGTAACCCCTGCGTCGACGTCCGCTGGGGCGCAGCCCGGGAACTACCGTAAAGCCCCTTTGCGCATGCCTGGGTGCTGTCTACGGGATCTACCCCGTATCCCCGTGCCTGTGCCAGGCTTTGGGAGAATCTGGGAATCCTTCAGGAATAGGTACACATTTGAAGTCCGCCTGTCGCTGGCCACAGACATGTCCTTCATTTCAGTGGTAGCTATCCGAGCCCTACCGTTGTTTAAACCTTCCCCACAACCACTACCTTCCCTCCCCTACAACCACTACCTTCCCTTCCCCACAACCACTACCTTCCCTCCCCCACAACCACTACCTTCCCTCCCCCACAACCACTACCTTCCCTCCCCCACATCCACTACCTTCCCTCCCCCACAACCACTACCTTCACCTTCCCTCCCCCACAACCACTTCCTTCCTCTCACCAACAACCACTTCCTTCCCCCCCCAACCACTACCTTCCCTCCCCCCCACCACTAACTTCCCTCCCACCAACCACTACCTTCCCTCCCCCCCCCAACCACTACTTTCCCTCCCCCACAACCACTACCTTGCCTTCCCCACAACCACTTCCTTCCTCTCCCCCACAACCACCATCATCCCCTTTCCTCCTCCACAACCACTACCTTCCTACAATAACTACTTTTTCCTCCCTCTCAACCACTACCTTATACTTTCCCACAACCTGTACCCCCTCCCCCCACACACGTTCCATACCTCTGCTTCCTCCCCAAACCCCAACTTCATTTCTTCTCTTTACAACCCCCTACTTTTGTTCTTTTCCTCACGACCCTTCCCTTTCCCTCCCCAACCACTACCTATCCTCCCTCGGCATGTATAGTTATTCAAGCATGTTCTATTTTTTATTTGATTTAAATGTTTTTCTACTTGCAGAAGACTGTGATTGGACTAGTTTTGTCCTGGACGACTCGGAAAACAGTGTTGTTGCTTCGAAAAGGGATCTGGATTAATCAATTTAACAGTGGTTTGGGGAGGGGAAGGTACAATAGTGGTTGGCGAGAGAGTGTTGACTGTACAATCTCTTTGGATAAGGCCCCGGTCTGAGCATATAGATCTTTGGTTGGGGGCCCGGTCCGAGCATATAGATCTTTGGTCGGGGCCCCGGTCCGAGCATAATCTCTTTCGACGGGGCCCCGGTCTGAGCATAATCTCTTGGTCGGGGCACTGGTACGAGCATAATCTCTTTGGTCGAGGCTCTGGTCCAAGCATAATCTCTTTGGTCGAGGCCCCGGTCCAAGCATAATCTCTTTGGTTGAGGCCCCGGTTCAAGCATAATCTCTTTCGTTGAGGCCCTGGTCTGAGTATAATCTCTGGTTGGGGCCCCGGTCCGAGCATAATCTCTTTGGTTGAGGCCTCGGTCCAAGCATAATATCTTTGATCGAGGCCCCGGTCCAAGCATAATCTCTGGTTATCGAGGCCCCGGTCAGAGCATAATCTCTGGTCGAGGCACTAGTCCGAGCATATCTTGGTCAAGGCCCCGGTCCAAGCATAATCTCTTAGTTGAGGCCCTGGTCCAAGCATAATCTCTTTGGTCGGGGCCCTGGTCTGAGCATAATTTTTGGTTGAGGCCCTGGTCTGAGCATAATCTCTTTGGTCGAGGCCCCGGTCAGAGCATAATCTCTGGTCGAGGCCCCGGTTAGAGCATAATATTTTTTGTGGAGGCCCCAGTCAGAGCATAATCTCTTTGGTAGAGGCCCCGGTCCGAGCATAATCTCTTTGGTTGAGGCCCCGTTTCAAGCATAATCTCTTTGGTTGAGGCCCCGGTTCATGCATAATCTCTCGTTGAGGCCCTGGTCTGAGTATAATCTCTGGTCGGGGCCCCGGTCCGAGCATAATCTCTTTGGTTGAGGCCTCTGTCCAAGCATAATATCTTTGATCGAGGCCTCGGTCAGAGCATAATCTCTTTGGTCGAGGTCCCGGTCCGAGCATATCTTGGTCAAGGCCCCGGTCCAAGCATAATCTCTTGGTCAAGGCCCCGGTCCAAGCATAATCTCTTGGTCGAGGCCCCGGTCCAAGCATAATCTCTGGTCGGGGCCCCGGTCCTAGCATAATTTTTGGTTGAGGCCCCGGTATGAGCATAATCTCTTTGGTCGAGGCCCCAGTCAGAGCATAATCTCTTTGGTCAAAGCCCCGGTCAGAGCATTATCTTTTTTGTGGAGGCCCCGGTCAGACCATAATCTCTTTGGTAGAGGCCCCGGTCCAAGCATAATCTCTTTGGTAGAGGCCCCGGTCCAAGCATAATCTCTTTGGTTGAGGCCCCGGTTCAAGCATAATCTCTTTCGTCGAGGCCCCGGTCGGAGTATAATCTCTGGTCGGGGTCCCGGTCCGAGCATAATATCTTTGGTTGAGGCCCCGGTCCGAGCATAATATCTTTGATCGAGGCCCCGGTCCAAGCATAATCTTTGGTTATTGAGGCCCCGGTCAGAGCATAATCTCTTTGGTCGAGGCCCCGGTCCAAGCATAATCTCTTAGTCGAGGCCCTGGTCCAAGCATAATCTCTTTGGTCGGGGCCCCAGTCCGAGCATAATTTTTGGTTGAGGCCCCGGTCTGAGCATAATCTCTTTGGTTGAGGCCCCAGTCAGAGCATAATCTCTTTGGTCGAGGCCCCGGTCAGAGCATAATCTTTTGGAGGCCCCGGTCAGAGCATAATCTCCTTGGTTGAGGCCCCGGTCCAAGCATAATCTCTTTAGTCGGGGCCCCGGTCTGAGCATAATTTTTGGTCGAGGCCCCGGTCTGAGCATAATCTCTTTGGTCGAGGCCCCAGTCAGAGCATAATCTCTGGTCGAGGCCCTGGTCAGAGCATAATCTTTTTTGTGGAGGCCCCGGTCAGAGCATAATCTCTTTGGTAGAGGCCCCGGTCTGAGCATAATCTCTTTGGTCGAGGCCCCGGTCCAAGCACAATCTCTTTGGTTGAGGCCCCGGTCTGAGTATAATCTGGTCGGGGCCCCGGTCTGAGCATATTTCTTTGGTTGAGGCCCCGGTCCAAGCATAATATCTTTGATCGAGGCCCCGGTACAAGCATAATCTTTGGTTATCGAGGCCCCGGTCAGATCATAATCTCTTTGGTCGAGGCCCCGTTCCGAGCATAATATCTTGGTAAAGGCCCCGGTCCAAGCATAATTTCTTGGTCGAGGCCCCAGTCCAAGCATAATCTCTTTGGTTGAGGCCCCGGTCTGAGCATAATCTCTTTGGTCAAGGCCCCGGTCCAAGCATAATCTCTTTGGTTGAGGCCCCGGTTCAAGCATAATCTCTTTGGTTGAGGCCCCGGTTCATGCATAATCTCTTTGGTTGAGGCCCCAGTCCAAGCATAATCTTTGGTTATCGAGGCCCTGGTCAGAGCATAATCTCTTTGGTCGAGATCCCGGTCCGAGCATAATATCTTGGTCAAGGCCCCGGTCCAGCCATAATCTCTTGGTCGAGGCCCCGGTCCAAGCATAATCTCTTTGGTCGGGGCCCCGGTCCTAGCATAATTTTTGGTAGAGGCTCCGGTATGAGCATAATCTCTTTGGTCGAGGCCCCGGTCAGAGCATAATCTCTTTGGTCGAGGCCCCGGTCCGAGCATAATCTCTTTGGTCGAGGCCCTGGTCAGAGCATGATCTCTTTCGTCGAGGCCCCGGTCTGAGTATAATCTCTGGGCGGGCCCCGGTCCGAGCATAATATCTTTGGTTGAGGCCCCGGTCCAAGCATAATATCTTTGATTGAGGCCCCGGTCCAAGCATTATCTTTGGTTATTGAGGCCCCGGTCAGAGCATAATCTCTTTGGTCGAGGCCCCCGGTCAGAGTATATCATCTTAGTCAAGGCCCCGGTCCAAGCATAATCTCTTAGTCGAGGCCCTGGTCCCAGTATAATCTCTTTGGTCGGGGCCCCGGTCCGAGCATAATTTTTTGTTGAGGCCCCGGTCTGAGCATAATCTCTTTGGTCGAGGCCCCGGTCAGAGCATAATCTCTTTGGTCGAGGCCCCGATCAGAGCATAATCTCTGGTCGAGGCCCCGGTCAGAGCATAATCTTTTGGAGGCCCCGGTCAGAGCATAATTTCTTTGGTCAAGGCGCTGGTCCAAGCATAATCTCTTTGGTCGGGGCCCCGGTCTGAGCATAATTTTTGGTTGAGGCCCCGGTCTGAGCATAATCTCTTTGGTCGAGGCCCCGGTCAGAGCATAATCTCTCTGGTCGAGGCCCTGGTCAGAGCATGTTTTTTTGTGGAGGCCCCGGTCAGAGCATATTCTCTTTGGTAGAGGCCCCGGTCTGAGCATAATCTCTTTGATCGAGGCCCGGTCCAAGCATAATCTCTTTGGTTGAGGCCCCGGTCTGAGTATAATCTGGTCGGGGCCCTGGTCCAAGCATAATCTCTTTGGTAGAGGCCCCGGTCCAAGCATAATATCTTTGATCGCGGCCCCGGTCCAAGCATAATCTTTGGTTATCGAGGCCCCGGCAGAGCATAATCTATTTGGTCGAGGCCCCGGTCCGAGCATAATATCTTGGTCGAGGCCCCGGTCCAAGCATAATCTCTTTGGTCGGGGCCCCGGTTCGAGCATAATTTTTGGTTGAGGCCCCAGTCTGAGCATAATCTCTTTGGTCAAGGGCCCGGTCAGAGCATAATCTCTTTGGTCGAGGCCCTGGTCAGAGCATAATTTTTTTAGTGGAGGCCCCGGTCAGAGCATAATCTCTTTGGTAGAGGCCCCGGTCCGAGCATAATTTCTTTGGTCGAGGCCCCGGTCCAAGCATAATCTCTTTGGTTGAGGCCCCGGTTCAAGCATAATCTCTTAAGTCGAGGCCCCGGTCTGAATATAATCTCTGGTCGGGGCCCCGGTCCGAGCATAATCTCTTTGGTCGAGGCCCCGGCCGAAGCATAATATCTTTGATTGAGGCCCCGGTCCAAGCATAATATCTTTGATCGAGGCCCCGGTCCAAGCATAATCTTTGGTTATTGAGGCCCCGGTCAGAGCATAATCTCTTTGGTCGAGGCCCCGGTCCGAGCATAATATCTTTGTCAAGGCCCCGGTCCAAGCATAATCTCTTGGTCGAGGCCCTGGTCCAAGCATAATCTCTTTGTTCGGGGGTCCCGGTCCGAGCATAATTATTGGTTGAGGCCCCGGTCTGAGCATAATCTCTTTGGTTGAGGCCCCGGTCAGAGCATAATCTTTTTTGTGGAGGCCCCGGTCAGAGCATAATCTCTTTGGTAGAGGCCCCGGTCCGAGCAAAATGTCTTTGGTCGAGGCCCCGGTCCAAGCATAATCTCTTGAGACGGCTCCAAACCAAGCATATTTACCTACTGTATACAGTAAGAGCAGACCCACCTATGTGAGGGCCCCAGACTGAGGCTCAATAAGGAAAAGGATGTAATACAAATATATGTTTGAATAAATGTATTATCATACAACATATTTTATTACTGCTTCCCCTAATTTTACACTTAATATCCATCAGAATTATATTGAAAGCTGTTTGAAAATTCAGAGAAACAATTGAACAGATCAAAACAGGAATGTGGAAATTCACGATATGAATATTTTAATATGTAACAGGAATGATATAATCAATAAATTAAATATATGGTAGTTACAGGATAAAAGTAGTTTACCTATCTATTGCCGACGCCGGAAAAATTTGAAACTACTATCTGTTCATTATAGTAATTCATATTTTTTCACCAACTCCACTTCTAAACTCAATTAAGGAAATCAACAAATACTCACACCGAAATTCCGCGCATTTATGCATTACGCTATCAAGACAGTTAACAAATTATGCACACGCCTACGATTTATTACGCAGTTTCGAGTCCTGCATATTAATCTGAGCACGTACAGTTCCGAGCAGATGAAGTAGATACAAGAGCTAGGAAAGGCTGGCCGTAATTAACCACCACCAGGGATTATTTTATAGCAATATGGTGAATGAATTAAAATAGGCACACTCTTCCATTCACCTTCAAACTATACATTTATCGGTGAGAGCATTTAATCTAGCCACACCTTCACAGCACCTGTATCTGCTTCATCTACATTCCAACTGTTATAATAAGCAATATATTTCACTACATAAACTTCATAATAGTTAAGAAATCAAGAAGACATGGCAATTTACCGACAGAGTATAGTCACAAGGTATTAGAAACATTTTTAGAATTTTCAAGGAAGTTAGAGAATCGATTTTGATTAGTTGTTTTGTCTTTTTACTGTGTTTTATAAGTTTTAGTTTGCTTATTTTGAAAGTTTTACATTAGGTGGATGGCACCTATTATACATCACTTCTATTTAAAACTACCCTGTAAACCAGTAAACCTTTGCATAATGTGACCAAACATTAAGTTCCCAGTAATTATCCTGGTATCTGTTTGGGGGCAGGGGGCTAGGAATCCTCCTCCCCTTGTATAATTCTCCTACTCGACGAGACAGAATAATGGGGGAGAGAACGTAAAAGTATTCCCGGACCCTGAGAATAGATGCTTTAAATGTTGTTTCTGTTCGGGGCTCTGTCTCGTGTCGGCCACCCCCAGCAATGTGATATGTGCCCGAGTACTGTATATACATACTGTACATACATCTGTTTGACATAGCTGCATGGTAACAACATCAGGTGTAAGAATGGTCATGCTAACTTAACAGTGTCTTTAGGTTCCACACTGTTCCATATTATCTAGAGGTGGTTAGGTGGTGCTATTTGCAGGGAGTTGTATTGCAGTTGAGGATTATAATGTAAAACTTGCAAAATAAACAAACCAAAACTTAGACGAACACAGTAAAAAGACAAAACAACTTATCAACAGATTTGCCGATTAGTTTCAGTAAAGAAATGTATATGTGTACACAGTGTAGCTTATGAAGATTGTGGGCAAACTATTGATTTTGACTGTACATAACACCACAGGCTTCTTGACCTCTTGCAATATCTCTATATAGTTCCTTCAATCATAAACCACTACCGAGGACCTCATCATACATATTCCTTCATCTGCCTGTGCACATCTTTATATCACATTTACAAAACTGCACCATTTGTGGATATTTATATACAGTAGAATACTCTCCACATGTTCAAAAACATAATTATCTACCTATGTAAATCATATTATTAATTTAGTACCAAAGCAACATCACTTCTGATAATACTTGTATACAATATTGGTAAACAATTACAGTGGTGCACCGATCTTCACGGCTAATTGGTGCCGAAAACCCCCCAGCTTATGATCAATAAGCGAAGATGAAGATCGGGGCATTATTCTTGTGGGAAAAGTGGTAATGTGCTACAAGCTCGTCCAAACAGTTACCCCCCTAAGTGCCCGTTTCCCCCCAAATACATCCAATAAATACAATATTATGTATGAGATTACTCACCAGACAGACTTTTACTCTAACTCATAGTTTCTGTCCGACACAGTAGGCACACTTGATTTTGGCCTTTGCTCCCTGTTTTGATGGTCCTGGGTGTTCATTTCCTTCATCACTACCAACGACCCAACCCTCTCTAACACGGATGCACTAGAGGCCAAAACAAACGCAAGGAATACACAACTAATGCAAAGTTCGGGCACAGAAAAGCTTATTGTCAACAGGTGGTTTTCCAACACAATGGTGGGTGGACTGTGAGTGGCTGGCTGGTGTTTACGTCATACAAGATGGCGGCAGCAAGTGACGCTCGGATTGCAACTGGGATTTATTAAATATTTCCGTACAAATGAATTTGTTAATATTTGGGGTATACCGCGAGGATGCTTTCACGACCCTAAATGGCACAAAGTTCGGTGCTCTACTGTATATGCACATACAGGGTGGCGAATTCGGTTACCCACCAGGCAGAAATTGGGAACACTGCCTTCTATACATTTGTGTAGCCAAGCATTAGGTTGCATGGTCTGTCCTATGGATATTTTGTTTTAACAAAAATATCTTCACAACCATTATATACATTGCCTTTTATAATCCCAATTAACCTATGAAATACGAAGGTCCTCTCGGAAGCCATGGTATTTAAACGTGTAAAATTATCCCCTCAAAAACCATGCCAGTGCCAGGAAATGTCTGAAATTTGAGTGACACATAGAAAGTAGTGGCATCTTTCCATACCACATCCTCCACCCCTTTATACCCCACCCCTCCTCCCTCCCTCAACTTGGCCTTTTATTTTGCACATGTTCTAGCAGTTCATCGGTTAAACACAGAATAGGTAGAAGCTACTGGTATCTTTAAAGTTGCAATACAGTACAAGTAAACTG
Organism: Paralithodes platypus; assembly: GCA_032716605.1. Lineage (NCBI taxonomy): Eukaryota > Metazoa > Arthropoda > Malacostraca > Decapoda > Lithodidae > Paralithodes > Paralithodes platypus. The sequence goes on along the minus strand of CM064493.1, from coordinate 36,015,872 downwards.
CCTATAAGACGAATTACACGCAATAATAGCTTATACATTTTTTATTGCATTTATATGCATTATTTTTATTAGGCCCTATTTCCCAAAGTTTTCTACAAATTGAGAAAATTGAAAAATTGGCAAAAACACATGGTTAATAATCTTTTTATTACTGTATTTGCTTTTATACTGTGCTGTCCCAGTTTTGGTTTGCTTATTTTGAAAGTTTCACATTATACTGTAATTGTGTGTAATTCGTCTCATACTAATCATTTCATGTTTATTTATATTGCAACTTAAAATACCACTGACCCTCTCCCTAAAATATGATTGATACTTTTGGGATGGAAGGGGTTGAGTGTGTGTATGAATGTGTGCGTCAATGATCTCTTTTCCTCCAAGTGTGGGATATCCTCTACAAGATACGGTATCAGCAACACAGGCTTGAAGATGATCAGTAGTGATGGGATCCCTTTCTCACCCTTCTACAACAGCCTCCTAGCAACATCATCTGTAGAGAATGTCATACATTAGTAAAAGAATCAAATACAGTATGAATTTCCTGTAAAATATGATAAGCCTCACCATGAGGCTCTCCTGATGGAGGGCAATAAGTCTCACAGAAGCTCATTTTCTATGTGTTAAAAAAATGCAGCAAAGGTGGGATATGTACGGAGATTTGGTGACAACTAGGACTAAGTGTCAACTCTCAATATACAGTACATACATACATACATAAAATTTTAAGACCGAGTGCTCAACAAATACGTGCAGTTTCAGTCTCTTGTTCTAATGGCGGCGTTCCAGGCAACCCTGTTAAGGGCTGCTTCACTTGTCAAGTTTTTAAATTCAAGATCGGCACGTATAGTCCGATCCCAGGTAGGGATCTACCGATACCAATACTCATTTTAGAGCCGATACCGATACTCCAATACTGAAAATACCCCAATACTTAGCTGATACCAATACTTTTTTCTAGAAAATTCAATTGTGAATGTAAGTAGGCTATAAAATTAGTCTTATAATCGTATATCTTAAAATCTTAACCTCATTGACACCCATGACAGTCAATAGCCAATCCTGAAGTGACTGAAGTCCCTAAACAATAAAAAGATTGATCAACGAATTATAAAAGAGGGGAAAATACAGAACGTAAATACAGTTTAAAGTATCGGCCAATATTTCACCAATACAGTACCCCTAAAGCAGGCAGATACCACCGATACTGGTACATCCCTAATCCCAGGTCTTCCTTGGTCCACCCCTTGGTGCAGCTCCCTCCACAATCACAGACCTGCATCTTTTCACCCAATTTTTTCTCTCAACATGCCCATACCATCCCAGTCTACTTGTATGCATCTCCTCGCTAATACTCTTTATACCTAAGCGTCTCCTCAGCTCATCATTAGCTATTCTATCCTGCAGTTTGGCCCCACACATCCATCTCGCCATTCTCGTCTCATTACGTTCCATTCTGTTGACATCCTCTACTTTAACGGCCCATGTTTTTGAGGCATACGTCATTGCACTTCTAACACATGAGGCATACACCTTTCCCTTCAGGGGGAGAGGCATTCTTTTCATGGTTAGAATTGGCAGCCGTTCTCAGAACTTCCCCAGCCACATCTAATTCTAGCGACAGTAGCAGCCTCAGCCCCACCACCAGCAGAGATGGTATCTCCTGGTTCCATGTCAACTCAACCAGTAGCTCTCAACCAGTGCCAAATTAATCCAGACCAACCAAACCGGCGCCAAAATATAGTACAAACCTAACCTAACCGTATTGGTTGATTTGGTACTGGTTGAAATGGTCTACTGGTTGAGTTGACCGGTCACCGTATCTCCTAGATAACAAAACTTGTCCACCAGCTCCAATGACTCATTTCCAAAATTCACAGCCAAAGGAACATCATTTAATACATGCTCGCCCTTGCTCACTACGAACTCAAATTTCTTGATTTCTGACTCATCCTTTGGCAGGGGTCCTTTTATTCTACTACAGCGCTTACTCCCATGGTGCACCCAACATCGACAAACGCTACACCGAATTGAGTTAGCGCCCACACCCTTTCCACACACTGCACATGGGTATGCACTGCTCTTTTCCCCATTGCCTCGTCTCAATCTACAATGCATAACCTTGGTTTTGTTAATATTGACTCTTAAACCCTTGCTCGCCATACCCGCTCTCCATCTTCTGAATTTGGCCTCAACATTTAGCACATTGTCAGCTATTAGGACTAAATCGTCTGCATAAAGCAGTTCCCACGGGAGTCCAGATCTAAAATCTCTAGACAGTGCCTCCAGGACCATAATAAAGAGGAGAGGGCTTAACACTGAACCCTGATGAACTCCAACACGGACTGTGAAATACTCACTCAGTACACCTTTCACCCTCACTGCAGTTCGCGAATCCTCGTACATCTTCATTATCACACACACCAGCCACTCTTCCACACCAAGTTTCCTCATAGCCCACTGCACATCTCTATGCACCCTGACAAAGGCCTTCTCCAGGTCTACAAACACAAAGTAAAGATCCCTGCCTTTTAGTATCTTGCCTGTATCTGCCTGACTATGAAGAGAGCATCGGTTGTGCAGTATCACGCCCTGGCATGAAACCAAACTGCATATCATCAATGGAGATGCATTTTCAGGCCCCTATAATTACCTCTATCTAGCACATTCCCTTTGCATATGTATATGTTTACTATTACACTTTTGTGCCAATCCTCTGGGATTTTCTCATCTTGAATAATGGTGTTTATCAGCTCAGTGACTAAGCTGACACCAGTCTCCCCTGAGGCTTTTATCATCTCAGCGACAATGTCAGAACACCCTGGAGCTTTACCGTCCTTCATGTTATTGATTGCACTGCAGCGGGTGCTATCAAAGGAGGGGGTCCAGATATTGTTTTTTCAATATAAGCTGTTCCTTATTCCATTCAAACTCTACATTTAGCAATTGTTCATAGTGTGCCTTCCATGCTTCTCTGATTTAATTTTTTGTTTTTTTCTATGTGAATACTGTAATGTGATGGTGTGGTGAGGGAGGTGAAAAAGAGAACTATGGGAAGAGGATTGGGCTTAGTAGGAAAGAATGGTAGAGATTAGGAGTTGAATCAGTTGCTGTACGCTGATGACACAGCATTGGTGGCGGATTCTGAGGAGAAACTGCAGCGGGTAGTCAAAGAGTTTGGTGTGGTTTGTGGAAGGAGGAAACTGAAGGTGAACGTCAATAAAAGTATAGTAATGGTGTGCAATAGGGGTGATCGTAGGGTGAATCTAGATGTGAGGATGGATGGGGAAATATTGGAACAAGTAGAGTGTTTTAAATATCTAGGAGGAACAATAAGCAGGAGTGGAGGTATGGAAATGGAGGTTAAACAGAGAGTGTGTGAAGGAAGGAAGGTTTTCGGAGCAATGGGAAGTATGTGGAAGACGATAAATCTCAGAATGAAAGTAAAAAGTGCAATGTATCGAGGAATTTTTGTTACTGGGGATGTAATGAACCTTGGTTCGTTTGGTCTAACCGAATCGTAACTGTGAACGCCGGAAGGTCGGGAGCAGTCGGGGCAAAGAAGGTCTCCTGGGGAAGGAGGGGCAAGTTGCTTGGGTACATATACAAAATATTGATAGTTTGTGTTGTCTGGGAACGCTTCTATCTGTACTTTCACCAATCTACCCTGGGCATCTTTTGCCCTAATCTCCCTATGTTTGTTCACTTCTATGGTCCACTCCCACGGTACTGGAATTTCCCCCTTTATGGATTTGTGACCCTCTCCCGACCTGTGCGGGTTAACCGGACACCACATACCTACTGGTTCTTGACAGTGAGGGATTGCACCCTTTGTCTGTTTTGACACTGAAAGAGGGTGAAAGGCCGGATTGGAGCAATGATAAACCATGTTTCCCGGCGGAGATTTATTTATTTCCGCCGGTGGACTAGATGAGACGTTAAACAAGGGCCCCTTAGGCTGAGAAAAACTAGTGGCCGGCGTTGAAGCTGTGGCCATAATAGAATCTGACAATAGATTTACTTTAGGTGGTGCTAAGGGGTGAACTGGTATGCTTTACTGCATTCCCGTACTAATCAAGGGGACAGAGGTGAGTGGTTGAACGCCCTCGTCCAAGGCGGGAGAGGGAACCGATGTAACTGAGGGAAATCCCACCGCCGGTAGGGGAAACTCGCGGGCCCATTTAGAGATAGCACACTGGTTCAACACTTGTAATAGTTCATCCAAATGTTTCGCCGTAACACAATGAGGGAATGGTCCCTTGAAAGACTTGGAGCTTACCTTTTCTAATGTCCCGGTCTCCTCAACTTGTCCACTAGTACCTGGTCTGTTGAGTGCCTTATCTACTTCATTACGAGCCGGGGGATGGAGCATTTCCCCCCGGCGATTCTACACTGTGTAGTACCGGCTCTGAATGGATCGCCGTTTCTGGTTGCTTTTGTCCTGAACTACAAAAGGGGGCTACCTTACTAGGTGTCAGAATGCTACTCGTACCACACGTCTCTGGACAGGATGTCGAGACACCCTCCGCTACCTTGCGGGGCCGCTCCGGGGCAGACGCCGTAGAATCAGACAAATTTACCTCAACACAAGGGAAATATCCTTTAGATAGAACCAATTTAGCTCCTTGCAGTAAAACCCTCGCCTTGGATCGAACCCTAGCGGCCGGTGTCTGTCCCGAGGAGACCGGGAAAAAACTCTGACGTCGATGGGACGGGTCGAGAACCAGACTTACACACTTGGGTGGGGGGGCTATCGGGCTCCGTGGAAGAAAAGGAGTCCTGTAACGGACTGGACAATTTTCGTCTCTTGGGGGACCGCTGGTCCATGCTCGAAGACCTCTTGTTAAGTCGTAGGGGTGACTGCGGTTGAGGAGGTCGGAGCTCCGGTGACTCAGAACGAGTTCTTCTCTTTGAGTGGGGGGGGGGGGGGGTGAACCTCACACGCAAAAGGCTCTACAGAAAGTGTTGACTGAGTAACTGACTGGGGGAAGTTAGTTGCAACAAGGGGATTTGACCGAAAACATGGGGGATCTTCAAAAGAATAGAGGGAAATCAGCCTTAGCAGTTCGTCATTATCACAAAAAAGGTCTACATTCGCCACCCTGGTGGTGTATGAAGCAAATTTATTCTTTATTTAGGCTAGCAAGCATGACATATCTTGGCTAGCGATCCATTCTTCAAAAAGGTCTGAACAAATTGGACATCTCCGAGAAGTCCACAACATTTTTGACTTGCCTAGGCATTTCACGCATCTAATACACAGCTTGTGAGCTGTGACTGGGAATAGAAGACAGGTAGGCATGGCACAAATTGAAAACTGAGGCATGGTTACTGAACCCCCCCCTCCCCGCCGGGAACAGATCCTCTGAAGTGTTGCTAAAGATGTGATGAGATCTGGAAATAGAAATTTCCAGGAATCAATGCTCATAAGGATAACCTGAGAGGTGTTCAAACATGCTACCGACTCCTAGATGCAGGAAAACTAGTTGACCACTGCCAACTATATTTCCGCCGTCTGAGAGCTAACGCGAAAAACGCCACCCCCTTTCAAACTGGTTTTTCACGTGACTGCTTCCCTGTGACATGGGTCACTGGCCCTAACCGAAACTCGGTCCTGTGTCTTCCTGTGGCTAGTTGACTAGCCGGAAAGATACTTTTTCTTACTAGCGCCGCTGAGCGGGGTGAGGTAAGTGGACCGTCCACAGTGCCTATGGCTATTCTATTAGCCGGACCAACTGCTTGTACCCTCTTAGTACCGCCGGGCGGCGAGGTACTGGACTGTTCGCAGGGCGAGTCAACAAACCGACCCTTTCCGCCGGACTAGGCATGCCCGCCGCAAAAGGTGTGTAGTGGCACACTACACTGGGTTGGTTGTGCCCGGCCACCGGCATGGCGGGAACCAGGCCTCGAAACGCAGAACGAGATCCGGCGGGCCAGAACAACCACGGATAAGTAGTCTACTACAAAAGACGACTAAACTGCAAAACCCAAGAAACATAAAGGACGTCTCCTAGGCTCCCAACGCATGTGATCGACACGTGACAAACAAGGGGGGCCAAGAAAAGGGGGACATATATCACACATAAAATGGTAAATATAAAAATAAACCCCTAACAGCTAACGGAGACCCCTACTGAGGCTAGCCACGAGGCTTGAAGAAGTATCCTGAGTGAAGACGTCGACACCTGGAGACATCACAGCCACAGCACGAAGAGAAGAGGCCCACGAGAGGGGCCCGCATGCAGACTCGTACTCTAGAAGGTTCCGCACCACGTGTGACAACCCTTAAATCTGCTACAATAACAAACATGCGGCATCTTTTCCACGATGTACGGTCGCGCTAATAAGTCATGTCCCAGCTGTTATTACGTTTGGCTTGCTCTGTGCTTTATTAATGTCTGTCAGATGTTGAATATGGTGGGTAAGTGTAGGAACATGTTTGTATATTTCACTCGATATGAAGAAATGCAGCTTAGATATTACCGATACCAATTATTGATCAAAACATACTTGGTGCCGAGACATCACTTATTAGCGCGACTGTACAACGCATGGTATTCTGCAAAGATAATAGCCTCCTAACTAGAGAAAACAATAGCTAAGGCGCAGCAGAAAAAAAAATATCACAAACCATGAGGCGTCGGTCCTGGAGATCACATAGGCGCCTGTAACACGTACCCTAATTTAACACTTCCTGCGGGCATACCAATGGGGCAGCCTGAGCTAGCTAGTCTAAACCCTGTTCAATACAACTCAGATGTATATCTAAATGAGTAAGGACTCATGAGAATTGAGCGAACGAAGAATGTGGCGGAGCTCAGGCGACACACGTCCAACCAGGTTGCCCGCGGGGAAGAGAAGGACGTATGGACGCTTGGTTAGTAGCGTCAGGGATCCACACATAAGAAATCCACCGAGATGGAAAGCTTAGTATAACACATATTAAGTATATTTTTTTCTCTTTTATTTTTTACGAAGGTTTTTTCGTAGTGGGTACCCAATCATAAGACGATTCCATAAGAGAATTAGCGTTGCACTTATGACGAGTACTCTGTTCTTTCCCGCGCGGCAGATTCAAAACTGGCTACCGCGGCGCTTGAATAGAGACTATTATGTTAATAGGCATATCGTCAATGATGGAGGGGCCACTATTAAAGTATAGTCTTTGGTACAAAATCACCCATGTACCATAGTCTTTGGTCCATGATCCCTCCCAGAAATACCCATGGACAATTATTTGAAACACACCCATGGGCCAAAACCAGCCCCAAAACACCCATAACTATACGCTTTGGTCCGAAATTAACCCCGAAACACCCACGAACTATAGTCTTTGGTCGAAAATTAGTAAAAAAAATACCCATGGACATATAGTTTTGTGTCCGAAATCAGTCCAAAGACACCGATAGCCTATATTTTTTTGGAAAAAAGATCACCCCCAAAAACACCCATGGACTTTGGACCAAAATCACTCCAAAAACACCCATGGACTATCTAGTCTTTGGTCTTATAGCACCCCCCACAACACCCGTGGACTAAATAAATAATATTTGCTTTCGTGTTGTCATTGCTAATATATTGTCCATTTTCTTTCAACAGGGTGTGAAGGGAGAGTGTCCGCAGTGTTCCCACAGTGTGTCACCGGAAGATCTCAGACCCATACATTTGTGACTACCAACACCCGCATAGCCCATGCCCAGCCACACCCGCATCCACACACCTACCAGTGTATATGTTTCTAAGCTCACCACCACAGCTGTTTGCACCCCTATGCCAACCACCTTGCCTGCAGACTCGACATCAATCTCAATGGATACAGAAGATGAAACTGTTATTCAAGGCAATTCGCCATCTCCTGCAAACCCAAGACCCTTAAATATGGAATCTGCAATTTCTCTACAGATGCCCATTGTTGAACCAACAAGTTTATCAGAAGCACCACCTAAGTTAATAAATAAAGGTTTATCAACACCTTTCACACTGCATACCCCAGAGTCCATGCTTACACCCAAGACTGATATTCAGCCCACAACCCATTCCACTACTCCTAGTCCTATACTTTCAACCACCCCAATGGACACGACCACACTCAATCCTGAGAATAAAGTTATTTCGTCTCAGCCGACACCATCAATTTCTCCCGAAACTCAGCCAGCAATTATGGGTACCACTGCCATCACAACCACAGTCTCGCCAACATCATCTCCTCGAGCCATTTCGCCATCATCTAACGTCGATTCTCATTCTGCATCTCGATTTACATCACCCCATGTACACATATCTCATCTCGCATCTACAATCCATACTCCTTCATCTCTGACCTCACTCTCATCACTACCTTCACCCTTCTCACCACTTCAGTTGCCTCAACCTAAATCAGGTCTACAAACATCCCATCCTACATCTTCACAACAAGCATTCATTTCTACATCAACATCGCAAGCCACACCCTACACCATAACCACAGCTTTACCCACTGCCCAATACATTGCAAAACCTCAATCCACACCCATATCCTTGGTGCCACCAAACCCACCCTACTCTGCACCAACATATTTAAACCCACCATCAACATCACTACCCATACACCATCCTTTACCAATACCCCCACCTCATTCCTCATCCTTACCCATCCCACCATTTACACCCCTATCAGTACCCACAACTAAGTCAATGTTTATTTCTCTTCCCAATCAAACTACAGTAACGATATCAGCTCCAATATCTCAACATTTCCCCATTCACACAGTAACCCACAGGCCAATACCCACAATTGGTCTGCCCACACCTTTCCAATCAACATCTGTGCAGCCTAAGCAAAGCCCAAGCACACATGTCCCTACACCTACCCTACCCAAACCAATGCCCATACACAGTTTGCCCACACCTCTCCTTCCCAAGCCTACACTGCCAATTCCTTTACCCACCTCTACCCTGCCACTCTCTTTTCTTCCCAAAACTACTCAACACACTTCCTTACACATGCCTGTCCAGCCCATCCACTTATCTACATCAGTCATACCCAAGCCTGGTGTACCCTTCTCCACACCTACATCAGCCTTTCCCAATCCTGCCTTACCCACACCTGCTCTTCCTGTACCCAAATCAACACCAGTATTTGTGCTTGCATCACTGCCCACTCTCACACAAGCTCCAACCTTACAGCCTACCCAAGTTATATCTAGCACTCCACAACTCAATCCTATCTCTCCACGATCTTACCCTCCCACCACCACACATACTGCACAGTCTCTTTCTAGTTCCCCACAGCTTTCACACTCTATGCCAAACTCCCCACAGCCACACCCCATTTCTCCCCCACATTCCTTACCTCTTCCCCCAATTCCCCACCCCTCTCCCCCACACCCACCACAGAATCAACCTATATCTCCACACGTTACACAACCTCACCCCATGGCCAAGCCTCACTCTTCACCCTCCTCACCTCAAACATCGTCACCTTCTTCCCCATCCTCGATATAATAAATCCTAATAATAGTAACCTCCCGATTAATAATGTTTTTAACACAAACCTTAACATGGTCCCCCAATCCAATTCTCGTCCCACCTTTTATCTCTCTCTCTCTCTCTCTCTCTCTCTCTCTCTCTCTCTCTCTCTCTCTATATATATATATATATATATATATATATATATATATATATATATATATATATATATATATATTTTGATTATAATACCCTTTCATTTCCTTCCCATATTATAATCATTGCCCATCTTTGTTATCTCCGGCCCATCCCACCCCAATACTGCACCCTACCTCAACCACTGTACATCGTCCTCACTCCCCTACCTCACTATACAAATCCAGGATATGTGTTCTACAAGGATATTACAACAAGAAGGTTCTGCACAAAGTTTAAAGATTTTCCAGTGACCGTAACACCTGGCAATTGGGTACACATGTTACAGGGTGTGATGAAGTGTTGGTGGCTGAAAAAACTGCAAACACAGTTCAAGAACAAATATATTTAAAACTTGAAAATAGGTGTTACTGAATAGATATTAATTCACCAGACTGGAATGGTGGAAATTAATAAACTTCAATTCCCGACTCAGATATTTATAATTGTACAAAGACAATAATTTGTGTATATATCGTAGTGATAGGTGTCTCTATGTTTGTAAACATTTTTCTCTTAACTCTTTCTCTGCTCAACAAACGAGGGATAGTGAGTGTTTAGGAAAAAGTACTTATGAACAGAACTCCTGCTATTCGTGGTATCCAGTTCAATAAATGACAGGATCCAAACATGTAAATGATTACTTGGAAGGTGCGTACGTATTTCAGTGGTGTTCAAAGATATAGTATGGCAAATACTCGGTCATCATACTTGTCTTAAAATATCGACTTGAGGAAATTAATATATATTGTAAACAAAACTATTACTTTAAAAAAAAATTAAATGTTGGCAATTATAATCCCTGTGTCCCCTTGTTAAATGTGTGTGTATTGGTAAAACCCCTACAGCTACCTCTCCCAGATCCTCCAACCCTCATAAGGCATTTCTTTCTACATTTCAAAATATGTTATCTACTGCCTATACAACACTAAAAAATATGCCCTTCTATCTATACCAATCATATTTTATCTTAGACCTATACAACGCTATCCAGTATACCCTTCCAACTATGCCTATTTTTATACTTAATTTCTTCCATATTTGTCAAGATGATCCCACTACTCTCAATACCAAAATTTGTACACATTTTTTTTCCTTCCAACATCGGTAGATGCTACCCTTTTTTTTCTGCCTGAATGCCTATTTGCCCTAAAACTTTAACAAATATTCAAACCCCGAATCCCATACTGTAGAATGTATAAAGAAAAGATTAATCGTAGGCAAACTATTATTTTGACTCTAATTAAAAAATAAGCTTAAAAGAGCTTCACCCAATTTATATAAGAACTAGGCGCATCAGAAGTCTTATATATATTAAATGTAATCTAGCCCAGTGTATGTATGTATGTGTGACTTTTTAAAAATTATGAAAAATATGTATGTAGCTTTTGTGTAGCGAGTGGTGGGCTGGTGATTTGTAAATATAACGGGGTGTAGAATGACTCGGAACTATAAATCTGTTTTACCTGTGAATTTTAGTAAAAATCCCTATCCCATGCTCCTTATATCTATATTCGTATTGGAATCTACAATTCTAACCTATTCTTCATTCAAATTTTTGTATCCCTTGTATATTAAAATAAACTACTGTATTTACCAATTAACCACCTTTTCCAATTTCCTTCTTCCTCTCCTCATCCTTACCAATCTACTGTACTTGAATATATATCCTTCAAGCTACCTTCAGGCTGCCAAAACCTTTATAAACAGTTGGAAAGAGAGGCAGCATGAACGTAGCACAACTTGTAAATATATGTAATTCAAATCAGGGTTTTAAGTCTGTATAGCGATTGAGGGACAGAGAAATGTAAAATGTTCTTTCCATTCACCCCTCCCACCATCATCTCATGTTTAGTACCGGTACCTAACCCCCCCCCCCCCCTATGATAACCCCCACCACTCGCTAAACCCCTCACCCCCACCCCACCCTGCCAAACCCCTAAAATACTACTCTGACTGCCTAAATGGTTTGATGTGATATGTGATTATAGTGATGTTCTTCCCTTATATATTATATATTTTATTGATTTTCCCTTCTCACTTACTCTGCAATATTGTATCCCCTTACCCTGTCTACAATTTCATTCTCACTCATTTTCTTACTCAAACTTCACTTTTTAGATATTTTCCTTGCTTTCTAACTCATCTTTTGAATTTAACCTTTTGCTTTTGTAATGTGTGTATCTTCTATTTTTCGTATACTTTCTCAACTTTCACCTAATGCTGATCTATCTCCACTTCTGATATTTTCCTCTAAGGACAAGTTACTTAATGTGCAAGGCATCAGAGTGTTAGGAAAATAAAGTATAAATAAAGAATGGTGTGTATTTCTTACCTTATTCCCAACTCTGCATATGTGAAATTTACCATAGGCAAATTGTAATATTGTACTACCTCTAGTTTAAAATATACCTGAAAGAGCTTCACACATGTAAACATTCATACAAGGCAAATGTCAACAATGGAAACAAGTAGTACAACAGAGCAAGTGAGGGAAAACAAAGTTATACCTGTACGTATGTTACAATTGGAAAATATGTTAGGCTCTTCAGTTCTAGAGGAAGCCACCAAAAGTAGATTTATAAATATGATTATAATTTAACTTTCAAAAGGTAAATATATTTTTCTGACAACTAAATTACAATACAGCTAAGACACAATGGGATGAATTAGGTTCCATCATGCTACTAAAAATTTAACTTCAATATATATTAAATGCAATTTTCCAGCCAGTAAAAAATATAATGTGACTATTTTCAGAACTGAAAAACAAACGATCAATAATATAAAATTTGAAATGTAATTTGACAAAGTATAGATATCTAAAAGAAAAATATGAGGGAAAACGTGAAGGTATAATGAATGAGATACTAAATAAGAAAACAAATATGAATAAGAAATTAGGAGTATTATCGCATCTGGCTCTTCTTTGTGTTTATTAATAAAGTATCAAAACTCATATGTATTTACTTTCAAATTAAATCAAAAATAGTATTTACAATATACAAATTACCCCAAATATATTAAATTTAATTATTAAATTTAATTTGGGTAAAAGCTATTTTTTTTTTTTTTAGATAGAAAATATTTTAGGCCCATGCCAATTTTTTTTTTTTAAATAGAAAATAGTTAATGCATTTTAAATACAAAGCAGATGTAATAAATAAAGGAGTAAGATTAAATAATGAACAATGAGAAAAGACAAAACAATTCCAAGTTGAAGACGAACAAATCCAAAGTAGATCAAGCAGAAAAAATGAACCATGTTGGAAGAAAAATTTAAATGTAGTTCCATGTAGAACAACCATTGTAGATTCTTGTTAGAATATAACTTCCAAGGCAGATTCATAGTAGGAAACAGATCGACGAGATGGAACACACAGAAGGAATAACATCACACAAACACGCAATACACAGACCATAAAACTTTGTCATTCCTGTGTCAATAACATCAATATTATTACAAGCAGCCTTTGGGAAAGTAATAATACCAACTCAAATATAATCAATAACTTTTTCAATTTTATTGGTGACAAAGTCACATACACCTATCCGTATAACTACTGTAAACTAGAGCAACGAATGCTTCAATGTTAATAAACCTTGAAATCAAAATATTTATAAAAAAAATAATTATACTATTTCATCGGAGTGTTACTAATGACAACAAAATGACAATACAACCGTATCAATATGACAATTTCACAGACAATATTATGCTAACAAAATTATTAAATACTTATCTCTATATTAAACCCGTATTACTCAACATTGCAGAAAATCTGATTTGAGTATACATTACATAGTCAAGATATCTTGGTCGTCTTTGGGTAAACTTACACTTAAATTGAGCGGGTAAACAAATGTGTTTCAACAACAATACTATTGAACTGTATGAACATGGTTGATGTCACAACGATTGATGAATGTGAAGAAATGGGGAATTGAATGTAGGGGCTTTTATAGGTCAAATGAAATGTGGTAAATAAATAACAAGTGGGATAACCTAACAAAAACTTTATGACAAAATTTGTAATACAGTAAATGGAAACCAAATACTGTACAGCTTTCCTTAACTTAAATGGAACCAAGACAGAGAACAATTCAAATTGGGTTAAACTGAGCCATTTATTGTAAATGGACCTTAACCAAACCAAATGCTGCCAACTGTTGAATCAAATAATTAAACAGTCATATGCTTTCATTAATTTCTTTGGGAGTCATCGGTGTTAAGAACAACGATACTAGTTAATATATATTTGTATGAAGTTCAATAGAAATAAAAAATAGCAGGAGACTGAAAAATTTGGCTGCTATAAAGACCCCCCCCCAAAAAAAAACCCCCCCCAAAAAAACAAAAAAAACATGGGAGATCGAGTAGAACTATACAGTATTCCTACGAAAACGAAAACGCTTGAGATCATGTGGAACTAAACTCTGTTCAAATTATCTTAGTAGCATATCCTCAAGCCATAAATATGACTGAACGTACATGAATGCTTGGCAGAGTGGAATGTGGAATTGTTCTTGAAGCTGAATAATTAAGACATTTTATTCAATCCAACAGATGAAAATAAAATGTATAAATCAGGAGTAAAGATGAGCTCAAACAGGCACATTGTTTCAAGCTTCATGCCCATTCTGGGTATCATTTTGGCTAATTGAGCCTTTGATTATTGGTACTATGTACATACGTCATCAACTCTGGGCACTAATTCCGGCTTCTGTGACATAGTTCAATATCTTCATCTAAGAATAACTAGCCAAAATTGGCTATTGGCAAGGAACACAATGAAAGTAATGAACGTGTGACGCAGCCAAAACTATGAAAAAAAAAAAAAAAAAAAATTGAATAAGCAGAACAGTCAATATGAACGGAGCATCGTATAGAACATCCCCTGGTCAAAGAAGGGATCACGAGGGGTCAGAGGTAGATGAGAACATCCCCTGGTCAAATAAGGGATCACGAGGGGTCAGAGGTAAATGCGGCGGAGGTCGGGGGGGCTAGTGATGACATTGCACTGGGGGCACAGTCGCTTCGTACCCTACAAGAGAATCGGATATTAGTTATCGTAAAGTAATTATATTTTATTTTATTATTATTACCTATCTAATTAAAAGATTGAAAAGTATTTATTGCATTACATTATTATTATTAGAAAAAAGCAAACAAATTGCCTATGCACCTGTCAGTATACTGACATTAATACTGTTTTTTTTTAATAAATATTCTCAAACCCTAATCTCAACAAAACGTTATTTTACAGAATGGCATTTCTAAGTAATGCCACAATTAATACAATTTTTTTTTTATGTTTCATAATATTATCATGCTTATCAAAATGCATTGAAAGGCATTCCAAGCAAAAACAGACGAAATAAAGCAGACTAAATCATTCAGGGTAGAAAAGTAGCTTAAATATAAGAAGCTATATCAATATTCACCTAAGATTTATTGTAGAATGTTTACCTCTATGGAGCCCCTTTTTTAAACAGAGATAATCATGTACTGTTCATAGGAGAAGGAAAAGGATCACATATTTAAGTGACCATAGGCATTGTACAATAACAAAATAATAAGGGCGGGTGCCCAACCCCGAAAGGGCGGGTGCCCAACCCCGAAAGGGGTTGAAATAGGGGAGCTATCCCCCCGCCAAAGGCGGCTTTCTAGGGCCTTTCCTAGCTGATGCTGAGAGGATTGGGTTCTAGTCATGTGGTGATGGGCTGGTCTATCAGAGTGAGAACTGAGCGATCTCTGCCATACCCATAGCTTACTCTGACTGTTCCTTTTACTTATATATTTTCTAGATCTCAAGTGACGGCGTCTCTTCCGTGGATTGACCTCCCAATCTACCAAGATTGGAAGCCAAAGCGTCACATTTTTCCTTTGCCCCTCAACTTTCTCTTCATAATTGCTGAGGGGCACAGGGCCCTGGGTGGGTCTTTGGTTTCCCGGGCGTTTCCGCACCCTCCTCAGCTCCCCGCCATGGAGTGGCTTCGGTTACCCAGGCTTTATTGTGGTCGGCAGGGAGGGTTCTGTGGGGGCGCTTGGTTATGGCCTTGGCCTTGCTCGGGGCCTTGGGGCTGTTCGGCCAGGCAGCTTGGGGAACAACAACAACAACAAAATAATAAATAATAAAATAAGATAAAAATATCAATATACCTTTTGTCAGTCTAAAATTATGTTTTCACATTCTATTTCGACAATATAGAGAGCTGAGAGACGATAGATATCCACTGTATAGCTAATAAACAATAATAAGGAAGCTTACTGGCAACTATTTGTTCACCCACTACACATTCAAGAAAATCAAAATAACAAGGGCAATCCACAAGTAATACAAAAAGCAAAAACTGTAGCTGTACCAACCACACTAAAAGTTGAAGAGGCCAAATCAACGATACATGAAAAGAGCCAAACAGGAAGAAGATGCGAATTTCAGAAGTCATGCAAAAAGCAAACTGTAGCTCTCTCAAACATTCCAAGAACTTGCAGAGACCAAAGCAAAGATACAAAACCGGAAGAAAGCAGAAGGAAGAAGTGGGTGAAGAAGATGAGATATAAACAACTTATAAAAATTAACTTACCAGACAAGCCATCCAGCACTGCTCACACTGCACGTGCCAACAAATCACCGACACCAAGGGCTTGTTGTAATCTCCCTGCAGACAAATTGAGGAAAACATTTATTAACAATTATATCTCTCTATTGCCAAATGCCTGGACTCTTCCAGTATTTAACGACGCATTTTTACTCTTATTCTGGTTACAATTTTATGCTTTTAAGAACTCTAGAAAGGAACTCTAATAAGCAAAGAGATAAAAAGTAAAACCATTAACTCTCCAGCTCCCGCAAGTTTTTCCTAAACTGAATACAATTTTATAATAATAACTAGAAGAAACTGTTAAAATGTGTCATATTCCTCAAGGGGTTAACTTTACAACTACAGACATAAAATATATCTGCATATAAACAACTTGGTACTCACATGACACACCCGGCAGGTCAGGACCATGCAGGGTGACTCTGCCTCCAGTTCTCTGACCCGGGCCCTCAGAGCTGCCACCACTGCACTCTCCCCTCCTCTCAATAACCTCAAAGAGGTTGAGGGATGTGGGGAGGCTGATGAATTATCCAGGCTGAGGAAGAGAGGAAACTTTTAAATTAGTTCCATCATATATTTAACTCAATTTAAACCCTATACCCTGCAATGAATTTGAAAATGTACAGTATATACCGGTACTAAAATTATGACTGGAGACTTAATTTATAATGTGAAACTTGCAAACCATATTCTTTATGGATCACTCAGTTTTCAAAGCACGAATATACTGTATGTATTTACAAAGGGGGAATTAACTCTTTATCAATTATATTATCTAATACAATTAAATTAAATTAGAATATATACAGACTCTGAAGAAAGATTTTGAGTACCTTACAAGTGAATTCGTAAAATCCATTAAGTGCAAGACTCTACTCCAAATTCGAATAGTATCTTAATTATTATTACAGTGATGAATGCTTTACTGTATATATGGATGGAGTCATGAAAGAAATACTAGGAAGAGCAGTGGATGTTGGTGTATCGTTGAAAAGGGAGGGAAATGAGTGGAAACTGCCTATACTGCTGTTTGCGGATGATACAGTTCTGATGAGCGATAATGAATGGGAGTTCCAGGGTCTGGTAAATGAGTTTGGAACAGTGTGCGAAAAACGGAATTTGAAGGTAAATGCCGGAATTTGAAGGTAAATGCGGGGAAGAGCAAGGTTATGGTCTTCGAAAGGGGTGAAGTCACAGAGTGAGGTGAAGTTGAACGGTCAGGCTATGGAGATCGTCAGCTCTTTTAAGTATCTGGTAAAGTATTTAACTATTTGAGTAAAGATGGGACTATGGATGAAGAAGTGCGGGAGAGGGTGCAACAGGGGAAGAGGGTTGTAGGAACGTTGAAAGCAGTAACAAGAAATAGAGTGGTCAGTATGGAAGTGAAGAAGTCCTTGCATGACAGTGTGGTAATCCCGACACTAACTTACGGAAGCGAAGCATGGACGTTCGGGAAGAGACTCAGACCAAGAGTGAGAGCGGTGGAAATGAGTTACTTGAGAAGTGCGTGCGGAGGTACATGGAGGGATAGACAGACGAATGAGGAAGTAAGAAGGAGGTGTGGTGTGGAGGTAGATGTGCTGGAAAGTGTGAAAAGGAACAACTTGAGATGGTTCGGCCATATGGAACGTATGGGAAGCGAGAGAATGACTAAGAGGGTGTACGAGAGCGAGGTGGAAGGACAGAGAGGGAGAGGTAGACCGAAGGAGAGGTGGAAGGATGGAGTGAGGAAGTATATGAATGAAGGCGGTGCTGGTTGGAAGGAGGGGCGTAGACTGACTGGGGACAGAGGTGTATGGGGCGGTTCGTTCGTGGCCACCCCTTCGGGGATCACGGCGTCAGGCAATAGATAGATAGATAGATGAATGCTTAACAGTATTTATATATTATGAAGGAATTAAAACCATCTTACCCGTTAAGTTCCTCAAAGGACGAATCGTGGCTGTTGTTGACGACATGTCCATCTGTGTTTGCGTCAGGATGTGCAGCTGTGTCAGCATTGGTTTCCATATTAACATCCATAATCCTATCAATGTTCATATCTATGTCTGAATGAGAAGTAGAAGCGTGTGCATCCTCAGTGTGTGTGTTGGAATCCTGTGCATCTTGTGGGTTTGTGAGGTCGACCTGTGAGTACTGTGAAGGTCCAAACGAATTAACGTCCTCATCCTCACACACGTCCACCATCTCGTCCTCACTGCCATGTTCCATCTTTGTGCCCAGTGCTGCAGAACATACATTTAGTTACCTTAACAAAAATTATTTACACACAATACGGTATTGGTTAATTATTGAGACTCATTCACATTGAAAATAAACTAGTATATGCAAGTATATAATTGTAATCAAAGTTAAATGTGTAACATAAAATTACTGTTAAAATACATACCAAACGTGGTAAAAAAAATGTAAAGCAATTGCATTGCATAAGTTGATTACATTTAATAATCAGAGCATATTTCTCCATCTTTGTAATATTTCTCTCTCTGTTCAATAGAAAAATCTTAAAAATACCTTACTTGAACCTACAATATTTAATTCTACAAAAGCAATATTACAAGGTAATAGTTTGCTACAAAACCACAGTAATATTGTAAAGCAACTGACCATGTAACTGTCCTTCCGCCCGTAGCATCTGAGTGACCCTGACCCGAGTCTCACCGCACCACTCGTACTCCTCCACCTCCTCCACATCCACATCATCCTCACCTTCCTCCTCCACCTGAACAATATAAAAGAAATACTTGATAAATTTGCATGGAGTAAAGCACACATCTCCAACAGAAACTCAAGATAAGTATGAAATATAAGAGTTAGTGAAAGAGAACTATCTCAACGGTATTCTCACCTTCCTTCTCCATCTGAACCACAAAGTCACAGGTAAGAACAAATTTCCTCCCTCCAATTATCTGAGTGAAGTCACAACAAAATAGCTTGAATGCTCGAATAACTGCAACCTTTCTTCCCTCCTTCACTATTACTATGCAGTTAATCACATGTTAAAACTTTCAATAGTCCTGATTTACACTTCATTCAAACTGAGGTGGGACGGAACTGAGGCATATGCAAGTAAAAGAAAAGCTTGAAATATAGCATAAATCTCCAAACACTATTTCAGAATAAACTTGAAATAAATAAAAAGAGAGTTAGTGAACAAGAACAATGCTAAAAATATTGTTCATATTAAGTTATAACTACTGTACTACTCTAATGAACCCACATCAAAAAAAATTTTTGACAATTTGTAAATCTGACAATGTGCAATACTTTACTTTAAAAACCTAATGATATTCAGACTAGGTATCCTGTGTGAACTTATCTCAATCTGTCAGGCTCTGTTCGAACAAGTGAGGTAAATGTCTGAACACTTGGTATTCTGTCTGGACATTGCATCAATCTTTGGACTTTTACCTCAGTCTTATGTACAAAGTCTGAAGGAATAAGGTGCTTCACTCTTCCAGAAATTTCACACTTCCAAACAACACCTCTCCATAATTAGTCAGGAGGGGGGTTTTCACTGTATATATGTACTATTTATGTATTAGGTATGTATGATAAAAAAATAAAGGAACTTGTATTGAACTAGACCAGTACTAACCCTTCTGAGGCACTCATCAATGTGGACATGGATGTCTTCAACGTCCTCCTCTGTGGTCTTACACACTGGACAGGTCAAGAGGTCTCCCGGGTCATCTCCCAGCTTGCGGCGCTTCTCTCGCACACGGTGTCGACGGTTGTTGCGCACTCGTTGATATTCCTGAAGTTGGAACAAATATACACTGACTTATTGATAGAATTAATCAAATGTAAACCCACAATGGAATACAAATGTTAATTATCATTAGCTGGTACTTTTGGAGGGGAAACATATATAAATAAAACTAAATAAAGGGGATATATAAATTTGGTAAAATGAAACCTGTTAACTCTACCACATTTTATAGCTTCGCCTAAAATAAATGTCACTTGTGACGCTTCTCTCGCACACAATGTTGATGGTTGTTTCGCACACACTAATACTCCTTGGGTTGGAGCATAAATAACTCTTAACAGTTGGCCTATTATAGCATGAGAGTATATTTATAAAAGCATAAGTCTAATACAAATATTAACCCGTACTGGACCGTAGGATACAATAATAAGTCCCCAGCAGCCCCAAGCAATGTGGCCAAAATGACAGGAGAGACCACCTTTTCACCTCAAGAGATGAGGTAAGAGTGGATCTATCACCTTTCTTTTTTTTTTACAAAAAACAAAAAAAAAACAAAAAAACAAAAAAATTGTACAGGCAGTTACAAGACAAATACATTACTGACGGCTATAACCATCACTGGGACTGGAGAGTGGAGCGTTAATTATCTACTGACGGCTATGGCCGTCGCTGGGATTGTATGAGTTAAACTATAAATGCAAAATCATGGTCATATAAAGTATAGCACTTTATTGACATTTTGCTTACATGGTACCTTCTTCAAGTTAAAATATTTCCTTCAGTAGCTAAAATAAAATTTGACAGTATATGATGCATATATTCCATCCTGGGGTTGTGTGTCATGAAGATATGAAATGGTAAACGGCTATATGTTCAAATAGCCTTGATAATAATGGAATGTTTTGCCATTTGCCTTCTATGTATCATCAGGGGACTGTATATTCGTGAAATCAATTAATAAAGTACAAATTTAAGACCATATAGGCCTACTTACTGTTTTATATGAAAATAGAATGAAAATTAAACACTTTAGACAAACCATGTTCGTAAGTCTTTAACCCTTTCAATCAGATGACATCAATATTGTTTTACTATAGCTACCTCCAGACTATTTCATTAAACTTAGGAAGGACATATCAAAGTCAGACAGATAAATTAGATAATTTTTAACACTTTGATTCCTAGAGTTCATTTAAAAGCTGAGCAATATCATTAGCTGATTTTAGGAGTTAAACCTGTTGAACTGACCTGCCACTCAGAGCTTCGTTTCTGTCCAGGCCTAGTTCTGATTATTCGGTGTGTGGACGTGGATGGTTGAGGGTGCTCAGCGGTAGAGGTTGAGCCACTGGGTATGACTGGGTCTGTAGTGGTGGTGATGGAACCACTGCGATGAGCCAAAGGTCGCACCTGGGGTAAGCGGGTCAACTTGTCCAATTCTTGACTGAGGTGAGGCTCCAGCTCTCCTGCCCGAAGTGTCAGCCCACACACGGGGCACCATGATTCTCCTGGCCGAGATTTGCGTCCTATGGAGTAAACAGAAGGTTCGGTGGTTAGCTTACACAGTTTGGAAAGTACAAAAACAAAGTACAAAAACAGAGTTAGTCCTATATTTTCTACTCGTCTTGGACAATGGCATGTAAAATACATAATAAGACAAGTGAAATAAAAAGAGAGAAATTGCATGTAACAGAAAGACAGCCCATACATTTATGAGCAAGCGGGTCACCTTGTCTATCTTTTGACAAGTGAGGCTGCAACTTTCCGGCCCGAAGCATATGCACGCTGCCTGCATATACTGTACATTATATATTTTGTGTATTTATGTATTTATTGCACTCACTTCATCACATTAACTTGCTCTAATTATCATGCTCCTTCCCTCAATAAGAGTCTTAAATCATATGTAAAGTGCTGAGAGAGAGAGAGAGAGAGAGTGTGTGTGTGTGTGTGTGTGTGTGTGTGTGTGTGTGCGCGCGCGCGTGTGTACAACATAATTATACTGGTGACATGATGGGTGGAGAGTGTTTATGTGACTTCCACATTCTTGGCACTATTATTTTTTACTCTCATTTTACTGCTTCCTCCTACACCACTTCCTCTCTAACATTGTGGCACTGTCATTGTTATAGTCTCTCTCTCTCTCTCTCTCATAATTTATTTTCAAATATAATCTACTTGTTATTGATTGGCTCTACTTTGTACGTGTGTAATTCTTCATATTTTTCAATTCTTCCTGTCATTATCTGCGCTTCGTTATATCGCAGCACCTGTCTTTTTGGCATCCTGTCCCCACCCATTCTTCGTGTTTCGTTCTCGTTTACTAACTTATACCTCTCATTAGTTTTACCCTAACCTCTACACCCTTCTTAATTATGCTCTGTCTCTCCCCATACGCATTGTTATCGATGAACTCTATATTTCCTTCTTCTTTCGCGGCTTCCTTTCTCTTTTTCTCTCCTTTTATTCCTTCCTATCTACCTTTCTATCTGGATCACTTCCTGTCTGACTCTCTCCTTTTCTCTTCCTCCCTTCGTCTCTATCTACCGCTCCTCTTTCCTTCCCCATTTCCTTCGCTCATTCATATCACCCCCTTCCGGTGTTACGTTCTATCCTCTTTCCTTTTCCATTTCTTCCCCTCATCCATATCACCCCCTTTCCTTTCTTATGTTCTACCTGTCTCTCTTCCTGTCTACCTCTTTTCCTTCCTTTTTTCCTCCCTGTCGCCCCTTTCCCTCCTCCTCCTCCTCCACCAGCCTAAAGAGGGAGAGGGTAGGGCCAGTTGGAGGTGCCAGAGTGAACAAATAAAGCTTGAATGATTAATGAGGCTCCTCCCAGACGCTACTTTGCTCACTCTCACTTTCGCTCTCGCACACTAAAAACTCTCTCTCTCTCTCTCTCTCTCTCTCTCTCACACACACACACACACTCTTTCTATTTTAATGTCTACGTATCTATCTATCTATTTATCTGCCTAACTTAGTATTTATATATCTAATGAACTTTCTCTATTTTGTCTTTATTACCCTTATTTGTTCATAACTAGCATATTATTTTTCTGGCGTCCTTTATACTCGTTCTTGTTCTTACTGTCTCTCTGTTTCATCTTCTCCTGCACTCGTTAGTTACCTTCACTTATATGTTATCATGACTATGTGTAACAGTTATGTTATTATTTCATCTTATCCACCTGTTTCTGCACAAGAGCACATTTATATATTCCAGTTTTATTCTTAGGGGGAATTTGAAGGAGAATGTGTTTGTATTAGTTTACTTACATGTGTAACTCTATACATTTCGCCTGAATTAACGTATATTTTAAAACAACTTGACTTGCATCACCATGACATAGCCATCCTATTGTTTGATATGGTATAGTGTGTACGTACTATATTGTGTAGTAATGACTCTTTAATGGGTTTAAGTGTGTGATATGTGAGGGTATACCTATGTGTGCTTTAAATTGTATGTGTTATGTGTTCTGTGTTGTGTGTGTGTGTGTGTATACCTGTGATGTGCTGTGTGAGGGTATACCTACGTGTGCGTATATCTACTTATGGTGCATTATATATATATATATATATATATAGTGTGTGTGTGTGTGTGTGTGTGTGTGAACTACTCTCCCCCTTGAACCCCACCCACCGCAACCCTATCAGTTTACACCACTACTACACCCACTACACCCTCACATGTCCTCCCTTACTCATACTATACACCCTTATTTGGTTTCGGTACTCTTTCTCTGTGTCGTAATATAATTCCTACTATCACACGCGTCCCCCCCCCCCCCCCAACCCACACACCTACATCCCCACCTACCCTCACTCACTCACACCCACTCTAATCCCCCATTCTCCCACACCCACCCACCCACCCTTACCCCCCACTCACCCACACCCACACTTCCCCCCCCCCCCCCAAACCCCCCCCACCCCCACCCTCCACCAACCTCTCTGGCCCTCCTGATGATTATTTACAAAGGAGACAAAAAATGAAAGTTGGAAGGCCTGCAGAATCCGTCAGGAGGGGAGGAATAGGAAGTAGGTGGAAAAAGATATGAAGGGGAAGACGAAAGGAAACAAGGAAGAGAAATAGAGAGACGAAGGAGGGAGGAATTGGAGGGGAAATGTGGAAGAGGAGATACAATGGTTAAGAAAGAGGAAGGCACGAGAGATGAAGCAAAACACTTGGGCAGAGAATCAAAAGTAATAGGAGAGAATGTGGAAAAGAATGAAACAAAAGAAGTAGACGAGGCAAAGAGTTAAATGAGAAAGAGGAGAAGTGGAAAAAGAGGCAGAAAGTGAAAGACCAAAAGACGAGCAAAGTAGAGCAATAACGAGAATAAAATGCTTGAACAAGGGAGAATGTAGAAAGATTCAATCAATAATAAGAACATTAATGTAAAACAAATACAATATGTCACAAGACAGAATAAGAATATTTGAATAATAATCCAATGAATAATATAATAATAATACAATTAGAATGAAATACGAAAGGAAATAATATTTATGAGTAAACAAATGTGAATAAATATATAAATATAATGTAAATACTGATAGTATGCAAGGGATAATTAATGAACGCCAAAATTATAGTGTGTGTGAGAGATACACAGATACACAGACTGCACAGACCTTGCGGTCCCTACTAGGCAGTCCGGACTTAATGCTAAAATAGAATTTGTTACACAGTGGAAGGCAAGGATAGCAGAAAGAGGGAGGGAGGGGGAGGGGGAGGGAGAGAGAGAGAGAGAGAGAGAGAGAGAGAAGGGGGGGGGGGGAATGCACGCATACACCTGAAGGGGACTACAGATAGTGTCAAAATGGTCATGTCATACAACACACACACACACACACACACACACACACACACACACACACAAATAAAATAAATCAATGTCACTAAATTAATATAAATATAATCTGTCATGTGGGTACATTTGTCTTTTTTCTTCTTTTACATTCAAGTATTCCAGACATTGTGAATTCCCATCTCAGATGCAGGTGTGATTTCAAGGCAGGTAAACATTAACACAAAGACACTATTAGAAGTAGGATCAGAGTGCATATACGACCAGATATATGAAAAAACATAAACATTGGGTTAATATGAGAGCCTGAGTCACTGTATGAATGTTATGCAAGACGTGGGTGGTTAGGAAAAAATAAGAGGGGGAGGTCGGCAGGTGTCAGGTGAAGCAGAAGGGTGGCAGGCGGTATAAGGCAGGTATGAGGGAGACAGGTGTAAGATAATAGTAAGGTATATATGTGACGGTATATGGTAATTCGAAGGTTGTGATCCAATTAGTAGGATCAGCAAAATAAAAAAAAACGACAGAACTACTCTAAACAAATATTACCGTACTAGTCTGATAAATAAATTTATGATCAATATGTACACCTAAACTATCGTAAATTTCTATACTAAATTGACTATTCCAGACTATTAACCTTTATGGACAAGTTTATTATATATTTATCAACATCGAGTACTAGTTCAGCCACCATGTCCAAACTGTCCAGTACATTTTATGTGCTTGAAGGAAGACAGGTATTTGTGATGGGAAGAAAATAAAAACATGTAGATAATGCGAAAAAAATATGTTGTGAATAATATATGAAAGATATGGTATGTTGTGAAATGGTACGACAAAGATTATATAAAATGTTGAAATAGGACAAAGGAGTGCCACATGTATTTGTTGATTTCATTAATTGAGTTTAGATGTGAAGTTGGTTGGTGTAAAAAACATAATAAAGGTCTGGTAATGATGAGTGGGTTGTGAAATGTTTAGCTACCGCAATTATACAGTATGCATTGTGTAATAATAAAAAGGCAGGCGTAAACAAAGTAAGAAGGGTAATATCATAATTGTGAGATATCTATAAAGGAAGATAAGACGGATATACGACAAGTGAAATTACGCAACAAGGCATATGTAAAACAGGAACAAGGACAATGACGAGCCGTGTAAATTTAAGACAGGTGCAAAAATTACAAAAGAAGCAAAATATTGGGTAGAAAATAACGTACGGCACTAAGCGTATATGGACATTAAATAGGGCATGCACAAGGCTGATAAGAAGGATAAGAGAACAATGAGAGAAATATGTAAGACATAGCAAGCATATGGAACAAGGTCTGATCTTCAGGATGACAAAGCAGATACAAAGAGAGAGAGAGAATATAAGGTGTTACTTGTATTATGGACTAGGTAGTAGGTTTACAGTTACACAAAGACTAAACTTAATACATGGCGGGTGTATAATGTATATGGAGTATAGATATTAGACAAACACCTACGCACAGGTATAAGGTATAAGAAAAAGACAAATAGCAAACATAAGAAAGTATTATGGACTGAGGTATATGTTAAACAAATTTAAGTTAATAGGTAGTTGGTATGATTGTTTACGTGTATATGGACAGGTTAGCAGGTATAAGGTAAACAATGGTACACGATTATAAGGTATAAGTTGTATATATATATATATATATATATATATATATATATATATATATATATATATATATATGGCAGGTATGAGGTGTTTACGTGTATAAAGACCAAATATAAGATCAATACTGCAACACGAGTAAGTTAAATGTATAGCGGGTGTATAGTATGTATGGACTACAGATATAAGGTAAAGACTGGTAGACAAATATAAGGTATAGGTTGGATATATGGCAGGGGAATGTAAGATATATATATAGACTACAGGTATCAGACAAACACTGTCTATAAGGTATAAATATAAGGTATAAGTTGGATATATATATGACAGGGGTATGTAAGGTAATCCGCCACACCTGTCCTCCTGCACGACTCTCGCACAGGTGGTAATGAACACACGTGACTGGAGAGAGAAACACCTGATTGGGGGGGGACTGGAGGGGTGGGGAGGTAGGAGGAAGAAGAGAGGCGGTAGGAGGCAGGGAGGGAAAGTATGGGGGAGGGGTGAAGTTGGGGTAGGAGGATAAGTAGAGAAAGAAGGAGGGATAGGAGTGGGAGGGAAAGGAGGAGAGGGATGGTAATAAGAACAAAAGGAGGGGGTGTGCGGGTGGGTGGCAGGGAGGGAAAGGGGAGAAGGAGAGCGGAGAAGAGATATATGAAGAATGGAGGAGAGAGGAAAAGACAGAAGGACAGGGAAGAAGGAAACGATAAGAGGAGGGTTAAAGAAGAACAGCAGCAGAAATAGAAAATGCCAAGAGGGTAGAGAATAAAGGACAAAGAGGAAGATAATGGAGAAAAGGGAGGGATAGAAGAAAGGGAAAAGGGAGGATGATAATGGACGATAGAAGGAGAGGGAAAGAACATAAAGGTGAAGAGAGGAAAGAGAAGTAGGGAGAAGAGGAAGTGAAGGGTGGAGAGTGAACAGAGAAGGGAGAAGAAGGAAAGGAATAAAAATAAGGGAAAACTTATAGAAGGAAAGACATTGAAACAAGAAGGATAAGGATAGACAATGCAATAAATACAAAGGAAAATACAGAGAATGAAGCTACAGAAAACGATGGAGACAAAGAAATTACACAACCAAAAATAACATAACTAATATAACCAAAAATCTGAATAAATAAAGGTCAATGTTTGTCTGTTTGTCAGTTACCCGACCTTTGTTACTAAACTCCTCCCACAGTTTTGGTGCCAGGTGGGAGTGTGGGGCACCGTTGGAAAGCCCAGGCTTTGGAGATGGTTTTAGGCGAGTTTAGTGGAAATCAGAGACACTTTTGTTTAATAAAATTTTCGGCAGAACTTTCGGCAGAACTTATGTAGTAAACGGGAGCGAAAAAAATGGCCGTCTGGGGCAGAAGGAGGCCTCCGATCGAAAAGGTGTATGGAACGAAAGTTGTTCGCAGCTCCCCAAAATGGGGGTACGGATGAGGTCAGATCCAAAATCGGAGGTCATTTAGCGGCCGAAATCGAGGTCGCCGTTTAATGAGGAACAGGGAGGTCGAGGCCGGTGATTATGGTAGTAGTAGTATTGTGATGATTGTGGTAGTAGTGATTGATGATGGTGATTATGGTAGTAGAATTTAAACCCGGGCAACGCCGGGTACCCCTCCTAGTGTAAAATCAAATAAAATAAAAAGGGGAAATAGAAACGATATGGAGAAAATAAGAGCTAAAAGGTGGAAGAAAAAAATAAATTTACGAGAGTACCCCGAAAAGCATGAGGAAGTGTGGTGGGGAAGCCAGATATTACTATAACACACACAAACACACTGACAACACAAACAAAAACACGCCCTAAAAGCAATTATGCTCTCTCTCTCTCTCTCTCTCTCTCTCTCTCTCTCTCTCTCTCTCTCTCTCTCTCTCTCTCTCTCTCTCTCTCTCTCTCTCTCTCTCTCTCTCTCTCTCTCTCTCTCTCTCTCTCTCTCTCTCTCTCTCTCTCTCTCTCTCTCTCTCTCTCTCTCTCTCTCTCTCTCTCTCTCGCTCTCTCTCTCTCTCTCTCTTACACGAAATGAACACAAATGCACCAACGTGTAGATTGTAGCCTATCTAGCAAAAATGAGGGGAATACGTATGCTATAGCTGGAGTAGGACACACAAATACACATTACATATAGGCTATATACAGTACAGTATATATATATATATATATATATATATATATACAGTATATATATATATATAATATATATATATATATATATATATATATATATATATATATATAGAGAGAGAGAGAGAGAGAGAGGAGATAGATGGAAAAATTCACATACACCACCAAATTTACACACACACACACATACATACATACACACACACACACACACACACACATACACATACAACACAATCACACTAACGAAAACTCAAAAACACCCTAAAACACACCCACCCACCTAAAGTCACTCACTCTCTAGCACTCTTTCACTCGGTAATAACAAGAGAACCCTAAAAAAAGCCTTCGTTAATATTAAAGCCGAGAACAATATCGATGTTTAAATACCTATAACAGTAAATCCCTTAAAGTTGATTACCCCGGCAAGATTATACGGGGTTAATCGCCAGGGAAGCCATGGTGGATTATACTGTATGGCCTTTCTCGGCAGGGGTATCGATTTAAAATTAGCTTGTTATTATCAGGCTCAGTACTAAACCCCTTAGACTAAGAGTGATTATCCTGGAAATCGCCTGCTGTTAGCCATATTACAAAAATAATTCTAATACAATAATACTAACATTAACAATTATATAAATACAAACAAGAATGAGAACAATAATAGATATTACCGTCAGAAATATAATTCGAAATACTGTTGACTACTTTGATTCAACATTGTATATAGAAGTACTCCCGTTGGAACTGTTTTATGCAGACGATTTAGTCCTAATAGCTGACAGTATGCAAGATGCTGAGGCCAAATTCAGAGTGGAGAGAGGGCATGGCGAGCAAGGGTTTAAGAGTCAATATTAACAAAACCAAGGTTACGCATTGTAGATTGAGACAAGGCAATGTGGAAAAGAGCGGTGCATACCCATGTGCAGTGTGTGGAAAGGGAGTGGGCGTTAACTCAATTCAATGTAGCATCTGTCGATGTTGGGTACACCATGGGAGTAAGCGCTGTTAGTAGAATAAAGGGACCCCTGCCGAAGGATAAGTCAGAAATAGAGAAATTTGAGTGCGTAGTGTGCAAAGGCGAGCTTGTGTTAAGTGATGGTCCTGTGGCTGTGAATTTTGGAAATGCGTCTTTGGAGCTGGTGAACAAGTTTTGTTACCTAGGAGATACCATCTCTGCCGGTGGTGGGGCCGAGGCTGCCACTGTTGCTAGAATTAGGTGTGGCTGGGGGAAGTTCAGAGAACTGATGCCAATCCTGACCATGAAAAGAATGCCTCTCCCCCTGAAGGGAAAGGTGTATGCCTCATGTGTTAGAAGTGCAATGACGTATGCCTCAGAAACATGGGCCGTTAAAGTAGAGGATGTCAACAGAATGGAGCGTAATCAGATGAGAATGGTGAGATGGATGTGTGGGGCCAGGCTACAGGATAGAATAACAAATGTTGAGCTGAGGAGACGTTTAGGTATAAAGACTATTAGCGAGGTGATGCGTACAAGTAGACTGGGATGGTATGGACATGTGGAGAGAATGGATGAACAGAAATGGGTGAAAAAATGCAGGTCTGTGATTGTGGAGGGAGCTGCACCAAGGGGTGGACTGAGGAAGACCTGGGATCGGACTATATGCGCCGATCTCAAATCCAAGAACTTGACAAGTGAAGCAGCCCTTAACAGGGTTGCCTGGAACGCCGCCATTAGGACAAGAGACTGAAACTGCACTTATGTGTGGCACACTCAGTCTTAAAATTTTATGTATGTATGTATGTATACAGTACGATCCATTTCTTTGGCTGGTTCACTATCATATTTAATCAAGGGATAACCGTACATTTCCCAAACTGGCTTATTAGGATTTGATCACAGAGATATATACAGTAGAGCTGCTAGGAATTAACCCCTTAAGACTGTCAATAACAAATCAAGCATGAACCTAAGCTGTATAACATCAGCCGAAATACTTGAGGTAAGCTAGAAGAGTCCGTATGAACATTTAGAATCACATGGTCCTGGGATTATGTTGCAAGGTTACCTAAGGTTGATGATCATATACAGGTAGAGAGGGATACATATATAAACTTTAGTGAATCCCAACTCATAACACACTGGTCACCTTGTTTGACTAAACATAGGCTAATATGTCACAGGCACAATACACATTATCAATAACATAAAAAAACGGCGAGTCTACAGAAGGTCAATTGGCCCACACAAGGCAGATCCCTCTCACACCCTGCCCAAATATAAAACATAGAAAACTAATTTTCAGTGATTCTATATGAACGAAAACACATACCCCCATGGGGAATGTGGGCCTTAAAAAATTACCTCCCATGTATCTTCTGCACGTTGTACTGTACAAGGCTACTTTAAGAGGGGTGACCTGTTTTTGTTCTGTCCTTTTCTATCTTTCTCTGGCTAGTATCCATTTGGCCCCATTCAGCCTACTGTTTTAAGACGTTTATCCCCATCCAGGTGTCAATTTTTTACTGGTGAGCGGTAGCGAGCCAGAATATTTTGTATTTTTGTTTGACAGCAGGCTAAATTTGTACATTTTTCGATAGAAAAATGTCTCCGGCGAAGCCAGATTTCTTCATATAATGCTGGCTCGCTATCGCTCGCCAGGAAGAAATTGACACCTAGATGAGGATAAATGTCTTAAAATAGTTGGCTGAATGGGGCCGAATGGATACAAGCCAGATAAAGAGATAAAAGGACAGAAATAACAAAAAGCAGGTCACCCCCTTAAAGAACTTGACAGTTTTGGCAGGCAACCCATATCATGGAAGGAAATAAAAAATAGATTCATCCAGATTTTCACAAGCAGGTTGGTGACAGGAAAAGCATCCAGCAAAGAACTATGCCCCAATTTCGATTCATGACAATTTTAGGCTATCAGTGTGTCTCTGTTCTTCAGAGTAGTGGATCAGCCCCCTGGAAAATAGTCATGGGGTGGACATAGACCGAGACATGCACATGTGGCTGGAGGCCTTTATATCCCATACAGTAGCATTACAAGATCAACTGTGTGAAGCGTCTCCGAAGTGTCCAAGGTATGGAAATGTCCAATCCTGACTGTCGTGATCATATGTCCCACCGGTGACGTCACTGGTGGATCAGCTGACTCAGAGCGGAGAGTGATACAGGGGGAGGTTGGTAACTGACACTCCCGGGAGCAGAGTCAGGAAGGGGGAGAGTATAGTAGGTGTAGAGGTGTACATGGAGGGGAGGGGAGGAAGGGGGAAGGGAAGAGGGAGGGGAGGGGAAGGGAAGGAGTACAGAGAATAGAAGGGTAGGTATATACTGTATGTGAATGACGGAAAAGGCAACATTGTTAATACCTCAGCCAACATATTGTGAAAAGTACAATATTAACTTAGTAATGGTAGGGTAGAGAGTTATTGGTACTGGTATATTTAGGTTTAGTGCACAAGCAGGACATCAAAAAGGTGAATTAATTAAGTTTACACAAATCAAAGGATAACATTATTTGAAAGGCAATGCATACAATAAAGAATAGCTAAAATAAGAACGAATAAGTGATAACAGGTAAAGGAGGTAGAGACACAATCATATATAAACAAATATACACATTGTCAGCAACAAGTGGAAGAGAAATATAATGATATCATGGAGTTTAAATGAATAAAATGAGACATAATATGCATTAAAATAATATATAACTTGAATCCAAGTGGAAGATCATATACTGTATATATATATATATATCGGATATATATATATATATATATATATATATATATATATATATATATATATATATATATGTATATATATATATGTATAGTATAATAAAGGTAAAATAGGCCATACTGTACACGATAGATACATCAAAGGAATAGCTATTAATTGGAAATATTAAGTACATATAACGATACATACTGTACACTACGCAATTGTTTTAAATATAATCAAGAACATACAAATTAAATACAATCATGAACAGAGGGATAACATTATAATGCACAGAGGTAAGACAATTAATACAAATAATATGAAAGAAATTAAATGTATTAACAATATAAATACAAAATAATAATTAGAAAAGGATGATATAATTCAGCAGTAAACACGTTTCGGTTGCTATTAAGGAGATAACGCAAACATATATTATTACATAAAGAAAATACATGTATAAATAAAATATCCACCAGGCCAAAGGTTACAGAAGGTCCACATGAAAGATCAATAAAACAACATACAGACACAATGGTCAATAACTAAAAGCAATAATAGTAAAGCATAAAATAAATCTGAGGTCTGAACAATAAGAGAGGGGCTGGCTGGAGTTGAGGCACAGGTCATGAGTAATACTCGCGTAATCAGTCAACTAACTAATTGGCCTCCCTCCAGCTTCACAAACTGGTGGAGTTACAGAGTTACACAGATACTCAGACCACACAGACCTTGCGGTCGCAACTAGGTGGTCCGGCCTTAATATTACTAGACAGGACAGTGTATAGTGGAAGAATAGGACAGTAAAGTAGAAGGCTCTCTCCCCACCCTCCGCCCCCTCCGGCTAACAGGCCGTACCGGAAAATAGGATGAAGTGTAACCTTATGGGTCAGGAAATGCCCACATGGAAAGTTTGTATATACTGTAGTATAAGAAGACATTAGTTTGTATATACTGTAGTATAAGAAGACATTAGTTTGTATACTGTAGTATAAGAAGACATTAGTTTGTATATACTGTAGTATAAGAAGACATTAGTTTGTATATACTGTAGTATAAGAAGACATTAGTTTGTATATACTGTAGTATAAGAAGACATTAGTTTGTATATACTGTAGTATAAGAAGACAATTAGTTTGTAATCTACTGTAGTATAAGAAGACATTAGTTTGTATATACTGTTAGTATAAGAAGGACATTAGTTTTGTCTACTGTAGTATAAGAAGACATTAGTTTGTCTCTCCTGTCGTATAAGAAGACCCTTAGTTTGTATATACTGTAGTCTAAGAAGACATTAGTTTGTATATACTGTCGTATAAGGAAGACATTAGTTTGTATATACTGTAGTATAAGAAGACATTAGTTTGTATATACTGTAGTATAAGAAGACATTAGTTTGTATATACTGTAGTATAAGAAGACATTAGTTTGTATATACTGTAGTATAGAAGTAAAGAAGACATTAGTTTGTATATACTGTAGTATAAGAAGACATTAGTTTGTATATACGTCGTATAACAAGACATTAGTTTGTATATACTGTAGTATAAGAAGACATTAGTTTGTATATACTGTAGTATAAGAAGACATTAGTTTGTATATACTGTAGTATAAGAAGACATTAGTTTGAAAGGGAAATTAGGCTACACATGCCTACTGATTAATTCTATTAATCCAATCTTCATCAGATGATCGAGAGAGAGAGAGAGAGAGAGAGAGAGAGAGAGAGAGAGAGAGAGAGAGAGAGAGAAAGAAAGAAAAGAAAGAAGAAAGAGATAAAAAAGAAAAGAAAGAAAGAAAGAAAAGAAAAAAGAAAGAAGAGAGAGAGAGAGAGAGAGAGAGAGAGAGAGAAAGAAAGAGAGAAAGAAAGAAAGAGAGAAAGAAAGAGAGAGAGAGAGAGAGAGAGAGCGTGTGAGAGTGAGTGTGGGTGCATTTAAGATTTTGGCAGATTTTTGTTCCACTGAAGACATACAGTACAAAAGGTAAAACAACATAAGGGAAAGTTTCCTTCCAACCAGACCAACTCCTCATTATTGTCAACATTTATCCATCAGCTTTTAAAATAATCTGGAAATAGCGTGATTATAACCCCTTCAATACGATGACGTTTCTATACCTTTGATGCTGGCTACAGTTAGACAATTTTATGAAGTTTAAGAAGGACCTATGTTATTCAGAGGGTAAATCATGAGCCAAGATATCTAATGGTAACCAGAATATGATGAACATTTCGTCATCGGGTTAAGGGTCTTTATATAAACGAATCGCGTACTTCAATATATATATATATTTTTCATTATCTCGTGTTATATTTAAGACTACAAAAAATCATAAGCAAATTAGTACAATAAGCACAGTTAAAACTTTAATTTGATTCAAAATCTACCTCGTCAACTCATTCTTCATTACTCTCTAATTAATCATCTCAATCAGATACATATTTACCATTTTCTTTCAATGTGTTAATCTATCTAATTCATCCTTTTAATTTAATATCTTCTCATATTTATTCAGCCATGGTTATTTCTACTTTACTCACTTAATTTGGTTGTCTGTCAACCTCGTCCATTCGACCTTTACTTTTTTGTCATTACCTATCCATTTAGCATCTTGTACACCCAGTCATCTCCATCTAGATCTCGTCCCTCTACTGCTCACAATATCTTTATCTACCTAGTCAAACACCATTCTTCACTCACCCATCTACATTCAATAGCAATCTTCTTATCTAGTACCTACACCTCCCCCCCCCCTCCACACACACACACACACACACTTACCTTCCTATTTCCTGCATACCAACCAACCTACCCACATATATCGCTATCTACTTACATGGCTCTCTATCTATTATACCCGCCTAGCATTCTACCCGCCTCCAGTTTATGTATCTACTCACATATGTCTATCTAATATAACCATCTATCATTCTACCCTTCTACAATATATTTTCTACTTACATGTCTATCTACACATTTTGTGTCAATATTAAAACCTTTCGTGCCATTTAGGTATCGATTGTTTTCATGGCAAGCGATAACGAGCCTGTAATTTAGGAACGTAGTCTTAAATTCACCAAATATTGAGCCGAACGCCCTAAAATCTCAAAACTAAATGGCTAAACAAAAGGGAGATGAGGGTCCCCCTTAAGTGAAAATATATCCTTAACTCCAGCCATAATTCTATCCTCACGCCTCCTACTTCTCTATCTAACATGCTCCTTTATCTATTATAACATATATCACTCTACTCACATCTACGCTCCTCTATCTACTAACATGCTCCTTTATCTATTATACCATATATCACTCTACTCACATACTTCTCTATCTAACATGCTCCTTTATCTATTATACCATATATCACTCTACTCACATCTACGCTCCTCTATCTACTAACATGCTCCTTTATCTATTATACCATATATCACTCTACTCATATCTACGCTTCTCTATCTACTAACATGCTCCTTTATCTATTATACCATATATCACTCTACTCACATCTACGGTCCTCTATCTACTAACATGCTCCTTTATCTATTATAACATATATCACTCTACTCACATACTTCTCTATCTACTAACATCCTCCTTTATCTATTATACCATATATCACTCTACTCACATCTATGCTTCTCTATCTACTAACATGCTCCTTTATCTATTATAACATATATCACTCTACTCACATCTACGCTCCTCTATCTACTAACATGCTCCTTTATCTATTATACCATATATCACTCTACTCACATCTACGCTCCTCTATCTACTAACATGCTCCTTTATCTATTATACCATATATCACTCTACTCACATACTTCTCTATCTACTAACATGCTCCTTTATCTATTATACCATATATCACTCTACTCACATCTACGCTCCTCTATCTACTAACATGCTCCTTTATCTATTATAACATATATCACTCTACTCACATACTTCTCTATCTACTAACATCCTCCTTTATCTATTATACCATATATCACTCTACTCACATACTTCTCTATCTACTAACATGCTCCTTTATCTATAAACATATATCACTCTACTCACATACTTCTTTATCTACTAACATCCTCCTTTATCTATTATACATATCACTCTACTCATCTATACTTCTCTATCTACTAACATGCTCCTTTATCTATTATAACCATATTCACTCTACTCACTATCACTCTACTCACATCCTCCTTTATCTATTATACCATATATCACTCTACTCACATCTACGCTTCTCTATCTACTAACATGCTCCTTTATCTATTATAACATATATCACTCTACTCACATACTTCTCTATCTAACATCCTCCTTTATCTATTATACCATATATCACTCTACTCACATACTATCTCTATCTACTAACAGGCTCCTTTATTATTATAAACATATCACTCTACTCACATACTTCTCTATCTACTAACATGCTCCTTTATCTATTATAACATATATCACTCTACTCACATACTTCTCTATCTACTAACATGCTCCTTTATCTATTATACCATATATCACTCTACTCACATCTACGCTTCTCTATCTACTAACATGCTCCTTTATCTATTATAACATATATCACTCTACTCACATACTTCTCTATCTACTAACATGATCCTGTATCTATTATAACATATATCACTCTACTCACATCTACGCTTCTCTATCTACTAACATGCTCCTTTATCTATTATAACATATATCACTCTACTCACATACTTCTCTATCTACTAACATGCTCCTTTATCTATTATACCATATATCACTCTACTCACATCTACGCTTCTCTATCTACTAACATGCTCCTTTATCTATTATAACATATATCACTCTACTCACATACTTCTCTATCTACTAACATCCTCCTTTATCTATTATACCATACATCACTCTACTCACATCTACGCTTCTCTATCTACTAACATGCTCCTTTATCTATTATAACATATATCACTCTACTCACATACTTCTCTATCTACTAACATCCTCCTTTATCTATTATACCATATATCACTCTACTCACATCTACGCTTCTCTATCTACTAACATGCTCCTTTATCTATTATAACATATATCACTCTACTCAAATACTTCTCTATCTACTAACATCCTCCTTTATCTATATACCATATATCACTCTACTCACATCTACGCTTCTCTATCTACTAACATGCTCCTTTATCTATTATAACATATATCACTCTACTCACATCTACGCTTCTCTATCTACTAACATGCTCCTTTATCTATTATAACATATATCACTCTACTCACATACTTCTCTATCTACTAACATCCTCCTTTATCTATTATACCATATATCACTCTACTCACATCTACGCTTCTCTATCTACTAACATGCTCCTTTATCTATTATAACATATATCACTCTACTCACATACTTCTCTATCTACTAACATCCTCCTTTATCTATTATACCATATATCACTCTACTCACATACTTCTCTATCTACTAACATGCTCCTTTATCTATTATAACATATATCACTCTACTCACATACTTCTCTATCTACTAACATGCTCCTTTATCTATTATAACATATATCACTCTACTCACATACTTCTCTATCTACTAACATGCTCCTTTATCTATTATAACATATATCCATACTATCACATACTTCTCTATCTACTAACATGCTCCTGTATCTATTATAACATATATCACTACTCACATCTACGCTTCTCTATCTACTAACATGCTCCTTTATCTATTATAACATATATCACTCTACTCACATACTTCTCTATCTACTAACATGCTCCTTTATCTATTATACCATATATCACTCTACTCACATCTACGCTTCTCTATCTACTAACATGCTCCTTTATCTATTATAACATATATCACTCTACTCACATACTTCTCTATCTACTAACATGCTCCTTTATCTATTATAACATATATCACTCTACTCACATACTTCTCTATCTACTAACATGCTCCTTTATCTATTATAACATATATCACTCTACTCACATACTTCTCTATCTACTAACATGCTCCTTTATCTATTATAACATATATCACTCTACTCACATACTTCTCTATCTACTAACATGCTCCTGTATCTATTATAACATATATCACTCTACTCACATCTACGCTTCTCTATCTACTAACATGCTCCTGTATATATTATAACATATATCACTCTACTCACATACTTCTCTATCTACTCACATCTACGCTTCTCTATCTACTAACATGCTCCTGTATATATTATAACATATATCACTCTACTCACATACTTCTCTATCTACTCACATCTACGCTCCTCTATCTATTATAACATATATATCACTAACCATCCACCTACATACTTCTCTATCTACTTTCATGTTTATCTATCTACTATGCCATCTATCACTCTAACCATCCACCCACATACTTCTCTCTGTACTCTCACGTTCCTCTATCTACTCTTACCATTTATCACTCTCCCCACATACTTATCTACTAACATACTCATCTAACTGTTATACCATCTATCACTCTACCCACCCATCTTACTTTTCTATCTACTTACAATCTTCTGTATCTACCCACATACCCCTCAGTCTACTACACGTCAATGATCATCAATAGGTAATGGACTCTCTCACTATGAATATATGGCCATGTCGATACTTAAGCAGAAGGACCAAGTAGCGGACCTTCAATACACGGGTGCTCCCTATCATATCATAGGGTTGTACGACATGGGACACTTAGCAGTGATTTGGAGATGCAGAAACTCCTGTATCGTTAGTTAAAACCACATATCAATCCAGCGTCTACTGTCTGAAACTGATTCGCAATTTTTAGGTGTATATTTCGTGAGCGCAAACTTCGTTGCTCGCAACCCAGAAATTAACCTGGCTCTTGTGGTTTTGGTGGGTGACAAATTACGTAGATTAATCTGATCATCCCAGGCAGAGCGCGCGCGCACACACATTCTGTATCTACCCAAATAGTTATTTATCTGGCCACATGACCGTCAATCTATTACATGGCACCAATCATCGGAGGCAGCCCGCACCTTGTCACCCACCACCAATTAAAGGAGCCACCCGGGCGTGCACCTTAATAACCCAATTAGTGCCATTACCTCACCTGTAATTGGCCAGAGAAGCCACCCAGGAGGCCAATTAGCAGCCAGGTAACACAGGACTCCTACCTCGCAGCCCCGTGTTTCTTTAAAATTCACGGTGGGGGTATTTATGTCTACTTGGGGAGGGTAATATTTCAAAGGGAGGCGAGGTACTGTACGATTGTCTGCAATGATAAGTGGTAGACATTATATTAAACTATTCTGACACGGATGATGAAATATAATAAGACACATTCCAATGACCCACGTAGACCAATTCAATGTTTCCCCTCAATCAATGGTCACTATGTCAAGTGTATCCAAGTAATGTGCCAGTAGTGTATACATAACTAAGATTCAACACACCCTATAGTCCATTGAGGATCTAACACGCATTTTTTAATTTTATTTTGGTTATCATTAGACGATTTTATGCAATTTAAGAAGTCTATCTAGGAATCAAGTCAATTAACTCTTTAGCTCCCACAAGTTCATCCTAGGCTGAATAAAATCGTCTAATGATAGCCAGAAGACACTGTCAAAACGCGCCATGATCCTCAAAGGGGTAACCTGGCGAGTGTACACTTGTCCATTTGAGCTACAAAACTCTTTTCAAGCTCATTGGGTGATGTTAATGTGCCCGAATTAATCCTTCAGTTGCTACACAACATTAAAAATATACTATATAGCGCCATAAACCAATCAGCTCTAAATATACTATATAGCGCCATAAACCAATCAGCTCGAAATATACTATATAGCGCCATAAACCAATCAGCTCGAAATATACTATATAGCGCCATAAACCAATCAGCTCTAAATATACTATATAGCGCCATAAACCAATCAGCTCCGCCATAAACCCAATCAGCTCTAAATATACTATATAGCGCCATAAACCAATCAGCTCTAAATATACTATATAGCGCCATAAACCAATCAGCTCTAAATATACTATATAGCGCCATAAACCAATCAGCTCGAAATATACTATATAGCGCCATAAACCAATCAGCTCTAAATATACTATATAGCGCCATAAACCAATCAGCTCTAAATATACTATATAGCGCCATAAACCAATCAGCTCGAAATATACTATATAGCGCCATAAACCAATCAGCTCTAAATATACTATATAGCGCCATAAACCAATCAGCTCTAAATATACTATATAGCGCCATAAACCAATCAGCTCTAAATATACTATATAGCGCCATAAACCAATCAGCTCGAAATATACTATATAGCGCCATAAACCAATCAGCTCGAAATATAATATATAGCGCCATAAACCAATCAGCTCTAAATATACTGTATAGCGCAAACCCGCCAGCTAAAATATACTATATAGCGCCATAAAACCAACAGCTCGAATATACTATATAGCGCCATAAACAATCAGCTCTAACTATACTATATAGCGCCATAAACCAATCGCTCTAAATAACTATATAGCGCCATAAACCAATGGGCCTAAATATACTATATAGCGCCAGTCAGCCCTCATCGAAATTAGCCTATATAGGGCCATAAACCAATCAGCTCTAAATATACTATATAGCGGCATAAAGCAATCAGGATATAGCGCCATAACCAATAAGATATCAGCGATACTATATAGCGCCATAAACCAATCAGCTCTAAATATACTATATAGCGCCATAAACCAATCAGCTCGAAATATACTGTATAGCGCCATAAACCAATCAGCTCGAAATATATTTCCATAGCTCAAAGGAACCAAGGGTAAACTGGCCAGGTTACACAAAATAGACTATACACAGACACACATACACGCCATGTACTACTACTTGATGTTTACACTCCCTATAGCACAGTGGAGTCCTTATAAGCAAACAACAACAATCTCTCTCTCTCTCTCTCTCTGCATGATATAGGTGTGCAGGGAGGCAGCACTACTACACCTCCCTGTTACCCCGGTGTAGCGCACAGAGATTAAATCGATAAGCAATCAGCTGGGGGGGGAGAGAGAGAGAGAGAGAGAGAGAGAGAGAGAGAGAGAAGGAGAGAGAGGAGCGAGAGATAGAGAGAGAGCGAGAGAGAGCGCTCGAGGATAGAGAGATAGAGAGAGAGAAGGGAGAGAGGAGAGACGAGACGAGAGAGAGAGAGAGAGAGAGAGAGAGAGAGAGAGAGAGAGAGAGAGAGAGAGAGAGAGAGTAAACACAACCAAATATAATTCAGGATATGCCATGAAGGTCTCAATTAATTATCTAACAGCTACCTTTCATAGGCAACACATGGCTGATCGACTAGGCCTCGGAGGCAGATGGGACCTACCAATATGTTACTCTCCAGGTCGAGTTACCCCCATACCTGACGGGTCCCCCACCCAGAGACTCCTTGGCATGTGTCCCCATTCAGCACAGAAAAACAAACACACAACGCCAGTCACACGGGAGCTCAGACGGTATTGTGCAGCATAATTTACTGGTTCGGCTCAATGGTTTAAGGAGGGGGTTTAAACAACCACAAGACCCACCTTCGATATAAATTTGTACATTTTTCGGTAAAAAAAATCCTCTTCAAATACAGGCTCGCTATCGCTCGCCAGGAAAAATCGACACCTAAATGGCACGAAAGGTCTTAATATTGGCAAAGAAATGGGCAAAAGGTCTGAAAATCGCCAAACTAATGGGGCGAATGTCTTGAAATTTCATAACTAATAGGGCTAAACATGAGGGAGGAGGACTCGAAAAACCAACTGCCTCCCCTTAATACATGTAAACCAAGCTGGGTAGCAATGTCGGCAAATTGCACAGCTGATGACCTAACGTCTCTTCAGAAACGTGCGGGTTCAATTCTAGACTGCGGGAGACACCACAAATATGCCACCTACTGTACTTAATGCCATGATGACCACTGAATCCGGCAGACCAACTTACAACCTGTTTCTCACAATGGGAGTTTGTAATGATTGTAACACACACACACACACACACACACACACACACACACACACACACACACACACACACACCACACCACACACCCACCACACCACACACACACACACCCACTCCCACACACACACACACACCCCCACACACACACACACACACACACACACACACACACACACACACACACATATATTATATACACATAAAAATGACAGAAAAAATTAGATACATGGATAGTTCAAAGATAAATTAAATATAGGTATATGTTGAACATTATATAGAGACATAGTCCCATAGATCGACATATATAGAGAAAGAAATATGGATAAAATGCCTGATGGAATGAGAATGTGCAGACTACAACATGGGAGGCAATATGAATAAAATATTGAATCCATCACTGCATGAGAAAAAGGGGTAAAAAATTGGTGTTTCTGGAGGATAAAAATAAAATATTGTAAAACAGAGAGAAAAACACATGTAAAGGATTAGTTACAAAGGAATAA
This sequence comes from Paralithodes platypus, assembly GCA_032716605.1. Taxonomy (NCBI): domain Eukaryota; kingdom Metazoa; phylum Arthropoda; class Malacostraca; order Decapoda; family Lithodidae; genus Paralithodes; species Paralithodes platypus. The sequence goes on along the minus strand of CM064493.1, from coordinate 35,973,113 downwards.
AGATACAAAGGATTTCGGGATGTATTCGGGTGAACTGTGTTTGAAAAATTGTGGTGAGAGAGAGAGAGAGAGAGAGTGTGTGAGAGTGAGAGAACAGGGGGATTGTAATATTAGTGTTACTATACTGTACAGGTGAATTACTGTATATGGAATAATATATCTTTACAGAAAACAAAGATACAATCACAAAAACAGACATACAATACAGACAGATTGGGGGATAAATAGATAAAACTAGATATATCAATGACTATAGTCTATTCGCTGTAAGTAGGCAAGAAATCATGATCTCTAACCTCTGTAACTAAAAAACGACTAGAGTAATCAAGCTAATATTTCTACCATTTGGGAAGAGTCAGTCAAGGAATAGAAGTGGAAATTTACAGCCAATTTTCTCTAGCCATTTTTGAGTTACAGAGGATAGAGGTCATGATTTGTCGCCTACTTACAGCGAATAGACTATAAGCTATACTGCATATATAAGCAAGGGAGGGAAAGGTAAAATACGAAGAAAATGTATAGAAATATACATAGTTCATATATATATATATATATATATATATATATATATAGAGAGAGAGAGAGAGAGAAGTAGAGATAGTACAGTAGTGTGAGGGCATCAGAGTGCTATAGCCACAGCTCCCCTCTCATACATACATCACTATAGCAATGGCTTGGGGGTCAGCTGGATTTCTGTGTGTGTGTGTGTGTGTGTGTGTGTGTGTGTGTGTGTGTGTGTGTGTGTGAGAGAGAGAGAGAGGAGATCCTTCGTTAGCCTGACTATAATGAAATGCTCATTGAAATCGATTAGTGTTAGCCAGAAAACAAGATTACAAATAACATGGTACTGAAGTTGATACAGGAGTTCTTACATCCTTGAATAAGAAATGTATTTCCTTAATTGATAAAATACTTGTTTAGCGTTAGCCAGAATATATAATCATAATTATTTCTTATTGGTGCTGAAAGATTGAGTGAATAGTGTATATTTTAATGAACATGCAGTGTGGATTGTGAATGCCGGGAAGAAGGCGTAAAGGAGAGTAATGGTGCAAGTAATGAAATATTGAAACAAATTATTGACTCAGTAAATACAAATCTTAAGGATATAAAAGAGAAATGACACATAGTGTATACTACTTTATAGAATGAAACATATCTAAATAAATATATAACAATAATTTTGAATACAGCGTGAATACATTAATATAATCGGGTATTTTGCAAGATGAAAAAAACAACTATATGCCAAATATGTAGAGAGAGAGAGAGAGAGAGAGAGAGAGAGAGCGAGAGCGAGAGCGAGAGAGAGAGAGAGAGAGAGAGAGGTAGGTAAGCCAACGTAAGCTTCCTGTAATTCATTGGTCAGGGAGATCCAGGGAGCATTTGGCAGGGAGAGTAGTGGTGGAGGGAGAGTGGGTGAGAGAGAAAGGGAGTGAGTGTGGGAGAGTGTGAGTGAGAAAGGGAGTGAGTGTGGGAGAGAGAGCGTAAGTGAGAAAGAATGTGTCTGTGTGTGAGAGAGTGAACCTGTGTGTGAGTAGGTATTATAGAGTGCAAGGTAGAGTGGATGATAGAGTGAGTGTGTGTGAGAGTGAGAGAATGAGATTGAGAGTGTGTAGGGGTGAGTGAGTTGGGTGAATGCGAAAACAGTGTGATAGTGAGTGTGTGACATTAGAAGTGTGTGCAGGAGTCCTAGGGCACATAATGTAGTGTGAGTTTATGTTGGGCATCAGTGTATTGTGTGTGAGAGTTTGATACTTTATAGTTATGTGGAGGAGTGACTGTTCTTTCGTATGTGAGATTGTGCGCGAGAATATCAGTTTTCAATTGCGAGTATGTGGGTAGAAGTGTGAGAGGCAATATGTGAAAGTATGATATTTTGTGACTGCAGGAATGTATATGTAGGAAAGACTGTTCATTTTAATCAATATTTATAAATATACATATGTTCCTCATATAAAAACAATATATGTAATGTTACCACAGCTCCTATATCTGGCACTTGAATTCAGGTAATCTAATACGAAGTTGAAAGCCCTACCAACTATTAAATACCTAACAACACCAACCCAAACCACAACATCAGCCTCACAACACACGTACTCCACAGCCTGGGGTCTCCTATAACTGTACTCTATATTGTCACAGGGGACAGATATTATTACCAGCCCACCACAACCACTGTCACAAACCTCTCACAAACAACTCAAGGGATGGTTGCAAGAGGCGAATCAAGGAAAAAGAACAGGGGATGATAGGAGACAAACAGATATATAGCAAAAATAAATAGGAGAAAATATAGAAAGGCGAAATAAAGCAGCCCCACAACACTCCACCTCAATCAACAACACCCACCCAAGACCCAACATCAACCCAAGACCCACCATCAGCTTCTCAACACACGTACTCCACAGCTTGGGTCTCCTATAGATGTACTCTATATTGTCACAAGGGACAGATATTATTACCAGCCCGCCACAACCACTGTCACAAACCTCACACTAACAATGGAGGGGATGGCTGCAAGAAGCGAGTTGTAGAAAAAACTAGAGGATGATAGGACACAAACAGATAATAGAAAAACGGAGAAAATAGAGAAAGGAGAAACAAAGCACCACCAAAAGACCCAACATCAATCAACAACCAAAAGCACCCACCCAAGGCCCAACATCAGCTTCTCAACACACGTACTCCACAGCTTGGGTCTCCTATGGCTGTACTCTATATTGTCACAGGGGATAGATGTTATTACCAGCCCGCCACAACCACTGTCACAAACCTCACACAAACAACTGAAGGGATGGTTGCAAGGGGCGACTCGTGGAACAGTTGGAGGATAAGAGAAAGGTAGATAATGGGAAAAAAAGGAGAACGAAGGAAAAACAGGAGATAAGTGGTAAAAGAGGATGGCTGCAAGAAGCGAGTCATGGAATAAAAATAAAAGATAAGAAAAGGAGAAACGAGAAAAGAACAGGAGATGAGTAAAACACATGCACAGTGACAGAAATAAAGGTAGACAAAGGCGATGACAAAGATACAAGGGAAGTGGAATGAACTGAAGAAAAGTAGAGAAAAGAACAAAATAACGCCAATAACACATGTAAACATAAAATAGACACTCTTATGAATTTAACAGCAGCAACCCACAGCAAACCCCCATCAAACTCACGGCACACGTTTCTCCCCCCAGCCCTCTCATCGCCACACTATAGTTGTACTGTACAGGGTCAGTACATTGCTACAGAAACACAGATATTACTACCACCCTCACACTACCTTAAGAAAGTAAGAGTGTTAGTGAGAGAGAGAGAGAGAGAGAGAGAGAGAGCGCGAAACACACACACACATGGGGGCAGTAGAGGACACAACTAAAACAAAAGGGAAAACTTCCCAGCTCCCCTCCTATAACTGTAGTGTACTGTACAAGGTCTGTACATTGTTACAGGGCACAGATATTACCACCACCCTCATCCTACCACTGTCATAACCCACACAAACAACTGGAGAGGGGACGGGAAGTAGGGAAGTGACGTAAGAAATACAGGGTGATTCAGGAAAGTAAGGGAAGAGGAGAAAACAGAAGGAAATTTATTTTGATAAAAGACAACAGTGGAGAACTGGGGGACAACTCTTTACATACATATACAGTACATAGATACACTGACCATACAAACCTTACGATACAAGCGAGACGGTCACGAATTAATGCGAGTTGACAAGAGTAAAATCCCATATACATAGCAGCTGAAAAATATATAGCAACAAAGTCAAGAAGACAAATTATGGTGCGACTAAGACATGACATGGAATTAATGTCATGACAAGAAAATTATCCTCAATAAAATAATAACAACCAATTAGATGGTACAATCAGACCAAACAGAGACCAATTATAATTAACGAAAACAAAATTGAGGTAAATTTCCTTGTACAATATTATACTCGCTAATTATCCCCTTCTCCACTTTTCTTACAAATTATTTGTAAAATTATACCACATTACAATCAATCTTTAAGTACTCAAATTTACTATTCTATATGAGCAGTATTTTAATATACAGCTTGTTTTCTCACTTTCAATATAGTTCGGCATGTTATAGTTGATTGTATAAATATGTGTATATCTAATTATCAGCCTCTCACTCTCTCTCCTTTCCTTCAGTATAACATATAAAATGGGAAATCTCCAATTTGTATTTTCCAATCCCCCCCCCCCTCTCTCTTTCTCTCAAACACTAAAGATAACAATATTTGCACACACACACACATCAAGATCAAAACTTTACAAACACATCTAAAACAATACTTAACACAGACACATACAAGACTTCACACACACACACACACCAAGATCAAGACTTAACACACACACACACACACACATTTCCGAGATTCCCTTCGTCCATCCTTCAATTCTACCCCCCCCCCCTTCCCCCCCAAAAGAGCCAATTACCCCAGGCTGTGGCGGCACCACTGTGGTCGCCACGGTCATAAACCACAGTCTGTGTGTACGTGTCTGTGTGTGTGTGTGCGTGTGCGTGTGTGTGTGTGTGTGTGTGTTAAGTGAGTGGGAGAGTGTCTGTGTGTGTGTGTGTGTTTGTACGTGGGTGTGTATTAGAGAATGTGTGTGTGTGTGTGTGTGTGTGTGTGTGTGAGAGAGAGAGAGAGAGAGAGAGAGATTGGAAAACTAAAAATTTAGACACTAACCTACTGAACAATAGATATACTGTATATACAGTAGAGATACGTAGATAGAGATAATTGATAGATAACACAAATGGAGGGAATGTAGCCTACGATACTAAGGTTTCAATGCAAATAGAAAGATGTGTGAGAAATAAGTGGATAGATAGACAGCTTAGAGATACACAGACATATACAGATTCGCAATATTAGAGACTATAGTGAATGGACATGAACAGTTGATGGTTGTGTGTGTGTTTCAGAGAGCAACTGTGATCTATGTGCTTGGGTGCTTGAACTAGATTCGGTATGTCTTTCCATTCCTTCTTCTTTCTTCCTTCATCCCCCCCCCCCACCCTTCCTCTTCTTTTTCCTCCACCAACCACCATCTTGCAGCAACATCCTAAATCTTGTTATAACCCCCTCCCCCACCACCACCACATTCACTTTCTTTCTTACTATATTAATTTGTTTATCCCCCATGCGATTCCTTCCTTTTCTTCCCTGTTTTCTGTACCTACTCGTTCATAATATTATATAATATTCTTGCTCTCTTACTTACACATGTTCTATCTCTCTCTTGCTCTATCTACTTGTTTTATTTGGTATGCTATGGTACATACATACATAAAGGGATAATGGAGAAACGGAGATACAAATAGAACAGGTGGAAGAATGACGTTAAGATTATATGAAGGCAGGATATAAATCAAAGAATGGGAATTAACGGAAACAGATTAATATATGAAGAACAAGTGGAAACTGAAACAAGGAGGAGGACAAGATAAACAGAAACGAAAGAAAGCCATAGGGTATGAAAAAGGATCTTTTAACAGCGAAATGAAGAGGGGATTGGAGAGGAATCCAATAAGGACAGAAAAGTATAAAAAATAAAAATAAAAAAATAAACAAAAGAACGAGCGAACAAGAGCAGGAGAAAGAAATGTGTGTGTGTAAGGACACGACCAGACATGAGAAGGGGGAAGGGGGAGGGATAGTAGTGAGTGGAAACAAAGGTGGGGAGGGGATGGGTGAAGGGATGGGAGGGGAAGGGGGAGGGGAGTGGTTTGGTTGTGAAGGGGAAGGAAAGGGGGCGGGGGAGGGTAGTGAGGAAAGGAAGGGGAGGAAGAGAGGGGAAACGGAAGGTGGGAGGGGAGGGGGTGACTGAGGGTACGGAAGAGGCAAGACGACAGAATTAAGATGAGAGAGTGAGTGTGTGTAAGGGGGGGCAGAGGGGGGGGATGGGATTGAGCAAAGGATGGGAGTGATGGAGGGGGGGGGGGGGGGGGAGAGGGGGGAGCTTGCAAGGAGGTAAATGAGTCGGAGAGTGAAGCAGGGATGAAAAAATATATATAAGTAGAGAGAGACAGCGACAGAGAAAGGAGGAAAAAGAGACTCGGAAGGAAGCCAATGTTCCCTAAGACTTTTCCCCTCCTCTTCCCCTCTGCCTCCCCCCTCTTGTCTCTCTCTCCTCCTTCTACCTGGGAGAAGTTCTTAGCGCTCTCCCACGTTCACCGGCCGTTCATCTTACTTTTGGAATCATTAGGAGGACAACAAATCAATACAAGATGTAATAAAATACATTTACAAGGGCGCCTGCAGACAAGATAACGATTGAGGCATCAGTCCCATCTGCTCCCACGCTTGCCCCGCCCACCATACTCCTAGTTCACCAATCAGAGCTAGGGGGAGGCCGGCAATGTAAGCTGATTGGTCCGGGCGGGTTAGTGGGCGGGGTCTGCGCGGAAGCTCGACCGCCCATTCGTCGCCGGTTTAAAGTCGGGGATACAAAGTGGCGCTGATAACGTCTTTACCCACCCTAGCCACCCGCTAATATTTTTAAACACTTGTTCCAGCACCCAAACTTTTTTTTTTATATATATATATATATATTTGTTCCTTTTTTTCAACTTTATTTTTTTTAAGGGTTACAAGTTTTTTATATAAATAAATGGTTTCTGCATTAAAAGTTGAGAACGCTCGCTCGGAGTCCAATACTACAGCGGGTGTGGAAGTTAGCAAATATTTCGTTATAACGCCCCGAGACCAAGAGGACTGCTGGCACTGGTCGAGTCTTAGCCAGGCAGGGATTGAGGCAGAGTGGGGTGAGCAGGAGTGAAGTAAGGTAGAATAGGTTTAAAAAGAACGGGTGAGGCACAGTTGGGTAAGCTGAGAGGGGTGAGGGAGAGTAGGGTGAGGAAAAGGTTCAGACAGGGCAGGGGCGAGGCAGAGTTGTGTGGGTAAATGAGGCAGGAGTTCGGTGAGGAAGAGATTGGGTGAGGTAGGAATGTTGTGGTGAGGCAAGTTGTCTAGGAAGAGCGAGAATTGGGTGAACCAAGGTGAGGATTAAGCATGAATGTAATGATATAGGGGTGAACAAAGGGTGTGCTACGGGTATGATAGAATGATAAGTTGTCTGAAGAGTAAAGGAGGGCACAAATTAATGGAAATGAGGTACGTCAAGGACAGGGTTAATATTAATTTACAGAAAACTGAAGAATGAAGTATTGCAAGGATGGAAAGAATAAAGGTGGGGGTGGGGGTTTAAGATACAAGGTGGTATCAGGGAGAGGGGGGAGGCACCGAGTTGAGAGTGCCAGGCATGCGTGAGAGGTGAAGTGGAGAAAACAGTAACAGGAATGCACAAGATGGAGTGCTACAACGTTTATTGTAATAGAAAGGAGCTAAGATACGAAATACATTGAAAGAGGAATATTCGAAGTGATACAGCGAATAGGAATGGAAACTATAGTATATTCATTACGACGAATCCAGAAATCCGAGCTGAAATTTCTACCTTTTGGGAAGAGTCATCCAGGCAATGGGTGTGTACATTTGCAGACCATATGATTCGGCCCTTCCTGAGTTAAAAGAGGCTTGTAGTTACAAAGTCTAGATTCGCGATAAAAATAGACTGGTTGGGTATAAATATTACATACAAGGTCGAACACAATGGGTAGGTCGGCACAGTTCAGAGTTAAAATGACAACAAGAGAGAAGCGGCAATGATAAATTAACATAAATTAACAAATTAACAAGGGAGGCATAGAGAGAGAGAAAGAGAGATATGTATCTGCGTGTGTATGTTGTAAGACATTGAGTAGTAAGGAAATGAGAAAGAAATTACGAAAGACAGAGAGGTGAGGCATTGATGAGTTAGGAAGTGAAGGAGAAAAGAAGAGAAGGTCAATGACGAGCAGGAAGGAAAGAGGTGAAGCAGAGAGGAGAGAATGTGAAAGGAGGGAGATGGGGAGGAAGAAGATTGAATGAAGGGTAGAGGGGACTGTGAAGAGAGATAGGGAAGTGGGAGGGGAGTGAGAGGGGGTTGAATGAAGAGTAAAGGGAATAGAGCGTAAGACAATAAGATAACGGGAGTTTGCAGAAAACTAATTGGCCCACACAAGGCAAATCCTTTTCATACTCAACCTATCTCATCCATATGCCTATCTTATTTCATCTTGAAGCTCTCTACCGTTCTTGGTCCTACTATAGCACTCGGTAGCCTATTCCACATATCTACAACTCACTCACCATCTAACTCACTATGGGTGAAGGGATGATGGGAAAGTGAGTGGATCTAGTGAAATATAATGGTGGTGGAATGAAGGGTATATGGGATCGAATGAAGTATTAAAGGGAATAAAGTGAGAGTGATGAGCAGGTAGAGGGGGTTGAATGAAGGGATAGAGGGAATGGAGTGAGAGCGTGAAGTAAAGGGAGGAGGGGGGAAGGGAGATTGAGTGGATATAGTGAAAGGTAATGGTGGTGGAATGACGGGTAGGAGTAAAATGGAGGATATTATGGGTAGATTGAAACGGTGAGTGAATGATAGTGGAGGTTACAGAAAAACGAATGGAAATGTGTATAGTAAAAGTGAGGGAATGACGTGTAGAGGAGGTGGAATAAAGGGTAGAAACAACAGGTGATATCGAGTTGATGGATTCAGAAGGTGACTGGTAGATGAAGTAATCCCTAAGGTAGGGAGGGATAATAATGGCAGTAGAGTGTGCACAAAATGTGAGCATGTGAAGTGAGGACAGAGGATGGTAAAGTAATAGGTGGAGTCGTTGGATTGAGAGGGTAACAGGAGGAAGAGGTGGAAAGGTAGTTGTGGAGGAGTTAACGATGGAAGCAGTGAAGAGTGTGAGTGGATGAAGTGAGCGGGCAGAGAGTGATGTGGGTGGAGTAAAATATAAGAGTGGAGGGTAGAGGTACTGGTGGTGTTGGCAGTAGAGTGAGAGGGTAGAAGGTGAGATAGTGAGTAGGTGGAGAGAAGGATAGAGTGGAAGGTAGAGGTAGTGGTGGTGATAGCATTAGAGTGTGCACATAAATAGTCAGAGGGTAGAAGGTGAGATAGTGAGTGGGTGGAGTGAAGGATAGAGTGGAGGGTAAAGGTGGTAGTGGTGGTGATGGCAGTAGACTGTGTACATAAAAAGTGAGAGGGCATAGAGTGAGTGGGTGGAGTGAAGGATAGAGTGGATGGCGTTGAGGGTAGAGGTAGTAGTAGTAGTAGTAGTAGTAGTACCAGCAGTAGTAGTGGTGGAGGAGGTGGATAATGGTGGTGGAAGTAAAATGTGAGTGGCATGCCGCCAACACTCTCACTCGGGAACCAGCTGGGGTGGGAGGGGGGGTAGTTTAACATCAGGGAACAGAAGAGTGAGATGGGCGAAGGTGTCGAAAAAAGGAAGCAAAGATAAAAGAGAAGAAATAACAAAGAACAGAGAAGAGAGAGAGAGAAGAAAAAAGGCGTCAAGTAAAGAGGGAAATGGTAAAAGAGAATAAATTAAACAAAGTGTGAAAGTAAGAGACCACGAGCAGATTACCATACAACAGAACAAATGTAACAGCATATCAACGAACCCCTGAGTCAATAAAGAAACATATGAAGTAACAAAATTCAGTATATAGCATATGAGAGAAAGATATAAACAATTAGATCACGGAAAAAACCCCGCAGAAACCATAACAGATAGAAAGATAAAAAGAGGATTGACCAAAAAATGGAGGAGAATAAAGAGGGCACGGTGCCACAATAGGATCCAAGAGGCCATATTGGTGTGTGGTGGTGGGCAGATGGAACACATAAAGGGATAGACGATGAGTAAAGACTGGTAGATGATATAGGCAGAGGGGGAAGATGGTTAATGAGGTGGATGGTTGAGTAGGCAGGTGGTTATTGGAGAATAGGCAGATGGTTTAATAGTTGTGAAGGTTGTGAGGCAGATGGTTGGACATGCAAAACAAAAAACAGACAAGATACCGAAAATACAAAAAATATATAAAACAATAGGATGAAAAAGGAGTAAACTAAAGAAAACAGAAGGGCTAAGAGGGCACGAGGCCACAATAGCACCCAACAGACTATATTGGTGTGTAGTGGTGGTCTGGTGGGACACATAAGGGACATGCAATGGGTAAAGGTTGGCAGAAGAGACAGATGGTGAAGGAGGTGGCTTGGTGAATAGGCAGGTGGCAGGTAGCTGGTTGATTACACAAGAGGTCGTTGAAGAGTAGGTATATGGTTGAATGAATATAAACACCATGTGAGGAAATACACTTTATTGACAACTTTTCGCACATAGCTTCATCAGGCCAATGATGAAGCTACATGCGAAACGTCAATAAAGTGCTCCTCCTCACATGGTGTATATATACATTATGTCTACTTTTTAAAGTGTATTTGTATCTAGATGGTTGAAGAATTGGGAAGCTGGAGTAGGTAGGGTAATATCTAATTTAATTAGTATGCAGTTTGAGACTTTGAGTAGATTGTAAGGCATATGGTTGGGTAGGCAAGGAAATAGGTTGTTAAGGTACAGTAGACGAATATAGTGAGAGAGTAGGCAAGACCACGAGAACATATACCAGAATAACAGTAACAGAGAAGCAAGAAGAACATAATTAACAGAGGGGTATGCCTAAGAAGAGAGAAGAGCCAAGAGGGCCACAGAACCCAATAGGACCCAGGAGGCCCTATTGGTGTGAGGCGGTGGTCAGATGGGACACTCACACAGGGATAGACGATTGGAAAAGGCTAAGGGGGGCAGGGGGTTAAGGGTCATAACCTAGAGATACCCACTTTAACCATTTTGTAGTTGTACTAAAATATGTCTTATAACAACCTTAACCATGACATAAAGATCGCCTTGGGATATACACTATAAGAATCAATATGATGAATTTGGACTGTACTCTCTCTCTCTCTAAGCAGCCTAGAAGGGTCACTAGACCTGTTGTTGCTTGATTTCCTGTGTACTTTGTACTCCCTCCCTCTCTCTCTCTCACTCAAACACACACACACACGGGAAGGTACGTTTAGGAATGAGCCAATGGAATTCAGCTACACAACGTACAGGGACATTAAAGTACCGTTCCATTGAAGTCCCTGCAGCATCCTTTGGCTTATATAAGTAGCACATATTCAGAATGAGGCCATATATTATTTTCTAATATATATTACGGGGATATATTATGAGATGTGTACGGTAAAGTAACATAAGTAAATGAACACGGGAAGTACAACGAAAAGGAAACGGAAAAAGAAACATATTATGAAAGGGTGGAAGGGCATTTGGAAGAATATGATTGAGTAAAGAGAGGACGAGTAAGAAGGAAATGTGGATGAATGTAAACAAAAGAGAAGAAAGGGAGAAGACGAGGGGGAGGAAAAAAACAAATAACCCATTTTCAATAATGGCATAGAATCAATATGAATACCCAGACTGCAAGAAACGAACACAAAAAGGTAAGTCAAGACAATGAAACTGAGGATATATAGGGATAAACACATTTGACACAAACGGAAATATGAACGGAGATTATGACGCATTTTGACAATTTATTCTGGCTATTGTTATTTTATAAAATTAAGAAAGGATCCGTGGGAATAATAAGGTTAAAGACTATCCAAATTAACCCTCTGACTTCCACATACCCCTCCTAACCTGAATAGAATCTTCTAACAATAACCAGAAAACAGAAAAAATGCATCATTGTATTTTCTATGGGTTAAGATGAACGGATAAGAAGACAGGAAGTGGAAGTTTATGCTGCTAATGATGATTATGGGAAAGTTTAAGCTGAAAATGATGATGATGGTGGTGGTGATGACGACAAGGAGAGAACACAGGGATATGGTTGTTTACTGTACGGCAAATTAAGCATCTTACACACCCATACCCACCCTTCTTCCATGCCTTACTTTATTCAATTTCTCATATTCTTCTCCTCGGTCTATATTAATATCTTTCTTTCTCTTAATTTTTTCACCCCTTTTTTCACCCCACCCCTCTCTTCCTTTAATATTTGAATGTCTATTATTTTACTCATCTTGTTGTGCAATTCGTTTTTAATTCCATTCACACACTTGCACACGTTTCAGTCATCATTATTACATTATCTTTTGTGCCTCGTATGCTGCTTAAGTTATAGCTTATACGGCTCGCACATAATACTCTCTCTCTCGCACTCTCTCTCTGACACTCCCCCTTCGCCACCTCTCATCAACCCTTCATCACAACAGTCATCAACGGAGAGAGAGGAGGAGGGGGAGGGGGGTGAGGGGAGGAGAGAAAGAGAGGGAGGGGGGAGGGGAGAGGGGAGGGGGAGGGGGCATGGTTAGGGGTGAGGATGGGTGAAGAAGAGGAGGTGGGGAGGGGAAGTGAGGACGAGGGGAGGGATGGGAAGGGGAAGGGAAGGGAGATAAGGAAGAACACGAATGGATAGGAGAACAAGAAGGAAATGTAAGGTGAGAATGGTAGATAACATCATGAATGGAAAGGAGAGATTGAGATTGGGAGGAAGGAGGGGTAAAGAAAATGGAGAATAGAACGAAGGAGATACATGGACAAGGGAAGAGAGGAAGGAAAGAAGACCTTAAAACGGAAGTAAACTGAGAAGGAACTTGAAGATAACAAAAGAAAACATAAGGAAAGAAAACTAATAAGCATTTAACAAATAACTACTATTATTATGATCAGTAACAATCATCAACTCAATAATATCAATTTGTATATTGTGTCATCGTCACTTATCCTACAGTTATTACGGCAACATGCAATCATATCAACAATACAAATGTACAAACCTATCTCGAAGGGGGCTCTTGGGGGTATATTTTAAAGCTTGATAGAGGTCTAGGGAGCAAACTTTAAAAAAACAAAAAAAGTAAACTTTAATGCAATCTCCAACCATAAGTACAAGAGCTACACTGATAATAACCCTCACAACTACCAGCATCATGACATCATTACTACAATAGCCACAACAAGTACCACAACTACCAATACCACCTACAACAACTACAAGAGGTACAGCCACTATCAATACTACAAACACCTACCATGACAAGTTACAACCATTACCATAACTACAAGTCCCCACCACAACAACTACAAAAAGGTACACACTACACATCCATTACAAGAAGAAGCACATATCCACTGACACAACAAGCCCCAACCACACCCACAAGAGGAATAGTAACTACCAGTAAACAACCACTACCACAACTACAATCACGTACCACAAGCAAAGAAAGAGGTATATAGAAAATACCATACCTACTATTCCCTACCACCACCACAACGGCAACTACAATGCCTTACCACAACTATATAGAGGTAAAACAACTACCATAACCACAGAGGTAAAGCAATTACCACTACTATAGTTCCCTACCGCAATCACAAGAGGCATAGCAACTACCACGACGATTCCCTACCACACACAAAAAAGAGGTAAAGCGACTACCACAACTATAATTCCTAACCACAACCACAAAAAGAGGGATATCAATTACCACAACCACAATTCCCTACCACAAACACCAAACAGAGGTAAAGCGACTACCACAACTATCAAAACCACCTACCACAACTATAACAAGAACTACACAGACTACCACATCATACTCATAATACTCCATAATCAACCACACTCACAATACCACAACTGTAAGAGCCACATACACTCCCACAACTAACAATACAACCTACCACAACCATCAACACCAATTACCATAACTACAAAAGCTACATAGACTACGAAGAAGTACACATCCTACCACAGGCCCCCCCCCCCCCACCCCCTTAACCCGTCCAGTACCAGTGCCGTTCTTTTAACTTTATTCTACCTACTATTAAACAATTGTATTCAGCTTATAAAGGGCCTGCATCAATTAACAGGTTTCAAACTATCTTCCTTAACTCTTTTTACTACCCCAGATCCTTCTTGAACTGTCCAAAATCGTCTAAACAGAGCTAGAAAAAAAATGAAAAGACGTCGCTGGTACAGAAGGGGTTAACCAGCCAGCCAGCCTCGTGATAGCTGGTACCGTGCCTGGATTCACTTGGGAACATCCTCTTTAATTCAGGCCAATGTTCTCCTGGCACCCTCTCACCTGCAACACTACTACTACCACTGCCACCTCTGATGCTACCAACAGTATTACCAATATTACCACTACTACAACTACCAATATTAGTTACCATCTATTGCTACCGCTTATATTATTACCACTACCACATCTACCAATATTAGTTACCATCTATTGCTACCGCTTATATTATTACCACTACCACATCTACCAATATTAGTTACCATCTATTGCTACCGCTTATATTATTACCACTACCACATCTACCAATATTAGTTACCATCTATTGCAACCACTGAAAATATTACCACTACCACATCTACTAATATTAGTTACCATCTATTGCTACCACTTTAAATATTACCACTACTACAACTACCAATATTAGTTACCATCTATTGCTACCACTTTAAATATTACCACTACTACAACTACCAATATTAGTTACCATCTATTGCTACCACTTTAAATATTATCACTATCATATTAGTTACCATCTATTGCTACCACTTTAAATATTATCACTATCACCACTAGCAACATTATCACCCATTGCTACCATTACCATCACTAGCAACATTACCACATATTACTACCACTATCAATACTATCACTACCTTCATCCATTGTCCCACTACCCCAGCAATATTCCCACTACCACTACCGATACTACCACTACCACCACCCATACTACCACTACTGTTGTTATACTATTTATGCTACTGTTGCCACTACCCCCAGCAATACGAAAACTACCATCACCAGTAATAAAACAATAACCACCTACAGTCCATTCATCATAGGTAGGCCAGAAACCTCTGTAACTCAAAATGGGCTAGAGAAAATGGGCTGTAAATGTCCACACCTATTCTCTGACTGACCCTTCCTAAATGGTAGAAATGTCAGCTCGATTATTATAGTTGTTACTTAGTTACAGAGGTTAGGGGTCACGATTGCTGGCCTACCTACAGTATAATGAATGGACTATAGTTTACCTATCATCAACATTACTACCACACATACGATAACTACTGATAAAAACAATAACACTATATTCAGCATACATTATAACAACGCTAACTACAGTATAATATATTTTGGATTTTTTTTTAACTCCTTCAGCATAATGATGCATGTTGTAACTTTTATTCTGGCTAACATCAGACGATTTTATCCAGTTAAGAAGGACCAGTGTTATTCAGCTGGTGTTCTGAGATATTATTTGCACCATTGCGTATCGTTCAAATATAACCCTTTCTTAGTATGTGGGTGCAATTTCTCCAGTGGCCCTATACCGTCCATTGCTTTACCTAAACTGTAAACATGAGCCTATACAATGGTACAAATACAGTGTTTTAATCGTCTATGTATTGTAAATTTGTAATTTGAATAGATGAACCGAATAACAATGTATATGTGTACTATTTTTGTTACAATCATGTGTTCAAATTGTATTGTTATTGTCTTCCAAGATTATGGTATTATCAATATTAACATCCAAACCAAAATGTTCAACATCACTACGAAATTACTCTCCCGCACTACTGTTGTTTTACTACTACTACTATTATTATGACAATCGTACAAATATTAGCATTATGGTGGTACATTGCCAGGTAAATAACAACTATATTCAACGAGTACAAAGGAGTACAAAGGCAATCAAGCAACAACAGATCTAGTGACCCTTCTAGGCTGCTTGTCCTCCAAAACACTGAGGATCAAGTGTCCAAACAGTCGTTTAGAGTGGGTAAGGGAACATTGGAAAGGGAACTACTGCCCTGGAACTAATGTCCGTAGCAGGATTAGGAAGTTAGTAGGGGACAGATGGGTTAGTAACTGAGAGGGGGATAAAATAAAGTTATTCATTTACAAACGCAGTCAGTCGCGGGTTTGATGCGAGATATTTGTCTAAGCGGAGTTTAATTGAATCAACGGTGCTGCAGTCTATAACGTCTCGGGGAAGCCCATTCCACAAGTTGACAACTCGATTGAAGAAGAAATTCTTAGATTCGTGCGAGTTAAAAGATTTACCAATAATTTTGCAACCGTTTCCCCCGCGTGTAATTAGATTGGTCGATAGTGAAGTACTTACTACAGTTCATATTGTCGATGCCTTTGATGATTTTGAACACTTGAATTAAGTCACCTCTTAATCTGCGCTGGGTTAAAGGAAATATATTTAATTCTCTAAGACGCTCTTCGTATGGTTTGTTCTTTAGGCTAGGTATCATTTTGGTAACTCTACGTTGAACTCGTTCTAGCTTGTTTATATCTTTTTGGTAATAAGGGCACCAGGATTGAACGCAGTATTCCAGAAGAGAGCGGACTAAGGAATTGTAAAGGGTTAGGATAACTTCTTTGGATTTATGTTCAAATGAACTGCCTATAAAGCCAATTATTGTGTTAGCCTTCTTAACAACTTCTGAACATTGTTGACTCGGTTTTTACTTTTTAGGTTACTCGATATTGTTACTCCCAGATCGGTTTCTCTGTTTACATTCTTAATCTGAGTGCCATTCATCGAATAGTTTGCTTTCTCATTTAGGTATCCGATATGTAGTACTTTACATTTATCCGCATTGAAACTCATTTGCCAAATTTGGGCCCAACATGACAATTTATCTAGATTGTGTTGCATATCGTCAACTTGTTCTTTCAAGAGTACGCTATTTGCAATTTTTGTATCGTCAGCAAATTTTGAGATTGTACAGGTGAGACCCTCATCTATGTCGTTGATGTAAATGAGAGAGAGAGAGAGAGAGAGAGAGAGAGAGAGAGAGAGAGAGAGAGAGAGAGAGAGAGAGAGAGAGAGAGAGAGAGAGAGAGAGAGAGAGAGAGAGAGAGAGAGAGAGAGAGAGAGAGAGAGAGAGAGGAGAGAGAGAGAGAGAGAGAGAGAGAGAGAGAGAGAGAGAGAGAGAGAGAGAGAGAGAGAGAGAGAGAGGGCTAGAGAGGTGTGGGTAGCCAACTAGAGGCCACCGTGCTAATTGGCTCATTACCATATTGTCTGGTACCGCCCTCATCATAAGAGAGGCTAGGGAGGGGGGGGGGGAGAGTCTGTGAGAATATAAGAATACAGTCAAGGGGGATGGCAAATACACAGTATAGGGAGATGTATACAGTAGACAGGGAAAGGGGAGATACTAGGGAGGGAGTTTGTGAGGATATTAACACAGAAAGAATATAAGAATAGAGAAAGGGGGGAATGGAAATAGATAGGGAGATGTATAGAGTAGAAGGGAAAAGAAGAGAGAATATGGAAGGAGTCTGTGGAAATAAGAGATAATAGGGAGGAAGCCTGTGAGAACATAAGAATAGAGAAAGGGGGATGGAAATACATAGAGAGATGGATACAGTAGGAAGGGAAAGAAGAAAGAATAGAGGGAGTCTGTGAGAATATAAAACTAGAACAAATGTAGAAGGGTGAAAAGCAGAACAAAATAAAGTTTAGTGTGAGAATGTATGGTCTATTCATTATACTTCAGCCAATAAGCTTGACCAATAACCCCTATAACCTAAACACGACTATAGTAATCGATTTCAATTGTCTATCAATTACAAAAAGTCAGCCAGGGAATAGGTGTGGCTGGTAATTCTGCTAAATATCGTTGCATGTAGCTTCAACTTCCTTATAGCTTGAAACTCGCGAGTGGTCAATTAAATCTAAGTTATCCAAAGTAAGAGTAATAAGGAAAAGGTATAGACCAAGGATAGTCTGATGGTATCTAAAAAACAGACAGAGGTGGGGAAGAATGGGTAATGGAAGGTATAGAAAACGGATTACCAGATGGTCTATACAAATCAGGGAGAGGTGGGGACGAAAGTGGGAGTGGCTAATTAGTGAGGGTGGAGCTTAGAATCTACCCATGCCTAAACTGATGATGTAGGGAGTGGAGAGCTATGTGCTGGGTAGGGGTGGATGGAGCGTTAGTAAAGGTATGGGTTGGAGGAACGGGGGAAGGGTAAAAGAAGTAAATAAAAAGTAGGTGGGTGGAACAAGGTGTGGAGATATACATGGTGAGTAGGTCAGTGGGGAAGGAGTGGATGGAGACACAAAAGGTACAAGGTTGGAGGAAGGG
>CM064493.1:35677050-35949875 GCA_032716605.1 Paralithodes platypus | reverse complement strand
GATAGCGATTCTGTAATTTAGGAGGATTTGGCCTTCAGCCATGAAATTTTTCTAGGGAATAAAGTACAAATATATCTTGAAGGGGGGTCTTGGGTGTGTTTTATTTAAGCTTGATGGAGGTCTAGGGAGCAAACAAAAAAACTCCCCTTAAGTATGAACAAAAACTGGACAGTAAAGTAAGAAGAGTATACATGATAACAAATGAGAGTATGAAGAACAAGAATAATAATAGATAATAAGAAGGTCCTAATACTAAAGGCCGGAATAATAAGGATAATGTGGAAGAGAGAGAGAGAAGAGGTGCGACAATAGCGGTGTTCAATGGATCTCATAATGAGCATCCGGACTGGGTTCCGCTACATGATCAAAGACGACACAGACAACCCGCCCCCCCCCCCCCCCCCCCCCCCCCCCCCCCCGCTGTCTTGAGAGAGAGAGAGAGAGAGAGAGAGAGAGAGAGGAGAGAGAGAGGATGAGAGAGGAGAGAGAGAGAGAGAGAGAGAGAGAGAGAGAGAGAGAGAGAGAGAGAGAGAGAGAGAGGGGGGGGGGGGGGGGGGGGCAAGATATACACAGTACCGAATTGTATAATTATACAGCATACCTTGGGTAGAAGTGTGTGTGTGACTGTGTGTAATAATCTTTCTCTCTGTTAATTAAAGGAAGGGAGGGACAAAACAAAGATGCCACATGTACTCTGCCTAGGATGTAGAACAATTAAGCAAACCCGACAAATACACGTTTTAAAGGATTTCAGCTCGTAGGAAGAGAGAGTGAGTGAGTGTGACTGCTCCTTCATGTGTATATATCTATTCCCCTTCTCCCTTCTCTCTCTCCCCCCCCTATCGTTCCCCTATACAATAATAAGGCAACAATAGGACGACACAATATTACACACTGTTATTGTCCACAGTTTGGCCCCCTAAACCCCCCCCCCCCCTCTTGCCATCATACACGGATCTTTTCCCTCTATATAATACCCCCCCCCCCCTCTCCCTCTCTCTGTATGTGTATCTTTTTCTTTTCTTTTTTTTTATTGGTACGTGTACTCATGTGTGACAATTCATGTATGTTGTATGAGGCATACAACATAATCCTTTCCATAACCCTAAATTAGTACATGTCCATTTCACCTTCTCTTCATTATATACACCATTCTCCTATCTTTCATCCTTTTCACTCTCTTCCCTTAGATCATATTCATTTTGTGTTTATTTCTTTTACATCTCTCCATTTTTTTACTGCTACTTGCAACACACTTCACTTATATGATCATTGTCTTCTCTCACATTCTATTCTACTGGTATTATTTATGTTCATGCCAGTAAATCTAGAGATGAGGGACACGGCTGGTATCCACCCAGGGACTGACATAGGCCAGGTCCCATTGGCCTCCTAGGCAGCTTAAGAGGCGAACGGAGCGTTCGGCCACTTGTGCTCACCCAAAGGGAAGAAAGGATATAAATCAAACCAGGAAGCTACATGGACAAGATCCAGTTGGCCTCTGTGGCCGGCTAGCGGCAAGGCATGCGAGTCCTTATTCACTCGCCTACTTTCATTTTCAAACCCTTGTAAATTATACAAAATAATATAATAATATGCCTGATATATAAAAAAAAAATTTTTTTTTAACCCTATCACTGCAGGACCCGTTCAGGAACGCCATGGCAAGTTACTGAAATGTAAAGCCCATTAACACTCAACGAGCGGCTAGTTTGGTAACATCTACTACCTGCCAAGCGGGCAGATTTACCCTAAACGAGCTTCATTCCATGCTCTTTTTCATGCATAAACAAGAGCCAGAGCGTAATACAATTATGTATCCGTGAAAGGGCGATAATTGAGCTTTCCAATGACACCTGAACCATCCTTGCACGACCACGGGTTGTCTTGCAACGATATTGCAACGCGAGTACAAAAACCCTAAAATACGGTAATTTCCTTAAATAATTCCCTGTCTAGGGAGGATGTGGATGTGTTTGGAGGAGGGACCAGTCGCGGTATGGGTGCCGTGCCGAACGGTCAGAGCCCACCCGCGCTGCTCCCACCGCTCGGACTCTCTCTCAGAGCCAATTATGCGCTCAACATCGCATTGGACTTAAGTCGGGCCCCGCCAATTAGGTCTTGGTTCTCTTGACCGCCTTAAGTCGGGCCCCGATAGACAAGGGTTAAGGCCTATGGCGACGAGTGCGAGTGAGCGGGAGCGCGAAAAGCCCCCGTCCGCTCTCCAGTACGTCTGCCGGGGCACTGAGAGTCTCACCCCATTTCTCGCGAGACACATGCAGTGCTGCCAAAGGCAATTGTAGCGGGACAATGCTAATAATTAGCGAATATTGCCAATGTCTGTGGTAGCGCTGCGGGTGAACCTCGCGTGCTACGAAGCTTGTTCTGGTGTCATTTTAAAGCTATTTTCTTCTAGGTTTTTTGCTGTAAACACTTCACTTTATTCAAGCACTTGCGTAAGCAATCAGGAGTACCTGAATGAGCCTTATTATAGCAGAAATAGGCCCGCACTGAAAGGGTTAATACTAAACAAAAAAATTACCTGGGTGAGGTGGCACACAGTAAAAAAAATAATAATAATGATAAATAAAAAAAAGGTAATAATATAAATAATAATAGGGAAAAAAGAAGACCTAAACAAAAAGGACAATCACACACAATCACATTCGCACTTCTTGCCATTTGCAATAGCAGCAAGCGTGTCATTGCCCGGTGCGTCATTCCATCTCATATACCAGCATACCACCTTGCTCCAACTTGCATGAGTTTCACCCTCTTGGATGCTCAAGCCCCTATTCGTCAAAGTGTCTTTCATTTTCTCCTTGGTCTTCCTCTGTCTCTTAACACCCTCCACCTCTGCTTTGTGGACCTTCTTGTCATTCTCTGCACTCATGATCTCTATACTGTACACCCAATCCTTGATCTGCTCTCTCAAGTAAACTGCACCAATCTTCACACATCTCTCTCACTACGCCATTTCACACTCTGTTGTACCATCTTACACCACTTATTGTGCTCAACACTTTATGTCCAACACTGTCTGTGCAATATTACTGTATATGCTTAATTTTCAATACATAATAAATATGAAAAATTGCATGTGACTTACCGTATGTCATTACTATATGCATCCTATAACTATATACATCCTGGAGGGTGGTCAAAGCCTTAAGTTCTGACCACTTCCCGATCATCATCACCGCCAAAACTAGAATCCCCCCAGCTGGCCACAGATACACATACACTAATTATAAAAGAGCCAACTGGGAAGCTTTCACAACTGAAACAGAACAGCTTGAAACTCTAAACAGTACACCTATCACAAACATCATCGATGCCGTACTTTTTCAATACAATTATTCAAAACTCAAGACAAAAAACACATCCCTAGAGGGAACAGAAAGAAACACAACCCAATTTTACACCAGAAATTAAAGACCACATCAGACAACACAACACACTAAAACACTCCCCAATGCCCCACATACAGGACACTGCACAACAAATACAAGCACTAAACACTCAAATTAACAACAACATACTAGAACAACAAACACTAAACTGGAATAGTTACCTCCAAACACTTTATCACAAAACAAAAACCAGCAAACTCTACAAAACATAAAATGGCGTAACACTCTCGAACAGCAACACAACACAATCACATGCTGCCATCACAACAACAGACACCATACCTTCAAACAAACATTCTCATCAATCTTTTTTCACGAGTCAGCCATCTTAACCCCCACCGTGACAATCAACGAGTCATCCGATGAAAGCGACTATTCCCTACAGACCTGGACTATGCACCCTTTATTATCAGTCAGACAAAGCACATCATCAACAACCTCAAACATTAATCCGCCTTTGGCCCAGACAAAATAAGTAACATACACCTTAGACACCTGGGACCACAAAACATTGAAGCACTCACCAATAGACAGCTATTCACATAAGATAATACCCATATCTGGAAGCATGGTGTCATCACAATCCCAAAACCAAACAAAGACCCCACGCTACCCTCCTCACACCGCCCCATCACTCTCCTTTGCACCCAATCAAAAGTTATCGAACACCTCATATTAACACTATCCACATCTCACATTCCCCTGGCTACATCACAACACGGCTTTAGACCACTACACTACACAAATACCTTTCTTACAGACTTCATTACAAAAAGTTTTTGATGGCATCAATTCAGCTAAGCCACCACACAGAACACTTCTCGTTACAATTGACATTAGTAAAGCTTTTGATGCCATCCCCCGCCACAACCTTACAAACAAAATTCTTAATACTGTACAAACATGCATCTTTCTCACTTTGTTATTTCACACTCTGATAGATAGACCTCAACACACTACACGACTGGTTCACCGCAAACAGACTCAAACTAGCCCCAACCAAATCTACAGCGACCCTTCTCACAAACTGGACAGTAGAACATAGACATATCCCTCACCTCACCTTAAACAATATCCCTATAACACACACACACACAAAATCCTTGGTGTAACATACAATACATCAATGTAATTTAAACAACATATTACAAGCATAAAAAACAAACTGACACCAAGATTAAACACCCTCAAGTCACTTGCCCACACAACATTTGGACATAAAGAAACTACCACCACAGTATAAAAACAATATACTGTATATGTTCAGTGATGGAATATGCTAGCCCTGATTGGGCCTTTAACCTCTCTGAAACACATCACAACACCCTGCAGATCATACAGAACAAAGCCCTCAAAATAATCACTGGCTGCACAGCTACCACACCTACAGACCACCTACACCAGGAAACCAAAGTCCTCAAAATCAAGGATCACCTTGATATGAGAGGCACACAATTTCTCGCCGAAGCATCCACAAACCAACACCACCCACTACATTACATGGCAGAACATCCACACACTCCAAGAAACTTCAAAACAACACCTAGCACTCGTTATCATACACCAATACTGTCTTCACTCCCCCCTTGCTCACCCTAAGCCAGCCTCCAGAAGCTAATCCATACTCAAATCACCCTCCGAACCATCCAGTCACTCAAAGACAACACTCAGCTATATGCACGGCACCCAGAAGTCCATTCCTCAGAAACCCTCCTTTCTTGTGAGGACAGAGTCCACCTGGCTGGGCTGCGATGTGGGCACCGTCCAGGACACCAGTCCGGGTTGTAACACAACACCGCACACTATCAAACACATTATGGAAGACTGCATAACACACAACCACTTACGCCAAAAACACAACACACACTCCTTGAGGACTTTGTGGGAAAACCCGGTCTCGGCCGTGGCCTTCCTTAGGAGCTCGGGGCTGTTTGGCCAGGCAACCTTGGGAACGACTACTATACTCGAAGTCACGGGAGAAAAGAAATTTCCGTTTGGCAACCGTCTTCTAACTTGTTCGAGTTAGTGCATTCGTGTAGTGAATAGCTAAATTATATACAATGATGCTAAAAACAACAGACTTCAGTGTAAAACAGTAAAATAAATTGTATTTACCTTTTTTGTAAACACAAACCTAAATGTAACATAAGTATTAGCAGTCAGCTGATGAATTACATGGTTGTGGCCTAGCCGCCCGAGCGTATGGAATGAAACAGTGGCGGGTCAGGGGAGGACAGAGGAGGATGTTAGATAATATACCATATATCTCCCTTATAAAGCAATGTTATTATGTCACATGTGTATAGGTTTCCAGTACAAGGCACATGTGAACAATGAACACCTTGAACGTAGGTATAAAGGAACATTATTGTAGAGAATATACGAAAATAATGTCAAGGGAGGGAGATATCCCGCATGTGGCACGGTCTTTACGCGAGTTTGAATTCCTTGGCCTCCCTCATCATTATTTCCGTATATTCTTTACAATAATCTTCTTTACACCTACGTTCAGGGTGCTCATTGTTCACATGTGCCTTATACTGCAAACCTATACACATGCGACATAACAACATTGCTTTATATGGGAGATATATGGTATATTATCTAACATCCTCCTCTGTCCTCCCCTTACCCGCCACTGTTTCGTTCCATATGCTCGGGCGGCTAGGCCACAACCATGTAATTCATCAGCTGACTGCTAATACTTATATTACATTTAGGTTTGTGTTTACAAAAAAGGTAAATACAATTTATTTTACTGTTTTACACTAAAGTCTGTTGTTTTTAGCATCATTGTATATCATTTAGCTATTCACTACAAGAATGCACTAACTCGAACAAGTTGGAAGACAGTTGCCAAACGGGAATTTCTTTTCTCCCGTGACTTCGAGTATACTACTATATGCATATCAAATTTCAGCTCAATATATAAATATATAAAAACAAATTGTATTCCCACCAAGATACTCAACAATAACAACCCAAATAAAGTTATTTAAAACCTGCATCTTACAATGGTGGTCAAAACCAGTACAAACTTATAGACTATAGTACAGTATGGCTGAGTACTATCACTAATAATGTCAGATACAAGTACCCATATTGTACAGCAAAACTCCTTTTATGATACCCAAGGTTGAGGAAATCCAAAGTTTCTGGACAATGTACGGTATCCAATCCAGACCATACTACAGAGGTAATTGAACAGACCACTAAAACTTGGCTTGTACTATTACCCGTCATATATAAAGTCTGAAAGACTGAGGTGCTTCACACTTTCGGAGTCATCACACTTCCAAATTCTCCACCCAATTTGTGAGAGGTCTCACTGTACTACAGTACAATTTATATACCAGTACGGTATGGCATAGTACAAGAAATCTATCTATATATCTATCAGCTAAACTATCTGCCCATCTATATCTATCTTACCGTCCACAGCTCTCCCTCCACCCAATACATACACATACATACAAAAGTACAAAATAAAACATAAATCCAGCCCCATCATGTCACCACAGTGGTCGATGTTAATATAGCGCTAACAGTGTCTCAGCAAGAATCAACACATTCCTCATGAAGCACCTGCTCCTGGTGAATCCACACCACACCCAGCCCCCACCGTGCTACAAGGTAGCAACAAGAACATTTCTAAAAAATTAAAGCTACCCAGTACAAAACCCACTCACACACCAAGGTTTTAGTTTCCTTGTATGACACACAGTAGGATACGCGGGTCAAATTATTTTTCCTCCACTAAATATGAAGGCCACCTTATCCCCAAACTCTGAAGTATTTGGGATATCATATAGCAATGACTTTTCTCATTTGGATTTCATACAAATTCAAATAGGTGGGCAGTATACAGAACTGTAATATAATTGGCCATGACTATACAAGGCTAATATTAATGTCTCATAAAACTCTCTGCATTCGGAATATTATAATCAGTAATGCAGCTGGGACATTATATTTTAACAAGCTTTATGACAAATCTAGTACAGTACAGTACTGACTAGCATATCTTGTACTGGTATTTGACTTATTCAATCTTTGCTATCTTTGGTTCAAGAGTCTTGACTACTTATATACAGTATACAGTAATGGCAACTCCTTCTAAACAAGACTATCTTGTACATACAAGGTTTGATACTGTATTCCAATTTACAATCTACAGGTGTGGCTGGGGGAAGTTCAGAGAATTGATGCCAATCCTGACCATGAAAAGAATGCCTCTCCCCCTGAAGGGAAAGGTGTATGCCTCATGTGTTAGAAGTGCAATGACGTATGCCTCAGAAACATGGGCCGTTAAAGTAGAGGATGTCAACAGAATGGAGCGTAATGAGATGAGAATGGTGAGATGGATGTGTGGGGCCAGGCTACAGGATAGAATAACAAATGTTGAGCTGAGGAGACGTTTAGGTATAAAGAGTATTAGCGAGGTGATGCGTACAAGTAGACTGGGATGGTATGGACATGTGGAGAGAATGGATGAACAAAATTGGGTGACAAAATGCAGGTCTGTGATTGTGGAGGGAGCTGCACCAAGGGGTGGACCGAGGAAGACCTGGGATCGGACTATACGCGCCGATCTCAAATCCAAGAACTTGACAAGTGAAGCAGCCCTTAACAGGGTTGCCTGGAACGCCGCCATTAGGACAAGAGACTGAAACTGCACTTATGTGTGGAACACTCAGTCTTAAAATTTTATGTATGTATGTAATCCCTAATCTGTGCACAAACAAGTGGTATAAGGATATACAGTACCATCAGTTATCCTCAAAACAGTACAAAATAAATCTAAGCTCACAATTACCTGTGTTGTTATTAACAATTCTGATTCTACCAGTGATCAATGCGGTCTGTGCAATGGATTAACCAGATATTTAAACAGAAAAATTTCTGATAATGACATTTGTAAGTGAAAGTTTTGTCTTCAGTAGCTACCAGTATGTAGAGCATGTTAGCAAGATCAAAGTATACTTTCACTGAATAGAAAACTAACATACACCAATCTGATGCTGATGAAAGCATAATGTTGGATTGGTTTAGAGGCGTACGTTAGTCCCTTAGATAGTGTTACATATGGAACCACTGTACACCCAACCCTCTGCTATCACGGGTAATTGGTGCCCTAATTCTACCACTATAGCGAGATTCGCCATAGCAGAACTGAAGACCTTATGGAATTATAATTGGTGCAGAGGTCCATAATTTTGACCTATTTCTTGCTATTTTCACATTTTGTTTACCAAATATACTTATAAATACATATTATGAGGATATTACTTACTGTACCACACATAATATATTTGAAATCAGTCGTATATAGCCTAGCCTAATTCATCGGCGCTTTCGTCTGACACAGCGTCGGCGTCGGTAGGCTAGACCGGCGTTTGCTCTCTGTCTGCTTTGATGGTGGGCATTTATTTCTTTTATCATTACCACCAGGCCCACTGTCCTACCACTGAATGCATTTGAGAAGAATACTTAAGTACATATTATGAGGATATTACTTACCACACATAATATATTTGAAATCAGTCATATATAGCTTATAGCCTAACCCATCGGCATAATTTCGGCGCTTTCGTCTGACAACGGCGTCGGCGTCGGTACCCTAGACCGGCGTTTGCTCTATTTTGATGGCCCTGGGAATTTAATTCCTTCATCATTACCACCAGACCCACGATCCCTATCACTGAATGCACCAAAGGCCATAATAAACACGCAAGATAAGAGGTTCGGGCAGAAAAAATCTTGTAAACATGTAGTTTTCCAACACAATGGTTCCCAGCCTGTCCACCGATCACAGGCATTCACAGCCGCCGATGTTCTGTGACATCATCGGGCGCCGTGTTTGAACATTCCCGTCGGTACGGAGCCGCGATAGCACCCTTTTGGGACGCGATATGGAAATTTTGGGGTTTTTAAGGTAGCCGTGATAGCACATAAGCCCTATAGCAAAACCCGTGATAGCAGAGGGTTGGGTGTACAATCAAAATAATTAGTTCACTGACAATCTTGCATAAAACTGTAAATGAAAGTTACTACTGCATATACACTTTTTCTTACTATACTCATGCTTTTTTAATAGCCTGCGACTAGCCCGTTGGAAAAAATATGTACCTCATCCTCATCTTTGTAGATTTCACACAAATTATCATCAAGGTTTAAAGTGTACTACCGGTATTAATTTTGACTGTACAGTACATCCATAATACCGCTCAGCCTGAGTGCATGCCATGACAATTTCTCAAAATTAGGAATCATTACTCTTATGAACAAGGTTGATGTGCTGAATATCTGATGTTGTCATGAGGCATGGCATTTTTAATTACCAGATGCATTTCTTATAGTCAACCTGTACATGAATACAGTATCTGCATGCAAGTGAGGCAAATAGTTTTTGGTCAGGATTTGCCTTCCCTTCAACAAGTTCCCGTCACAGACTACTCTGTGAAATCCATCCATCCCTTTTCTTTGCCTCTTATGACTAGCAGGATATACATTGTAAATATATTTTTTCCTATGTGATAAAATGGCCCCACAACTATTTAACTTTGACAAAAGGTCTGTCATTCAAAAGCACAGCTTAGTATACTACAGTATTGAAAATTAATTACCGGTATATATATTAAATACAGTAATTACATTCATGTCTGCACTAACGCAAGTTAAGCGAACACATTTTTCATTCATGCAGTGACTTTCTTCAATCAAATACCCTCCTCATCTTCTTCAGATACCCACACTGCTAAATCTCCCTGTTCATATTACATTTCCAGTGCTGTAGATATCAAGTCACCCTCTGAAAGCATATGATAAATGCATGTAACGTACTGGGTATGGTATGTTTGAACTTGCATTTTAAGAGTTTTTAGGCTAACTATCTTTAGCAGCTTCTCTTCAGTATTAAACCACTACCTGAAACTATGACATATGCTTTACAAATATCCTGATACTCTATGGGTACCCTCAGTTCCATATACTGTACAGTACATGCTTACAGTCTTCCTCTTCCCATATATCTAAATATTTTTTGGTAGGTGGGGATGTGCATCATCCATATAGAGAATGAATCTTTGCTGGAAAATGTATCAGGTTAGTTAACCAGTTACACTTTCCAGCATCACTTGAGGGTACTTGACCGAGGGGACAGTAGGGATATACGGTCCAGTACTGTATTTATGAGAAAGGTGCTGCTCCTAATACTCCCATATACTGTACTGTAGATCCAAGAGGTGGCAAGGTGGTGCTGGAGGTTCCCACACAACTGCTGTGTTACAGTTGGGGATTCCCTTCCCTGTTTTAACTAAACCTTTGGTAACCAAGGCTCTCACATGCATGCAAGCATGCTATTTCTCAATCACCTACCCTTTCCTACTTTTACGACAGGTTGCAAATAAATCAAATTAAAATGGCAGACTTAACATGTCATCGGTCAGTAATCTGCTGGAATAAAGTTTTATAATTTTTCCCTTAGGCCGTCTCTGGTTTCTCCAAGTTTTTCCTAACTAGGCTAATTGTATTTTTCTGCTAACTGACTAAATCTCCTATAAACAAAGCCTGTCTATTCTTCCCAACCTTTACTACAAATCACTGCCATTCTCAATGTCCAACCCCTCTGATTCTATCTATCAATCTATCTATTGCCTGATGCCGTGATCCCCGAAGGGGTGGCCACGAACGAACCGCCCCCATGCACCTCTGTCCTCAGTCAGTCGACGCCCTTCCTCCCAACCAGCACCGCCTTCATCCATATACTTCCTCACTCCATCCTTCCACCTCTCTTTCAGTTTACCTCTCCCTCTCTGTCTTTCCACCTCGCTCTCGTACACCCTCTTAATATTCTCTCGCTTCCCATACGTTCCATATGGCCGAACCATCTCAAGGTGTTCCTTTTCACACTTTCCAGCACATCTACTTCCACACCACACCTCCTTCTTACTTCCTCATGAGTCTGTCTATCCCTCCATGTAACTCCGCACGCACTTCTCAAGTAACTCATTTCCACCCCTCTCACTCTTGGTCCGAGTCTCTCCACCAACGTCCATGCTTCGCTTCCGTAAGTCAGTGTCGGGATTACCACACTGTCATGCAAGGACTTCTTCACTTCCATACTGACCACCCTATTTCTTGTTACTGCTTTCAGCATTCCTACAACCCTCTTCCTCTGTTGCACCCTCTCCCGCACTTCCTCATCCATAGTCCCATCTTTACTCAACACACTGCCCAGATACTTAAATGAGCTGACAATCTCCATAGCCTGACCATCCAACTTCACCTCACACTCTGTGGCTTCACCCCTTTCGATGACCATAACCTTGCTCTTCCCCGCATTTACCTTCAGATTCCGTTTTTCGCACACTGTTCCAAACACATTTACCAGACCCTGCAACTCCCATTCATTATCACTCATCAGAACTGTATCATCAGCAAACAGCAGTACAGGTAGCTTCCACTCATTTCCCTCCCTTATCAGCGATACACCAACATCCACTGCTCTTCCTTGTATTTCTTTCATGAATCCATCCATATACAGTATACAGTAAA
The DNA here is from genome assembly GCA_032716605.1 of Paralithodes platypus. Classification (NCBI taxonomy): domain Eukaryota; kingdom Metazoa; phylum Arthropoda; class Malacostraca; order Decapoda; family Lithodidae; genus Paralithodes; species Paralithodes platypus. The sequence continues at coordinate 35,937,906 of CM064493.1, read as the reverse complement.
CAACCACGGGGACATCACACACCCCTGTTTCAACCCAACATTCAGGTCAAAGAACTCGCTCTGCTCATTCTCCACACGTACTGCCGCCTTTGCACCCTCATACATGCTCTTCACTGCTTTCAGCAACTTGCCATCTACTCCGTATATTCTAAATACTTTCCACATACCTTCTCTATCCACTCTATCATAGGCCTTCTCCAAGTCCATAAAGGCAACATACAGCTTTTGTTGCTTCTCCAGATGTTTCTCCACAACACATATCAGGGTAAAAATCTGATCTACACATCCTCTTCCCTTTCTCAAACCGCCCTACTCATCACCTATCCATTTCTCCATTCTCGCTCTCACTCTCTCAATCACTACCCTTCTGTACACCTTCCCTACTATGCTTAGAAGACATAATTTTGTGCATTTTAAAATAAGGGTGCACTTTTATTAAAGCTGCGCGCATTTCACAGGTACCACGTTATTAGATCGTTTCGACTACCATTAGATGACAAGATTTTGTTTTAACTTTTTGATGGATGTATAAACCTGATAAAAACTCTCTAGTAAGTCCGTGTTGGTGCCTGTGAAGTACAGTACCGGTACGCAGAGCCTCAGTAAAAATGCACTGATGATTTAACGGTATGCCTCAATTTCGGAAAATATATTGGTCAAATTAGACGCGAACATAACCACCGTTTGTGTGTCATGTAACCAAAGCCATCATCGCTGATTTCCCAAGTTTCGGCCAAACGAGCCATTTACTTCTCGTCGAAAACCATACAAAAAACATTATTAGATCGTTTCCATTTTTATTTGAAGACCGGAAACAAGGAGGGAGCACCACGGCTGGCAATATGATGATGACAATAAGTGTCTAGGGGGGGGGGGGGGGGGGACCCCAAAACAGTCAAATTAGAAGTGCATGTAACGGTAATGAGCGAGAACGTGTGAACCACAGTGAAATGCTCCTTCAACGATACCAACTTTGGCGCTGCCATACAAGCTAAACAAGTTCTCAAGAAAAAAAGGAAAAAACGATGACAGTGCAGTTTTCCGGCAGCACATTACATCAATATCCATAGTGTATCCAACGGCAAAACAAAATAGGGTTTCCTCTGAAAATCCCATAAATCAGAGCCAATTTTTGACAAAATTGGCTCGGGTTCTCCAATTTGGGAGTTTTATTGCTCTGAAAACACGGGAAAACCTGAGCCGATTTATGCGCAAAAAAAATAATATAGCAGTATACATAATAATAATCTATCTATCTATCTATCTATCTATTGCCTGACGCCGTGATTCCCGAATGGGTGGCCACGAACGAACCGCCCCATGCACCTGTCCTCAGTCAGTCGACGCCCCTCCCCCCAACCAGCACCGCCTTCGTTCATGTACTTCCTCACTCCATCCTTCCACCTCTCATTCGGTCTACATCTCCCTCTCTGTCCCTCCACCTCGCTCTCGTACACCCTCTTAGTCATTCTCTCGCTTTCCATATGTTCCATATGGCCGAACCATCTCAAGTTGTTCCTTTTCACACTTTCCAGCACATCTACCTCCATACCACACCTCCTTCTTACTTCCTCATTAGTCTGTTTATCCCTCCATGTAACTCCGCACGCACTCCTTAAGTAATTCATTTCCACTGCTCTCACTCTTGGTCTGAGTCTCTCAACCAACGTCCATGCTTCGCTTCCGTAAGTCAGTATCGGGATTACCACACTGTCATGCAAGGACTTCTTCACTTCCATACTGACCACCCTATTTCTTGTTACTGCTTTTAGCGTTCCTACAACCCTCTTCCCCTGTTGCACCCTCTCCCGCACTTCTTCATCCATAGTCCCATCTTTACTCAACAGACTGCCCAGATACTTAAAAGAGTTGACGATCTCCATAGCCTGACCGTTCAGCTTCACCTCACACTCTGTGACTTCACCCCTTTCGAAGACCATAACCTTGCTCTTCCCCGCATTTACCTTCAAATTCCGTTTTTCGCACACTGTTCCAAACTCATTTACCAGACCCTGCAACTCCCATTCATTATCACTCATCAGAAATGTATCATCTGCAAACAGCAGTATTGTATCGGTAGCTTCCACTCAATTCCCTCCCTTTTCAGCGATACACCAACATCCACTGCTCTTGATAGTATTTCTTTCATGACTCCATCCATATATACAGTAAACAACCACGGGGACATCACACACCCCTGTTTCAAACCAACATTCAGGTCAAAGAACTCGCTCTGCTCACTTTCCACACGTACTGCCGCCTTTGCACCCTCATACATGCTCTTCACTGCTTTCAGCAACTTGCCCTCTACTCTGTATATTCTAAGTACTTTCCACAAACCTTTTCTATCCACTCTGTCATAGGCCTTCTCCAAGTCCATAAAGGCAACATACACCTTTTGTTTCTTCTCCAGATATTTCTCCACAACACAATTCAGGGTAAAAATCTGATCTACGATGTAACATCCTCTTCCCTTCCTAAAACCTCCCTGCTCGTCGCCTATCCATTTTCCCGTTCTCACTCTCACTCTCTCAATCACTACCATACTGTATACCTTCCCTACTACGCTTAGAAGACATATTCCTCGGTGGTTACCACACACTCCTCTTTCCCCTTTGCCCTTATATAGGGGGACTATTATGCCAGTCTTCCAGTCATCGGGTGCACTCCCCTTCTCCCATGCTAGTTTGCACATTTTCCATACCCATTCTATCACTATCTCACCACCATACCTCAACATTTCCCCACACACTCCATCTGTTCCTGGTGCTTTCCCCAAACTTCACTCTTTTCATGGCTTCCCACACTTCTGACCTCCTGATCCCCACCTCCTCCTCCACTACTTCTCTTCTTCTCCCTCCCATACCATATCCAGCTATGTTTGCTGGCTCTTCATTCCTTACATTTAGCAACTCATTGAAGTACTCCCTCCATCTTTCGACTCTCTCTTGCTTCTCGGCTAGCATTCTCCCATTCTTATCTTTCACACCCTTACTGTTTCCCTTGCTACCTTCCCTAACTTTCTTGACTTCTTTCCAGAACAGTTTCTTACTCTCCCTCCATTTTACACTCAGATTCCTTCCAAATTCCTCATCTACTCTTCTCTTACTTTCCTTCACTACTCTCTTCACCACCCTCTTACTCTCCACGTACCTCGCTCGTTTCTGTCTCTCGAAATCTTCATTCCCTCTACTACCCAACCACTCACTATATGCTTTCTTCTTTTCTTCCACAGCTATTCTTACCTCTTCTGTCCACCATGCTGTACCTTTCACTCCCCTCCCTCTTCTCCTCACTCCACACATGCTGCACAGATCTCATCCTTAAACACTTTGCTCATCTCCACTTCCTCCATAACTTCCAGGTCGAACCCACCTAGTCGTCTTTCCACTGCTCTCCTGTACTCCTCCCTGACTTCCTCCTCCTGCAACCTCTCCACCCTCCTCACCATTCCACCCTCCTCTCGCCTCCCTCCAGCTCTCCTCACCCACTTCTTTTGTATCCTAACCTTAGCTACCACTACATAATGATCAGACAGACCCCCTCCAAAACCCCTATACACCCTAGCATCCATCACAGATTTCTTCATTCGTTCATCCACACATACATAATCAATCAATGACTTTCGTTCCACCACTGTCTTATCCTTCATCGTCAACATCCGTTTCCACGTGTACCTGTGGATCATTCTGTGTCGGAAGAAGGTGTTGGCTATCCACAGCCTCCTCCCCACACATACATCCACAAGTGCACTACCATTCCCATTCACCTCTGATGGTACCCCCCACCCTCCCACTACTCCCTCAACTTTCCTATCACCCACCTTACCATTCATATCCCCAATCAGAAATATTCTTTCGTTCTTGTCAAACTTCTCCAGGCACGCCTCCACATTCATCCAGATCTCCTCTTTCTTTCTTTCAAGTATATCCTCTGTCGGGGCATACACGCATACAATCACCCACGTTTGTATTCCTACTTTCATTCTCACCCACACAATCCTTGAACCCACAGACCCATACTCCCTTACACATTCCTTCCATTTGCTACTTACAAACAAACATGCACCTTCACTCACTCCAGCACACACACCCATTCCACACTCCCACTCTCTCACATCTGTACCTTTCCATTTGGTCTCTGTCATTCCACATACATCCAGCCTGGCATTCACTAACACTTCCAGAACCTCTCTCTCTTTTGTGCCATTATTCATGCCACTAACATTCCACGTAGCCATTCTCAGAATGTCAGAAGGAATGTCCTTAGTCGGTCGTGGTTCGTCAACGTAGGTTCCGTCCGCACCCGAGGCTGTTCGTTCGTTTTTCTTTGCTTAGATATTTTTTCCGGGTGGGGGTCGCAAGCCCACCGACCCAACCTCTTTAGGCCTCTTACGACACGCAGAAGGCACGTGGGGCATATTCTATAATTATAATAATTATAATAATTATAATAATTATAATAATTATAATAATAATAATAATAATTAAAAATAAAATAAAATATATATATACAGTACTGTATATTACATATAAATATATTTACCCCCTGCTGGAAACATACATAAAGATTTCAATAAGTCATGGGGGGGGGGGGGGGGGGAGGCCCTCAACCCATCTTGTATCCCATGTTGGAATTACAGTACCTGTACAGTAAACTCCCGTTTTCTACTCTTTTTACTCGGAAACTCATACGGCAAGAATGTTGAGTGCGGGCGTACCGCCATCCTTGTTTACACTACGCATAGTGGCGTCGGACCTTTGCCATCATGTTCCCGTCTATTTTGACTGCCTTTGGATACAATAATATGTTGAGGGGGGGCCCTCAACCCCCCCATGACATATTGTCATCATCATATATATTGCCAGCAGGGGGCAAATTACTGAAAAAAAATCGCCGTCAAAATAGACGCGAACTTAACCACGGCAATGGCGGTGGGGGAGGCGTCGGGCCTTTGCAATCATGTTTCCGTCTATTTTGAATGCCATTGGATACAATATGTTGAGGGGGGGATTTGCCTCCCCCCCCCCCCCATGAAATATTGTCATCATCATATATATTGCCAGCAGGAGGCAAATAACCGAAAAAAATCGCTGTCAAAATTGACGCGAAGTTAACCGCGGCGATAGCCCTTATGTAAACATGACGACCGTACGCCCAAACTCTACATCCATCCCACCCATACTTCTCGGAATGGCATCTCATGTCGGACATGTCCCTATAGATCTCGGCAAATTTCGGAGTTGGACGGGATTTGTGTCCGGTTTACAGTGTTATCTCACTCAGTTTTAAATGGTTTTAGGACAAATTTAAGCCTGTGCCTTATAACTATTGTGTTAATATTAATTACTATGTAGTTTACTGTTCCTGAAAACATAATACCGGTAATGTTTGTATGTGTCATTAATATGATGAATTTCACATGCAATGATGTAATTCGGACATCTCGGAAAATCGTACATTTCGAAATTGGACATCCCCCAATTACTCCGAGATAACGAGGGTTTATTAAAATCAAGAAACCACAAATTTCTCAAAATCTGGAAGAATAAATATGGAAAATATGGGTACAAGCCTTCTCCCTATACAGTTGTTGTTGTTCCCCAGGCTGTCTGGCCGAACAGCCCCAAGGTCTCGAGCAAGGCCAAGGCCATAAACGAGTGCCCCCACAAAATCCTCCCTGCTTACCACTAACAAAGCCCGGGTGACCGAAGCCACTCCAAGGCAGGGAGCTGAGGAGGGTGCGGAAATGCCCGGGAAACCAAAGCCCCACCCAAGGCCCTGTGCCCCTCAGCAATTATGAAGGGAAAGTTGAGGGGCAAAGGAAAAATGTGACGCTTTGGCTCCCAATCTGCCAACTTCTAGGTTGGGAGGTCAATCCACGGAAAAGACGCCGCCACTTGAGATCTAGAAGATATATAAGTAAAAGGAACAGTCAGAGTAAGCTATGGGTATGGCAGAGATCGCTCAGTTCTCACTCGGATAGACCAGCCCATCACCACATGACTAGAACCCAATCCTCTCAGCATCAGCTAGGAAAGGCCCTAGAAAGCCGCCTTTGGCGGGGGGATAGCTCCCCTATTTCAACTCCTTTCGGGGTTGGGCACCCGCCCTCCCTATACAGTACAGTACAGTCCCTATACAGTACAGTACTGTACTGTACTGTAATTGCCGTGTTTTTTCCAGTACAGTTGGTCCTCCGGTAACGCGCGTTTTGGAAACGCGGTTTTGGTGGCACGCGGTACACCCCAAATATCGAAAATGTTGCTAACACGGTCAATACTTACACTGGCGCGGGTTCCAGCTGGGCTCCAAACCTTTACTCCCAAATTTCGTAGCTCATATCTCTTCAAATATATGGCCTAACCAAGTGTTTATGCCTACCAGATGTAGATATGATCGTTGTTGTGCATTGGGTGAAGACTAGAACACCCTACATTGTGTAGTTATTGTGTGAGGCGAGAAATAATAAGACGGCGAGTTATGCGGGAATTCCGAAGCTACGATTTTCGTAATTTACCGATGCTTATATCTCTGCAAATAATTGGCCTAACCAAGTGTTTATTCATACCAGATGAAGATATGGTTGTCACAGTGCGTTGGGTGAAGACTAGAACACCCTACATTGTGTAGTTATTGTGTGAGGTGAGAAATATGATGGAGGGATTTCAGAGCTTCGATGGAAAAATGTCGGCTACTGCTGTGACTCTCTCTCCTTAGCCTAGCTGCCTAGCCTAAACGAAATATTTATTCAGAGGTAAGAGTTGTTGCAATGGGCAAATCAACTCATTGCACATGTCAAATAACCTTTATAATTGATTTAATTATTATAACATAGGCTTCTATGGAGAAAAAGTGGACTTTGTGGAAATCCCCAGAACACCAAGGTACCTTTAACATGTAAACATATGGGTTCGGTAACGCGGATTTTGCTAACACGGGAGGTAACCAGAACACATTGGCCGCGTTACTGAAGGACCAACTGTAATTCAGTATCAGGATATATTAAAGTGATCCAAATTATACTTCCACAGTGGATGATAAATGAATAGCCTACAGTACAGTATAAGGATTTCATAGACCTGCATTTTCCTTAATATATTTATTATAATAAGGCGGCGAACCTTTTCCAAATATGCCTAATTGGTTGGGATGGAAGTAGTGTCCGGGCGTACGGTCGTCATGTTTATTTAGGTCGATCGCCGCGGTTAAGTTCGCGTCTAATTTGACGGCGATTTTTTTTCAGTTATTTGCCCCCTGCTGGCAATACATAATTATGATGATGACAATATGTCATGGGAGTCATGGGGGGGGGGGAAGGGGGCAAAGCCCCCCCCTCAACATATTACTGTATCCAATGGCAGTCAAACTAGACGGGAACATGATGGCAAGCGTCCGCCGCCGCTCCGCGTAGTGTAAACAATGCTGGCGATACGCCCGAACTCTACATTCTACCCGCCTAATTATCATAAGTTGTACAGCAGGGTGAAATCTTGATTCCTTTAGCCAGTTTTAGATTTTTTTTTTTTTTTAGTTTAACCTAAAAAACTGGTGTTTCTGTATATTTTCTAGAAGAATATTTTGGTAAAAAGCTATATAAATCAGTAATATATGGCCCAATTACCCTGATAATATTAAAGAGAAACACAACTAGGGCGGGCATTGAAGCTCAGGGAAAATGAGGGGTTAAGACATTTAACGAGTGAATGTGTAAAATAACATGGCAAGAATGTTAACCCTCTCCGACATATGACGCAATTTTGAGCCTATTAGGGATACTTTAAAGCCTTTGTTACCATCAGGGGTACCTTTAGTTTAGTTACTTCAACCTCTGCAGTTGTCTTTGAGTTAGCTGTGGGCAGAAAACTAATTTTGGAGAGGTAATTATAAGAGTGAGAGAACTCTATTTCTTATTGCTAATCTGGCAACCTCTGCGTCATATGAGTCTGAAGGGGTTAAGTGTGGGCGTACCGCCACCATTGTTTACACTATGCGGAGTGGTAGTGGACGCTTGCCATCATGTTCCCGTCTATTTTGACTGCCTTTCGATACAATAATATGTTTAGGGGGCATTCACATATTGTCATCATCATTGCCAGAAGGGGGTAAATAACCGAAAAAAATCGCCGTCAAAATAGACGCGAACTTAACTATGGCGATCAACAAATATAAACATGACGGCGGCGGTGACGGTGACATCGGACGTTTTCTATCATGTTCCCGTCTATTTGTAATGCCATTCGATACAGTAATATGTTGCCCCCTCACCCCCCCCCCCCCATGACATATTGACATCGTCATATATATTGACAGCAGGGGGCAAATAACCGAAAAAAATCGCCGTCAAAATTGACACGAAGTTACAGCGGCGATCGCCCTATGTAAACATGACGACCGTACGCCCAAAAACTACATCCATCCCAAAAACATTGTCCACACCTTTAATATTACATAAATATGGAAACTCGAGCCAAGTTTTGGAGTAGAATGTAGAGTTCTGGCGTACTGCTAGCCTTGTTTACACTACGCGGAGTGGCGGCGGACGCTTGCCATCATGTTCCCGTCTATTTTGACTGCCTTTGGATACCCCACTCACCCCCCCATGACATATTATCATCATCATATATATTGCCAGCAGGGGGCAAAATAACCGAAAAAATCGCAGTCAAAATAGACGCGAACTTAACCACGGCGATCAACATATGTAAGCATGACGGCGGCGACGGACGCTTGAGATCATGTTCCCGTCTAATTTGACTGTCATTGGATACAATAATATGTTCCTCACCCCCCCATGACATATTGTCATCATCATATATATTGCCAGCAGGGGGCAAAGAGTAGAATGTAGAGTTCGGGCGTACCGCCAGCCTTGTTTACACTACGCGGAGCGGCGGCGGATGCTTGCCATCACGTTCCCGTCTATTTTGACTGCCTTTGGATACAATAATATGCCCCCTCACCCCCACCATGACATATTGTCATCATCATATATATTGCCAGCAGGGGGCAAATAACCGAAAAAAATCGCAGTCAAAATAACGCGAACTTAACCTCGGCAATCGACATATGTAAACATGACGGCGGCGCGGACGCTTGCGATCATGTTCCCGTCGATTTTGAATGCCGCGGCAATCGACATATGTAAACATGACGACCGTACGCCCGGACACTACATTCATCCCGGGGCAAATAACCGAAAAAAAATCGCCGTCCAAATAAACGCAGCAATCGACCTATGTAAACATGACGACCGTACACCCGGACACTACATCCATCCCAAGTTTTGTACTCAAGAGATGTAATAAAGACATAAAATATGATAACTGCGGGTCAATCCACACTCGAACGTCTGCTATTCCTCAGCGTAAACACATGACTGCAGGTGGACCGCTAGATATACAGTATCTAAAACTATCCAAACATAATGCAGGCAATTGATTTAGCCTACCCAAAAGTAAGCAAATCGCACGAAATCACGGTAACATTTGGCTCGGGTTTTTGTATGTTTCAAGGGGGCCTAATTAGGGATCCGGAGGGATACACGATAGGTTAAGGGTTCACGCCCCCAGGACTTATTGTAATCATCATCTATGTTGCCAGTTGAGGGCATTACCAAGAGTGAGATTATTGAGATATGATAATCAAGCATAGCCTACATCCCGCGTGCGAGTTGGTATGAATGGATCGCCGGGACCGGCCAGGTAGTCAACAAACCTGGGAGACGAACTCATGAAGTGGCGAATTTATCATGGACTTTACTCGGTAAGGAGGTAGTATTCGGGCTTACCGCCCGACATGTTTACACTACTCGGCATGCTCGCGATATTTTCCCGTCTATTTTGACTGCCGTGGGATATAATAATAGGTTGAGGGGGTTTTGGGTATTAGTTTATGACCAACCAGTTACGGGCCCCATCGATGAAAGTGATAAAACACTGATAAATATCAGTGTTTTATCACTTTCATGAACGATACTTTGTTGGTGAACATGTAATTACCGTCGCAAAATCACTGTAAGTGAAATACGAGAAACTGTTGGATTGTTCACCCATAACACAGGGAACGTGAGCTGGGTTTAGACCGTCGCGAACCCATAAACAGGGAACGTGAGCTGGGTTTAGACCGTCGCGCACCCATAAACAGGGAACGTGAGCTGGGTTTAGACTGTAGGCGAGACAGGTTAATTTTCGGTTAGGTTAGGTTAGGCTAATGTTGAAAATACTAAAATGCGACGGTCCTCGGTATTAAACAACACTGTATAGGCCTATCAAATAAAAAATAAAAAACAACAACAAATTACCTGAAAAACTCGTAAATGGTTGGTGATAAACTTTTACCAGGCTTTGTCCCCCCTTACCCCCCAATAGCCCCATGACTTATTGTCATCATCATATATATTACCAGCAGGGGACAAATAACAGAAAAAAAAAGCGGTCAAAATAGACAGCAACATAACCGCGAGCACACGAGTCACGACCAATGTAACACGACGACCGTAGCCTATGCCCGGATACTACATCCTTCGGTAAGATCCTGTGTAGCGGGTGGAACTGTTTTTCAGATGGCTAATTACTAAGAAACATTGAATAATATGATAATTATAGGGAATAGGCTCGCAGCCTTCTTATATATAATTTATTAGGGACAATGTAGGTCTATGGAATCCTTATACTGTACTCATGTATAATCCACTGTGGGAGAATAATTTTGACCACATTAATAAAACCCGAAATTAATAGGAAAAACGCCCATTCTAATCAATCTCAGAGCTCTGTCGGACATCCTCACTGTTTACAAACGCCTTTTTTATGCAGTATAATCGATATTTACCCCTTGCTGGCAACATAGATGACGATTTCAATAATTCATGGGGGGTGAGGGGGGGGAGGGGCAAAGCCCCCCCCCTCAACCCATCGTGTATCCCACATTGGAATTAGGCCTATAACTAAGACCATGAAAACATTCATTTCTCAAAATCTGGAGGAAAAAACATGACAAATAAAGGTGCGAGCCTATTCCCTATACAGTAATTACCAATAATATCTTTAGGTATATTCCTGCGAAACGGCATGCATTATATCTCAAGAACTGGGCAGTGTTATAGCATATTTGTTGTTTGTACATATATATGTATTATGTATGTTGCTTCATAGTATACAATTTATACCCATCCAGCATCCTTCCACTTTACTTTTACAGGCGCCTCTAAAAAGAAGTATTGTGCACATACTAGGCCTAGCCTATTGGTAGGTAATGGACTAGTGCCAAGGATGTACATTGTGTTTCACGGGTAGGAAATTGCGTTTACAGCGAAAATATGGAGTTGATAAATCGGCACAAACAGTTCTAGACTAGGCTAGGCATAGTAGCCTATGCCAGGTAAAAAATGTGGCTATCATGGTATAGCCTAGGCCTAGCCTAGCAATTTAGCAAAGAAGGATGGAAAAAATAATGGTAAAATACAGGATGGTCCAGCGCTAGAATTTTACCTCTTTCTTAACCTTTAGGGTTTACAAATCCCCGACTTTCCAACCCCACACTAGGCTCCAACCCGGTTATTTTAAACGACACTACTGCAGCGTTATGAAAAACAATTTATTAGGGAAAATAGGCACCAATAGATTCGCCATAGTTTTCTCCATATAGTCCGCATGGAGGATTTTCGTTATCGACAAATTGAAAAAATACCCACTTCACATACAAATACACCAAAAATCGGTAAACCTGACTTTTTGGACCGACAGCGATTTCAGTAAGTTTTAGTTTGTTTTGGTACGATTTTAGTTACTGGACACCTATTTGACAGGTACCGCCAACTATTTAATACATATTTTTTTTCGGTTTCCACGCATCCAACACCAAGCTACACCCTTTTCTGGTGTACGGAACACTAAAAAAGCAATGGGGACACTTTAATAATGATAATAGGAGACAAAATATAAAGACAACTGTGTTGCGTTCGTGGAAGTAGCGTTGCTTTGTTTACTTTACGCTCGGAGTGACTTCCCGGCGCCTTGGCGGTCGACTTAAAATGGCTAAGCTTATAACCAGTTGTTGGGTCCATTTTTGGTAAGATCCTGTGTAGCGGGAGGAACTGTTTTTCAGATGCCTATTTACTAAGAAACATTGAACAATATCTTTAACCTAACCTAACCTAACCTAACCTAGTATATTAGTGGACTATATATGAATGTAAAATGTAAAAATATATTGTAACATTACCCAAATATTGAGATATAAGTAGGCTACAGGTCCTCCCGCTACACAGGATTATACCCCATTTTTTTATAAAGACTTGCGTTATAGGCCGTCGGATACAGGACAGAGTTGAGGGGGGCTCTGCCCCCCCCCCCCATGAATTATAATAATCGTTATCTATGTGGCCAGCAGGGGGCAAGTAAAACAGCTGGCCGTAACCTCGAGCGTCCTGGGTAAAACAAACCGCGACGATCCGAAGCGACGACAAACGCCCCGTTTTATTCTCGTCGAAAACCACATTTAAAAAGTTGATAATTATCGCGAATAGACTCTCAGCGTTATTATACATAATTTATTAGAGAGAAAGTGAAGCTCTATGGAATCCTTATACTGTAATATACTCACATAGATTCCGTTCTGGGAGAATAGTTTTGATAAGTTTTGTAACTCGATTTTGTCGATATAAATAGTCCCGCGCGTAAACAAACTCAGTCCCGCAATCTTGAGAGCTCTGCTACGGACGTATTCATGTTTACAAACAGTGTTCGGAATGGAGTACACTCGCTACGGTAAAGTGTTATGTTCTACAAAGATGTTACTGTATGTCTAATATATGAACCCACAGTAGCTGGCATGTTGTATCCCACGTACTGGGTCTAGGTTAGGTTAGGTTAGGTTGTTTGGTTAGGTTAATATACTAGGTCTCGGAAACAAGATTCGTAGTTGCGGTAGTATTTACATCAAAACTATAGTTAACCCGTGGAGCCCCGGCTAGTTTTGTAATGTTTGTTCACCAGAACCCGGCCGGTTTTCAAAAAATTGTTTTATTCCAGAAACAATAGCGAATGGGTTAGGAATGAAGGAAAAACCACGAAAAACCGGTCAAAAAGCTTAAAGAATGGTCCTACAGAGCCCCTGAAAACGTATTTTACAAGAGTAAAAAATTGAAGGCAATTACCCCCAAAAAACAGGTTATTGCGCGCTCACGCGCACGCACGTGGACTTTGAGAGTTTTCAACCATCGGCACGGTTGCGTGGGATACGTACACAGTTCCCATACAAATCTGAGCCCTCTTGAGTGGCTACACCTGAGGTTACGGTCGGCGCAATTAGGGTGATGCGCCAGGCGCGTCTCTGGGGCTGTGCGTTACATACATCGCCGAAGCGTCAGACGCGTCGCTGGGGCTGTACGGGTTAACTATCAAAACTATTCTCCCACAGTGGAATCTATGTGAGTATATATATTATAAGGATTCCATAGAGCTTCACTTTCCCTAATAAATTATGTATAATAACACTGCGAGTCTTTTCAAAAAAATTACCAAAAAGTTATTATATAGTTTTCAATACTAGCCTATTACCGGACCAGAAAAATGTGTAACTTGGTGTTGGATGCGTGGAAACCGAAAAAAAATACTGTATGTATTAAATCCTCGGTGGTACCTGTCAAATAGGTGTCCAGTAACTAAAATCGTACCTTTGTACTTGTACTGTACTTTTGTAGATGTTTAGGTGACAATCACCACGGTCGATCTGGGGATCCGCCGCTAATCATCTAATGAGCTCGTCCTGGAATCTTTAAGACTCTGAATCTTACGATTCTTTACAGGACTGACCCTGCCATTTTTATCGGCACTAGCTCAGAGAAGTGTGTTGAGAGGGGAGAAGGGGTGATGGAGAGAGAGGAAGGTGTTGGAGTGGCTTTGTTATGTGTGTTTAGTCTGTATACGTCGTCAGGATGTCCCCTGACTGGGTGCAAGCATGTGAAACATGCTAGGACGTACTACCGCACCCACTAAATGTCCGCCGTGGCAGGGATTCGATCCCGGGTCTTTCAGATTTACACGCGAGCGTGCTCACCACTTGACCACCACAGGGTATGTTTTTTTTTATTTTTCCTTCAGATATAGTGTTGTTTTATACTGAAGAGGAGCTGAAATGAGTATTTACCCATTATCCAACAATCTAAAAACACACCCCCCACTAGTGGGGAGGGCTATGAAGTTCAGGGAAAATGAGGGGCTAAAAGCATAAGAAAGACATTAGCCTAACCTAACCTATCCTAGTATTATGGGTGGGGGCTGCTGCCCCCACACCCCCGCTAGTTGGGTAACACAGTACTATGGGACATATCTTACTCCCGCAACGAGTGGCAGTGAGAGGGCCGAGAGGTTCACAACAATAACATAGAGTGCGGCGGCGGACGGAAGTTAAAATATGAAATCATCGTAGGCTATTTATTACCCATTAATTTCCGGAAGTTTAAACCTATGCGAAAAAATCTGGTAAAAATTGAAGAGACCCCAGACAGCCTTTTTACTAGTTAATTTTAATTTTTTGTTTATTTTTCTTTGATATACAGTGTTGTTTAACCCTTCCTACCCGGTCTGCCTTAGGTAAGGACAGCTCGAAAGATGGGCCGCTACCCGGTATGCCTTACCTAAGGCAGCAGCTTAATAGCCTAATTAAGCTTGGTCTGAACGCCGTGCGTACGACGTATGTCAACAAACCAAAGTGTTGCGTCACCTCACCTCCGAAAACAAGAAGGAGAAGACTCTTCAATGTTATTGTTCTGACGTCAGACGAAATTAGTGTCTGAAAAGCCCCCATATTGGCAACATCTCTGCAATATTGGCTCCACTGAAATCGTCATCACAACTGAACCAGTTGACTTACAGAGCTTTACTCAACGCCAAAATACAGATTGAAAACCGCACTACGATAATAGATGAGTGGGAAAGTTCTAGCAGCGAAAATAAACATAAATACGGTAGCCTAGGCCTAGACGTTTTTCAGCCATTTCGCCCGGGTAGGGGCGACCGTCATTGGGTAAGACAGCCCGGGTAGGAAGGGTTAATACCGAGGAGGCGAGGACCATCGCATTTTAGTATTTTCAACATTAGCCTAACCTAATTAACTTAACCTAACCTAACCGAAAACTAACCGACGGTCTAAACCCAGCTCACGTTCCCTGTTTATGGGTGCGCGACGGTCTAAACCCAATCACGTTCCCTGTTTATCGGTGAACAATCCAACAGTTTTTTCGTATTTCACTTAGCCTAGGCCTATAGTGAATTTGCGACGGTAGCCTAATTACATGTACACCAACATAGTATCGTCCATGAAACTTCTAGAACACTGATAATTATCGATGGGGCTCTTATCCGGGTTGTCTTCAATTTTAACCAAAAATCTTAATCTTTGTTACTCTGCCATCACCTATTAAGATTGCACTGCTAGGCTAGCTGTGGTGCATATTTTAGCGTTTTATTTTTGTTCTCCCTTATAATACATTTCAGCTCTTAATGACATAGGTTAGGCTAGCCTATATAGCCTAGCAATGATATATATGCTCTACCGGACCTATTAGGCTAGGCCTAAAAAGATCGATGGGCTAACTGTCGGTCCAAATCATCAGTATAGCCTACTAGGCTAAGCCTAGCCTAACCCAAAAAATTAAGTAAAAAATTTCAAACAGCGGGGGTGTGGCACCCATAATACTAGGATAGGATAGGTTAGGTAAGGTTGTTAGGTTAGGCTAATGTCCTTTCAAAGGGGTATAGGCTAGTAAACACTAGGGATAGCCTATACCCAGTCAGAGGTAAGTCCTGCGGTAGTCTCCTAGAATAACAAAGGGGTATAGTAAACACTAGGGATAGCCTATACCCAGTCAGAGATAAGTCCTGCGGTAGTCTCCTAGAATAACAAAGGGGTATAGTAAACACTAGGGATAGCCTATACCCAGTCAGAGATAAGTCCTGCGGTAGTCTCCTAGAATAACAAAGGGGTATAGTAAACACTAGGGATAGCCTATACCCAGTCAGAGATAAGTCCTGCGGTAGTCTCCTAGAATAACAAAGGGGTATAGTAAACACTAGGGATAGCCTATACCCAGTCAGAGATAAGTCCTGCGGTAGTCTCCTAGAATAACAAAGGGGTATAGTAAACACTAGGGATAGCCTATACCCAGTCAGAGATAAGTCCTGCGGTAGTCTCCTAGAATAACAAAGGGGTATAGTAACACTAGGGATAGCCTATACCCAGTCAGAGATAAGTCCTGCGGTAGTCTCCTAGAATAACAAAGGGGTATAGTAAACACTAGGGATAGCCTATACCCAGTCAGAGATAAGTCCTGCGGTAGTCTCCTAGAATAACAAAGGGGTATAGTAAACACTAGGGATAGCCTATACCCAGTCAGAGATAAGTCCTGCGGTAGTCTCCTAGAATAACAAAGGGGTATAGTAAACACTAGGGATAGCCTATACCCAGTCAGAGATAAGTCCTGCGGTAGTCTCCTAGAATAACAAAGGGGTATAGTAAACACTAGGGATAGCCTATACCCAGTCAGAGATAAGTCCTGCGGTAGTCTCCTAGAATAACAAAGGGGTATAGTAAACACTAGGGATAGCCTATACCCAGTCAGAGATAAGTCCTGCGGTAGTCTCCTAGAATAACAAAGGGGTATAGTAAACACTAGGGATAGCCTATACCCAGTCAGAGATAAGTCCTGCAGTAGTCTCCTAGAATAACAAAGGGGTATAGTAAACACTAGGGATAGCCTATACCCAGTCAGAGATAAGTCCTGCGGTAGTCTCCTAGAATAACAAAGGGGTATAGTAAACACTAGGGATAGCCTATACCCAGTCAGAGATAAGTCCTGCGGTAGTCTCCTAGAATAACAAAGGGGTATAGTAAACACTAGGGATAGCCTATACCCAGTCAGAGATAAGTCCTGCAGTAGTCTCCTAGAATAACAAAGGGGTATAGTAAACACTAGGGATAGCCTATACCCAGTCAGAGATAAGTCCTGCGGTAGTCTCCTAGAATAACAAAGGGGTATAGTAAACACTAGGGATAGCCTATACCCAGTCAGAGATAAGTCCTGCGGTAGTCTCCTAGAATAACAAAGGGGTATAGTAAACACTAGGGATAGCCTATACCCAGTCAGAGATAAGTCCTGCGGTAGTCTCCTAGAATAACAAAGGGGTATAGTAAACACTAGGGATAGCCTATACCCAGTCAGAGATAAGTCCTGCGGTAGTCTCCTAGAATAACAAAGGGGTATAGTAAACACTAGGGATAGCCTATACCCAGTCAGAGATAAGTCCTGCGGTAGTCTCCTAGAATAACAAAGGGGTATAGTAAACACTAGGGATAGCCTATACCCAGTCAGAGATAAGTCCTGCGGTAGTCTCCTAGAATAACAAAGGGGTATAGTAAACACTAGGGATAGCCTATACCCAGTCAGAGATAAGTCCTGCGGTAGTCTCCTAGAATAACAAAGGGGTATAGTAAACACTAGGGATAGCCTATACCCAGTCAGAGATAAGTCCTGCGGTAGTCTCCTAGAATAACAAAGGGGTATAGTAAACACTAGGGATAGCCTATACCCAGTCAGAGATAAGTCCTGCGGTAGTCTCCTAGAATAACAAAGGGGTATAGTAAACACTAGGGATAGCCTATACCCAGTCAGAGATAAGTCCTGCAGTAGTCTCCTAGAATGCTACCTAGAACCCAAACGGGCAAACACCAACACGAGGTTCCCTACTCAACCTAGGCCTATTGTTGGATTATACTATTTATATTAACTGGATTCGCCGTCATAGAACACCACATAGCCTAACTCTAGAAACAAAGTTGATACATTTGACATTGAGAAAATGCGAATAATTACCTATGCATGGAGAAAATTGCAGAAATAAGTCGCCAAACGATTCACGAAACTACCATGTGTCACTTCACGTGTCGAGATTCGAGAAATGTCACCTTGTCCGATTCTGTGGCGGACAGTTTCACACTTGATTATGATTTATGAACACCATAAATTCAATTTTAAACTATTAATTCATCATTCCCAAATAATAATTTATAAGACGGTACATTCAAGACTGTTTCAGTACCTATTACGACACAACGGTGTTAACAACAGAATTTAGCAAGAAACTCAAATGAAATCTTAGCCATGATTCAACCATTTGAACAATCGGCCATGTGTTATTTACCTCAGAAATATCCTAAACATTGTGTTATAAAGCATGTTCAAGTAATAATTTTATCCAATAGAAAGCATATACATAATTTTACATTACATAGCCTATTTTCATATCACATAAATTAGGAAAAGCAAAAAATATATAATCGGTAAATTTCACTATCGGCTATCTGTTTTGTCAAACGAGTTGCCATGTGTTGCAACAGAACAAAGGAAGGCGCCAAATACAAGATGCTGGGTGTTTTCTTATAATCTGACACATGAATATCAGCAAGTCTTACACTGTTTAACCCCTCCTGTACCAACCACGTCTTATTGATTATATTCTGGCTATATTGTGACGACTTTATGCAGCTTAGAAAGGATCTGTGGGAGTTAAAAGTGTTGATTGAGATAGTTCGAAAGCATATCATTGCTAGAGATCCTTTCCTAAACTGCATGCAATCGTATAATTATAGATATAATAAATATAAGACTGCCGTTATAGAAGGGGTTAATGCATTACTATCTGTTCAGGCACATAACACCATAAGAAGCAATACCCCCCCCCCCACCCCCCTCTCTCTCTCTCTCTCTCTCTCTCTCTCTCTGCAATCTGCATATAAGAATCAATTCTCCCTCTCTCTCTCTCTCTCTGCAGGTGAGCCAAGGATAACGAACGGTAATATGATATGAGTAGGCAAGGGGTGAGGAAAAGACAAGTAATGGGTATTGGGCAATAAACAAGTAATGGTGAAAATTAGGTGGACAGAGGTGTTAGCGAGAGAATGACCAATTGAAAACGGTGGGTGGGCAGGGTAAAGATTATAAAGTTAGGAGAGACTAGACAATGGTCGACATTTTGTGAATGCAAACAACAAAAGCTATGGTATATTGACCCTCACGAGGCTGTTAGTGGTAAGGTGTGTATGGTAGAAGGATAAATTGCCACAGGATGCACGCTCTATGTGTGGTGGTCTTGTGCAATCAATACTGTACTGGTGGGACCAAGCAAGGTCTGCCTCGGCCTGTTAAAGGAGCATAGGTACTGTCAAAATAAATAATTCGACGAATACCTTGTTTATAAACTGTGCAATTTTAGCAACCAATATTTTACTTGAAAGTCCTCGTGAGTTTCTGATACTACGTGACTATAAGAGTTTTGATTATCGTCGAAATCGTGTCGAGTAAAGTCACATTTTGTAGGCTAAATTTCACAAAATTACAATCAAGATTTTCCGCGAACTTTTGTTTTTGGCTGTATTTTTGTTTTCTAGAAAGACTGGCCAAACTCAGAAACCCCACAGTTGGCTGCCCAGTATACACCATTTGAAACGGTTATCCCTGGTCATGCAGTGATAGATGAGTCTAGACATTTCTTGCCAACTTAAAATAAACAGACTATACTGTACAGTAGGTGGGGTGCCTGGGGTCCTATCCAAATGGGATAGGATACCATGTCTGCCACTATTTGTAGATAAAGTAGATACAATATAAAGTGGTAAGTAGACAGGAGACAAAGTGGTAAGTAGATAAGAGACAACGTAGTAAGTAGATAAGAGAAAGTAGTAAGACAAGATACAATGTGGTAAGTAGATAACATACAAAGTGTTAAGTAGACAAAGTGGTAAGTAGACTAGATATAAACTGGTAAGTAGACAAGAAACAACGTGGTAAGTAGACAAGAGACAAAGTGGTAAGTACAAAAAAGACAAATAGGTAAGTAGGCCGGTGACAAAGTGATAAGTAGACAAGAAACAAAGTGGTTAGTAGATCAGATCCAAAGTGATAAGTAGATCAGAGACAAAGTGGTAAGTAGATCAGATCCAAAGTGATAAGTAGACAATAGACAAAGTGGTAAGTAGACCGGTGACAAAGTGATAAGTAGACAAGAGACAAAGTGGAAAGTAGATAAGAGACAAAGTGGTAAGTAGATCAGACAAAGTGGTAAGTAGACAAGAGACAATGTGGTAAGTGAATCAGAGACAGTAGGTGGTAAGTGAACAACATACAATAAGTGGTAAGTAGACAATAAGTGGTGAAAGGCAACAAACATGAACCGGACAAGAGACAGTAAGTGGTAAGTAGACAATAAACAATAAGTGGTAACTAGGCAACAAACAACAACCGGACAAGAGGCATTAAGTGGTAAGTAGACAATAAGTGGTGAAAGGCAACACACATAAACCGGACAAGAGACAGTAAGTGGTAAGTAGACAAGAGGCCGTTAAGTGCAGACAGTGGGCAAGGGGTGGTGGTGTGGTGGTGGTGGTGAGGGAGGGGAGCAGTAGGTTATATAGGCGTGACGGTGTAAACATATCACAGAGGCCCGCCTCTCCAATATTCTAACACCGACACGACCACCACTACACACACACATACATACATTTACATATTCTCTCTCTCTCTCTCTCTCTCTCTCTCTCTCTCTCTCTCTCTCTCTCTCTCATAAGTGATTACATTCGGCATCAATAACTTGGTAACTAGTTGGACAGAAAGTTGGCTTTTAGTTAAACAATAACAATTTGTGATCACAAGTGCTTCTGAATGGACAGTGGACACATGTCACTTCCGGAGCTCTACAGGGATATGTCAGTGGCACCGATGCCAGTATGCTGACTGTGTCGTTATCAAGTTTACAAATGCTTGGCATATATTTTGGGAATCCTGAAAGGGTATGAGCAACTCTGCATGGCTGTGTACAAATTGTATGAATGTCCCGAGATAATGCAGATACCAGTAACTTGAAGAAATGTACTGTACAGTGATCCATAATAGCTAAGCAAATTCAAAGTCTGACTTTTCATAATTGGGGAATAAATGTATCAATATCTGAACTAGAGTATAATATGGATGCGGGGAGTAGTAGTAACCTAAAGTTCGCCAAGCAGTGCATTGATGTAATGAAGAAAGTCCAGAAATCAATAGGCTTTATCAACAGAATATTGGAATGCTCTAAATGATGTGCAGGTCTACTCTCCAGTGTGGAAGGATAGAACGATAAAAAAGAGCAAGTTATTTATAAAGCTTATTCCATCGATAAGTAGATTAAGCCACAACAATCGGTTGAGAACTCGAAACAAACTTGGGCTAGCAACTCGTAAAATGAAAGGCCAACTCATTGAAGTATTTTAAATACTAAATGAGTATATTAATGTAGATTAAAAACAAATATATAAACAAAATACAGCTTCAATATGAATACAACAAGCAATAATGACAAGTTGGGACTGGAGACGATTCACATAAGTATTTGTGGACACTTAATTTTGTTTAGTATATCAGTTTATGAAGAGATAGTATTATACTTAAATTGCAATGGGTGTATTTCACAATATACTGAATTTTTTGTTCATTTCTAGTGTCTAGCTAAACTGGACTACATATTATTTAGCATATAATCTCTTCTAACAGTTTCACTCTCTCACACATCTACTTCTTCATTGCTATCCTTAACTTCCACTTTCCTTTACACAAGTGTATTTTTTAACTTTGCAAGACTGAAGCCCTGACCACCTCGTTTGGATCGTAAGGTTTGTGTACTCTCTCCCTCTCTCTATATATCTATCTGCAGTCACTTTTTTTATCTCTCTCTCACTCACTCACTCTCTTTCTCTAACTCACTCACTCTCTCTCTCTCTCACACCAGCACTAACTAGACAAAGGCATCCCACCCAAGCTTTACGATCACCACACACATGCCCACACATTCACGTCCATGTACGCACTCAATACCGGTACACGCTCAACTAAATACATGCGACACACACCGAAGTTAGGATTAAACATAGATTCAGACCTTAACCCTTTGAAGATTATAACGCGTTTTGACAGTTTATTCTGGCTATCATTAGACGATTTTATACAGTTTAAGAAGGATCTGTGGGAATTATAAGGGTGTTAGGATTGTACATATTCATAGATTAACCCTTTGAAGATCATGACGCGTTATGACAGTTTATTCTGGCTGAATTTTGGGGATCTCGAAAAGGGGCTTCAGTCCTGAAAATTTACTTGACTTACAGTGTGCTGGCTTAATAATTCAGAAGGGTTGATAGCCTATGAAATCCTATTTTAACTAATTAGCTTGTCACACTGGCGTCGCGACCATTCCAGACTTTAAAATGACCGTGTGTTTCGCAAAGTCTGGTGCAAAGTCCTGCAAGTGTGAAACCTCATATAGGCACCATAATATTTGCCGACTGTACAATGACTTTACATGACTATTTACAATGTAACCAACATACCTAATCTTGGTCACGACCCAAAAACTCGTAAAGTCGGCCAAGGACAGCTAAGGACGTGTTGATATAGGCTTGTGTGTGAATGAGGCTTAAGGAGAAACGAATCTAGCAATATATTTGCCTGCCCTAGACCCACAAGCAAGGATGGAGACAGAGCAGACACAGTAATAGGGCCCTGGGGGTGAAGACGGAGTTATGGTCAGGAGGAAGTGAATTGCACGATACGAGGAAAGAACAGCACTTGGCACTTTGTACTTACTAACAATTACTCCCCCCCCCTTTCTCTCTCTCTCTCTCTCTCTCTCTCTCTCTCTCTCTCTCTCTCTCTCTCTCTCTCTCTCTCTCTCTCTCTCTCACACACACACATCCCTGCTTCATCTTTAGTTTTATCCCTCTCGCACCTCTCTCTCTCTCTCTCTCATCACACGTGCTGGAACCTTTTAGAAGTAAGTCCCCCAGGATTGTAAAACACAGGATGGCGGTTCCTGTGATGGACCTCTCTTGCTCTCTTCCATCCCTCCTTGCTTGCAGCCCACTTTCCTTTCTAGCTTTATCTCTCGCTTATTCCCACCCTCCTCTCTCCATCTCTCTCTTACATCCTTCTTGCATACCTAAATCTATCCCTTTTGCAAATGCACTCCCCGCCTCTCTCTCTCTCTCTCTCTGTTACATTTAACCCCTCTTCCCTTTCTACTTCTTCCCACCCACCCTCAAAGCTCCACATCCATTCTACATAAAGATAAACAATAATTCCTTATACAACGTACGTACATGACCTATATAATACGGTATAATATGGCTATAGCTTTATCTTGCATCTACTTTCTCTCTACTGGTGGGTTCCTCTTTCACTACTTTCTCCTCCCCACCTCCCAATCCCTCTTACACATTCACTAGTTCACTTACTCTCTCAATCCCCTTTACATCTATTTGTCTTTCTCTTTCTTTAAATTTCTCACTTTCTCTACCCCTCTTCCTTTTCTCTCCTTCCCTCCATCCTCCCTCAAAGCAACACCCAAGTGAAGATAGGCTAGATAATGTGTACTCCACAGCCTCTTACTCCCCTGCTATCTTCTTCTTACTTCCATCCATTCTTCCTTTCTCTTCTCTTCTCTTCTCTTCTCTTCTCTCTCCTTCTTTTCTCTTTTCTCTCTCCTCTCTTCTCTCTCGCTCTCTCTCTCATCTCTCTCTCTCATTCTCTCTCTCTCTCTCTCTCCTCTCTCCTCTCTCTCCTCCTCCTGCTCCTCTCTTCTCTCTCTCTCTCTCTCTCTCTCTCTCTCTCTCTCTCTCTCTCTCTCTCTCTCTCTCTCTCTCTCTCTCTCTCTCTCTCTCTCTCTCCTCTCTCTCTCTCCTCTCTCTCTCTCTCTCTCTCCATCCTCTCCTCTCTCTCTCTCTCTCTCTTCTCTCTCTCTCTCTATCTCTCTTCTCTCCTCTCCTCTCTCTCTCTCTCTCTCTCTCTCTCTCTCTCTCTCTCTCTCTCTCTCTCTCTCAAAGCAACACCGCAAGTGAAGATGGGACAGATACCAAGGAACTCCATAGCCGCCTTCACCCCTCTTATCCCCTACCTTCCTTCGGCGGCACCAGACAAGATCTTTGGAGGGAGACGATAAAGGAGGGACTGAGAAATTGAAAGGAAAAATAGGATAACAGACAGATATATTTAAAGGAATAATAATGTAGGACAGAACAATTAAAATGAAAAAAATAGGAGGAAGGACAGATATATTGAAATGGAAATGAGGATGAAGGACTGAGAGATTGAAATGGAAAAAGAGGATTAGGGGACAGAAGATCGAAATAAAAAAGAAAGATAACAGTGAGAGCTTGAAATGAAAACAAGAGGATGGAGAACAGTGAGAGATTGAAATCAAAAGAAGAGGGAGAACAGTGCGAGATTGGTGTGAAAAAGATGGAGAAAAATTAGAGATTGAAATTAAAAGATAAAGAACAATGAGAGATTGAAATACAAAACAAAAATAGATGGAGAACAGTGAGAGATTGGAATGAAAAAGAAGATGGAAAACAGTAAATGCATTGAGGAGGAAAGGAAAGAGACTAACGAAGCTTGTAAAACAGACTGGATTATTAGTTTCCATAGTTATTACTTATATCATTGTCCTTTTCATAAATATCCCATTCTCTCGTTTTTGCAATTTATCTATCAATATAATCTCAAATCCTAATATTCCTTCTGTCACTAATTCTGTTGGAATTTCTAATTTCAATTTCCACTTCTATATTCTAAGACATTTTCTTATTCCTCCTATACACTATGTTTATTTATTCTTATATGTTGATCCACCTTTTGTTTGAATACGACGGAAATATTATTGCTATATAGGGAATCTTTTGCTTATACTTTTTCATAACGTGTTTCCCTCCCCATTCATAAGTGTAGCTATTTTTGTTTATTCCACAAATCTTAATTTTGTCTTTTATACTCCCCCCCCCCCCTGTCTCTCTCTCGTATACACACCTTTCGCCTCATCACCTCTCCACCAATTAGGGGACTGGTGTGGGTTAAGTGCTTTACACATTATCCACGCTTCTGTCTTACACGGTTTGTCCATTACCTTCATACATGTCTGTCTCCCTGCGTGTTTAAATACCTACCGTCCTACCTACCCAATTAAACCTACCTACCTACCAACCTGTATGCTTCACTGGAGTAGGGTGAGGAAATACAAAAGAAGTGGTGCACATGAATGTACAGTTTGTAGGAAAGGGGTTGGCGTGCTCTCAATAAATGCAGAGTCTGTCGTTATTAGGTACAGTACATGATGGGAAGAAGCGCCGTACTAGTGTAAATGGACCTCTGCCGAATTATGAGACCGAGCACTATGAATAATGTACAGTACTGTAAATGTAGTATGCAAGGGCTAGTATCGATTAACCTGCCTGAAAGTTTTTTACTTTGGTAGTGTGTCGCTGGATGGGTGAATAAGTTCTATTTCTTAGGAGATACTATTTCTGCCAATGGTGGAGCCGAAGCTACCACTATCGCCAAAGTTAGATGGGTTCCAGAACGTTGAGTACAGTTGCCACTTTTGACATGAGAGGACTTCCACTTCGTTTGAAGTTAAAAGTGTATGCTTAGTGTATTAAAATTGCAATGACTGATGCTTCGGCAATGTGGTTAGTTAAAATGGATGATAGTAACAGAATGGAATGTAACAAAATGAAAATTGTGAGATGGATGTGTGGGGTTACACTGAAAATAAGATATTTAATGAGGGGCTCGGAAGGCAGTTAGGCATCAAGAGTATCAGCGGAGAGATGCGTAAAGCAAGCTTGTCTGGTTTGGGCATGTGGAGAGGATGAATGGTCAAACATGGGTGAAGAGATGTAAGTCTATAAGAGTGGTGGGAGCTGCTGCACGGAGAGGTAGACGTAGAAAGATGTGGGTTCAGGCTGTACCATCTGATCTCATGCTTAAACATCTGACAAGTGAGGCATTATAGAACAGGGCTGTCTGGAATGCCACCATAAGAACATAAGACTGAAACCATACTCACCATGTATGTATGTAAAATGTATGTATGTATTTATGATTGCATGTATGTACAGCATGTAAATATGCAGTATCATCATTACCTACAGACTACTTCAAATGGCTTGAAATTAGTCAACATTGTGTGTACCACTCATTATCAGCCAAAACGAATAAATTAACCTGACGAACTATACACGTTTTTCAAAGAATTTTCAGTAAATACCCGGTATGAAGAATTATATATTAAAAGTTTTAAGTAGGATATTACAAATAGATATTTAAAAATGTAAGTAGGAAATTATATATTTAAATAGTAGTAAAGTAGTACAATTAGGTTGGAAGGTAGGCAGGAAGACGGGTAGGTATTTAAACACATAATTAGTAGAGCAAGTACTCAAGTAGTTTGGATGGTAGGTAAGGCTTGAGGTATTTACACCATTAGGACGGTACGCTTGGTATTTAAATGTATTGTAGGGTAGGTATGGAGACAGGTAGGTAGGCGTTGAGTTAGGTATTTAGACAGATATGTAGGACACTATGCATTTAAAAGCCCACGGACATCAACTTTCATCCATTATTCTCTATCATAAATTTAATTGGTACACTAAGATGAGCTAGTAAAACACATAGTTAGTTGTAAGAGGTATTAATTCTACATATATACAATATATTTCAACCGTGTGGAATCCACTAAGTCACTCAGTGGGTGTCAGTGGCCTTTAAATAAGTAAGTGGGGAAGTAGGCATTAATATACGTAGGACGGTAGGTAGAAAGAAGGGTTGGTAGTGTGGGGATGGTGTTCATAACTTACAGTAGTACATTAGTAGTAGAGTAGATTTATAGAGAAGTAAATAGTACAGTAGACATTTCAATATATGAGCTAGTAAGTAAAGATAACCCAATGCAAACCTCTGTGCGTCATCAATACCTACCGCCCTAATCAACTATTTATATCTACCTCCTACAGTACCTACCCATCTTCAAACTTACGGCGGTATTCGCATCAATACATACCGCCCTAATCAACTATTTATACCTACCTACAGTATCTACCTCTCTTCACACTTACCGCGGTATGTGTATCAATACCTACCGCCCTATTTAAATGCATATATCCTATATCTTGTTTAAATACCCAACCCCCTGCCTGCCTACCTGTCTCCATACCTCAATGCATTTAAATACCAAACGTACCGTCCGAATGGTTTACATACCTAGCGGCCTATTTAACATCCCAAGAATGTAAACATTTACTATACTAATTATTTGCTTAACTCCCTACCTGCCGAGTGTCTACCTACTATCCTCCAACTTGATTCTGACACTTTCTTTGCTGTTGATTAAATAAGTATAATTCGACTTCTTAAATGCATACTTTTTGCGACTTATTTTCACAGTCTTTGAATAAATGCCAATAATTCGTTGGGATTATTAGTTTTGTCTAGTAATGAATGACAGACAAAGGATTGACTAATCTTAACTTAAGCTGGTTTAGTGTATTGGTAAATTATAATACTGAACAAAAATAGTATATATTAAAATATCCAGAAACCAAAACTAATGATAGTTATGAAAAATCAAGTCTGTTACTATCTAACTTTTCAACCAATACAAGAGTGTTGTACGTGTGTGAGTGAATACTACTACTACTACTACTACTACTACTACTACTACTACTACTACTACTACTACTACTACTACTAATAATAATAATAATAATAACAATGCATGTGAATGTGTGTGCAGTGGAGTGCATATGTGCATATACTGTATACAGTATATGTGTGAACGATAATGGTGTTTGCACAGTGTGTATGTTTGTGTGTGTATGTGTGTGTACAGAGTATAATCCACTTGCCCTCCCACTTAGTCACTTACACACATCAACTACAAAAATTGCCTATTTAACGACTCGTTGAGCCGTAACCACACCTCCTCCTTAACCACCCAAGATGGATCTCTGTAACGACCTTTAACGAGGCAGTGGATTGTTAAACTCAGTGCTCAACTACTGGTAAGGTTTGATTGGGGTTTAAGTAAGGTTTGATGGTGGTTTTACTGAGGTGGTTCTGGTAGGTAGTGTGTGCGGTTGTTGTGGTAGTAGTGTTGTTGTTGCAATGGTGGCTATGGTTATTGTGGTGATGATTGAAATTGTAATAGTAGTAATAGTAGTAGTAGTAGTAGTAGTAGTAGTAGTAGTAGTAGTAGTAGTAGTAGTAGCTTAAGGTTTGATGGTGTATTTATTGTGGTGGTTCTGGTAAAAGTTGAAACGTATGTGTGGTTGGTATGGTACCGATATTGTTGTTGTTGTGGTGGTGATTGTGGTTGCAATGGTAGCTATGGTTGTCGTGGTGCTGATTGCAGTAGTAATAGTAGTAGTAAATTCTATTTGTTACACCTGGCGGAAATTACACTTCATTTGCAACTGACTCCTCCATAACTAACGGAAAAATAATAAACTGTCATGTCTCTGCATCTAAATAATGTCAAATAATCACAATTAAAAACACCTATTGTACTTGCTGGAATAGGTCTCAATGGATGTAGGAGAGGTTTATGCAGCGATACTAACGTCCTTCAGAGAATGAATGAACAATCACTTATAAATATTTGTGGATTTCGGGATGGATCTTGCTTTTCAAAAATAGTATACAGTATATTGTTTTGTAGTTGATGTATAGACATTTATATTAATTAATGCGTTTCCAGATATATATTTCCATATATAGAAATAAGTGAGGTCCATGATTTTTTGAGTGACTACCTCAATGTTATGACCAATATCCGTCTTTTGATCTTGGCTATGACATTCAAGCCAGTATCACACGAGCGCTATTGGTCTTTCAGTGCGTCAGTGCTTTGCAACGCGTGTTCCCATCAACTTTTATAATCAACACTGGTTTGGCAGCTTATGAAATATACTTTTCAATATTTCAGCCAAGTAAATATATGTTCAGTCTAGTTTCCGATATCAGTGCAAAAGACCCCCAAAATGTTGCCAGAAATATGTTGACAATCGAAATTGGACGATACAAGCTCTCGTGTGATACCGGCTTTGTACTTGTGAACTCACATTGTTGGATTGTTGGAAATAAGAAAATCCCAGCCATACCTGTGAGCATGATAAATGAGGGGATGGGGGGTGGGGGTGATATCTGGTGGTTAATGGTGTGAAAGTCCCTCATTGATCAAATGTTACCGGTTACACTATATTGTTCAGACCCCGGATACTCAAAACAATTACGACACACATCAAAGTCATCAAAAAATAAAAGAAAAGAAAACATAAACAAATTAATAACAAATAAAATAAAATCGACATCGAAATTCTACTACCAGAAATACTTAAAACAAGACGATAGATTAATTCTCCTAAATATGGGGTGAGTTATGATATCTAACTTATGACCTCTTTGAGTATTCGTCCCCTGGGCTACTGATGTTGATCGTGGTGGTGGTGGTAATGGATATTGGTTGTAGTGGACGAGGCAGTAGCTCAGATTGCGGCCATGGCTATTAATTAACCATTTTTCTGGAATAATTTACTCCCTCTTATCTAGGTCTTCCCATTCATCCTCTTCTTCTTCTTCTTCTCCTTGTTCTCCATCTCCTCCTCCTATTCCATTTTCTTCTCTTCCTTTCTCTTTTCAATCTCCATTTCCACTGTCGTTTTCTTCTTCTTCTTCTTCTTCTTCTTCTTCTTCTTCTTCTTCTTCTTCTTCTTCATCTTCCTCCTCCTCCCCCTCTTCTTGTTTTGTCTTTCTTCTTCTTCTTCTTCTTCTTGTTGCCATCCCCACAGGAAACAGATCATTAATTTGTGTGCAGTGGCCGCTCTTCTTGTACCGCATACGTTTTATTATCTCGGGTTTTTTGTCCTCCCTCCTCAACCACCACCTTCTCTTTTACTGCCCCCTCTTCCTCCTCCTTCTTCTTCGTCTTCTTCTTCTGCGTTCCTTCTTAGGCCTACTGTTATTCCTCGACTGCAATATTCTTATTTTTGTCTTGTTCTTCCTCCCCCCAGCTTTATCAACTTCCTCTTTGCCCTCCTCTTCTTTCCTCCCCCTCCTTCCTCTCCCCCCCCCCCCCCCCCCCCCTTCTTCTTTTATTACCTACTCCTGGAAAGCTGCACGTCAATTGTCCTCTTCCTCAATCCCCAGTTTTTTGGAGGTTGTTGAGGGGGAAGGGTTTATTTTTTGGTCGATAATTTAATATATTTATTATTGTTTTAGTTTCCACTCTAGACCTCTATCAATCTTTAAAAAAAAAATCCATTAGATCCCCCTTCTAGATTAATTTGTACTTTTTTCGGTAGAAAAATGTTCCGTTTTTCATCCAACATTACAAGCTCACTATCGTTCGCCAGGGGAAAAATCAACACCTAAAAAGCACGAAAGGTCTTAATATTGACATAGAAATGGGGCAAAAGGTCTTAAAATCGCCAAACTAATGGGCCGAACGTCTTAAAATCTAAAAACCAATGGGGCTAAATACGAGGGAGAAGGGGGGCCCAGATAAACGGCCATCTCCCCTACAAAACATATTGACACTTATTGGGAGGTGCAGTGTTGGCGTGGATTTGGTTGTTGATGAGGTTAGTTTAAAGAGCCAGAACGTTACGTCTTACAGTATCTTACGACGGGGTGACTTGGTAAGGATCATAATGGCCAATATTGCATAAAATTGCTGCGACATCATATTTTGCCCATACTCAGCATAACTACAGCCTCTTCACTATAATCAGGCCAGAAATATTGACCACAAACCTCTTATAACTCCAAAAGAACTAGAACAATCGACTGACATTCCTACAATATGGAAAGAGGCAGCCAGTGAATAGGTGTGAATATTTGCATCCCATTTGCTCTAGCCCTTATTGAGTTACAAGCGGTTAGCGGTCAAGACTTATGGCTTAAATATAATGAACAGACTATAAGATAGGCAAAAGTTATGTTTCCCAATTGCCAACGAGTTTGATAGTATTGATGGTAATAGAGTTACGATGGTGGTTGTCCAGATACAATGGGTATATGGAGATGCGACACCGTACGCGTTTTGAGTATCCAGGCACCCGCTTTTAGTTTCAGTTACTAATCAAACCTTGTTGAGATAAATGTTTTCATAGAGCTAAAAATTTGGCTGGGGGACATATTCACAAACAAAGGGCAAAATATATCTCCATTATCCCTTAGACTCCCACATATCCCTTCTAAACACAATAAAATCATCTAATAATAGCCAGAATACAGTAAAAGAGTGAGTTATGCTATATTGAAAGGGCTAATATGAAAAAAGGGATACTGAAATGATAAAAAGGTAAACAAAAAGGGTTAAAGGATATATTAAAAGAGTTAATCTATTATGTGCCGTACGTGAGTTAAATGTGTATACGACTTAATTGATTTGTCCCCTAATGTACTTGGCTGCACTAAAACCATTATCTTGTTTTGCTGTTTTGAACTGTTTCCTGTCTGTAGTGTTGGGTATAGGTAGATAGATAGATAAATAGATAGACAGACAGACAGACATATAGATAGATACATAAATTGATTGATAGACTCAAGGCAGAGCCAGACTAGGGACAACACACGGAAAACAATGAACACACAAAAACAAAATACAAATTCACACACGTCTAGGTCACCCAGGAGAAGACCCAGAGACCAGGGTCACCAAGGTTCCTCCAGCACTCCCCCGGCCCCATGAAAAAACATGGGTAGGGCCTATATTCTAATTATATCTACCAAATTATATAAATTATCTATATTTTGCAAGGAAATAATAATTATCTATTCATATGTAATAAGGGAGATTGCGAGCACCTTGCATGTATTTATCACTTAAATGGCAATATGTGGTTTCGATCTATATATACAGGCTTGATTCTGTAAATAGGGAACAAATACCACTATAACTATGATAGCAATGACAACAAACGATGCTAAAAATGTGGATAGTTTTAACCTCTTTGATTCCTAGAAATCCTTCCTATTGTGCATACAATCGTTAAATAATAGCCGAAAAATAAAGAAAAAACGCATCCTCGTATCCTGAAGGACTTAAATAATTAACATAATTCCAACTGTCTATAAACTGCACAAACAATAAACAATAAACACAAAATAAAGTAAACAAACATTAAACTACCTATACAGCTTGAATTTGATAATTGAAATCACTATCACGTAAAATAAGGTTTGCAAATAATAACGTTCCCTTTGTGGACCCAAAATGGCTGCCTTGCCCCACCTCCTCGAGCGGGGATGGTTGTCTGGGCTGATTAAGTTTATGGTGGGTGTGATTAGTATCATTCAAATGGTGTTTTTATGTGGTGTGGTGTGGTGGTGGGAGGGGAGGGTTAACTAGTGAGAGAGAGAAAGAGAGAGAGTGTGTGAGAGTGAGGTTCAAAAGAGGTGGTGCATGAGGGAAAGGGATGTGCGACACACATGGCGTGAGTGAAGTAGGGTTCTTGAAATACGGTATGTGTTTGTGTGAAGAAGAGTGTGCGAAGGAGTATCTGCGAGTACAAAAGGGTGTGAGAGGTAGAGGTGTGTATGAGAAAGAGGGTGTGCAGCAGGAGGAACTATGACAGTGTATGTGAGTGTGAAAGGTGTGTGTGAGGCTAATGCAACAGTTTGAGGCAGAGATGTAAAGAGATATATGTGAAAACATCAGGTTACGTGAAAAAGTGTTTGTGCTTAAATTAATGTGAAAGATATGTGAAAAAATATAAATAATGAGTACCTGTAGCCTAGGTGTATATATAAAGTATGAGAGAAGCAGTAAAGAAGAGAACAGTAAATTGTAAACGTTAAGGAGAGAGAGAGAGAGAGAGGGGGGAGGGGCAGTATATCGTAAACGTTAAGTGGGGGAGTATAATAGTGAGCTGCAAGGGAGGTGGTGTGTGTGGCAGAGGTGTGAAAAAGTGTGTGTATGTGTGTGTGTAGGCTATGTGTGTGTGAAAGAGAGTGTGTGGTAATGTGTATGAATGTGTGTGGGCTATTATAAAGTGTTGACGTAAATATGTAAAGGATAAACTGAAAAATTTACTAAGTCTCACAGATCTTTCCTAAACTGAACAAAATCGTTTACAGTTTGTCAGAATAAAAATGTCAAAATGAGGTTAAGGATGTGCGTCCTAAGGGGTGTAAAATTGGGATCGCCAGAGATGGGAAGCATGACTTTACTAACGTTAAACGGCATTATTCGGTTTATGAAGGATATTTAGTAATGAAAGGACTAAGAACAATCTAAATTTCCCCTTTGAGTCCCGCAGATTCTTCCTATTCTGAATAAAATCGTTTACGTTTTGCCAGAATAAAAATATAGAATAGGTTAATGTATACAGGATGTGTGTCCTCAAGGGGTGTAAAATTGGGACCAATTAACGTGGAGGTAGAGAGGCGTGGCTGTGGTTGGTCACTTTACTGCCGCTCTTATCTTTAATACGGGTTATAGATGCTGGCCTCACACCTGGTTCTCTGACTAAACTTTATACACTTAACTTACTATTATTACTACTACTTTTACTGCTACTACTACTGCTGCTACTACTATTACACTTTAATGGCCCATATACTAGAAATGTATAACCCCCACAATCCCACATACTATCACAATGACTACTACTATTCTGACTATTGCTACTACCATTAATTAAGAAAAAATCTGCATGATGCGACATCATTATGTTGTTATTAATTTTACTCTAACTGCTACTTACACATCATCAACCTCTTCTCCGACGCCTTGATTACTCCTGAGAAACTCTTATTAAAGGATGACCAGGCTACGTTGTACACATTTTCCTTTTCCCAGTGCCTCACTACTTCAACTACTTGCAAGTTTTTCTTAAATATACTTTTTCCAAACCATTGGTGGTCTTCCACTACTAGCTTTCCCTCTTAATCACTTTACTTCATGAAGTATCGTCATCCATTCTTTGCAAATGGCCTATACCACCGCAAAGTAATTATCTTTGCCCATTCAATAAACTTGCTCTTCCATTCCAAAAGACGTTTCACACAAAATGTCATTCTGAAATAACTCGTCTTCAAAACTCTCGTTTAAAGAAGGCCTCATAATTTGCTGCCCATGTCTCGCTACTATGCTATTACTGTATTACCGTAATCTTTACCAAAGGTAATATCAATGCAATATGTAAGTTAAGTAGGCTACCTATTTCGATGCATACAGTTTCCAATTATTGTTTTGCCTGGTCCACTTGGATATTAGATACAACCTCTGAACGGTTCTGGTATGGTTTGAATTGAAATATTTAAGAATATTACGGTTTATGGAGAAACAAGATTAGCGATTACAATTTATCAAGTTTTTATACAGTACACCTATACAAACTCCTGTTTCCATATTTCGAGACCAGGTGGATCAGATGGAACACTGTACAAAATGTAATTTATTGGATTAGGTAGAGGCGCGGGGTATGTGTGGAACAGATTATATAATTATGTGGATGTGGAGCAGTTATGTAAGCATATGCAGGGTACGGTGTAGGTAGGTGTGGAACCAGTATATATTCAGGTGAAAGGATATGTATGGTAAACCTGCTTAGAAGAGAAGGATAGGTGTTTACGCTGGTGTGAAGAAAACATGATTGTATAGAGTGTAGATGCTTATGAAGGTGTGGACTATGTACTTACTGTAGGTGAGACAAAAATGCATTTCTAGGTACTTGTTTATTAAGGTGTGGGACAGATGTATGATTGTATATTAAGACGTGGAACAAATGTATGGATATATAAGTGGAACATATGTATGGGTATAGAAGTGGAACATATGTATGGGTATAGAAGTGGAACATATGTATGGATATAGAAGTGGAACATATGTATGGGTATAGAAGTGGAACATATGTATGGGTATAGAAGTGGAACATATGTATGGGTATAGAAGTGGAACATATGTATGGGTATAGAAGTGGACATATGTTGGGTATAGAAGTGGAACATATGTATGGGTATAGAAGTGGAACATAGTATGGGTATAGAAGTGGAACATATGTATGGGTATAGAAGTGGAAACATATGTATGGGTATAGAAGTGGAACATATGTATGGGTATAGAAGTGGAACATATGTATGGGTATAGAAGTGGAACATATGTATGGGTATAGAAGTGGAACATATGTATGGGTATAGAAGTGGAACAAATGTATGGATATAGAAGTGGAACATATGTATGGGCATATAAGTGGAACATATGTATGGGTATAGAAGTGGAACATATGTATGGGTATAGAAGTGGAACATATGTATGGGTATAGAAGTGGAACATATGTATGGGTATAGAAGTGGAACATATGTATGGGTATAGAAGTGGAACATATGTATGGGTATAGAAGTGGAACATATGTATGGGTATAGAAGTGGAACAAATGTATGGATATAGAAGTGGAACATATGTATGGGCATAGAAGTGCAACATATGTATGGATATAGAAGTGGAACATATGTATGGATATATAAGTGGAACATATGTATGGGTATAGGTGTTAAAACTTGTTTATGAAGGTATGGAACAGATGTGGGTGCAGGTGTGTGGGGCAGGAAGAGCCTGGAATAGTTTGTCTTGTGTTTGCCGTGAGGATTAAACTGGTAGATATAGGAAAGCTCTTTTTTACTCCTCCCATCTCTCTTACCCTCCCTCGAAAACCTTCAACCATCCTCTTTCTCTCTCTCTCTCTCTCTCTTAATTATATTTCATCATCTACATTTCCTCTTCTATTTCCACAATACCTATATACTCTAAATAATAATTATCCCTATTAAAGCCAATAAAGTAATATTTTCTATAGACCTCAGTACATTCCCTAATCAATGTAGAGTATATATATATATATATATATATATATATATATATATCCGTGCTTAAGAATTCTCCATGCAGACTGAGAGATTACGTCATGTGTATATACCTGAACGGCTACCCTTTAAACTACCTCACAAAATGTCTCTAAAAACTTTATTGCAGGTACATGCAGGCTACAAAATATATTGATGTTCCTCATTAGTGTCTCCTCCTTCATTCTCAATACTCCCTTTATCTGTTTACACCTCCTCCTCTTTATTGCTTCCATCTTTCTTACGTTAATTTGTTTTCATATTCCCATTCACTTCTTACAGCCTCACTATGTGTTTACATTTTCGTCTATATTTCTTCCATCCTTCCTTCTTATCAAATTATTGAATCTTCTTAAATGTCTACCATACTAATTATTTGTTTATACCCTCTCCTTTAATTATTATGCTTTCATTAATTTAATTTGGGGTGCTATTGGTGTTAAAGTCGATGTTAAAAATAATTATCAATGTCTTTTAATAACAACAACAAATCATAAGAATTATTTCTCTTGTAAAAATGTAGGCTAGGCCCTATCTCTAATTTGTGATGTCCAGTTTATACTTTATCTTGTTAACAAACCCTCCAATACATAAATTATGCTTGGATGTATAATCTTTATCTCTCTCTCTCTC
Source organism: Paralithodes platypus (assembly GCA_032716605.1). Taxonomy (NCBI): domain Eukaryota; kingdom Metazoa; phylum Arthropoda; class Malacostraca; order Decapoda; family Lithodidae; genus Paralithodes; species Paralithodes platypus. Next base: position 35,901,506 of record CM064493.1, on the reverse strand, counting down.
CCCACCACCACCACCAGCATCCCATTCACAGCCTCTCAACTGCATCGAATCAAAAGAGACAGTCCGGACTTCTTACCACGCTCCGTTTTCTTTGGCCCCACCGCCTCTCTCCCCGCGCGCCCTTCAAACCACAACAAAAACCAACCACAATCTACCTACCAAAATCCCGACCACCACCACCAACCACCCTACAAGATAAACCAGTACAGTGACCTTTAAAAGCCTGGTGAGGTTGGAAGGAGATAGGAAGAGAGGGGATGGGACCTTGGGGCTTTTCACTGCTTGTTAGCGAAGGTTGGAAGGTAAACAAAGGCGAAGAAAACTCACGTCAGCTGCAAGATCAAGAAGATGGAAGAGGGGGACCACCCGAACGCTAAAGGACAAGGAGGAAGAGAGAGGACTGGAGGGGAGAAAGAAAAAAGGAGAAGAGGGAGGAGTTGACAAGGAGGAGGCGGAGGAGGAAAAGGGAGGAGTAGAAGGAAACTTTCAACGGAAATTGTTCCCAAAAAAGGAATATTAAGAATTTTGCCTACCACTACAGAGAGGGAGAGTGTGTGTGTGTGTGTGTGTGTGTGTGTGTGTGTGTGGGTTTGTTTTCAATAGCAACATCGTACCCATCCCTCCCTCAAAAGCATTACCTAATAGTTCCTATTCAGCTTATATTTTTTACCCATTCCCTTCCTTTTACTTCTGTGGTATTACATTATTAGTTATTACATAACTTTAGACAATATAATTGTATCCATACGTAGATCATTGATACACACAAACATACTCATACAATCAATTTTCCTTACTATCGGATCTCTTATTTTGCTTCAAGTCTCTTCTTTCCAAAATACATAGTTAATAACTTCCTCTTCCACCATGGTGTCATTATTTGTATTGTTATATACCGGTACTTCAACTACTTCCTTTCGTAACTCTATCATGTTTTTGTTTTTTTAATTGTGTAATCTTCGTTCACCATCTTTACTGTAGTCCCACTGTATCATTTATGCAATGTTCTGGCTTAGCTGCAACATCAAGTAAGTCATAATAAATCAAGGTCATGACAAGCAGAGTTCCGGATTAGCTAACGGATCCCAACGAACCAACGGTATTTTTTTTATGTAAGTGTATTAATATTGTTTTATTTGTTTAATCACCTCTTCCAATGTTTTCACTTTTATTTTCTCTAATCACCTCTTCCAATGTTTTCACTTTGATTTACTCTACCACTTCCAATTCCTTCACAACTAATCTTCTGTTCTTCTATTTTGCTTCTTCGGCATTTTTCTTTCCACCTTTCCCCTCCCTCTACCCATCAATCTCTATTAACATTTTCTTCCACCACTTGTTCTCCATCAATCTCCACCTCTCCATTCCTTAATTTTTACTCTTTCTGATCCTCCCCTTCTTTTGTTTTCCCTCTTCTTCCCTCCACTACCTTCTCTCTCTCTCTCTCTCTCTCTGTTTCTGTGTGTCTGTCTCTCATTCTTGCTATCTCTCTATCTCTTCACACTCACACTCTGCAATTCTCTGTCTACCACCCTCTCTTTCTTCTCTCTATCTCTCTCTCTTTCTCCCTCTCCTCCCTCCGGCCACAGGGAGGTCAAAATTCCAAGGCGGGTATAAAAGGATCATGCAGAAAGTCAAAGATGCCTCCCTTTTATCATCGGCTCTCTTCTTATCTCCCTTTTATCATCGGCTTTCTTCCTATCTCCCTTTTATCATCTGTTTCTTATTTCTTTCATCAACTTCTTTCTTTATTATCTCTTCCTGTCGTCCCTTTAGTTTTACCCTGGTCTCTTCTACTAACTTCTTTCTTTCCTAGTTCTTCCTATCTTCCCTTTTATCGTGTTTTTCTCCTTGTTTCTTCCATCAACTCCTTTATTTCTTATCTCTTCCTGTCGTACCTATATTTTTCTGGTCTTTTCTACTTACTCCTTTCTTTCCCATATTTCCTTTATTTTGTTTTCATTCTTGTTTTATCTACCAACTCCTTTCTTTCATATCTTCCCTTTATATTTTTCTTCTTGTCTCTTCGAACAACTTTTTCTTTCTTATCTCTTCCTATCTTACCTTTATCATCTTTATTTCTTGTTTCTTCTATCAACTTATTTCTTTCCTATATCTTTCTATCTTCATTTTATATTTTCCTATCTCCCTCATAGTATCACATTTCTTCTCTTTTGTTTTCTTCTCATCTCTCTTTTAATATCGGTTCTATTTTCTATCTCTGTTATCATATTTTCTATCATTATTTCTCATTTATCATAGTTTTCTTATCTTCTTTCTTTTGATCAATGTGATTTAAAGTGATAAAGAAGAGAGAGAGAGAGAGAGAGAGAGAGCGAGAGCGAGCAGAGCGGGGGTTCAAAGAGAAGAACTGATTGGTCACGGAGGATTATAGTGCCTGGCTACTGCTGCTGCTGACTCTACCTCTAACTCTACTTCCCCCCTCCCCCTCCCTCTCCCTCTCTCTCTCTCTCTCTCTCTCTCTCTCTCTCTCTCTCTCTCTCTCTTAAAAATACACATACACTCACTTTTTCTCTCATCTCAGTCTGCCACTTTCTATCCCTCTATTAAAAATGCCTCTTTTATATTGTACATTATTATACTTTCTAACTTAACTCTTACTTATACTGTTGGCTTTCATACCTTTCTTCATTTCATTCTCTCTTACACACACACACACACACACTCTCTCTCTCTCTTTCTCACACACACACACTCTTATGCAGTTACCATCTTCCTGCCACCAGTACGTTTATATTTGTCAATCATATGTTCCCTCTCGAAAGTCCCATAATTTATCCAACAGTTAAACATTATTCATCAAGTTAACGGCACTTTAAAAAGCCACGAAATAACGATTGTTTTATAGTGTTATGTTGAAACTTTACCTAACCAATGACATTGTCCATAATAATATTATACATAAATACTATTGCATTACAATTTAATTCAACTGTTAGCAAACATACACCATTTATACACACAACAATTGTAACAAACGCATTATTTAAAAGAGTTGTTTGTGCCAGTGCTGCAATGTCCTAAGTGCATCTAAAAATATACTACGTCAGATATACGTTTAAGAACATAAGACATTAGTTTGATCATATACACTACGTTAGGTTACTTTATTACAAGAAGGGTTATACACCACACAAAATATAATGTGTTTAACCTGACTATCCTTTCATCTACAGTAGTTCATTATAATCAGGCTTGGAGAAAAACGAATACCGGTACTGAAAAGCAACAAATGAGGAAGTAATGCAAAAGACAAAGATAACCATCTCACCTCTTTTTATTATATTATTATTATTTCATTAATTAATTAATTTAATTATTTATTTATATTTTTACGGGGTTTTTTTTTCTCGGAAAACTTAGTGTTGTGATTTCTCGATAAATAATGGAAAATAAGAAATTGACAAGTCTCTGCATCATACTATTGTTTAGTTTCATAAGGCAAATATTTGGCTATACAGACTTTGTAATAGCTAAGGGAAAAGACAGAATATAGTTTGTAGGCCAGATCTTATACAGTATACGACTGCATGTTTATAATCTATGTGTCAATATCTGGGAAACAAGATTGGCGTGACAATTATATTGGAATTGGACAAAACTTTGACTCGTTCTCGTGGCGATTGATTGCAATTAGTTTACACTAAATTCGGCAATATTATATACGTCTTTATGTAAATCAATGTACAGTTTATTTATTTAAATATATATGAAGGCATTGTCGTTTGTGAATGTTAAATCGCATCGATGAATACAGTATATAAATTAGTTTATATAATGGTCTTGGTATGGAAATGTGTAGGCAGTGTGCACATGATGTTGCAAATTAATACTTAAACATATACAATATATTCATAAAGTATGTATGCATGTATACATAAATACTATAAATGCATGAGAGGTAGCCTATATTGTACTGTACGAAGGCCTATGCATTAATGTATCTCTGTATAGATCAAACAGTTTAAGTTCAATACATACGTTGACCTGATCCCACCTGACATCTATAGTACCATCCCTGCCTGACCCTGCCTGATGTCTCTAGTAGCACCAGGTCAAGCTGGGTCAATAAAGGAGGTCAAAAGGTCACTGACACCACAATGAGGATGACAGATTTGCTGACGGCCGAAAGGAGGAGTTTAGAGATGACCAGAGAGAGGGAGAAGAATGGGGAGGTGAGGAGCTTAGGTATCTAAAGAGAAACGGGGAGTATAAGTAGGGAAGAACATTGATGGGGAGGATAATAGGAGTTTAGAGATGTCCAGAGAGCGGGAAGAACGGGGAGGTGAGGAGAGGTAGGTAGTTGAAGAGAAACGGGGATTATAAGTAAGGAAGAAAATTGGTGGGGATGGGTGGGGACGAGAGGTAGGGAGGTTTACCCTTTCTGTACCAGTTCTGTCCTTTTAACTTCAATCTGGCTACTGTTAGACGATTTTATTCAGCTTAAAAAGGGATTCAAGCAATTAACAGGCTTCGAACTATCTCACTTACCCCTCTATACTACCACAGATCCTTTTTAAACTGCACAAAACCATCTAAATACAGCTAAAATATAATTAAGACGTCGCCGGTACAGAAGGGATAAAGAGAGGTAGGACAGGATAAGTGGGTATATGAAAGAGGTGGGGAGGATAGGGGAGAGATGGGAAGGTAAGAAATTTTGGAGAGAGGAGTTTCAATATGACCAGAGAGTAGGGAGAATGGGAAGGTGAGAAGTGGGGAAGTGAGAAGAGGATGGGGGAAGATGGAAAGTGGGCAGGAAGGAAAGATGGGGATGAGGGGGAGGAAAGACTAATATTAATAAAGGAGAGGAGGGGCTTCCAGATGACCACAGAGGGAAGAGCATGGGGAGGTGAATATAATATAAATAGGTGGGAAGTAAAAGTGGAGATAAAGGAGAAGTTGGGATGAGGGGAGAAGGGGTTCGGGGAGATGAGGAGAGGTGAAAAAAAGAAGGAAAGATGGAGAGATGTGGATAATGAGATAGACAAGAAGAGGTGGGGAGTATAAGTGAGGATGAAGGGGAAGTGGGCAGGAAGGAGAGGTGGGGAGGAGGGAGGTGAGAAGAAGTGGAGATGTGGGGAGATGAGAGGTGAGGCTTAAAGATGACCAAAAAGGAGAAGAATGGAGAGGTGAGGAGTGATTGGAAAGTGAGGAGTGATTGTGAAGAAAGAGATGTAAGGAAATTATGAGTGTTTGGGTGAAAGGAAAAACATGCAGTTGAGGGCATTACAAAAAAAAAATAAAAATCCCAATGAAAAAAATCCATCTCAAGGATAACATCACTAGAAAAAATCACCTTACATAATTATCTCTATTGTGTTCTTTATCCATTACCAATTTTAATTTAATGTATCCTTTTATTATATAAACACTATAATTTTAATTTAACCCTATCAGTGACATGTTGTCAATTAGTATTATATTCTTGCTAACACCAAACGATTGTATTAATCTTAGATCATTCCCAAACTTACATAAATATATAATAATGGTGAGCATAAAATGAAACTATGGGTCATGAATAATACAGAAATAGTTAATTAACTTAACTCAATGCACTACGGAGTCAAGTCATAAATTTTACTATTACTGAACGGAGAGATTATTCCGGTGGGATTCTATCAGGAAAACGTAGGAGGGGGAACAGAATTATTATTTGATCCCGTGGAACTAAACAAAAAAAGTGGGGATTGGTCCTGAGTAAATAGGTAGATAGATAGAGTGGGACTATAATATGTTGTTTACCCCAAGTCAGAAAATGTAATTCCTTGTCAGCTGATTTATAGATAATGTAAAATATGAAACTACTACTATATGTTCCTGTATCATATTAATGTTAATTTTCTATAATTAACAACATATTATATTACAAAATCTTCGTAATAGCTAAGTAATCAAGATGGAGCACTGGCAATCTACCGTCAGCTGAAAGAAACAACAGACCTAGAATAAATACGAGAGAGAGAGAGAGAGAGAGAGAGAGAGAGAGAGAGAGAGAAACCAAAACTAAAAGGCGAACTACTAAGGAAAGAAAGGTACAAAAATCAAGAAGGTATAAAGGAATCAATCAACAAAGGGCCAAGAAAGATATCAAAGAGATGGGCCAGAACAGTAGCAGTGGTCACAGTCAGTCACAATCACTGGGCTACTGTATATCAGAACCATGGACAATCAGAACAGTACTCAGGTCACCAGCAGGGGTCAGAGGTCAGAGGTCATATTCTCACTTCAACACTCCCGTACCTATTATAGTAACATATGTCTTGGTCTGTGTGTGTGTGTGTGTGTGTGTGTGTGTGTGTGTGTGTGTGTGTGTGTGTGTTTCATCTTACTGGCATTAATGTTTAGGGAGAGTTTGTCAACACTCCACCACAAACAATCTTCAACACAAACACCACCACCATCACAATAATCGTAATGATCACTACCACCATAAACAATACAAACATCAACAATAACAATACAAAGGAGTACAAAGGAAATCAAGCAACAACAGATCTAGTGACCCTTCTAGGTTGCTTGTCCTCCAAAACACTGAGGATCAAGTGTCCAAACAGTGGTTTAGAGTGGGTAAGGGAACATTGGAAAGGGAACTACTGCCCTGCCACTAACGTGGCAGGACTAGGAAGTTAGTAGGGGACATATGGGTTAGTAACTGAGGGGAGGATAAAGTTATTCATTTACAAACGCAGTCAGTCGCGGGTTTGATGCGAGATATTTGTCTAGGCGGAATTTAAATGAATCAACGGTGCTGCAGTCTATAACGTCTCGGGGAAGCCCATTCCACAAGTTGACAACTCGATTGAAGAAGAAATTCTTAGATTCGTGCGAGTTAAAAGATTTACCAATAATTTTGCAACCGTTTCCCCGCGTGTAATTAGATTGGTCGATAGTGAAGTACTTACTACAGTTCATATTGTCGATGCCTTTGATGATTTTGAACACTTGAATTAAGTCGCCTCTTAATCTGCGCTGGGTTAAAGGAAATAGATTTAATTCTCTAAGACGCTCTTCGTATGGTTTGTTCTTTAGGCTAGGTATCATTTTGGTAACTCTACGTTGAACTCGTTCTAGCTTGTTTATATCTTTTTGGTAATAAGGGCACCAGGATTGAACGCAGTATTCCAGAAGAGGGCGGACTAAGGAATTGTAAAGGGTTAGGATAACTTCTTTGGATTTATGCTCAAATGACCTGCCTATAAAGCCAATTATTTTGTTTGCCTTCTTAACAACTTCTGAACATTGTTGACTCGGTTTTAGGTTACTCGATATTGTTACTCCCAGATCAGTTTCTCTGTTTACATTCTTAAGCTGAGTGCCATTCATCGAATAGTTTGCTTTCTCATTTAGGTATCCGACATGTAGTACTTTACATTTATCCGCATTGAAACTCATTTGCCAAATTTGGGCCCAACATGACAATTTATCTAGATTGTGTTGCATATCGTCAACTTGTTCTTTTGAGAGTACGCTATTTGCAATTTTTGTATCGTCAGCAAATTTTGAGATTGTGCAGGTGAGACCCTCATCTATGTCGTTGATGTAAATTAGAAAGAGAATTGGTCCTAGTACCGATCCCTGGGGTACCCCGCTACTTACATTGGTCCATTTAGATGCCTTACCGTTTATGACTACCCTTTGCTTTCTGTTGCTGAGCCAATTTTCTATCCATTTCAACACACCGTCTTGTATTCCATGCGCTTTTAGTTTTAGCAGTAAACGTTTGTGGGGAACTTTGTCAAAGGCCTTTTGAAAATCAAGGTATATAATATCTACAGCTTTACTCTCATCGTAGAGGTTGAGGATATCGTGGAAGAAGTCTAAGAGGTTTGTTAAACAGGAACGTTTTTTACGAAAGCCGTGTTGAGTATCTTTAAGTATGTTATTTTCCTCCAAGTGATTTACGAGTCTGTCTCGTATGACCGTTTCTAGCATTTTACATACAACTGAGGTTAAGCTAATTGGACGATAGTTACTGGGTAGGGATTTGCTGCCTTTTTTGAATATCGGTGTCACGTTGGCCAGCTTCCACTGATCAGGCATAGTTCCAGACTGCAAGGATTTATTGAATAGTAATGTCAGTGGTTTGGAGAGCTCATTCTTAGCTTCCTTTAGAACTCTAGGCGAGATTGTATCAGGTCCTGGCGTTTTATTTACCTTGAGTTTATCTAAACAATTCAATACTTCTCTCTCTGTAACGGTGATATTGCTTAGAACATCTGAATTATCAATCTGAATCGGCGATGGTGTAGGGATATCACTGAGGTCTTCTGTTGTAAAAACTGATGCAAAGAAGGTATTGAGGGCATTACTCATTTGTACTTCGTCTTTGGTGTATTCTCCTTTTTCATCGACTAACGGTCCAACAGTTGAAGTAACTACTTTTTTCTTTCTGATATAACTATAGAATTCTTTCGGGTTTGTTTTACTTTGATTCGCAATATGTAACTCTAAGGTCTTTTTACTTTGCTTAATTAACTTTTTGGCTTTGCGTCGTAGCTCTACAAATTTCACCCGTTCTTCGTCATTTTGTGAGGATTTTAATCTATCATTAGCACATTTTTTAGCAAGCAGGCAGTTTGAAATATCTTTATTCCACCATTTGGGCTTATTATTATGGCCTGGACGCCGTATTTTCGATGGTATGCAGTCTTGCACTGCTTTTAGGTAAGTGGTTTCGAATAACTTCCAAGATGTATTTATGTCGTTATTGTTAATTAAAAAGCTCCAGTCAGTTTCTTTAAACATAGCTCTAAGTTTATGGAAGTTTGCTTTCTTGAAATTAGGGACTTTTTCGATGCTACTATTTGGTTCGTTACTAGTAAACTTTAAAGTGAAAGTTATCGTACGATGGTCGCTGTTACTGAATTCATCACCAACATTCAAATTCTCTATCAATTCTTCTTTTGTTGCAAGTACAATGTCAAGAACGTTATTACCACGGGTCGGCATTCGAACAAATTGATAAAGCGAACTCTCTTGCAAGTTCGTATACAAGTCATGTCCGGAGTGTGAAGTAAGAGTATCGCCCCACTTGGTCACAGGTAAATTAAAGTCGCCAAAAATTACGGTATCTTGTGAGTTACTTACATCTGCAATTTGTTCGTAAATTTCTCGGTCAGTTTGCACTGATTGAGCTGGAGGTCTGTATATTAACGCAAGTATTATTTTTGTACCTTTATTATTCTTTATTAGCACAAAAGATGTGTCGACGTTCACAATTTGAGGTTTTGACACGAGGGTCGGGTTAAGACTTTCTTTGATATAAAATAAAACGCCACCTCCATTTTTATTTATTCGGCTGTTCTCAAACATTACATAACCGGGAAGTGAATACTCTGCTAAAAAGTCTCTATCTTGTGTATTGAGCCAAGATTCTGTTATGCCAATCACATCATAATTTTCTGTAAACACTAGTTCCTCTAAATCTGAAAATTTATTGCGTATGCTACGAGCGTTTGCATAGAAAACCTTTAAAGTTGCGGTTTTAGAACTCGCAGATCGTTCTTTCATCGAATTTTTGGTTCTGGTCGGATCTACATTTACATTCATGGCTGTCCTCGGTCCTCGGTCGTTATCCCTGACGGTTTTGAATTTGGGTCGTGTTGGTGGAGCTTTATCCAAATTCGCGGTTCTTGACGGATTAGTATTTAATTCCTTTGTAGATTGCCGTCCTCGCTGTCTTCGGTCCTCCTTCCTGGTTGTCCTGTGCTGAGTCGATTTCTTCTCCGAAAATCCTTCACCGCATCGTTGAGAAGACGCCCAAAACGCGCTGCTCCCACCTGGTTCAGATGAACTCCATCATCCGAAAACAAATAGTCATCGTAGTAGAAATTGTCCCAGGTGTCGACGAATCCCACGTTCTCCTTCCTGCAGAGGTTTGCTAGACAACGATTTGTGCTGGTGGCTATGTTGTAAAATCGGCTCTCTACACCGAGCCGGGGGACGATTCCTGAGACGAGGATCCTTGATGACTTCTCCTTAAACGACTTGATCAGCTGCTGGTACTTTAAAAGCAAATCTTCCGACCGGGTTCGCTGTATATCGTTGGATCCAACGTGGATGACGTACATTGTATTTGCAGGGGCCAGCTTTGATACTTCGTCAACTGCTGCAACTACGTCATCCACACCACCACCAGGGATACAAAAACGCTTCCTGGTCTTAGGTGCCCTGGCGCAAAACTCTGTGAGCTGACCACGTATCATCGAGTCTCCCACGAGCCGGACTTCTTCTATTTCCTCTTCGTCATCTGAGTCTGCGAATATCTGGAAACGGTTTTGACACTCGGTAATCGGTATGTGTTTCCTGGTCTTGGGGCAAACGTTGTTCCTCACGACACGGAAGTTGTCTTGAGGGGGAAGAGAGTCGCTATTTGTATCTTGAGTATCGGAAACATCAGCTGAAATGGCTACTGTAGGCGTTGAATTGTTGGCAGTTGACGTTGGGGCGTTGGTGGCTGCTGGAGTTGCGGTGACAATTGAAGTTTGTGGCACTCCAACGTTGAGTGTTACAAACTCTTGGAGTGATTCCAGCTTCATGGTGAGGACGTTGATCTTGTTGTAGGCTTCATCTAATTTCACTGTAAAATTCTCTCGTTGCTGGCAGAGCCGGCAGACTTGAAGATCGATAGTAGCAAACATGGACTCACCAAACCTACCGGCGCAGTTCGCACAAGCGCGAGGCATGGTGACAGTCACTTTCTTCAGATCACTTCACTCACTTAAAAAACAATTCACTCACTTTACAACACTTCACTCACTTTAAAAACACTTCAATCACTTCAACCGAAAACAAATATGCTGAAATACGCAGAAATAGGATATCAGGGGTGATAGCCTAACCGAAAACAAAAATGTTGAGATACGCAGAATTAGGCTTCCAGGGGCGATAGCCTAACCAAATTTTGTTTTTTTTTTTAAATTGAAATACGCAATAATAGGCTACCAGCGTTGAATAGCCTAACCGAATATAATAAAATTGAAATTCGCAGAAATAGGCTACCACTATCACCAACAACAACACCATCAACACCACCACCACAACCAACAACACAACAACCACCAACAAACAAAAAACATAACAACACCACTACCATCAACAATAACACCATCAACACCACCACCACAACCAACAACAACAACCACCATCAGTACCATCAATAAACAAAAGACAATAACAACACCACTACCACCACCAACAACACCTTCAACACCACCACCACAACCAACAACACAACCACTACCATCAACAAACAAAAACAATACCACTACCATCAACAAACAAAAACAATAACAATACCACTAATACCAACAATAACACCATCAACACCACCACCACAACCAACAACAACAACCACTACCATCAACAAACAAAAACAATAATACAACCACTACCATCAACAAACAAAAACAATAACAATACCACTAATACCAACAATAACACCATCAACACCACCACCACAACCAACAACAACAACAACAACCACTACCAACAACAAACAAAACACATAACACCACTACCACCAACAATAAAACCATCAACACCACCACCACAATCAACAACAACCACCACCACTACCCCCAACAAACAAACAAGAACAACAACACCACTACCATCAACAATAACACCATCAACACCACCACCACAACCAACAACAACAACAACCACTACCAACAATAAACAAAACACATAATAACACCACTACCATCAACAATAAAACCATCAACACCACCACCACAATCAACAACAACCACCACCACTACCCCTAACAAACAAACAAGAACAACAACAATAACACTACCATCAACAATAACACCACCACCACCACAACCAACAACACAACCACCATCAACAAACAAAAAACAATAACAATACCACTACCATCAATAATAACACCACCACCACAACCAACAACAACACAACCACCACCACTACCATCAACAAACAAACAAGAACAACAACACCCATACCACTATAAAAGTCACTCGATCTACAGTTTGTGTTTATGACTGGGCTTATAAAAATATGTACAGGCAACACGATGAGTAATGAGAGAGAGAGAGAGAGAGAGATAGAGAGAGAGAGAGAGAGAGAGAGAGAGAGAGAGAGAGAGAGAGAGAGAGAGAGAGAGAGAGAGAGAGAGAGAGAGAGAGAGAGAGAGAGAGAGAGAGCGAATGAGAGTGAGCACGTGCTTGTGTCACAGTAACAAGACTAAACGCTAAAGACAAAGTAGCGAAGCATACAAAACATAATCAGAATGCATACGAATAAGAGTAGACGAAAAACAAAATTAAAGCGGGGGGGGGGGGACTGCAAAGAAAATGGGTAGAAGAAAAAATTAGAAGGGGGGGGGGACTGCAATAGTTATTTTTCCATTTTGTTTATGAGGGTACATACAAGAGTCTACTTAGGTGGTGATGGGATAACATGCCTCAGGGGAGTGAGAGAGAGCGAAGGGGGGAGCGGCAAGACGGAGGGAAGAGAAGAAAGTAGTAGATGGAAAAATAAATAAATGCAGGGGTAGAAGAGAGAAAAGAGCAGAACAGATACGAGATAAACATATGGAAACAATAATAATTTCATAGGATAGAGGAAATACGTTTATATTGATACGGTACTTAGGTGTAGAGAAAATAAATGGGACACATAATGGAATGGAAAAGAAGTCATGAAATTAGATACAAAATTACACATTAGCGACTAACAGTGAGGGATGAAAAGGAGGGTAATGAGATAAAACAAAAATTATATAAATAAACAAAATAAAAAATCAGACGAAAAGTGAAAGAGGTATATTATAAAGAGCATCTCGATCAATAAAGGTAGTTAACCCTTTGAGGGTCAAGTCGCAATTTGACACTTTATTCTGGCTATCATTTGACGATTTTATGCAGTGTAGGAAGGATCTGTGGGAATTAAAAGGGTAAAGACCATCTCAATTAACCCTCTGACTTCCATATACGCTCCCTAATCTGAATAAAATCGTCTAATAATAGCCAGAAAACAGAAATGAAATGCGTAATCGGATCTTGTAAGGGTCAAGAGAAGGAAAGGTTAACTACAGTGAAGTGAGAGCAAGAGAGAAAAAGCGGCGAGAGGCAGAAAGAAGAGCGAAGGCATACATAAGAAGGAAAGGAGGAAAAGTAACAACAAACGAGGTGATCAGGACATAATTTATTTGGTCAAGAAAGCAGAACCCCAAATAAAGGAGAGAGAGAGAGAGAGAGAGAGAGAGAGAGAGAGAGAGAGAGAGAGAGAGAGAGAGAGAGAGAGAGAGAGAGAGAGAGAGAGAGAGAGAGAGAGAGAGAGAGAGAGAGAGAGACTATGGAAGGACATGAGACGTTTGAACTTAAATAATTACAATTATATTATTGTAAAGATTAAATGCGCCTCCCCTTTCCCAAGTAGTTATAGTATGGATCATAGCACTTGCGTCAGCCCAAGATAAATTATTGCATCTTACTGTGGGAAAATAATATAATAACTTACCTTTCACGCCCATTCATTTTAGTAATAAGATTAAAATGAGGAGAAACAGGATAAAAAGGAAAATCAAAACTCGATTTCAGAAGTAAATAGCGGACATAGGATACGGCACCTGGTATTAAAAAACACAATCAATGCAATCACACAAGCACATAAACAAAACCTACTTGTATTTCGTGTGTGAGTTTTAGCTGCTGAAACTTTTCCCCGTCGTGGTCTCAAGCTGCGTTGTCCAATTTGGGCGGTGATGAGTGTGGGTGGGGAGGGTGTGAATGTATAAGGTGGGGAGGAGGTTGGAAGTGTGGGTGGATGACAGCAGTGGGAGGTGGAAGAGGAGGCAGGGATGTTTGATGGGAGGGAATTAGATGTGGAGGGAAGGGTGGATGAGGTGGAGAGGATTGCAGATGGAATGGTGGTGGTTGGTGGGTAGGAGGTAGAAGGGAGAGAAGCAAAAGGGAGGGTAGATAGATTCGAAGCAGAGTGGGATGGAATAGTGAAAGCGGGGGCGGTTTCGGCAGAGGTTGAAGTGAGGGAATCTGTAGGAAGGGAGGAAGAAATAGAGGTAGTAAGAATAGCTTGGAGTATAGAAGTAGTAGTAGATGGAGGAGAGGAGGTGGAGTTAAACAGTGTGGGTGGGAGAGAGGAGTTGAGGAGAGTAGGAGCTGTGGTTGGGTGGGGGATGAGGGTAGTTGGAGGAATAGAAGATAGTGGGGATATGGTGGAAGCGAGAGAGGGTGTCAGGGAGGTGTTGGAAGCAAGAGAGGATGCCATACAGTTGGTGGAAACAACAGAGGATGCTAAGGAGGAGGTGGCAGTGATGGAAGATGGCTCAGAGGTGGTGTGGGAAAAGAGGGAAGGAGGCTGAGTGTTGTTGGCAGGGATGAAAAGTGGTAATATGTTGGCAGAGAGTGCAAATGACTGGAAACTATTGACAGTGTTGGCAGATGCCAGAGAGCTGTTGGAAGGAGTAAACGACGAGGTGGTGGGGAGTAAAATCCTCGAATCAGTGGAGTTGGGGAGTTTTGGATTGGGGGAAGAAGTTGTAGTGATGGTAATAACGATAGGGGAAGGGGCGGGGGAGGCAGAGTGATTGAAAGACTGGCCGTTTGAGGAAATGGGGAGACCGGGGGAGGAGTTGGGAGGAATGGATTTGGAAGAGGTGGGGAGTGGAGGGAGGGAAGAGGAAGGAGTGGAGAGGCCTGGGGAGGAAGAATGGGAGTTTGTGGTATGGAAAGGAGTAGAAAATTGGGAGGTGACCTTATCTCCTTCCATAATGACTCTGATCTAAATGACTGAAGGATAAAGTTAGGGGAGAATGGGAGTGTAGCGGGGATGAATTACCTACATGGAGTGTTGTAGGGAAATGGGAGGAGGGATGGGATGGAAAGTAATGGGGGAGAACAGCTTTTCTTTTTTCTTTCACTATTCACAACGGACAAACCTGGAAAAGAGAAAGCCATATATTAGACATGCAATACACATAGATTATAATTATCTAGATTAAATGTGTTGTACACTCGCCAACAGTGCATGTTATGGAACATTTCTGACAGATAATGATAGATTTAGAAGCTTTCTCTTTAACACTTGCCCAGTCAGTGTTTTTTCTCATTCAAAGTTCATTGTCCCACATTATATCATATATTAGTGTCCCGTACTCGCTACCTTTTTAGGCGATTGTACACTACATGCATGCAAGCATATATACAGTATATATATATATATATATATATATATATATATATATATATATAACTATTATTAACACCAATTTGACAAATTGCGAGTTTCGTTCTATCAGGAAGTTGGAGCTGTAGACATGGATATTTAGCAAAATTATCAGCGAAAATGCGGTTGTAGTACATATATAAATATATATAACCCAATTCAACATCCTTTTTATCCATCAGAAACCTACTAAACTTGCCAATTCATACTCTATCCTAACCTAAATACAATTAGGTTAATTAGTAGCTATTTATCTTTAAACACTGTGAATATAGTCGAAAAAACCCGAAACTGTCGAGACGGTATTCTCTCACAAATATTAAAGGGAGTTCCGTTTTGAAGGTTTTACCTCCGAATCCGCAGTCTCAAATTATCGATTATATCTTGGTGCCGTTGTAAAGGCTTATCCCTCAATACTTCACCTGATCTTTATTATAAATTATGTGCGACTCCCGTGGACATTGAAGCACCAAACTACCCTTCTCCAACCTAACCTATTTTTGGATAATACAAGATAGGTAGCTTAAAATAGAATATGTTGGATACCGTTTGAGGTTTAAAGACAAATAGGAAATAGCCTAGGTAATCCATAATATTATGACACGAAATATTGATCATACAGATCCGAAAGTAAAATATGATCCCTAATCCCCCCTTTCAATTGTGTATTTTTATTGCGTCAGCATTTTTTTGCGGGACCCCAAACATCAACGTTTTAAAGCTCCAACTCGGCCATTAACTAAATGTATCGCAGTGTCCGATATATAAAGCATCAAGTTCGTTTTCTTTCTATGTAAAATAAAAGAAAACGATAGTAGTGCAGCAATAGAGGAGATACTTTAACTTTCCTCAAACACATTAAAAACATTGAATGTGGCCTACATACAATGCTTATATATGTGAATATACAATAAACTGAAAACGAGCTAGTGTGGGTAACAAATATGTTCAACTCTTACTGCATTCCACATGAGATATATCGCCGTGCAACAATAATTCAAGTTTCCCCAATATATTTTTCATTTATTGAACTGAACTCTTAGGATTTGACATTGTACTTAGTCTTGGTGGCTTTTATTGTAGTGTATATTGGAGTTGTCATGTAAACACTTTCTTTTGTCACTCTTAAATATGAACACTAGGCCTACCCATATATACAAAAATGTTTCACTTTCATTACGTTTGTCAAAGGAGATAATTGTATAGGCCATAATTTATTACGTAGCCTATTAGCTTATTAATTTTACAAAGTATTCCTCAAATATAGAGGAAAACTAAGGTAAAACGGCTAAGAAATAGTACAGGAAATTAGTTTGGCTCAAGGACACGCGTTTCGATAAGGATAATAACCACAACAATATCGGTCAACAGGCAGCGCGGTCGAACGGCCCAAACTGTCGTACCGCAACAACATGGAAATACAACTTCGCCGAAAATACAACAAAACTCCTTAAATACAACTTAAGGCATCATCTACATAGGCCACCGATAGATATATGGAGGCGTCAATCAGCTGGCATCATTAGATAATCCCAGAAATGACATAACATTCCTCGGATGTAAACAAACACTTCTCTCTCCACTAAACCCAAATTTTGCATGCTAATTTAACTGGTTGCATGGTGACGAGCGATTCAGATGATACTCCTAATGTCATGGGTGGCGTATCATGGTGAAATATAGCTATGTGATGGGTGAGTGGGTGGATGTTAATGGGTATCGCGAGTGACTCAACTGAATCAAGCGGGTTCTACTCACAGACCGACCATCTTCCTCCTCTGGTGCATTGTGGGAGATGCGCGTCAGAGAAAACGGAGCAGTCTCTTATTTAATCATAAACTAAACTATTTGTACATTTCTGCTTTAAAGTCTCTGCGACGAATTATTTACGTTTGACTTGTTTGTTTGCTATTCTTACGTATCAGTAAGATACATAATTTATCTTTATCTTTATTATGAGTAAATTATTACCTGTCCATACATAGCCTACTGTACATTTGATGTCTTGAATGATAGCTTATTCAGCAACAACATATTATGTATAGTGTTGGAGCTTTGTTTTATTTGTCCTTGTTTTTAGTGTCTTCAACAGTGTACAGTATGTAGAGCGAAACGAGTCACGCCTTTATCTCCCTTCCTCACGCCTTCTACTACTTCATCCGTCCCCTTCCTTGCTTCGAGGCATTAAGTGATCAACATTATTGGCTTTATTGCTTGTCTCACCTTTCCTATGTGCATGTCATGTCAAGAGTGTTCGGTAAATTGCATGCAGGTATTAAGTCTGTCTAAGGGCAAACACTGTAGGCTGGGAAATTAGCAACTTTCGTGAATCTAGGCACTGAGTCGTTGATAAAAAAAAAAATGGAAAAGTGCTTGTGTGATGGATAGTAGTGTGATGGATAGTAGTGTGATCCTAGTAGATAGGATTAAGTGAGATCATTCGAAACCTGTTGATTGCTGAGTAAAACCGTCTATTAGTAAGTAGCAACCATTACTTGAAAAGGACGGAACTGGTACTGAACATATTTTTAAATAGTTTTACAGTGAAGCTAAGCAACCTAAACAAGGTGTGGAAATCTATGAACACTCATTGACCCCACTGTATCAAATACTGTCACAGAATCTCCAACCTGTGCTTCTGAGCTTGTATGCAATTGTATTGGAAACAATGTGGTGTTTGTCAGAATGTATAGATGTTCAAACTCTACAATTTCAGTTCATCTTGAGCATCTTCGAAGTGCACGGCTGAAATATTTAGTTAAGAGATATTCACGATTGAAACATTTCTGTACATTATTTGAATAAATACTAGACAAACAGTTGAAACGTTTTATTGTTACAAATATTGAGGAACTTACCACGAGGAGAGCTTGTAAAATCTATAATTATAAACAGACCAAAAACTATTGTGTTTGTTTGCTGTTCGTGTGTGGTGACCCAGTGTCCAGACCGTACGTGTCCTGGTGATGACCTAGGATGTCCTACCAACTGGTCATGATGGTTTGCGATTTGACCCTCGATCATCATGTAGCAGTAGGTCACTGTAACTCGGTCTCTGGTTGACAATATACATACGGATGTGACAACAATACTGGTGGTGACTTGCGCCATTATCACTGCCAATATTCAGTGTGGTAGATCAATGGTTGGATCCTGGTACACTGTTAACACTGGCCTAAGGTACCACACATGGTCTGTACCCTAGTCATAGGCAACAGGTACTGTACATGATTGGTGCATCGGGTTGTAGAGGTTGTTCTTGGATGAGAAGACCATTTTTAGTTGTCGTTCTAGTGTATTCCATGAGGTACTGATATCAAACGTGGCAAGCAACTTTGCCCTTTGTCTTCTATACATATACATATACAGTTATACACACACACACACCCACACCTACACACACACGCACACAATGACCAACAGGATGAAGTTTTGTAATGTTAAAAGCTGCATACCCAACCTGGCATATTAAATTAAGATAATTCCATATTCTTCATCCATCATTACCTCATTTGTCATAACCACTACGCATTACTCATTGTTACTAGCACTTGTGTAATCACAACCACTCATGTTATCATTAAACCATATTCATCATCACTATCACCCCGTTCATCATCAACATCATAGACCTCGCCAATATCCTTATTTTCATTATTACTAGTACCATGGTAATGGTACCATGGTAATGGTAATGGTAACATCATAGTCGTTACTACTAGCTTAATGGCGCTAGCTGGTGGAGTGGTTTAAGGCGCTGTACAGTACATTTAAAAAAAAAATATCTCCGTCTACGTATTGTGAAAAACCTGGTATCCTCCGGCAAAATGTGGGGTTGAGTGAGTGAAGGGGTGGACAGTGAATGAAGGAGGATACATGTTTTTCATAATACGTGTTGCTAGCCCCAAACGCGCGAGCAACTGTGGCTTTCAACCATCCGACACATCCCCTTTTATTTATATGCATCACACATATTAAATACAAATAAAGTTTATGTTTTGTTTTACCCTACTGTGGAAAGACTACGGATACACCACTCCTGCCCGGGCCTCACACAGTGGCATGACCCAGTCCAGTCGAACTGAGCTCATGACGCTGGTGGCATTGCCCGGGAGGATAGCCATCCCTAGTCTTTGCTTGAGCCAGAGGGTTTCCCGGGGTTCTCCTGAAACTTCTCTGATTTTACGGCCTATTTCATTCACCATCTTAAGGGTGGTAGGGCCGAAGACTCCTGAAGTTTCGAATGCCAGGGGCTCGAACTGATGATTTCTGGCGATGGCTTGATATTTTTCTCGCTTTTTATTTTCTGCTATCCGGGCGTCTTCACCTGCTTCGTCGGCGTTTCTGGCGATGTTGGTTGTGGAGAAAGTGTCAACACATGTGGCATCCCACACGAGGCACCGGCCATTCTTGTAAGGGAAAGTGGTCATCCCATCTGGCCGTTTGCCGTCTTCTCTGTAAAGTCCATGTGGTTCGAGGATTGATGCACGGTTAGCACTCTGCAGGGCCCGTTTTATGACATCATTTAGTGCAGAGTGTCTTGGCAGGCGGCCTGCGTTGTAATTATATGACAAGGCATGGTGACCTTGAGCATCCATCCCCCCACCACACTTGCAAGTGTGTGGGTGACAAACTGCCGCACCCACTCTGAGCGCGATGGCAACCCGGAGCGCTTCAGCATCCAAGTGAGTTCCAAGGATGGGGATGGCGTGTAACCACAAGCCACTCTCCGAACGGGCGGCTGCCTGGAGGCGTGCTTTTGCAACCTGGTCTGCATTGGTTAGGAGATTTTCTTGAGTTTTCTTCGCCGAGATGGTATCCCACGCTTTCTGCTTGCTCCTGGAGGTACCCTGAGGCTCCTCCTCTACTCCTGTACTTTCCTTCCAGGTGTTAATCGCTACTGTTACGTCCCCATTAAGTGTCATTCCGGGTTGAGAAGAAAGGATGGACACTACAAGGTCGTTGGTCGCGATGAGGGAAGAGATAAAGGCTGGGGAGGCAATATCCGAGGCTCTCCGTATGCCCAAGCCCCCGAGGCGGACAGGAAGGGTGGCTTGTGTCCAGGTCCGTTCTTTAAATTCCACGTTGGTGATGCTGGTCACTGCTTCTCGGATTATGCTGTCTAATTCTTGGAGGCCACCATTGTTCGTGTAAGTCATCGATGTGCGCAGGAGGTATTGGAGTTTTGGGATGGAGAAACAAATGATGTAGCAAAGGTTCGAACACCTGAGGAACCAGTATAGTTTGTGAGGCTGTTTTTTCTCATGTAGTCGCCTAGTATTAAAAAAAAAAAAAAAAAAAACATATCACTGTCACTACTGCTGTCCTTTGGTTCACCTCATGTACAATTGCCCACATGAGTTATGTTTCTTGTCGTGATCTTATGTATGAAAGTAAAAACGTATAAATGAAGTGCAAGTATAGTTTCTTTTAGTAATTTATCGAGAGGACTTCCCTAAGTGGTTAAGGCCCCATTAATTGCTCTTTCCATTCACATATGCATAGCCTACGTGAGTTGCAGTTGGGATGTGTGTACATGCTTAGATTGATATGCAGGATTCGAAGTTGCATAATAAATCGTAGGCAGTGTCCACCAACCTTTAACTGTCTTCGTGGTGCGATGTATAAGGTGTTGATTTTCGGTGTGAGCATCCTGGGTTCGAGTCCACGGACTGCCACATGTGTTTGTAAAATTTCATTAATCGATTTTAGGAGTATTGTTGGTTGTTGGAAGGAACATAATAATTGATATTGGTTCAGGAGTAATTTATCGAGAGGACTTCCCTAAGTGGTTAAGGCCCCATTAATTGCTCTTTCCATTCACATATGCATAGCCTACGTGAGTTGCAGTTGGGATGTGTGTACATGCTTAGATTGATATGCAGGATTCGAAGTTGCATAATAAATCGTAGGCAGTGTCCACCAACCTTTAACTGTCTTCGTGGTGCGATGTATAAGGTGTTGATTTTCGGTGTGAGCATCCTGGGTTCGAGTCCACGGACTGCCACATGTGTTTGTAAAATTTCATTAATCGATTTTAGGAGTATTGTTGGTTGTTGGAAGGAACATAATAATTGATATTGGTTCAGGAGTAATTTATCGAGAGGACTTCCCTAAGTGGTTAAGGCCCCATTAATTGCTCTTTCCATTCACATATGCATAGCCTACGTGAGTTGCAGTTGGGATGTGTGTACATGCTTAGATTGATATGCAGGATTCGAAGTTGCATAATAAATCGTAGGCAGTGTCCACCAACCTTTAACTGTCTTCGTGGTGCGATGTATAAGGTGTTGATTTTCGGTGTGAGCATCCTGGGTTCGAGTCCACGGACTGCCACATGTGTTTGTAAAATTTCATTAATCGATTTTAGGAGTATTGTTGGTTGTTGGAAGGAACATAATAATATATCAGTAAACTAATCAGATGAGTCTAATCAGATGAGCTAACCACTCCATAAGAAACTACACTATTCAACCATATGCATTATATTTCCAAGCATAAAATCACAGAGAGGAACAACATTTGTGTGGGCAACTGTACCTTGTCTCTGTCCAACCCCCGGGGCAGATCCAACTAAACTTCATTACATTCTTTTTCTTCATTCAGGCATCATAACAACCCAAGGAGATAATGCCAGTCACTTCAAGGTCACCAGGGATCTTCCTCCAACGCCGCACTCTTACAAATCTAAGGTATATAAAGGTAAGATCATTGGGTATATTGATAGATATTTACCTTTCGAACTAGTATACGATGGGTTGGTTTATTACTACCAATATACTATACAAATCTAGGATATGAAAAAGGTATATAAGATAATTGGGTATATTGATGGTGATTTACCTTTCGAACTAGTATACGATGGGTATATTACTACCAATATATCATACAAATCTAAGGTATATAAAGGGTATGCAAAAGGTATGTAAGATCATTGGGTATATTGATAGTGATTTACCTTTCGAACTAGTACAGTATACGACGGGTTTATTACTACTAATATACTATACGAATCTAGGGTATAATAAGGGTATACAAAAGGTGTATACGATCATTGGGTATATTGATAGTGATTTACGTTTCTAACTTGTATAAGATGGGTTTATCCCCATCAATACACCATTAAAAGGGTAGCTTATTATGGACACTTTATATACCCTTTTCATACCCATAATTTTATAGAGAGCAAGTTCTTACAAATTATTAACGATAACTTATTTTGGCTATCATTACACTCTATATAATATGGGTCTATCTATCTATCTATTGCCTGACGCCGTGATCCCCGAAGGGGTGGCCACGAACGAACCGCCCCCATGCACCTCTGTCCCCAGTCAGTCGACGCCCCTCCCCCCAACCAGCACCGCCTTCGTTCATGTAGTTCCTCACTCCATCCTTCCACCTCATATTCGGTCTACCTCTCCCCCTCTGTCCCTCCACCTCGCTCTCGTATACCCTCTTAGTCATTCTCTCGCTTTCCATACGTTCCATATGGCCGAACCATCTCAAGTTGTTCCTTTTCACACTTTCCAGCACATCTACCTCCACACCACACCTCCTTCTTACTTCCTCATTAGTCTGTCTATCCCTCCATGTAACTCCGCACGCACTCCTTAAGTAATTCATTTCCACTGCTCTCACTCTTGGTCTGAGTCTCTCAACCAACGTCCATGCTTCGCTTCCGTAAGTCAGTGTCGGGATTACCACACTGTCATGCAAGGACTTCTTCACTTCCATACTGACCACCCTATTTCTTGTTACTGCTTTTAGCGTTCCTACAACCCTCTTCCCCTGTTGTACCCTCTCCTGCACCTCTTCATCCATAGTCCCATCTTTACTCAACACACTGCCCAGATACTTAAAAGAGTTGACGATCTCCATAGCCTGACCGTTCAGCTTCACCTCACACTCTGTGACTTCACCCCTTTCGAAGACCATAACCTTGCTCTTCCCCGTATTTACCTTCAAATTCCGTTTTTCGCACACTGTTCCAAACTCATTTACCAGACCCTGCAACTCCCATTCATTATCACTCATCAGAACTGTATCATCCGCAAACAGCAGTATAGGTAGCTTCCACTCAATTCCCTCCCTTTTCAGCGATACACCAACATCCACTGCTCTTGATAGTATTTCTTTCATAACTCCATCCATATATACAGTAAACAACCACGGGGACATCACACACCCCTGTTTCAAACCAACATTCAGGTCAAAGAACTCGCTCTGCTCACTCTCCACACGTACTGCCGCCTTTGCACCCTCATACATGCTCTTCACTGCTTTCAGCAACTTGCCCTCTACTCCGTATATTCTAAGTACTTTCCACAAACCTTCTCTATCCACTCTGTCATAGGCCTTCTCCAAGTCCATAAAGGCAACATACACCTTTTGTTTCTTCTCCAGATACTTCTCCACAACACAATTCAGGGTAAAAATCTGATCTACACATCCTCTTCCCTTCCTAAAACCTCCCTGCTCGTCGCCTATCCATTTCTCCGTTCTCACTCTCACTCTCTCAATCACTACCCTACTGTATACCTTCCCTACTACGCTTAGAAGACATATTCCTCGGTGGTTACCACACACTCCTCTTTCCCCTTTGCCCTTATATAGTGGGACTATTATGCCAGTCTTCCAGTCATCGGGTGCACTCCCCTTCTCCCATGCTAGTTTGCACATTTTCCATACCCATTCTATCACTATCTCACCACCATACCTCAACATTTCCCCACACACTCCATCTGTTCCTGGTGCTTTCCCCAACTTCACTCTTTTCATGGCTTCCCACACTTCTGACCTCCTGATCCCCACCTCCTCCTCCACTACTTCTCTTCTTCTCCCTCCCATACCATATCCAGCTATGTTTGCTGGCTCTTCATTCCTTTCATTTAGCAACTCACTGAAGTACTCCCTCCATCTTTCGACTCTCTCTTGCTTCTCGGCTAGCATTCTCCCATTCTTATCTTTCACACCCTTACTGTTTCCCTTGCTACCTTCCCTAACTTTCTTGACTTCTTTCCAGAACAGTTTCTTACTCTCCCTCCATTTTACACTCAGATTCCTTCCAAATTCCTCATCTACTCTTCTCTTACTTTCCTTCACTACTCTCTTCACCACCCTCTTACTCTCCACATACCTCGCTCGTTTCTGTCTCTCGGAATCTTCATTCCCTCTACTACCCAACCACTCTCTATATGCTTTCTTCTTTTCTTCCACAGCTATTCTTACCTCTTCTGTCCACCATGCTGTACCTTTCACTCCCCTCCCTCTTCTCCTCACTCCACACACCTCCTCACATGCTGCACAGATCTCATCCTTAAACACCTTGCTCATCTCCTCCACTTCCTCCATAACTTCCAGGTCGAACCCACCTAGTCGTCTTTCCACTGCTCTCCTGTACTCCTCCCTGACTTCCTCCTCCTGCAACCTCTCCACCCTCCTCACCATTCCACCCTCCTCTCGCCTCCCTCCCGCTCTCCTCACCCACTTCTTTTGTATCCTAACCTTAGCTACCACTACATAATGATCAGACAGACCCCCTCCAATACCCCTATACACCCTAGCATCCATCACAGATTTCTTCATTCGTTCATCCACACATACATAATCAATCAATGACTTTCGTTCCACCACTGTCTTATCCTTCATCGTCAACATCCGTTTCCACGTGTACCTGTGGATCATTCTGTGTCGGAAGAAGGTGTTGGCTATCCACAGCCTCCTCCCCACACATACGTCCACAAGTGCACTACCATTCCCATTCACCTCTGATGGTACCCCCCACCCTCCCACCACTCCCTCAACTTTCCTATCACCCACCTTACCATATCCCCCAATCAGAAATATTCTTTCGTTCTTGTCAAACTTCTCCAGGCACACCTCCACATTCATCCAGAACTCCTCTTTCTTTCTTTCAAGTATATCCTCTGTCGGGGCATACACGCATACAATCACCCACGTTTGTATTCCTACTTTCATTCTCACCCACACAATCCTTGAACCCACAGACCCATACTCTCTTACACATTCCTTCCATTTGCTACTTACAAACAAACATGCACCTTCTCTCGCTGTTCCTTCACTCACTCCAGCACACACACCCATTCCACACTCCCACTCTCTCACATCTGAACCTTTCCATTTGGTCTCTGTCATTCCACATACATCCAGCCTGGCATTCACTAACACTTCCAGAACCTCTCTCTCTTTTGTGCCATCATTCATGCCACTAACATTCCACGTAGCCATTCTCAGAATGTCCGAAGGCATGTCCTTAGTCGGTCGTGGTTCGTCACCGTTGGTTCCGTCCGCATCCGAGGCTGTTCGTTCGTTTTTCTTTGCTTAGATATTTTTTCCGGGTGGGGGTCGCAAGCCCACCGACCCAACCTCTTTAGTCGCCTCTTACGACACGCAGAAGGCACGTGGGGCATATTCTATTCCCTAACCCCCAGGGGGGCGGCGAGAAAAATCGAATGGCACCAAGTAGAATTCCCCAGGACTTATAGTTTGGGCTACAGAGGACTTTTAAAGTCCAAAAAACGGTCCCCTGGGCCCTCCAGGAAGCCCCGTCAAAATCTAAATCCTAAACTAATGGTCCGATTTTAATTCTGTTTGCGCCATTCGATTCAGCTTGCCAAAGTGTACTTATGGTATAAATTTAAACAAAATCGGTTCATAAATAACTCGTCTATGGAATTTTTAAACTTTAAAAAAAGACGAGGGGCTAAAAAAGGCTATACGTGTTTTATGGGGGGGGGGGGGGGGGGGGGGGCGGAGCGGGGAGGTGGGGAGGGAAGGAGGGGGTTGGGGCGGATAGGGAGGGGGTGGTAGGGAGGGGGTGGGGGGCGGGAGGGGGCAGGGGTGAAGGGAAGGAAGGAGGGTAGGGAGGGGAGGGGAGGGGGGTAGGGTGGTAGCCGGGGTTAGGGGGAGGCGGGGAGTTAGGGGGGGTAGGGTGGTAGGGGGGCTCGTTGTTGGTTAACTCCCCCCCCCCCCCACCCCCACCCCACCCCCACCCTTCTTCCTTCCCCGCACCCCCTGCCCCCTCCCGCCCCCCACCCCCTCCCTACCACCCCCTCCCTACCACCCCTACCCCCTTCCTTCCCTCCCGCCCCCCCCATAAAAAACGTTGCTAACGCAAAAAATAATAATTATATAAAGTGTCCATACTAATATACCCATATTAGTTAGGTAATATTGACAGTAATATACCCGTTTAATAACATAAGGATAGAAAGATATATCACTATCAATATACCCAATTGTCTTATACTGTATACCTATATTATGCTTTTCTATTTTGTTTTACAATGTAGCCTATTTTATCTAGCTATTGATTTGGGTTATAACATAATTATCTTATAGTCCATTCGTTATAATTAGGTCAACATCATGATCCCTAAACTCATAACTAAAAACGGACTAAAGTAATCGAGCTAATATTTCGACCCCTGGGAACAGTCAGCCAAGGAATAGGTGTGGAAATTTACAGCCAAATAATAATTTGTTTGAGTTACAAAACGTTAATGGTCAAGATTTTGTCCTACTGATAATGAATAGACTATAGCTAACCCTCTATCTCCCTATTCTTTCTTTTACTACCGACAAGGTACATACCAGTATTTACCTTGAAGGGAGCCTGGGGCATGTGTTTTTTTTAGCTTGAAAGGGGTCTGGGGAGACGTTTTTCTTAGTCTAGGGATAGACTACAAATACATTTCTTGAAAATGGCAAAAACAATCAAAACTCAGTAATAAGAAAAGGAAATATCATATTAACCCCCAAGACGTCACATGAACTAGTGAAGTGAAAATACGCAGCATACTTCAAAGTCAAGAGGCTATGAAGCCCCCTCTCATACCTCTCTCTCTCTCTCTCTCTTTTGTTTGTAATTCTGTATATACCTAAGTAAAACAAAACATATTCTCTTTGTTATAAACATTTATTTAGGCAAGTTAAACAATTATACAAATAGGCAAGTTAAACAAATATACCAATCAAGCTGTTAACTTGTATATATAGTTTAACCTTGCGTAATATAAAAACAATATTAGTTACTGAAAACATAAAACAACATTAAACCTTTCAGTCTTTTCACTTAATTTTGGCTAACATTAGACGATATAACTCACCTCTAGGAATCATATGGGTAAAATATATGTCAATTAAACTCTCTGATTCTCACAACACCTTCCTAAACTGAATAAAAGCGTCTACTAATAGCCAGGATAAAAAAATGAAACGCGTCATAATACCTTGAAAGTGTTAAGTGAGCTAACATATACAGGCAGACACAAATGAAACATGTTTATAAATATAGGCCTACTTATCATATTCTGTAATAATTCTAACTCTTCTGTATAACCGGTAATGATATTAATATGGGAATGTAAATATAAACAATGATACTAGGCCCCTATACACATATCAATAAACATGCATTGTGTTCCAACTTACAAATATTAATGGTGTAACTGAATATGATTTTCTCTTCTAAACCTAATATATTTAGTTAATATAGACCGGTACATAATATATTTTCTATGAGTCTACAATACCCAACATTATTAAAGTATATTGTAACTACAAATCATCAGGGATACTTAATTTTAATTATTTATATCAGTTAGGCTATCTTTAATTGTTAGTAAATTATATTATCTCTCTATATTCACATGGTACAAACATGTGAATAATATTGTTAATATTAAATTACAAAACTAAACAGTACAAATTTACCTCAACTATATTATAGTCTCTCTCTCTCTCTCTCTCCAGCTGACATTTTGACATCTTGATTACTCAATTATTACAAAGAATTTGTAGCGAAATATGTTGTTAACTGGGAATACTAATTAGACATAAAAGTTTCTATTTTTCCGTTGTCTCAAGAAATCAGCTGCTAAGGGATTACATTTTGCGCCAGGTGAATTAAAACCTACTATAGCTCTGGACATTCAGACTTTCTATGAACATTAACAATTTCACACTTACAAGAACAGCTTTTTACAACAATAAAGATTATATTGTTGATGATGAACTTCGAAGGTTTGGGTGTGCAGTTTTAGCTCCAAAATTAAAAGCAGTGTAGTTATATAATGCACGACTTACTATTACGTGAATGAGGAAGACATAATGAACAGAGAGTGAAGGTAAAAATGTGAAGAGGTGAACAATAGGAGGTAAAACAGGTTATGCGAGTCTGTATACGCCTACAATAACAATAAACTGGACAACTTCTGACATCTATACCACCATTATATATACGTATAGGATCGTGTTATTTTGTTTTATCTAAGGTTAACATTAGACGATTGCATGAAACTTAGGAAGGATATCTGGGTATCTTAGAAGTAAACATTATCTCTATTAATTTGTTTACTCCCATAGGTCCTTACAAAGCCAAATTATAGCCAAAATATTATGAAGAAAGTCGTCATTGTATGCTGGAATGGTTAATGAGTACCGGTAACTATATACATATACGAGATAGTTAGCTCATTAGGTAGGAAGGCTATGAGAGAGATTAGTTTATATAGGTAAGAAGTGAGACAGGTTGAGACACATTATATTATCCTTTCAGTTTATCGTGAGGCATTCTTTCATTATATTCTGGCTATCATTAGACGATTTTTAGTAAACCTCAGAATAGTTTGTGTTTGAAATTGTTGATTGTAGACAAAATTTACCCTTTGATATTTATAGGTACAGCCGTGGACAAGAATATCGAAACCAATGTTATAGGGACATTTATGATACACTGGCCAATAAGCTTGATAAACTGCATGAGCCACATATGTTAAATTACTGGGATTCACAAGCTATTCTTCAGTCTTGTTTTTATCATTAGGTGTTCAAGAATTCCTGACCACGACTGTACCGTACTTCCTGTGATGAATCTAATCGTCTACTGTAAGCCAGACTAAAAGGAAGAATAGGATGATCGCATACTGCCAGTGGTGTATTAATAGCAGGTATTGCCTAACATGTACCCGTTATCCAGGTTACCTTGCGTGATATCTAGCGCGCTTCACGAATTATCATAAGGGTGTGAATGACATGCATCTTGCTACACAAGGTAATATATAATGATACCAATTATCTCTCTCTCTCTCTCTCTCATATATATATATATACATAGATATACATGAGAGAGAGAGAGAGAGAGAGAGAGAGAGAGAGAGAGAGAGAGAGAGAGAGAGAGAGAGAGAGAGAGAGAGAGAGAGAGAGAGAGAGAGAGAAGGGGAGGGGGAGGGGGGGGGGGAGAAAGAGAAGGGGGGGGGGGGGAGAGAGAGGGCAACCGCACCCAGTTAAGTTTAACCCTTTCATGCACCGGAGGTTGCCGTTTAGTATTCACTATTCAGAAATAAAATGATCTTAATCTCAGTATTACCTCTCCAAAATTAGTTTTCTCCACATAACTCGCTCAAAGACAACTGCAGAGTTTGAAGTAGCTAAGCTAAAGGTTTAAATATTTTGTTAATTATGCAGTAAGGTGGGGGAGGCAGGTGAGGTGAACCATTAAACATAAAAAACAAAACATATATAGCCTGTAACTTAGCTTCATGTTAGCCTTTAGTGGTACGAGTAAAAACTGGCGAGGTAGTTAGTGCAATAGGCTAGTGGTTGGTCAGTAATGTAAACACCATTATTTCCTGGTCTTCATGTTGCTGACCAGGTTCCGTTATATATCAGCTTTTTATAGTTTATATGGAGAGTACTTTGTTGAAACTATGGTCAAAATCAACAGTTCGCCGAAAACATTGATGGTAGTTCGTGTGAAATATATAGAGAGGGAAATAAACTATGCAATTCTACGTTGTGACACAAGTACAGTAAGACGAGTAACGGGGCTATTAGATACAAGCGGATTGCCAAGGAAAACATATTACTTAAATTTACACAGGCTATTGAATCTGACTGTACATTAAGTATTGATGCATTAGGGTAGTGTGTGGTATGGTGCATGTAGCATAGGTTGGTAGTGATGGAATATGGTACTGAAGGGTATGCTGATATTGATGGTAGTGTGAGGTGACTAGTATTATGGTATTGATGTATTAGGGTACTGAGCGGTAAAGTGAGTTTAGCATAGGTTGGTAATGATGGAATATGGTACTGAAGGGTATGCTGATATTGATGGTACTGTGAGGTGACTGGTATTATGGTATTGCTGCATTAGGGTACTGAGCGGAATGGTGAGTGTAGCATAGGTTGGTAATGATGGAATATGGTACTAAAGGGTATGGTAATGTGACGGTATTGTGATGGTGACTGGTATTATGGTGTCGATACATTGTGGTAGTGTGTGGTATGAAGGTAGCGTTGGTGGGTTAATGGTATTACCGGTTGTTTTCACTTTTAACCCACGCATAGTGAGGTGGCAGTGTGGTATCGTGCTGTGATGGTGCTTGGTTTTGACCCTTTAAAGATTATGACGCAGTTTGACAGTTTATCCTGGCTATCATTAAACGATTTTATACAATTGAGGAAGGATCTGTGGGCATTATACGTAAAAGTTATCTCAAATAACCCTCTGACTTCCATGTAGCCTACCCTTCCCAATCTGAATAAAGTCGTCTATTAATATCCATAACACAGGACAAATATGCGTTACCGGATCTTCTAAGGGATATTATTGTATTATATGAGAGAGTTACAGTATCCGAGTTAAATAGTATCGGGTATCTAAAACTGAATCTACCATCTGACAGCTGAAATACAAATAAAAATACGTCGCCGGTACCGATAGGGTTAAGTAATCGTGTGACAGCGGTTTAATGTTGTTATTGTTGTACAGGGAGGTTGGTCCATTTCCTGTTTTCACCGTGATTGTGTATAGCTTTTTATACGTGTGATGGTGAGAACATCCTTATACCTGTGTGTGTGTGTGATAGATAGATAGATAGATAGATAGGTAGAGAGATATATAGCTAGATAGATAGAGAGAGAGAGAGAGAGAGAGAGAGAGAGAGAGAGAGAGAAAGAGAAGGGGGGGGGGAGGGGAGAGGGAGATAGAAATGATAGAGATAAGAGAGAGGGAGAGAGCATGATTGTACAGTACTGTATGTCTGTGTGTGTCCTAACTAAACAAACATAAGATGGAAGAAATGTGCTGTCCAGACAAAAATAAAAAAAAGACAATAATAATTCTTATATGTATTTAATTGTCACTTTATTTAGTACACAACGCCAACATCAATGTGGAAAACAATTAATATATTTTGGACATTATCAGCTTTGTTAATCATCCATACCCATATGTTACAATCCGATGTATAAAAAATTCGTAATACAGTATAAACAAACAAGAATAAAACACAATTAAAAGAATATAATACCAATAACACTATACAATCCTACAAATACTTGCATTAATATAATTTGTCATTACACTAAAATATATCATGCCAATAACCTTCTTTAACCTTCTCAGTGTTCGATGGCGTCATTCTGCTTTAATTATGGCTAACGTTAGATGATTTTATTGAGTTTAGGAAGGGTATATGGGAATTAAAGAGGGAACCATGATCTTAATTAACCCTTTGACTCTCTTGGGTCCTTCAAAATCATAATTAAAGGTGAATTACCTTACATAAGCTGCATACCTAGTAAGATGTATATTTTGTATGCATCAAAACATATTAAGGATGCTCAGATTTGTGTATATTGAAGTAAATTTACGTCAGTAAAGAAAACAAATATTAAATTTTGTTAAACTGTCTTCGTGGTGCAATGCATAAGTGTGTTGATTTTCGGTGTGAGCGTCCTGGGTTCGAATCCCCGGACTACCACATGTGTTTTTTTAATTTAATTAATCGAGTTTAGGAGTAAAGTTGGTTAGTGGAGAGAACATAATAATATCTGGCGGCGTCTGATAGTTGACTGTTTTGCAAATTTCGCGCCTTCCAGTATTGTGATGACGTCACAGAATCCGATAGTTGTCAGGCAACATAAATTTACCTTTAACTTGACCCGATTTATTTTATATGTTAGGGGCAAATTTCAGGATATTCCCGATAATGGTGTATTACTAGAGCATTTAACGTTCTGCTAGATAACTTATCCCACCTTTTTATCATCTTTGTGTAATTCACCTTTAAATCGTCTAATATATCCAAAAATAATATGAAAGAATGCATCATGGTATACTGAAAGAGTTAAAATAATCTATACTTAAACAGAACTATAATGATTTGATACTCTACAACTATAGTGACATGTTATGCTACAGAAAATGTTGTTCACTATTTATATGAACATGAAAAAGTTAGTTATAAAATGTGCAAAGCTAGAATAATATTGGTGTTGCTTTTTTTTTCTAGATTATAGTCCCTATTTTCGGATACACACCAGAGCATTTTCCTGCAACCCTTTTCAACAACTGTGGTCTGGTAGCTTGTGAATTAAACTCTTATGCGAATTCAGTCATGTAAAATAAACTATCCTCAATTCAGTTGCCAATATATGTGCAAACTAGTCCTGAATAATATACTTGGAGTCGATTAAAAGATGTTGGGAAAGACGTTGAAGCGAGTCCATCTTATTCGAGGTCTATTTCTGACTTATCGATCTACAACTCTCGCCCCGATAGCATTTTGGGGCTCGTTAGCATTGGTCGAGGTAAATATACTTGAGCTGATTTTTTTTTTTTTTTTTTTTTTTTAACTTGGCGGAAACTGTACTTCGTTAGTAGTTAATTTCCTGGTAACTAATGAGAAACTACAATGTCTCTATATCATATATTGTCAAGCTTTTGTAATTACCAACATGTTTGGTTATGAAAGCGTTGTAATAGCTAAATAACTAAGATAGAAACAAGCCAATTTCTCGCCAGCTTAAAACAAATAGATATAGGTTGAAGTTAAACTATCGTAAATACAGGTATAGATAGCGCCAACGAACTTGACAATTATCTTGACCCCTTAACTTCTTATAACTCAAAATGAATGAAAGCAATCGGGCTGACATTTATATAATTTGGGAAGAGTTCACCAGGAAATAGGTGTGGATATTTACAGCCAGTTTGCTCAAGGTCCTTTTGAGTTACGAAGAGGTCATGGGTCGAGATTTTTGTCAAGTTCGTTGGCGCTACCTATAGTTGGATCTTATAAACTTTATCGTAGGAGATCCGAGATGCCAGACCAAGCTGCAAATGATTATTGCAGGAATTAACTCTCGTGTAATTTCCTCCTATACCAGGTGTCACTCGAGCAATTTTGGAAATTAATTGTAATAAGCCGGCATCACAATGGCAAGATTATCGGCTACATACATCCGAGTCTTGAAATCGCTACAAGTTATCATCTGGTTTTAATTGATGTTGCTGTTTATTCGTATATCATATTGGACTGTACACGATTAGGAGCTTTATGATACAAAATACAGTCATTATGAAAGAAAAATCTGTCAGATAATAGATTCGACTTTAGCTATTTTTTGTTACTCGAATACTATGGCTCTGATAAATCTCTCACAAAAGAGCTGGTGTGACAGACTTTAGAAACTGGTATCCGCTATGATCAATTGAATTATGTTGAAGGATTCTTATATATTTATTCTTGATATAGAATTGACAATTCAAGATATACAGCTCAATATTCAAAGCTACATACCGTACTGATAGAGGTGAAGATAAGCGGACAATTAGCTGTGCTGCACTATACTTTGGATGCAGAAACAGTGGTTCTGAGAACATTCACTGCTAAAAGTGTTTGTGTGACCCCAGGCTTAACCAACGCACAACTCTGCTTTTAAAGGTTCTCCAGCGGCAAACTAGACGTGGGGTGTGAGGGCAGACAACTGGTGACCCGCTGCCACAAGTCCTTCCTGAACCAGATATACAAAATGGGGTTGATGGGATGGAGACACTCGAACACGCAGATAAACAAGACGTGGGTGGCTTCATTGTACAAACCGAAAAGGCTGAACACTTTCGTGGCCCAGTAGGGCATCTGGCAGACAGTCAGGGCTATGGCGAGGGACAGCAACATGGCTCTGGTGGAAAATGAAATGCCCTCTTCTTCCCTTTCCGTTTCTCCTTCTGTGGTCGGCTCGGGTGTTCTTTCAGGCACCAGGGATTTGTTTGGCCCTAGCGGCAGGAGTAAACAGACGAATACCCACAGCACAATGATGGGTGTGATCATCAGTGTAAAAACAGAGAAGAACCACATAAACCTGTAGTTGGTTGTAAACAAAGGACCCTCAAAGCAGTAGACATGATCATCACTTATTTTATAATATTCTGTGGTGAAGTAGACCGGCAAGATCAACAGCGTACTCACACCCCAAGTCACACTGATGGCGATTTTGAGTACTTTCCACCGGTATTGGAGAGTGTGGTACTGCGAACGAGAGGCCAAGTAGCAGTCGATAGCCAACAGGACCAGAAACACCGTACTGGTCACATAGCCCACTTGGATTAACATGGAGGCAAAGATGCACATCACATAGCCAAAGGGAAAGTTATTCTTGGCGATGGAGACAATCAGTATAGGCGTGATACATTGGGCAAAGATGTCAGCAAGAGCTCGGTGTAGTAGGTAGATGTTGGGGATGTTCTGAAGACGCCGCCGAGTAGAGATCAGAGAAGCGACTGTAACATTTCCAGCTAGGCCAAAAAATGTGGCCACGGCCAGCACGAACATCATTATGATCGCTGGAGCCTCAGGCGCATGGTCTTCATACTCGAAGATACCCGAGTCGTTGAGAAATATATGGGTTTCATTGACATCCATGGCTAGATGATATGGGAAACTTCTTAATAACAAACGTAAGAGAATTATCCACCTGTTTCATATGATTACAAAGTTATTGACAAGGATGTATCTGCACATAAAAGTTAAGCAAGATCTAAAAGAACATTTAAACTGCAGTAATTTAGGAATTGCTCATATAGATGCAGTAGGGATGTATGTTAATATCTAGAAAATTAAGAATACACACAATTATTTACTGGCTGTTATGGAAAGGCATCTCATTGTCAATGGGTTTAGATGAAACTAATTCGAGTAAGTCACCCAATACAATACCTACCTATATATATACAGTATATATTATGGCTAACACTAGAAGATAAGGGGTAAATGCTGTAGATGTTTAAAGTTTGAAGTTGGGAGAATACTTTGCTGTCTCGAACAGAACGATGAACTGCGACAAGTGTAATTAATTAATACGATAATAATAACTAAAAACAATACTAAAAAGATGCATTGTTGTTACATGCTCTTCTTTCTTCAATTTTCAACAAATCAGCAGGCAAGAGAGGACAAATCTGAGCCTACATATAGTAAACAGAGTATAGTTGGACGGCTTCGGTTTCGCAGTTTTAAGATGGCTGGTACACATGAATCTGTTTTTGCAATGCACGATGATTAGTTATTCTTGTGGCTTCAGCAGACCTGTTTACTAGTATGTATCGCTGAGGTGGCTTTCTCGTACTGTTGGATCAAGTGATGGACTAAGGCTGGATATGAACTCCTTCCATACACTTCCAGAATGGGATTAATCCGATATTTAGTTATCCATTCTCATCTGAAAAGGGTAAACAAAACGTTAAATTATCCATATTCATCTAAAAAGGGTACCGTAGAAAACATTATCAGAAAGCCAACTCAATTTTAAAACAAGAAACAAACAAAACAATACATATAGTACTTCATCTACTAAGCGTCTGAATTACAATATAGCAATTACCTATATAATATTTCATAGCACATGAAATATATCATTTTGCAATCACTATACCAGATAGTATATTTATTTTCCAGCTGACGGTAAATTGTCATGTCATTATCTTGATTACTCAGATATTATAATGATTTTGTGGCGAAAGGTTTGTTAATTATGATAACTTGGCATTCACAGTATGCAAGGAAATACCGGTAACAGCTTCATAATATAAAGTGAAGTATCGAGGAATCAGCTGGAATGAGATTCAATTTACCGTCAGCTGGGAAAGCAGACTATAAAGGAAATCAAGCAACAACAGGCTACCGGTATACAGCTTATATAATCATTAACCCTGTGAGTACCAGCGACGTGAGTTATATTTTATTCTAGCTATATTTAGACAATTACGCAGCTTAGGAATGATCTGTGGTAGTTCAAAGGGTTGGTTGAGTTAGTTTTAAGCCTTATTATTGCTAGAGGTCCTTCCTAAGCTTACTAACATCGTCTAATAGTTCCCTGGTACTGAATGGGTTAATCAAATGTTACCGTATACCTGTATCGTTAACCCTTTCAGTATACCAGGACGCGTTTCTTTCTTTTGTTTTGGCTACCATTAGGTGATTTTATTCAGTTTAGGAAGGCACTCAGCAAGTTAGAGGGTTAACATAGATAGTTTTCACTCCTTTAACTCCTAGAGATCCTTCCTGAACTGCATAAACTCGTCTAACAGTAGAAAGATTATATAGAAAAAGCGTGTCTTGGTATTCTGTAGACAGTGTGGAGGCTAAAATGTACTGTGCAATCGGCCTAATAAGTGATTTATCGGTACCAGCTTTGTTTTGATTAATAATTGGTACCAGGAATATTTACACATGATTTCTTCTTTTTGAGTGATATATACAAACATGTTCCTACACTTACCCACCCTATTCAACATCTGACAGACATTAAAACAGCGCAGAGCGAGCCAAACGTAAAGACAGCTGAGACAGGACTTATTAGCGCCACCGTACATCACAACATAAAAGTATCGTAGACAACACCAATCAGGAGATAAATATTGCGATATCTGTAATTATCACTCCCGATTTCCCCAAGTGACTTAATAGTGTTGTAGCCTATATAGTGTGTTTAAGGTGTTACATCAGATCTTACTCCACCGGATGTTTTTAGTTAATACATTCACAGAGTGCCAACCGGGACAATTTGTTATTAGCATTGGAATGAATATGAAGACAATTATAGGAAAATGTACATGAAGTTGCATTGTTTTAGTTATTTCATCACTTCCAAAGACATATTAAGAACTGTGAAGCTAAGCTTCACTCACATAAACAAAACAAAACAAACAAACATATTTCTGTATATTTAGTAATGATGACTAAACAACAGGAAAAGGGTCTCCGGTTTGACACCCTGTTAACAGTCACTCACAAAAATCACGACCCCTCATCCTACCTTGATAATCTTCACACAGAACCAATCCCACCATCCACACACAGGCCTACACAGTATAAGCCTTGAATACCACTTTCCTATATACAGTACACAGTGTACTGTAGAAGTATGGGTATGAAAAGGTTAATTAAAGTGTCCATAGAATGATAGAAATCTACCCATATACAGGTATATTGGCATGAATAAACTCATAAAACAAGGACAAAAAGGTAAATCGCTATCAGTTTCAATATATACAGTATACCCAATGATATTATATACCTTTTGTATACGGTACGGTACCGGTACACTTGATTTTTGACAGTGTACACCACATCTTCTATACCAATCTACTATAGTCCATTCATTATAAGTAGGCCAGAAATCGCGACCCTTAACCTCTGTAACTCAATAAGGCCATGAGCAATTGGTTTGCATATTAATTTTCCACACCTATTATCTGGCCGACTCTTCATAAATGGTAGCTTGATTACTCTAGTCGTGTTTGAGTTATAGAAGTTAGTGGTTGTGATTTTTGGTCTACCTAGCCTATAATGGAACAGTGCATACATACACTCATATATCACCCTCACATTCCATATACCGGTATACTCTCATACCATCATGTTCGTTATGCTTTTCTGTAAGTAATATGTATCTTTATGATATGCCATACGGGTTGATGATTTGACACACTGAATTATCCTACACCAGGAAAATAACACACAACACACTCACATATTCAACAACCACGATTCACCTAGTTCTACACACATATACGATCTTAAAAACGATCAGGCCTACCAAGTTCTTTTCAACTATACGTTTTAGAGACAAGGTTTCTTCACCATATGAGGAGGAGCACTTTATTGACAACGTTTCGCAGGTACCAGTAGCTTCTTTAGGTCACGATCTGCAACGTTGTCAATAAAGTGCTCCTCCTCATATGGCGTTTACATTCATTCTGTCATTCATACTTTCTACCTACACCTGAAGCAGAGAGACTTTTGGCACATAAACTCTACGTGCTGTTAGTACAAGTCATTAGACATGATGGTATGTGTGTGTGTGTGTGTGTGTGTGTGTGTGTTTGTAGAAAGGTGAAGTAGTAGTAGTAGTAGTAGTAGTAGTAGTAGTAGTAGTTAATAGGGTTGGTTGAGATAGTTTGAAACCTTATTAATTATTGCTAGAGGTCCTTCCTAAGCTGAATAAAATCGTTTAATAATTGCCATAATATAATGCAAAGGACGTCACCGGTACTGTATGGATTAATCGTGTACAGTTAAATTTTAATATACGAATACACAGCAAAATTCATCCAAATACTATGATAACTTGTAGCGGCTTCAAGACTCCTATACATGTAGCCGATTAACTTGCTCGTGTGGTGCCGGTTTCATGTAGGAGAGAATAATGTTGAAATAGTGAAGATGGGACGTTGCAACTTTCAAGCATGAGTGTGCAATAGTTCGTACTGTCATGCTAAAGACTCAGGCAAGACATCTTAGCACTATTTGGCCCGAGGGAGGTCTTTTTGGATTCCCCCTTTCACTTCATTAGTTTGGAGCTTCAAGACGTATCACTAAATTAGAAAGGTTACTAATATCGTCTAAAACTCGAGTTGAAATTATATATATATATATATATATATATATATATATATATATATATATATATATATATATATATTATATATATATAATATATATATATATATATATATATATATACTATACTGTATATACTGTATATATGTATATATATATATGTATATACTGTATATATGTAATTTCAATTCGAGTTTCACAAGATGTTAGCTACCTTCTATCTCATGGGGATTAACGTCTTAACATCGCCAAACTAATTGAATGAAATGCGTCAGTTGCAGAGATGTGGGCAAGGGCATCACGAGGTAATTTCGTGTCACAACCAGAAACACTATTAAAGGTTTATTTGATTACAGTTGTGGCATCTTTATACATTTAAGTAAACCTCATCCAAATAAATATTCAGTTGCTTACGTGTCTTTGGAGGTTACTGGTTACTGGTATTATATGTTAAAACTAAAACACAATAAAGTGAATCTTGAAGTGGTATTGTATGTTTCCACACACTAATTGTCGCCAATACTACTCTTGTATAAATAAGGGACAGTGGCAGTATCAAGTATGTGTGGGGGGATGTTTTTTCTTCTTCACTACACTTAACAAGAACACCACAATTCTTTCCAACACACCAACATTACCTGTAACGTACCCTGATTTTGGCTCTCTATTACTCTTTCAACCTTGGGAGACACTTGTTACAGGCAGCTTTGCCTTTTGTCTCCTTCATACACATACTGTATATTTAAAATTGTACTGTATAGGCTATATGTAATCATTGAGTGTATTGATAATTATTTACTTTTCTATCCTCATATTAGACAGGTTTATTACTACCGGTATTAAATACCTTTATAAGAGTAGGCTATATTATTATAGACACTTTATAGTAAAACTCGTCATAAGTTCTATATTATTACAGTGTAGTGACAGCCAGGATAAACGGTACAAACTTACAAAGGCGTCGACACATAAATACAAACTGTAGTTATAAAACTGTTGCCAACTATACAATCCCGTTCAAAAGTCACATTCACAAATCGCACTGTTCCTCTCATACAAGATAAATAATATACTCCTCACCAAAACTAAGCAAAGTTTGTAGAATGTAAGTATTGCCAATGTGCGCAGATTTGTTAAAATATTTGTATTAGTTATAATCGAGGATGAGTTAATAATACAATACTCATCACCTACAAAACATAGGCCTAGCTTGGATATAACATTATTATTCATGTGTATTGCAAACCTTTTATCTCATTACTAGATATATTATCGAAGTTTTAAGTACAAAGGTAGCACACAACTTTAATTCGTGCCTGTACTCTCCCCTCCTACTACTTTCTCATACGACCAGAGAAAATTATGAACAGTGCCAAAAAACTCTCACTTGTCACACTTTCCAGTTTTCCTTCCCCCACTACATTTTCTCTTCACCCCTAACTCAACCATTTCGCACATAATACACTTAAACTCACTCCCAGGCACTCCATATACACTATAACTATCGGTATTATCACTATTTACCAGTTATGTAAGAGAGCAGAATACTAACCAACCCTCCACTCCCAGGTATTGCGTAAACTGAGGATCTGTTTGGGGTTGGATCATCTGGCAACCTTGGCAAAGTTACCAGATGTCGGCTAAACTTAACTACCACCAAAACAAATCCAGCTGCATCTGTTTAAGCTAGTAAGTATAAAAGCTAACGAAATTGTTCATAGTTGGTGTTATTTAAGTGGAAAACATTTGAATACTATCTTACTTAGCAGACAGCTGATTCAGATTGACTTAATAATAGAAACAAAGTAAGTAGGAAATAACAACAGGTAAAATTAGCATACTGATAGGCTGTTGCGGGTTACCTGGTGTTCATACGTCAAGGTAACTCACTGTATAATGAAGAGCAGAGGAATACTATTACTAGGGTTACTACTACTACTACTACTACTACTACTACTACTACCTCTCTCTCTCTCTCTCTCTCTCTCTCTCGGATAGATAATGGAAAGGTATACCGGATAAACAGTACATAATTATACTGTATATATATATATATATATATATATATATATATATATATATGTACAGTATATACTTCAAATAAAACAAAAATAGAGAGAGAGAGGGAGTGTGAGAGTGAGACTGAGAGTAAGAGAGAGGTCGACTACCAGTATCTTCAAGTACATTGGGTGAAGTAAACTGCTTTGTTTTCATCGTAAATGTTAAAGATGTGAAGGTAGATGTGAGTTTTTATGGGGACCGAGCTTCTTTTTCTCTCCGGGTTTTATCCATTCGGCCCCATTCAGCCTACTGTTTTGTCTGTTCTCCCCATTCAGGTATCGATTTTTCCTGGTGAGCGACAATGCACCAGCCGAAGGTCGATTTGTCTTTAGTTGCAGGCTCGCTAGCGATCGCCCAGATAAAAATAGACAAAATGATGAGGTGCAACGTCTTAAAATCTATAAACAAATGGAGTGAAACGGGATCACCTTCGCAGCAGATAGGGTTAAAACAAAAAAGTGTATAAAGCCAACTAGTGAGTTATGTTGGGCTGAATAATCTCCCATTATTCCTATTTAACCCTTTCAATATGCGACACACATTTTGTTACTTTATTCTGGCTAAAATCAGACGTTTTTAATCAGTTTTGGAAGGCCCACAAGGAATAAATAATGGGTGAGATCTATCTCAGTTTACACACACTCACACACACACACACCCACCCACACACATACCCACCCACACACACACAAACACAAACACACACGCCCACACAGTAACGGACCATTTGTCCTCCACGGACCTGCTGTAACCAATACGTAAATAAATATAGGTATATTATTCAGACCAACATACCTCACTATACTCGGTTTCATTTCATCTGACGGTAAATTGCCAAGTTCCCATCAAGATTTCTCAGTTATATTGTAGATTTTGTAGTGAAATGTGGTGCTAATTATATAAACTTGGTCTTAATACGATGCAGAGACATAGTGGTTTCATATTTTTCCCATTAAGTATCGATACATTAGCTGCTAAGGGATTCAATTTACCGTCAGATGAAATGAAACACAGTATAGTTTGGCTTTATAAATGTTATTGTCAACCCTTTCAGTACACGAGATGTGTCTTTTTGGACCCTCCCTCCTCACTCCTTTAGTTTTGATATTTTAAGACGTTACGCCTCCTTAGTTTGGCGATTATAAGACGCTTCACCTCATCCATGTGTCGATATTTATCTTGGCCAACGAGAGCGAGTCTTCAATTTAGAGGAACTCAGCCTTAGACCGGGGCATTTTTCTACCGGAAAAACATATAAATATTTACCTTGAAGGGGGTCTGGGGAGGCGTGTTTGTTAGTGTAGGGGACACACACTGTATACTTTGCTCGAAAAGGGGAAAAATCAATTAAACAAAATATCATATAAACAACAACCAATACGTCGCACCACATAGTGTTAACCCTTTCAAAATGCCATGACGAGGATCTCTATTATTCTGGCATTCAGTAGACGAGTTTATTTAGCTTATTAAGGGGAGATGGGTCGTTTTTATGGACACCCTTCTCCCTCATATTTAGCCCCATTGGTTTTAAGATTGTATGACATACGGCCCATTAGTTTGGCGTTTTTAAGACCTTTCGCCCCATTTCTTTGTCAATAATAAGATGTTTAGTGCCATTTAGGTGTCGATTATTTCCTGGCGAGCGATAGCGAGCCTGTAATTTAAGAGGAACCGGCCTTCGGCCAGGACATTTTTCTACTGAAAAATGTACAACTATATTTTGAAGGAGGGTCTTGTTTTTTTGTATAAGCTTGATGTAAGTCTAGGAAGGAAACTAAAAAATATAATAAAAATATACATAAATGATCAACTAAATACGTCCATCTCCCCTTAAGGTATTATGGGAGTCTGAGGGTTAACCGAGATAGACCTCACCCATTATTTATTCCTTGTGGGCCTTCCAAAACTGATTAAAAACTCTGACGTTAGCCAGAATAAAGTACAAATATGTGTGTTCACCAAGGTATAACAACATCCATGCATACAAAATATGGTTCTCTGTCGCATTTTATATATATATATATATATATATATATATATATATATATATATATATATATATATATATATATATATATATATATATATATATATATATATATATATATATATATATATATATATATATATATATATATATACTAAATGAAACAGAACTGCACCTTTTTATTGTCCAAATTACTACAAAGCTGAGCCTAGTATTTTGCTTGGATACCAAACGTTCAATTATTTATGTGTCCTTCTGTCTTCCAATTATAAAGAACAAGGACGTCCTTGGTTTGTATAACTTCCCAGACAACGGCAATTCACTTTCTAAAAGTTTTCCTGCTGGATATAGAATCGCAGTGCCAAGACGCAGTATTGTATTATATTCAGGCTATTATTAGACGATTTTATGCAATTTGGAAAGAACCTCTAGGAATCTAAGAGTTCAAAATCAAATCAATAATGCCTCTGACTACCACAGATCCTTCCTAGTCTGAATATAATCGTCTAATGATAGCAATGCGACATCTTCTGGCTAACATTAGATAATCGTATGCAGTTTAGGAAGGATATCTAGCAAGCAAAGGTGAAATATCTATCCCCCTCACACCATTTTCTATGTTTTATAAAGTAGTCTGTATTTGCATGGAATATATATTTACGTCTTCTAAATTAGTATTAAAACAAATATATATATATATTCCTATCAATTACAGTTAATTTATTTATAAAAAATATGTCACGAATTCTACAATTTTGTTTTAGACAAATAAAATTAGTGGTGCATTTGTTGCTAGTTGAGGTTCAAGAAGAATGTGGCCATTATAACAACTCAAGCACTCAACCACACCGTACAAGCACTTTCCAGTCTTCAAGCAGCCATAAGTGGTGATCGTTGTAATTTAATTAGTTTGTAAGTTGTTTTACAAGCAAATTCAGTAAAGATAATTAAACTAAATAATAATTATAATGACCTAGTAAAATAATGATCAAACACACACACACATACACAGACACACACACACACACACACACAGACACACACATACACACAGTCACAAAGAATAAATAATATCTCAAGGACCATGTTGGCCATTTCATAAAAATATGCTATATAAACGACTGTCGCTATTAGTGAAACACTCGTTGTA
Organism: Paralithodes platypus; assembly: GCA_032716605.1. Lineage (NCBI taxonomy): Eukaryota > Metazoa > Arthropoda > Malacostraca > Decapoda > Lithodidae > Paralithodes > Paralithodes platypus. The sequence continues at coordinate 35,857,351 of CM064493.1, read as the reverse complement.
AATAAGTTGTACAACATATCTGCCCTCTTCTTACGCTGCTCTGATGCAGAACTAATTAGAAGATCCGAGACATGATAATTATTTCCTGTGTAGCCGTTCTTATGACCTGAAAAACATATTACACACACACACACATATATATATACTGATAAAGAGTTCAATGTAAGAGTTCAAAGGTAAGAAAGCAACAACAAATCTAATAACCTTCTCAGTGTTCGAGGACGCATTAATTATTTGTTTTGGCTACCATTAGAAGATTATTATTAGAAGAGCAGGTTTATCGGGGAATTGACTACTTGCAAGTTTCAGGCTATAAGGAAGTTGGAGCCGTAAATATTGATAACAGAAGTACAATAATCGTGTTGGTTTCTGACGGATAGAAAGTATGTTGACCTTGCCTTAAAATGTATTTATAAATTTACTACAATCGTAATTTATCTGGTAATTCTGTTAAATTTCGAAATCAACAGCTCCAACTTCCTTATAGCATGAAATTCGCAAGTGGTAAATTGTATCTGAGTCTTAAAATCCGCTTTATGTTTTATGTAATTTTGTAATAGCTATGAGTACTTAAATTGATCAGCAACAAGATTCAAAATATAGTCATAGTTGAGGTGAAAAAGGGTTATTAATATACCGGGTAGCCTACTTCACTTAACACTCTCTGGTCCGACGTCTTGTGGGATAATATGATATTTAGTTTAATTATGATTATTTTGCTTGCTTTTGCCATTTTCGAACAATGTAATTATATGTGTCCCCTAGGCTAACAAAGACGCCTTTCCAGACTTCCTCCAAACTGAAAATATTATAAAAAACAAATATAAAAAATATAATACAATGAAAATAAAAAAAAAAGGTCCATCAAGACCCTCTTCAAGTTAAAATTGTAATTGTTTTCAATGCAAATTGCTTCGGCCGAAGGCCGATTTCATTTAAGTTACAGACTTGCTACCGCTCATCCAAATAAAACGTTGACAACTGAATAGGGTGAAGCGTCCTATTATCGCCAAACGAATGGGGTAAAACATTTTAAAAAATCCAAACTAATGGAGCGAAACAGGGGAAGTCCAAAAAGACCCCCTCGAACTAAATAGAGCTAAGCAATATCTAAATGAACCCTCTAACTTTAACAGGCATTTATGAAGTTGAATAATATGGTCAACAGCTTCCTCTCTCTCCAACACCCCTTCTCACTCTACACTCTTCAGAAAATAGGAAAAGCAGAAAGTAACTACGAGGTGCCGTTGTAAAGGCTTATCCCTCAATACTTTCAGCTGAGGAGAGTCAGAATAAAACATAAATAGGCGTCATCTGATCGAAAGGGTCCATTCTGTGTGGCATCTCACGGACTCTTATGCTTACAAAAAGCCAACACCCAAACTTTTCCTACTCTAGAGATGCCTGGCAATAATTACAGGTAACAGCCACTTTAGTATACGTAGGCGTCATTTCCGCTTAGGGTCGCCAGCTAGCTTAAATTCACTAACTATTTACTAATTATTCAGCTTAGGAAGGTTCTCTATTATTCTAGGGTTTGCGGAGTCTATGAAGGTGGATTTTCACAATCAGTTTTTCCCTGTGACTTTTTTTCTGCAACTCTGATTTGGCAGCTTCTGAGATAACTGTTAACCCCTGTCAATACGATGACACCATTTTACCCTTGATTCTGGCTAAAATTAGACGATATTTATGTAGCTTAAGAAGTACGTATTTGCGTTATTCGGAGGGTTTATTGAAATCGTATTGTTTCCCTTTTGAGTCCTAGAGGTAGATTATAAGCTAAAGAACTAGTAGTAAATAGACAATTATCAAAATTACGTTATCGTGCTAAAAGGATTAGTATACTATTGCCACACTATAATTTATATATTCAGACTATTTACCGACATCAGTGCAAAATATTATCAAAGTGTCGCCAAAATACAGTTGTAGACCAAACAAAATACTGGGAAAATACCGCTGGCAACTCTAGCTATCAATACACTGGTTCCAGGAATTAGGGTTACCAATCAAGCTGCTTCCTGCTAGATCTGGAGGTATTTGCTAACATCTACAAGCTCATTTTGACAGCTATAGTAATTTAATTAACCCTTTGAGGATCATGACGCGTTTTGACAGTTTATTCACGATTTTATACAGCTTAGGGTGAACATGTGGGAGCTAAAGAATTAATGAAGATAGTCTTGACCCCTATAATTCCTAGATAACCTTCCTAAATTGAATAAAATCGTCTACTGATAACCAAAATAAAAGGGATAAATACGTCTTAGATCCTCAAGGGGTTCAAATGACCAGAAATATTGACTATCAACCTCTTATAATAAGAAACGGCTGGACCAAATGGGCTGTAAATTTCCACACCTAATTCCAGGTTGTCTTTGATTGGTCTAGCCATTTTTGAGCAACTTGTTTTTAGTTGCCCCCTAGGCTAAGAAAAAACACCTCCATAAACCCCTTTCAAACTAATAAATAAAACACCACCATGACCCCCTTCAAACTAAATGTGTACAAGTCCAGGCTGAAGACCGTTTTCCAGTTCGCTACCACTCGCCCTTCAAAAATCAACACCTGAATTGGGTGAATCTTCTAATAATCGCCAAACTATTAATGGGGTGATACGTTTTAAAATATCTAGACTAATGGAGAGTAATAATTTAAATTTGGTTTCTCCTTTGTTGCAGACTCATATCGCTCGCCAGCATAATATTGACACCTGAATTTTTGTCTATGTGTACGGAGGAGACATAAGGTAAAGCTGCCTGTAACAAGTGTCTCCCCCAAAGTTGAAAGAGTGACATAGAGCCAGACTAATGGGACGTAATATACCATTATTATAACAGTTTAGCGACTTTAGTGTCCTAACGCAGCGGTCTGTGAGGTAACCTTGGTAACTGTGAAGGATATGAAGGTCAACCCGATACTGCAGTCTGCGGCGTCTGCTATTGTCGGCCTGCCAGTGAATACGTGAGGGACACCAACTGAGCGACGTCTCGGATTTCACAGGTATAGTAAGATAACTTTAGCTATATATTAACAATTTCACCACGATACAGACATTTTAATATACCCTGGCTGACACTAGACGATATAATCATCCTATCAATCTTCTGTAGAAACATAACATGGGTAAATACGCTTCCACGAATGGCTACTCTCACAGGTTCCTCCCAACCTGCATTAAGCCGTGTACGGTTTGCCAGAATTATGTTGTTTTTTACACCAACCAGCTTCACATCTAAACTAAATTAATGAAATCAACAAATACATGTGGGACTCCGAGGACTTAAACCTAGGATACTCACATCGAAATTCCGCGCACTATGCATTACGCTATCAAGTCAGTTTAAAAGGAATTATTGCGTCATGGTACAATTTTTTACATCCAGTGCAGGGTTTGGTAAATCTACAGTTATACTACCCCTCCCCCACTACCCCCACCACCTCCCCCCTTCAAAACACGCCTTTTAGCTGTTTTTGGATGGTTCAGCAGACGCGGAAACTGGAAAAAAACTTATTTTGATAAAATATTATCACCAACCAGATCCGAGTTTTTCAGGTAATTTGTTGTTGTTTTTTATTTTTTATTTGATATACAGTGTTGTTTAATACCGAGGACCGTCACATTTTATTATTTTTATTATTAGCCTAACCTAACCTAACTTAACCTAACCTAACCGAAAACTAACCTGTCTCGCAACCGGTCTAAACCCAGCTCACGTTCCCTGTGTATGGTGCGCGACGGTCTAAACCCAGCTCACGTTCCCTGTTTATGGGTTCGCGAAGGTTTGTAATACTTCAATGTATCTATTTCAAGTCAAATATACATTTCCGCGCATCATCAAACCATACTAAGTCTACTACTAATAATATTAACCCATTAGTACCAACAGAATAGCGACAAAATAGGGGTAGTATAACTGTAGATTTATCTCTCGCCTCCCCCAGGTTCCTACGCATCACACCGTGTGATGCAGGCATGAATAAAACTAAAATTGCATCGTGGTACAATTTTGGTATATTTGGTACATTTCTGTGTATATTTGAAGACCTTTCATACCATTTAAGTGTCGATTCTTTTCTGGCGAGCGATAGCGAGCCTGCAATTTAGGTGGAACTGTCTTCGGCCAGGACATGTACACATTCTACAGGAAAATGTACACATTTATTTCGAAGAGAGGGGGGGGGGGGGTCTTGGGGGGGGTATTTTTTAAAGCATATAGAGGTCTAGGGAGCAAACTAAAAACCTCCCTTTAAAGTGAATAAATCCGTCTAGGCCTACTGATAGGCTTAACCCCTCCTTTACCAGCGACATCTTTTTAATTATATGTTAACTATATTTAAACGATTATGTGCAGTTCAAGAAGGATCTGTGGTAGTGAAAAGGGTTAAGTGAGATAGTTCGAATCCTACGATAAACTTTTGAAACTGAATACAATCGTCTAATAGCAGCCAGAATAAAGATAAAAGGACATCACCGGTACAAAAGGGGTTAAGTGGTGAAAAGCGCCATCAAATACTGAAAGGGTTAATAATCCTCCCACAACCCCCTGAACACCAAGCTTAGAAAGTGGGAAAATTTGTGTTGGGAGTCGGAGGCGGAATTTGTGTTGGAGTCGGAGGCGGAATTCCCCAGAAGTGACGTAGTATGTACACAGGGTCACCAAATCAAGTCCGCTAAACAGTAAATAAATGGCTAAAGTCGCTAGAGTAATGCCACAATTTCTACTGTATTGCTCTAAAATGGCTTTGAATCTCCAAAACATTGCTAGAATTCATGTAGACTAGCTAGATGTAAATATTTGCCACTAGGTCATAGTAAATACCTCTAGATCTAGCGAGAAAGTAGTAGCTAAATTGGCAAAACTGCATGTACAGTATACATGCACTGGGAGGGTGTGGGGAATTTGAGGCCTTCAACTATAAGAACATAAGAACATAAGAAAATGGGAGTCTGCAAAAAGCCGATCGGCCCATACAAGGCAGATCCCTGTCACACCCAACCCCAATTACAAGGCCCAATTATAGACCCATCTCACTAATACCTTGAGTACTGACCCTGTCACACCCAACCCCAATTACAAGGCCCAATTATAGACCCATCTCACTAATACCTTGAGTACTGACCCCATCAAAACGGTCAAAGATTAACACAAGATTACGGGGGTCTGCTGAGCGCCGATTGGCCCACACCTGGTAGATCCCCCTCACACCCAACCCATCTCGTCCATATGCCTATCTAATTTTATCTTAAAGCTCCCTATCGTTCTTGATCCCACTATATCACTTGGTAGCCTATTTCACCCATCTACAACTCTGTTACCAAACCAATATTTGCCTATATCTTTTCTGAAACGAAATTTATCTAATTTGAAACCATTTGTACGAGTTATTTCGCTATCACTGAGCTTTAGTAAATTTTTCATGTCTCCTTTATTAATTCCACTAACCCACTTGAATACCTCTATCATGCCACCTCTAACTCTGCGTCTCTCTAACGAATGTAAGCCTAATTTCTTCAACCTTTCTTCATACGGAAGATTTCTAATATTATGGATAATTTTTGTCATTCTACGTTGTACTCTCTCCAATGAATCTATGTCCATTCTGTAATAAGGACACCAAAATTGAACAGCATAATCCATATGGGGTCTCACTAATGACAAGTAAAGTTTTAAGATAACATCAGCAGTTCTGTTACTCACACTCCTAGAGATGAACCCGAGAATCCTGTTTGCCTTGTTAAGAACGCTTATACATTGTTTTCTAGGCTTCAAATAATTGCTAACAAACACACCTAGATCTTTCTCACAGTCTGAGTTTTCTAATTCCATATTAGCTAGTTTATATTTAAAATTTGTATGCATCTTCCCTATCTTTAATACCTTGCATTTGTCAATGTTAAACTTCATCTGACATTTTACTGACCATTCGTGTAAGGTATCTAAATCCCTTTGCAGACACTCTATATCTCTAACTGAATAAAGTTTTCTCCCCATTTTGGTATCGTCTGCAAATATCGTCTGCAAACTATACCCTGTTCCAAATAAGTAGGCCAAAACTCTTGAACATTAACCTCTGTAACTCAAAACACGACTAGGCTATACCGTTTATTTTCAGCTGGCGATAAATTGAATCCCTTAGCAGCTAATTTCTCGATACCTAATGGACAAATAAGAAACTACTATGTCTCTGCATCATGTAAGGACCAAGTTTATATAATTAGCCCCATATTTCACTAAACAATCTTCTAATTAACTGAGAAATCTTGATGGGAACTTTGCAATTTACCGTCAGTTGAAAAGAAACAGAGTATAGTGTAATCGAGCTAATATTTCTACCATTTGGAGAAGGTTAGCCAGAGAACAGGTGTGGAAATTTACATCCCATTTCCTCTAGCCCATTTTGAGTTACATAAGAACATAAGAACATAAGAAAATGGGAGTCTGCAGAAAGCCGATTGGCCTAAGCAAGGCAGATCCCTGTCCCACACAACCCCAATTCAATTACAAAGCCCAATTATAGGCTCACCACTCTAATACCCTGAGGATCATCTTACCAAAACGGTTAGAGATTAACGCAGGATTATGGGGGTCTGCAGAGCGCTGATTGGCCCAACCCGGCTGATCCCCCTTCACACCCAACCCTTCTCGTCCATATGCTTATCCAATTTTATCTTAAAGCTCCCTACCGTTTTAGATCCCACTATAGCACTTGGTAGTCCATTCCACCCATCTACAACTCTGTTACCAAACCAATATTTGCCTATATCTTTTCTGAAACGAAATTTATCTAATTTGAAACCATTGGTACGAGTTCTTTCGCTATCACTGAGCTTTAGTATATTTGTCATGTCCCCTTTGTTAATCCCACTAACCCACTTGAACACCTCTATCATATCCTCTCTAACTCTGCGTCTCTCTAACGAATGTAAACCTAATTTCTTCAACCTTTCTTCATACAGAAGATTTCTAATATTATGGATAATTTTTGTCATTCTACTCTGTACTCTCTCCAATGAATCTATGTCCATGCTGTAATAAGGACACCAAAATTGGACAGCATAATCCATAGGGGGTCTCACTAATGACAAGTAAAGTTTTAAGATAACATCAGCAGTTCTGTTACTCACACTCCTAGAGATGAACCCGAGAATCCTGTTTGCCTTATTACGAACGCTTATACACTGTTTTCTAGGCTTCAAATCATTGCTAACAAACACACCTAGATCTTTCTCGCAGTCTGAATTTTCTAATTCTAAATTAACTAGTTTATATTTAACATTTGTTTGCATCTTCCCTATCTTTAATACCTTGCATTTGTCAATGTTAAACTTCATCTGCCAATTTACTGACCATTCATGTAAGGTATCTAGATCCCTTTGGAGGCACTCTATATCGCTATCTGAATCAATTGATCTCCCCATTTTAGTATCATCTGCGAATTTACTTATCCTACTAGTTATACCTAAATTTAGGTCATTTATGTATATAAGAAACAACAGGGGACATAATACCGATCCCTGGGGGACACCACTTTTGACTGCTCCCCACTCTGACTTGGTACCATTTATGCTGACTCTCTGTTTCCTACCAATTAGCCATGACCTAATCCATCCCAACAACGATCCTCCTATTCCATGTGCCTCAACCTTTCTCATCAATCTCTCATGAGGGACTCTGTCGAAAGCCTTACTAAAATCTAAATAAATAATATCATATGACTTGTCACTATCTACTGCTTCATATACCTCTGAGAAAAAGCTAAGAAAATTAGTAAGGCATTGTAAGGTTACATGTTAGGGTTCACGATTTCTGGCCTACTTATTTGAAACAGGGTATAACAAGGTGTCAAAACGGGACAATTTGGCTTTATGACTCGAATGAATAGGAGAAAGATTGTAGGAACATAAACATTAACACCTGTACCAGCAACGTCTACATAATTTGATCTTAGCTACTATTAGACGATCTTATGAAGTTTAGGATATGGTAGCTAAATGGATTAATTGAGTTAGTCTGTAGTCCTTTATGGTGTAGACGTCCTTCCTAAGTTGAATGAAATCGTCTAATAGTTTCCAGAATATAATGATAAAGAATTCGCCGGTACAGAAGGGGTTAAAATACAGTTGTCCACATACAGTAGGTTCTGTTCTTCAGGTGATCTTATGTATGAAAGTCAAATTAGTATGAATGAATTGCGAGTGTGGTTTCTTTTAATAATTATCAGTTGACTAATCAGATAAGTTAGCTACCGCATAATCATTTAGACTCGTAATCCAATCATGTGCATTATAGTTCCATGTATAAGATTACGGAGAGGAACAGAGCGTATGTGAGCAACTGTACATTGTTTTTGGCCATTTCATCACTTCCAAAGACAATACAAACTGTGAAGCATTAAGGGGGGTGACCTGCTTTTTGTTATTTCTGTCCTTTTCTCTCTTTCTCTGGCTTGTATCCATTCGGCCCCATTCAGCCAACTATTTTAAGCCGTTTATCCCCATCTAGGTGTCGATTTCTTCCTGGCGAGCGATAGCGAGCCAGCATTATATGAAAAAATCCGGCATCGCCGGAAACATTTTTCTATCGAAAAATGTACAAATTTAGCCTGCTGTCTAACAAAAATAAAAAAATATGCTGGCTCGTTACCGCTCACCAGTAAGAAATTGACACCTGGATGGGGATAAACGTCTTAAAACAGTAGGCTGAATGGGGCCAAATGGATACAAGCCAGAGAAAGATAGAAAAGGACAGAACAAAAACAGGTCACCCCCCTTAATATATCTCTGCATATTTAACCCATTCGGTAGTGGTGACATATTTAACCCATTCGGTAGTGGTGACATATTTAACCCATTCGGTAGTGGTGACATATTTAACCCATTCGGTAGTGGTGACATATTTAACCCATTCGGTAGTGGTGACATATTTAACCCATTCGGTAGTGGTGACATATTTAACCCATTCGGTAGTGGTGACATATTTATCATCATATTCTGGACACTATTAGACGATTTTATTTAGCTTAATGATGTACGGTGGCGCTACTAAGTCATGTCCCAGCTGCCATTACGTTTGGCTATCTCTGTGCTGTATTAATGTCTATCAGATGTTGATTAGGGTGGGTATGTGTAGGAACATGGTTGTATATCTCACTAAAAAAGAACAATCATGTGTAAATATTGCTGATACCCATTATTGATCAAAACATCATTGGTGCCGGGACATCACTTATTAGCGCGACTGTACCGTATATAAATACTTCTGGAAATATTGGAAGCACAACATAAAAGAAACAAACGCGTATCTTTACAAATGTCGGTGTGTAGGCCTAATTGGATACACTGATAACTTAAGGGGAGATCTCCACTTGAGGGATTTTTTTCTTGACCCCTTTCTCCCTCATGTTTAGCCCCATTGCTTTTGATATTATAAAACGTTTGCCCCATTAGTTTAGCGATTTTAAGAACTTTCACCCCATATTAAGACCTTTCGTGCAATTCAGGTGTCAATGTTATCCTGGCGAGCGATAGCGAGCCTGTAATTTAAGAGGAACCGGCCTTCGGCCGGGACATTTTTCTACCGAAAAATGTACAAATTTATCTTGAAAGGGACTCAAGGGGGTGTAATTTTAAGCTTGATGGAGGTCTAGGGAACAAACTAAATACCTCCCCTTAAGTGACTTCCTGCTTTGTGATATCAGCATTTGTATAGATACGGTTTGTCTCTCTTTATGTTGTTCTGTCAATATTTTCAGAAGTATCTACATTATAAACCCAGTCAGCACCATGACGCCTTTTTACCTTTGAGTCTGGCTACAATCACATTATTTTAGGCAGTTTAAAAAGGACCTATGTTACTAAGAGGGTTTATTGAGATCATATTTACCCATTTGAGTCGAATAGGTACAAAGGAATAGTACAAAGGAAATCAAGCAACAACAGATCTAGTGACCCTTCTAGGCTGCTTGTCCTGCAAAACACTGAGGATCAAGTGTCCAAACAGTGGTTTAGAGTGGGTAAGGGAGCATTGGAAAGGGAACTACTGCCCTGCCACTAGGAAGTTAGTAGATTACAAACTAAAGAAAATCGTGTTATGGTAACCAGATATGATGGAAATTACGGCATGGTGCTGAAGGGGTTAAACTACATTAATTCAAATATTATGGGCTATAACCAAATAACCACGAACGAGCTAATTGCACTGCGCTGTACAAAATAAGGTTATACAAGGTTATAGATAAGCATTTGGCATATTGATAGTGATTTAATGTTCTGCCCTGTATATGATGGGTATAATTATTACCACCAATATACCGTTATGGGGAGTCCACCGGCTTTTTTTTATATGTCTCGCCTTTTCTCTCTTTCCCTGGCTTGTATCCATTCGGCCCCATTCAGCCAACTGTTTTATGACGTTTATCCCCATCCAGGTGTCGATTTCTTCCTGGCGAGCGATAGCGAGCCAGCATTGTATGGAGAAATCTGGCTTCGCCGGAAACATTTTTCTATCGAAAAATTTACAAATTTAGCTTGCTGTCAAAACAAAACAAATATATATGCTGTCTCGCTACCGCTCGCCAGGAAAATATTGACACCTGGATAGGGGTAAACGTCTTAAAACAGTAGGATGAATGGGGCCGAATGGATACAAGCCAAAGAGAGAGCGAGAGAAAGAGAACAAAAAAGCGAGGTGGGCTCTCTTAATTAATAGGTAGATGTTAATGGACACTTTATTTACCCCTTGTATACCAATTATGTTTACAAGGTGGCAACAGATAACACTCACAACCACAGCCATTCCATTTCCTACACTGCAAAATAATCAAGACTATAATTTAATAAGGTATAGCAAAGGTTTATAAGATCAGTGGGTATATTGATAAATGTGTACACAGTGTAAAACGCAAGGAAAGGGACTGGAGTTCTTGCAGAGAGGCTCCAGTCCTTACGTTATTCGTGACTTACAGTGTGCTGGCTTAATAATCCAAGAGGGTTGATGGCCTCTGAAGTCCTATTTTAACTAACTAACAAAAAACGCAAGGGCATACAAAGGGAATGAAAGAAGCACTGGTATATAAATCTATCTATCTATCTATATGCTCAGGCCCAATCCCCACTTTTCCTATTTTTTATTTTTTATTTTCTATTTAATTCTATTTTATTATTTTGTTTTTCTTGGGGGTGGCCGCCTCAAGACAGAGCAAAAACAGGGAAAACACAAAACACAACATAAACAACGAACAAACACGGACAAAACACAAATTCACACACATCTAGGTCACCCAGGAGAAGACCCAGAGACCAAGGTCACCAAGGTCGCTCCAGCACTCCCCAGGCCCCCGACCACCCGGAGAGGTTCCGATCTCGGCAGGCAGACATGCAGCGGAGCCGAAGCCACAAGCCCGCCCACCATATATAATAAATAATTGGGCATATTGATGGTGATTTAGTGATTTACGGTACCATTTTATCCTTGTACGAGATGGGTTTACTACCACCATTATATATACCTTTAATTGGGTAGATTAATATGAACACCTTACCCTTTTTATACCCATTTTGTTACAATGTATTTATCTTTTTTTATATACATTCCTTTATTTCTTAGTTACGATTTGTGGCAAACTTATTTTTTTGCTTCATTTATTTAGAATAATCTTTCAATAGTATATTACTATTTTGTATTTTCATATTCTTTTGTTTGAAATAACAAATGGAAATATTTTGTTCAAAAGTCTATTTCTTTTCAGCTGTTGAAGGACTCAAAGTTTCTGTCTGAAAAAAAAAAAAGTGTCGTAAGTCAACGTGCAGGACTCTCTACACACCCTCTTCAGTCACTATAAATCAAGATCGAACATATTCAACCCGTGAGGAGCATTACTCTTCACAGCATTCAAGGTTCATCTTGATCCAGCTACACGCTACTGTCTTCTGTCAGCCACGCATCACGTCATTCCTGCCAGTCACCATCAAACTTTGTGTATATTACTGTTCTAGTAACCTGGAATTAAGGATTCACAACATTTCGGAGTACTTTTTAGATGCAGAAAAATACATTGAATGATTTAAAGGTAATCATATAATATAGTGCAATCTAATCTAGTCTTTAATTAATGTTTTGAGAAAAGTAGAAACATATAAGTACCGATAGCACTTTTGCCTAGCTTATAATATACTCATTCGATCAATCACCAACTTGGACTTTCTGGCATATTAATAATTTTTTATCATGGAAGATTTTAGGGAACAGAGCTGGAATTACACCATACCTGACACGGACGAAAATAGAGCCCTCGAACCCCATGACATTATATTAATAACCGGCTTGGCGCTTGCATTGGTGGTAGGATTACTTGGAAATCTAATATTGATGTTAGTACTAAACATGAAACCTCATCCCAGAAAATTGACCAACAGCTGTATCCTCCTCCGATGTATTGCTGATATCATCGTCCTCCTGACAGTGCCGATGCTGATCCACAAGTCCGCTTTCGGTTCCTATCTCTTTGGCGAAATGTACTGTCTGTTCTATGCAATATTTACACAAATGGGAAAAGTGGCCAGCTTACTGTTACTGGGGCTGATGTTTCTGCAGTATTATCTGGCCTGTAGACCCCATAAGTATAATCTGCAGTCCCGCTGGAAGTACCAAACTGTTGGGAGTGTGGTGGCATGGGGCTGTGGTGGACTGTTTGCCATCACCCTTCAGTATTATGTCTGGATGCCGGATCAACTCTTCCAGCAAAAGGGAAAGGGCAGATGTGACAACGGCTTCTTTGAAGCAGGCGATAAAATATGGATAGTGTTCTTGGGCACTGTTTTGGTTGGAAGTCTCAAGATCTTGTTTGTGAGTTTACGAATGCTGCGCCGCCTCACAAGAAAGCCAGCCTTTATGCTTCTGGCCGTTACACCAGACAGTGAGCTTCAGGATTTGCCCAGTCTCAGATTCTTCCTCATAATCCTCTCGGTCTTTACTATAGCCACTCAGCTGCCTTTCTTCATCATCGTGATACTGACTCACGCACTCGGGTCTGTCAATGTGTACGTGGCTGTGATCTTCGGAATCGTGCACTACTTTTCTTTTGCCCTCAACTCAGTTCTGTGCTTGTGCCTGAAGAGTGATCTGAGGCGGGAGTTGATCTATTTTCTTCCCGCTCGTTTTATATCGACTGAATTACTCATTGACCCAAACACGGAAGAGTGAACAGTACAGTAATTGTCTTCACACTCGTTTTGTATCGACTGAATCACTCATTGATCCTAACTCGGAACTAGAGGGAACAGTTTAGTAATTGGGTTCCAACTCGTTTTGTATCGACTAAATCTTATAATTGCTAAACAAGGTTAACCATGATCAAAAGGTAGAAACAACAAGGATTTAAATGACATTGATGAAATCTGGCAAGATTTTGAATGGTCACAATGGCCCATATGTAGCCTTCAGTTGTTGTTGTTGTTGTTCCCTAAGCTGCCTGGCCGAACAGCCCCGAGTCCCTGAGGAAGGCTATGGCCACGATCGGGCTTTCCCACAGAGCTCTCATTGAGTGTAGATTGTGTTGTTGTTGTTGTTGTTGTTGTTCCCCAAGCTGCCTGGCCGAACAGCCCCAAGGCCCCGAGCAAGGCCAAGGCCATAACCGAGTGCCCCCACAGAACCCTCCCCGCCAACCACAATAAAGCCTGGGTGACCGAAGCCACTCCATGGCGGGGAGCTGAGGAGGGCGCGGAAACGCCCGGGAAACCAAAGCCCCACCCAGGGCCCTGTGTCCCTCAGCAATTATGAAGAGAAAGTTGAGGGGCAAAGGAAAAATGTGACGCTTTGGCTTCCAATCTTGGTAGATTGGGAGGTCAATCCACGTTAGAGACGCCGTCACTTGAGATCTAGAAAATATATAAGTAAAAGGAACAGTCAGAGTAAGCTATGGGTATGGCAGAGATTGCTCAGCTCTCACTCTGATAGACCAGCCCATCACCACATGACTAGAACCCAATCCTCTCAGCATCAGCTAGGAAAGGCCCTAGAAAGCCGCCTTTGGCGGGGGGATAGCTCCCCTATTTCAACCCTTTTCGGGGTTGGGCACCCACCGTAGATTGTAGATTGTGTTCTTGGCGTAAGTGGTTGTGTGAAATGCAGTCTTCTATGATGTGTTTAATGGTATGGGGTGCTGTGTTACATCCCGGGCAGGCGTCGACAACGGAGTCATCCAGTCTCTTCTGATAGCTCAGGAGAGCTGGATGGTGTCCGCATCTCAGCCTGGCCAGGTGGACTCTGTCCTCGCGAGGAAGGGAGGATTCGGAAGGATGGATTTCGGGAGGTCGTGCATGCAGCTGCGTGTTGTCTGTGAGTGAGTGGATGGATCGGTGAGAGATATGAGTATGGATGTGCTTCTGGAAGTTGGTTCGGGGTGGGCAGGGAGGGAGAGAGGACAATAATTGTGTGTGATACTGTGTGCTGGGTGTTGTTTTGATATTTCTTGGTGTCTGAGGGTGTGTTGCCATGTAGTTTAGTGGATGGTCTTGGTTCGTGGAGGCTGCTGCCAGGAATTGAGTGCCTCTCATGTCCAGATGGTCTTTGACTTTGAGGATTTTGGTTTCTTGATGTAGGTGATCTGTGGGTGCAGTAGCTGTGCAGCCTGTAATGATCTTCAGGGCTTTGTTTTGAATAGTCTGTAAGGTCTTATGATGTGTTTCAGCTAGGTTAGAAGCCCAGGCTGGGCTTGCGTATTCCATCACTGATCTTATGTATTGTTTATATACTGTGGTGGTAGTTTCTTTGTTGTGTCAAAATTTTGTGTGAGCAAGTGACCTGAGGGCGTTAAGTCTGGGTGTCAGTTTCTTTTTAATGTTTGTGGTGTGCTGTTTGAATGTCATATGAGTATCATATGTTACTCCTAGGATTTTGGGTGTGTGTGTATGTGTTAGGGGTGTGTTGTTTATGGTGAGTTGAGAGATGTATTCGTGTTCTCCTGTCCAACTTGTGAGCAGGGTTGCGGTGGATTTGGCTGGGGCTAGATTAAGTCTGTTTGTAGTGCACCAGCCATGTAGTGTGTTGAGATAGGGTTGAAGGAGATCTGTTGCTCTTTTTGGGTCATGGTGTGTGCATGTGAGTGTTATGTCATCTGCATAGGAGGCTAAGTTTATTTGGGGCGTATTTGGTGTAGTTATATCGTGCATGTACAGATTGAAGAGTGCGGGCGATAGGACGGATCCTTGTGGGACTCCGTTTGGAAAGTTTCTGATTTTAGATGACTGACCGGCAAAAGATACGTGTGCACATCTGCCTGCTAGGAAGTTGGCCAGCCACCTTTTTGTGTTGTTGTGCATGTTTGTGTTGTAGATTTTGTTTGTTAGGTTGTGGCGGGGGATGGCATCGAAGGCTTTACTAATGTCGAGTGTGGCTAATAGTGATCTGTGTGGTGGTCTAGCTGAGTTGATGCCGTCGAAAGCTCTTTGTGTAAGGTCTGCGAGAAGAGTGTTTGTGGAGTGCAGTGGCCTAAAGCCATGTTGTGTTGGAGCTAGGGGTAGGTCAGGTGTAATTAGTTGTAATACTAGGCGTTCCATGACTTTGGAGGGGGAGCAAAGGAGTGTGATGGGGCGGTGCGAGGAGGGTAGCGTGGGGTCTTTGTTGGGTTTGGGGAATGTGATGATGATACCATGCTTCCAAATGTCTGGTATTGTGTTGTGTGAATAGCTGTAGTTTGATATGTTAGTGAGTGCTTGTATGCCTTGTGGTCCCAGGTGTCTGAGGTGTATGTTGCTTATGTTGTCTAGGCCACAGGCGGGTGAGTGCTTGAGATTGTTGATGATATGCTTTGTCTGGTGATTGGTGAAGGGTGTATAGTCAGGGTCTGTGGGGAATTGTCTCTTACGTCGGATGACACGTCGGTCGTCTTTGTGAGGTTTTAGGTGGCTGACATGTGAGAAGTGATTGATGAGAGTGTTTGCTTGTTGTTTACATGAAGGAGTAGAGTCTGTTGTTGTGATTGTGTTGTGTTGCTGTTGGAAAGTGTGATGCTGTTTAGTGTTTTGTAGAGTTTTTTGGGGTTTGTTTTGTGATCAAGTGTTTGTAGGAAGTTATTCCAATTTAGTTTTTGTTGTTCTTGTATTTTGTTGTTAGTTTGGGTGTTGAGTGCTTTAATTTGTTGTGTGATGTCTTGTGTGTGGGGTGCTGGGGAGTGTTTCAGTATGTCGCGTTGTCTGATGAGGTTTTGAATTTCTGGTGTGAAGTTGGGGTTGTCTTTTTCTGTTACCTCTTGGAATGTGTTTCTTGTCAGCGTTTTGGATAGTTTTATTGAGTATGTGTACAGCATTGTTGATGTTAGTGATGGGTGTACTGTTTAGAGTTGTGAAGTGTTGTTCTGTCTCATTTGTGAATGCTTCCCAGTTAGCTCTTTTATAATTGGTGTATGTGTGTTTGTGGCTAGCTGGGGTGAGTCTGGTTTTGGTGGTGATAATGATCGGGAGGTGGTCAGAGCCTAAGGTTCTGACCACCCTCCAGGATGTTGTGGGGGCGAGTTTTGGGGAGCAAAAGGTGATGTCTGGAGATGATGGGTTATAGAGGGCTTGGTGAGGAATATGGGTATGTTGATGGATGTCGTTAAGGATGATAAGGTTATCGGTTTGGTTTTGTAGTACCAGCCCTCTGTCTGTGTCGGGGTTGTCGACAAACCAGGCTGACGTCTTGGCGTTGAAGTCACCACCCAGGATGATGTGTGGGGTGTGTGGGGTGTTTGTGATGTGTTGTAAGTGTGGTCTGTATTCATTTGGTACTGTAGGGGATGTTTGGGGAGGGATGTATGTGTTTATGATGGTTATGTTGGAGTTGTTGCCAGTGCGTATTTTAATTGACTGTATTTCTGTTGTGTTATCATTTGGGGGGAGGAGGGATTTGGTTTGTACACTGCTTACTATGTATGATATTTCTTTGTGTACCAGGGTGATGAGTCAACCGCCCCCGCCGACAGCCCGGTCTTGTCTGATGGTGGTGAAATTATGAAATGTGGGTTTTTTTATGTTGTGCGGAGTTTTGTTTCTTGTAAGATGGCAATGTGTATGTTGTGTTGTTTGATGAAGTGTGAGAGTTCGTGTTTCTTTGGGTTGATGCCATCTATGTTCAGTTGAAGAATGTTAATGTTATGTGCACGACGCCTTCAGTAAAACGTAAAAGCCTTCAGTAAAACGAATCGGACGCATGGCTTCTGTGACCGCGCCTATTCAACCAGTAGCTTTCAAAAGGTGCCAAATCAACGAAGGCCAGCTACACCAGTGTTGTCATAACTCCTTCAGCGCGATGACGTAATTTATCGTCGTATACCGGTTACCATTAGACGATTCTTTTTAACTTTAGCCTACCTATGAGACTGAAGGATGTAAATACTATCCTAATAAACCAACTAAATAACATAAGTTCTTCTAAAAATTTATAAAGTCGTCTAATATTAGCCAAAGTAAGTAACAAAAATGTTTTTTATCGTAGTAAAGAGGTTAAAGGCCTAATATAACCTAACAATATTGGTTGAATTGACCACTTGCGAGTTTCAGGCTAAAAGGAAGTTGGAAATTTTTACATTGATATTTATGCTCACCGAATCAACACCTTATGCATCGCACCACGTAGACAGAATTACCAGCTAAAATACGATTGTAGTATATTTATATATACATACAACTAAAGTCAACATAAGTTTGATCCATTAGACATCTACTTTATTATTGTCTATCTATCTATCTATTGCCTGACGCCGTGATCCCCGAATGGGTGGCCATGAACGAACCGCCAAGGCTGTTCGTTCGTTTTTCTTTGTATTGTATTTCTGTTTAATACCGATGTTTACGGCACCAACTTCCTTATAGCCAGAAACTCGCAAGTAGTCAATTGGCATAGCAAAATGATCTCTTATTCTGGCTATGAGTAGACGGTTTTATGTAGCTTAGGAAGACATATTGGAAGTCAGCGATTTAATTGAGATTGTTAGAGGGCTTTACATATACAATTGTATAATGATAACAAAGCGTCCAAATACTGAAAGGGTTAATGCATATGAAGATTATAAGCATTGCGATATTTAAGGGGAGGCAGACCGTTTGTTTGGTCTATTAATTCATTTATTCATATATTTTTTTAGTTTCCTCCCTAGACCTCCATCAAGCTTAGAAAAACACCCCCTAGACCCCCCTTCAAGATAGATTTGTAAATGTCCCGGCCGAAGGCTGGTTCCTCTTAAAATTGCAGGCTCGCTATCGCTCGTCAGGAAATAATAGACACCTAAATGGCACGAAAGGTCTTAAATTGACAAATAAATGGGGCGAAAGGTGTTAAAATCGCCAAAATAATGGGCCGAACGTCTTATAATCTCAAAACTAGCGGGCTAAACATTAGGGAGAAGGGGGTCCAGAAAAGCGGTCTGCCTCCCCTTAATTATATACGTAAGCGCTATTGAATCCGCTGCTGTGGAGAAACGGCGCATGTAATAATATTAACCCTTACGATTACGCATTTGTTTTCTCTATTTTCTGATTATTATTAGACGGGTTTATTCAGATTAGGAAGGGTGTATGAAAGAAAGAGGGTTAATTAAGATAGTCTTCACCCTTATAATTCCCACGAATCCTTCCTAAATTGCATAGAATCGTCTAATGATAGCCAGAATCAACTGTCAAATTGCCTCGTAATCTTCAAAGGGTTAAACACCAGATGATTATTATTTACGTAATTAATAATACAAAAAATAATAACAATTATTATTATTATTATTTTTCAAGGAAGTGTTGTACGCTTATAAAGATGTACTGTACTGTAATTGCTGTACTGTAATTGCTGTACTGTAATTGCTGTACTGTAATTGCTGTACTGTAATTGCTGTACTGTAATTGCTGTACTGTAATTGCTGTACTGTAATTGCTGTACTGTAATTGCTGTACTGAAATTGCTAACTATATATCGATATTTCCAGCATTTGTATTTGTATTATTTTTAACCCCTTCTATACCGGCGACGTCTTTTGATTTTATTCTGGCTCTTACTAATCGATTTTATTCACTTTAGGAAGGATCTTTAGCAATTATAAGGCTTCGAACCATATCAATCAACCATTTTAACTACCACAAATCCTTTCTAAGCTTCATAAAATCGTCTAAATATTGCTAGAATTAAATATAACAGACGTCGCCGGTACAGAAGGGGTTAATATTTGTGTGACAAGACCCAGCCAGGGCTCGCACGTATATGAAGATGCACTGTAATTGTTAGTTAAACCAATAATGATTCAATTCTGTGATATATTTTGAACTTGACTTATTGTAATAGTTACGGTAGAGGGGTACGACCTAAGTTCCACCTTCATAGTTTTCTAATTATACCTTGTTCCAAGTAATTAGGCCAAAGCTCTTGAACATTAACCTTTATAACTCACAAACGACTAGAGCAATCGAGCTAATATTTCTACCATTTAGGAAGGGTCACCCAGGGAATAGGTGTGGATTTATTCAGCCTATTTTCTCCAGTCCTTATTGAGTTACAGAGGTTAGTGTTCAGGATTTCTGGCCTTTGTATTTGGAACAGAGTATACTTACTGACTAATTATTAACCCCTTAAGGGAGCCCACCTCGCTTTTTTTCTCTTTCTCTCCCTCTCTCTTTGGCTTTTATCCATTCGGCCCCATTCAGGCTACTGTTTTAAGACGTTTACCCCCATTCAGGTGTCAATATTTTCCTGGTGAGCGGTAGCGAGCCAGCATATATATATTTTTGTTTTGACAGCAAGCTAAATTTAACAAAAAAATCGATAGAAAAATGTCTCCGGCGAAGCCTGATTTCTCTATACAATGCTGGCTCGCTATCGCTCGCCAAGAAGAAATCGACACCTGGATGGGGATAAACGTCTTAAAACAGTTGGCTGAATGGGGCCGAATGGATACAAGCCAGGGAAAGAGAGAAAAGGAGAGAAACAAAAAAAAACGATGACCCCCTTAAGGATTATTACGCATTTTAACAGTTTATTATTGTCCTCAACTGAGTTATATACAGCTTAGGAAGGATGTGTGGAAGTTAAAAGGGTAAAGATTATCTCAATTAACCCTCTGACATCCATATACCCTTCCTAATTTAAATAACATTGCCTAATAATAGTCAGAATAAACTGCTAAATTGCGTCATAATCCTCAAGGGGTTAAGAGCTTGATTAATGTTAATGTTGTGAACACCCCAAGGATTCATTGTACAAATTAAAATTCATATAAAGGGTATAACAAAGGTATATATGATTACTGGGTATATTGATAGTGATTTACCTTTCTATCCTTAAGGGGAGACGGACCGTTTTTTTTTTCTTCTATTAATTCATGTATAGGTGTGAGCATCCTGGGTTCGAATCCACGGACTGCCATATGTGTTTGTAAATTTCATTAATCGATTTTAGGAGTATGGTTGGTTGTTCGAAGGAACATAATAATTCATATATTTCTTAGTTTTCTCTATAGACCTCCATCAAGCTTAGAAAAACACCCCCTAGACCCCCCTTCAAGATAAATTTGTACATTTTTCGGTAGAAAAATGTCGCTTAAAATTTCAGGCTCGCTATCGCTCGCCAGGAAATAATCGACACCTAAATGGCAAGAAAGGTCTTAAAATTGACAACGAAATGGGGCGAAAGGTGTTAAAATCGCCAAAAAACGACCCATCTCCCCTTAACCTCAACAGTCCATCAGCGTCACCTCAAAGTAGATGTGTTTATTACCACCAATATACTATTTAAAAGGGTATATTACTACGGATATTTTATGTATGCTTTTTGACAGTGTATGTACAGTATTTGTGACCTCCGAGTCTCTCTGTGTGTCCATAAACAATGTACGGTAGCGCTAATAAGTCATGTCTCAGCTATTCTGACGTATGGCTCGCTCTGTGCTGTAATATTGTCTGCCAGATGTTGAGTAGGGTGGGTAAGTGTAGGAATGGGTTTGTATATCCCCCTCGAAATGAATAAAATACGCTTAGATATTGCTGAAACCAATTACAGATCAAAATATGCTTGGTGCCGAGACATCACTAATTAGGCCGATTGTACCGTGATAGTATTTACTCTATTAAGGGGGGTCACCTGTTTTTTTTTTCCTCTCCTTTTCTCTGGCTTGTATCCATTCGGCCCCATTCAGCCAACTGTTTTAAGACGTTTATCCCCATCCAGGTGTCGATTTCTTCCTGGCGAGCGATAGCGAGCCAGCATTGTATGGAGAAATCCGGCTTTGCCGGAGAAATTTTTCTATCGAAAAATGTACAAATTTAGCTTCCTGTCAAAACAAAAAAATATATATGCTGGATCGCTACCGCTCGCCAGGAAAATATTGACACCTGGATGGGGGTAAAGGTCTTAAAACAGTAGGCTGAATGGGGCCAAATGGATACAAGCCAAAGAGAGAGGGAGAGAAAGAGAAAACAATCGAGGTGGGCTCCCTTAATCACTAAATATCAGGCTATGTACAGTACGGTATGTATTGTGCAGTGTTTTACCGTAGTATATAATTTATAACTATATATTGAGCTCAGCCTTTAACCCTTTGAGTACCCGCAACGTGTGTTATCTTTTATTCTAGCTATATTTAGACGATATTGGGCAGGTTAGGAAGGATCTGTGGTAGTTAAAAGGGTTGGTTGAGATAGTTTGAAGCCTTATTATTGCTAGACGTCCTTTCTAAGCTAAATAAAATCGTATAATGGTGACCAGAATATGATGACAAGGACGTCCCTGGTACCGTATGGGTTAAATTATATGGACATATATTTATTTTATACTCTGTAATTAGTTTATAGTCAAAATAAAGAATTTGATTTTGAATTTGACTATCCGGCCTTATGGTTAGGTAAGGTCAGAGTGTAAAACCGGAGCTAAGGTGTTTGAAGACTTGAACGAGTATAAAAAGGAATACAAGAAAATGAACATGAAATACTAGTTTTTAACGACTGAATGAGTAAGAAAAGGAATACAAGAAAATGAACATGAAATACTAGTTTTTAACGACTGAATGAGTAAGGAATACAAGAACATGAACATGAAGTAGCATTGTTTTGGCCATCGTATCACTTCTAAAGACATAATTTGAACTATATACCATGCTTTTATCATTACATATACAACAATAAAGACTAAAAAGAAGAGACTCCGCTTTCATTTGACGTCCTGGGTAAGGTATCTGAATTGACCACTTGCAAGTTTCAGGCTATAAGGAAGTTGGAGCCGTAAACATCGATATTAAAGAGATATGCAATAGTAATGTGGGTTTCTGATGGCAAAAGATTATGTTGAATTGGGTTTTATGATTTTATTAATGTAATTCAATCCTATTTTAGCTGGAAATTCAGCTAAATATCGATGTCTACAACTCCAACTTCCTTATAGACCAAAACTCGCAGGTGGTCAATTGTCTGAGAGCTGTTCTACATATTTACAAGATATTTAGATATCCGTTGTTCCTATATATTTGTTACACTTATACAGGTATAGAATAGTTTAGAGTAAATCGGAATTATATGTGAAAAGGAAGGGTATACTAAGGGTATGAAAAAGATATATATAAGATAATTTTGATATCATATTGATAGTTGTTACGGCACATAAGGAACTGTCATTAATATTAGTATCAATTCTTATATAACCACTTACCGCATGTAGATTAATACAGTACTGTATTACCCCAGTCCTTATAAACTAGCTTCTATGGAAATAATCTTTATTTACTCTAATATATCTAAGTGCTTTTATACTTTCATTAATTTCCGCTCATATCTATATCAATAAGTGAGCGTACTGAGTATATACCATAATACAACTTCTGTTTGGGAAAAGTATAACAAATACAATAAAGCCAGTATCATATAAAGTTAATAAAAAGTACAACATTCAATCCACTATAAAAACGCCCCGATTAGGAAGAAAACAAAATAAAACAAAACAAAACTCGGCAGAGAGGCTGGCGGTATAGTAGCAACTCTCCACTGATATTATGTCAGTGTTGCCACTTAGCTTCTTTTTCGCTAGTTCTACAGATACTTCTGTCTAGCGGCATTCTCATACATCTAGTGACCTCAATCCTAGCTGTATTGGGGACATTTGAGACATTGTTTGTTTTTGTTTTTGTATTTGTATATTGTTATTATTCCAACTAAAAAATTACGGCATTTTGAACTATCTAGCGATATTTTAGCAACCTCAAGAAGTTTGTGAGCGCATTTGGTATAACACTGGTGATCTCAGGCCTACGTGCAATGTGAGTGTCGTTGGGTCCAGGGATCAAGGTTACAGTAACCATTTAGCAGGGTGCCAGTGCCCAGTGGGGGAGGAAGTACGTTCGTGAAAGTAAGATTATACCAATTCGTATACTTGAACCTTTAAAGCATTAAGCAAGCATTGTATTGTCTCTGTGTGTTAGATACTTATTTAGTTAGGTGAGTTACCAATTAAAGCGCTTTTGATAAGTAATCTTGAAGGTGTAGTTCCTTGACAAACCCCATCATTGTTGGTGGTATTAATTGTATTGTAGTTCTTGTTATATCCCTTGCTAGTCAATGTGATACGCTAGTTGTTGTAATTGCAATATGAAAATCTGGAACAGTATTACAGTAGCCTACTCTTATTGCAATTATAACTATAGCCTATAGCTTAGTCGTAATTGCAATAAGAATTACTGGGATATTATTACAGTAGTCATTGCAATTTTCTTTGTGAATGCAAGCGACAAAAGGCAA
The DNA here is from genome assembly GCA_032716605.1 of Paralithodes platypus. Lineage (NCBI taxonomy): Eukaryota > Metazoa > Arthropoda > Malacostraca > Decapoda > Lithodidae > Paralithodes > Paralithodes platypus. The sequence continues at coordinate 35,833,611 of CM064493.1, read as the reverse complement.
AGCTGTCTGTAACAAGTGTCCCTCCCATTATTGAAAGAGTGGTGGAGAGCCAAAATCAAGGTACGTTAGAGGTAATTTAGTTGTGTTGGAAAGAAGTTGGTGTGCTTGTTAAATGTAGTGAAATTAATAGGAGGAGATGTTTGTGAGAGTTAGCTGGATTAATCTGTGTAGGTGAGGCACAAATAGAAACAATGGAAACAAATAGAAGCCAGGAAAAGGCAAAAGTTTGCTCCCTAGACCTCCATCAAACTTAAACATAATAATACCCCCCCCCCCATAAATGTGCACATTTTCCGGTAGAAAAATGTCCCGGCCTAAGGTCGGTTCCTCCCAAATAACAGGCTGCTATCGCTCGCCAGGAAAATATCGACGCGTAAATGGCACGAAAGCTAGGTCTTAAAGTTGACATATAAGGGGCGAAAGGTCATAAACTCGCCAAGTTAATGGGGCAAACGTCTTTAAACCTCATAACTAACGGGGCTAAACATGAGGGAGAAAGGATAGTACAGAACAAACATATACCGGAAGGGCTAGAATTCATGTGCAACAATATGCTGCTGTTGTTGGTTTATCCCAGCTGACGGTAAATTGCCATGGCTTCATCTTAGTTACTCAGCTATGACGTAGATTCTCTAGCGAAATATGTTAATTATGAAAACTTGGCCTTAGTATGACACGGAAATATAGTAGTAGTTTACAATAATGACATTCTTCCAATTAAGGGGGGAAGTTTTATATACAGTATTCGTTTGGTTATGTTTTTATCTTATTGTTCTACATGATTCTTATTAATTCCTCCATAAAGCTTATAAATACATCCCCAAGATCCCCTTTCGAGATAAATTTGTATCGGCCAAAGACCGGTTCCGCCTAAATTACAGGCTCGCTATCGCTCGCCAGCAAAAAAATCAACTCCTAAATGGCACGAAAGGTCTTATTATTGACAAAGAAATGGAGCGAAAGGTCTTAAAATCGCCAAACTAATGGGACGAACATCTTAAAATTTCAAAAGTAATAGGGCTTAACATGAAGGAGAAGGGGGTCCACAAAAAACTCCCTTTATTAAGTATCGATGAATGAGCTGTTATGGGGCTAAGATTTCAACCTGGTTAAAACAAAAAATAGAGTGAACTACGTCGTGGTTGGGAGGCGAGTCGAGGAAGAGAGTATATTAGCAGTGTTGCCAATTTAGCTTCCTTTCCGCTAGATCAAGAGGTATTTATTTCGATCTAGCTGTAAGTTTTTACATCTAGCGACATGATTTCTAGTGATATTCTAGAGATTGTGTCATTATTCTAGTAATTTTCGGCATTAATTCATTATTTGTAGGCCTTCTAGCGATTTTTGAGAATGGATCAAGCGGTATTTTGTATCTTGATTTGGTAACCCTGTATAATTATAGACTAGACTGCAGCACAGGGCGTCGCTGGCTGAGTGGTTAGAGGGGACTGTTGCTGATGTTGTTGTTAGGTTCGATACTACCGGAACTACAGTGGAAGCTGACTGTCTCAATAGGTGCCGACCGGAAGTCCTCTATTCCACTGACGGTGTGTTGGTGTCTGTGTGGTGCCAGTGTTGTGTAGTTTGAGAATATGTACGTGTGTTACAGTTGTGTATGTGCAGTCTGGCAGTGTGGGCATGTGTTGGGTATTCGGTGTTGATATGGCGTGTTGGCGTCTGTGTGCTGCCAGTGCTGTGGGTTATTATGTGTGTTACTGTAGGCTATGTGATGCAGTCTGGCAGTGTAGACATACGTTGACTGTTGTGGAGAATTAAACCCACATGGTAGTATAATGTGTTTATTATGACACGACAAGTTTCGACTCTTCTCTGGAGTCCTCTTCAGGTGTGTGTTGAAAAGCGGGTGCCACACACTCACCGAAGGATGGGGGTACTCACTGAGAGAGCTCTGAAGAACACCAATTGCTGTTGAGTGAAAGAGATGCAACATAATTTGTATGTTGCTGTTCGCCGAATGATCGCAGTGAAAAGAAGTTTGTGGGGTATCTACAGGTAAAATTGTCAGGGGTTTACAGTATTTCTCGGATGGCTAATATTTGTATTCACGAGGAAAGAAGCTAGGAAAGGTCATATTGTGTGCAGGGAGAATATTGTTGTTAGGGAAACGTCATGATGTTCACACAACAAACGATTTACAAATTGTTTACTCTTACATTAAATAATCTACTACATGAAACATTGTATTTTCATTAACACCGATATTGCCTTTTCTAGAGTCCAAAATGTTGGTGGAGGTGGTGCTGTTGATACTGCTGCTGGTGCTGCTGAAGAAGGTGCTGCAGAAACCTGAAGGGCTGCCTCCAGGTAAGTCAACAGAAAGACTGTCAATGTGACAATATTATAAAGTATCATATTATAGGAAATAAGGTGGTCAGTGGCTCGGTTTCTGTGATATACCCTGCAAAGGGTATTTTATTTTTGGGGGGTCGACCTCTAGAGGGGGGAAGGGGTGCTTATACCCTTGACAGTTGGTAAGGATCAGATTTAGTACAAGCTTAGGCCTAATTCATATTCAACCAGAAAAGAAAAACGACTAATATACTGTATATATATATATATATATATATATATATATATATATATATATATATATATATATATATATATATATATATTATATATATATATATATATATATATAATATATATATATATATATATAATATATATATATATATATATATACAGTATATACCGGTATATATATATATATATATATATATATATATATATATATATATATATATATATATATATATATATATATATATATATATATATATATATATATGTGTGTGTACCGGTATAGTTTATAATTATGTGAAAGAAATGTGTTCGAAGATTTTTAAAGACAAACTATGTACTAAACTGTATTGTTTACCTTGAACAGGTCGATGGGGTCTGCCTCTGGTGGGCTACATACCCTTCACCAGGCGGAGTATGGAAGATCAACTGTTGGACCTACACAAGAAACACGGTGATGTCTTTATGTGAGTACAATAACCACATTTAACAGGTTGTACCTAATATGTGGCTCTTCCATTTATTCTGGCTTTCATGAGAAGATTTTATTCAGGTATGGAAGGATAATCGAAGCTAATTTTATATCACACTTAGTGGGGATATGCATGACGATCAAGTGTTGGAGCTACACAAGAAACACGGTGATAGAAAAATGTCCCGGCCAAAGGCCGGTTCCTCAAAAATTAAAGGCTCGCTATCGCTTGCCAGGAATAAATCGACACCTAATGGACAAGAAAAGTCTAAATATTGACAAAGAAATGGGGCGAAAGGTCTTAAAATCGCCGAACTAATGGGCAGAACATTTTAAAATCTGAAAAATAATGGGGATAACCATGAGGAAGAAGGGGGACCAGAAAAACGCCCCATCTCCCCTTAACAAAATACGATCAACGCATCTCCTTTTCTTGCAAACTCCCATAATTCCAACAACAACAACAACCTAAACAAATTCGTCTATTGATGTCCAGAATTGAATTAAAAATATATTCTCGTTTTCTGAAAGGGTTAACTAAACAAAACCAATACTTTCTTTCTTTTTCTTGCAGTTACTGGTGTTCCTGGGAGACTACCATAATTATGTTATGGTTAACTCCCATAATGACTTGCTAAACCATATTACATCTTCTAACAGTAGTCGGAATAGGTTAAGGGGGTAGTGCTGGGTTTTTGGTCTATATTTATTTATTTATTTATTTTTGAGTTTTCTCGTTAGACATTCATTACATTTAGAAAAACACCCCCTAGATAAATGCGTAAATTTTTCGGTAGAACAATGTGGTTCCTTCTAAAATCAGAGGCTCGCCAGGATAAAATCGAAACCTAAAGGGCACGAGAGGTCTTAATATTGATAACAAAATGAGACGAATGGTCTCAAAATCGCCAAACTAACGGAACGAACGTCTTAAAACCTCAAAACTAATATGCTAAACATGAGGGAGAAGTGGTAACTAAACAAAACGAATACTTTCTTTTTCTTTCAGTTGGCGGATGGGGACGCAGTTAGTGGTGTTCCTGGGAGACTATCACTTGACCAAAGAAACCTTCCTCAAGCCAGAGTTCACCGACAAGCCAGACTGGGCGATCCTCACTGGCATGGAAGACCCTCCCCTTGGTTAGTCTCTTCATTCTTTTTAGTGGGCCCACCTCGTTTTTATTTCTCTCTCTGGGTTGTATCCATTCGGCCCCATTCAGCCTACTGTTTTAAGACGTTTGTCCCCATCCAGGTAGCGAGACAGCATATTTTTTTATAGTGATTTTGACAACAGGCTAAAAAGTGGTGTGACTGTGAGACTATTTGGGCACAACAATAAGTATTTAATTATTTTAACCCATTCAGTACCGGTGAGGTCCTTTTCATTATACTCTGGTTACTATTAGACGATTATATTCAGCTTAGGAAGGACGTTCACCCATTGAAATGATCCCAATTAATCCTTTTACGTAACATATATCTTTCCTAAGCTTAATAAAATCGGGTAACTGTAGCTGAAATCAAATGAAAAAGAAGTCGCCGGTACTGAACGGATTAATGGATACTTCCTTGCTTTAGTGTTATTGAATGATGTCTGCTCCTCATATGTATATGAGCTTATATCTCCCACAGGCGTTTGTTTTTAGTTAGTTTAGTTACTTTCATTACTTTAGTTAGTTAACACAATTACAAATCAAGTAAAAAATAGTGCTACAGAGAAGTTTTTATCAGATAACCTTCCCGGAGTGAAGAAACAACACTATAAATCTTTCTCGTAGATAGGATGATAATATACCGTACCATGGAAAAGAAATCCCCTCCTCAAATATTTTAGCCTGCTTTTCTTTGATGGCCAATATTATCAGATCCTTTTGAGTTTCATGTTTGTGGTCTCTCAATTAGACTACTACTAAGGACATCAAAAACTCTCTTGCTATGATTAATGTACCGGTATATAATGTATATATATAATGTATATATTTTGTATTATTCGTACATGGGTTACCATCCATGAATCTCTCAAGATGCGGATCTTCCTAATAAATATCAATCTATCACTGTGAGCTTATGCTGTGATGATGCGTTGCTGCACGCACTCTCCGAGCACTATTTTATCAATGTCATTAACATCAACAATACCAAATATCTATAATCAGTCATTGGATGTACCACAATACTATCTTTTAAATGCAGGTTAGATTAACATCTTTTAGGCAATGCATAGTTAAAGGGAAAGAAGGTGAAGGGATGCACGCTTAAATGAAGATTCTTCATTATAGTAGGTCCCTTTCAAATATTTGTTTTCCCTGCATTATCAATCATGTAAGGTTATTCTTCTCTTTGATGTCCAGTATGACATAGACCTTTTTTTTCACTATTGTAGTCTTTGGGACGAATTGCTTACTAGAATCTTTCAAGGGTATATTACCTTTTTGGGGGATCAACAAGTCTCTATGGTCTGTGAATCTATGTGAATGTATATTATTTCCAGGTATTGCAGCCACGAATGGAGTACACTGGCACAACAACCGCCGCTTCAGCCTGCGTCAACTGAGGGATCAAGGGATGGGCAAGTCCAAGCTGGTTAATGCCATTCACACCCAGGCTACGTGGTTCGTGGAGGAGCTAAAACAACAGGCGGACAAACCAGCGCCAGTACCACACGCTCTTACTGTGGCTACTGTCAACATTATTTGGCAGATGGTGGGAAGTAAGTTTTTGCATGTCGTTGGAGCTATTGATTACTGGTATTGGAGGAAATTATGTAGTATAAGCAAAACTTGGGGGAGCTTTCGCTAAGCTGCACTTCGCCACGGCTCTCATCTCCATGACATTGCCCTTTGGAGTGTTTGAAGGGTAGCCCTGGTGAATTACCCAGCTTGGTACACAGGGCCCACTGCATATATTCCAGATTACAACAGATTACTTACACAAATAAGACATCACTAAATCCATATTATTATCAAACTATGTGTACACTGATATGGTGTCAATTATTGAAAGTAGAAGAGTAGCAGTCCTGCTTCGTAAAGTTTCCCTTAAGATAATACAGTAATTCTTTTATGGTAAATATGATTTGTGAATAATATCGAGTCTCTAATATATAACACATATATTACTGTCAGTTTTGACAGTTGTGTGGCTTTGATTAGGAAGCTTCATTACCATTTCATGTATACTGTACATTTCCTGCAAAAATAATATTTGAATGTGAAAAGTATGGCCATATTCTCGCTACTCACAAAACAGGGGAGTCTAGCTATGTTAACCCATACAGTACCGGCGACGTCTTATTTATTTTATTCCTGTTGCATTTTACACTATTATATGAATCTCGGGAAGGATATATGGTAGCTAAAAGGATTAATTGAGAGAGTTTGTAGCCTTTTAATTGGTAGCCGTCCCTCCTAAACTGAATATAATCGTCTAATAGTTGTCAGATATAATGAAAAAGATGTCACTGGAGAGAGAGGTGGAAGGATGGCGTGAAGAAGTATATACGTGAAAGTGGTGCTGGATGGGAGGAGAGGCGTCAACTGACTGGGGACAGAGGTGCATGGGGGCGATTTGTTCGTGGCCACCCCTTCGGGGATCACAGCGAACGGCAATAGATAGATATATAAATGTCACTGGTACTGAAGGTGTTAAGTATATATGTATTTACTTCAAACCATTGTCACTATTATTTTTATTATCACAATCATTAAAAATTATACTAATATCTAGCTAGTTTCCTTATGCAGATAATTATTATATTGACTTATCACATATTGAAGAATTATACTCATTTTAGCAGACCATTATTATTTTTACTATTATCGCATTTATTGAAGACTAGCAGGGGTACCCGGCGTTGCCCGGGTAATCACCATAATCACCATCACTACTACCACCACTACTACTACCATAATCACCGGCCTCGACCTCCCTGTGCCTCATTAAACGGCGACCTCGATTTCGGCCGCTAAATGACCTCCGATTTTGGATCTGACCTCATCCGTACCCCCATTTTGGGGGGCTGCGAACAACTTTCGTTCCATACACCTTTTCGATCGGAGGCCTCCTTCTGCCCCAAACGGCCCTTTTTTCCGATTTCGCGCCCAATTTCTCCGTCCCTTTCACTCTGGGGATTTTTTTTTCTCACTAAAACCTGCCTAGGGACCCCCTTATTATGCATACCAAGTATGAACGCTCTAGCTTAAAAACTGCGGCCGCCTATAAAGAACAGACAGACAGACAGACAACCGTAAATATTATATAGAAGACTGATGCAAATTCTGATATATTTTACTAATGCAGATACTTATTATTATGACTATTGTCACAAATATTGAAGAATGATTCCAATTCTGATAACATTGATGTGCGCAGATCCTTTATTATATTTATCGCTATCACAATTATTAAAGATTAATGTCAATTCTGCTACATTTCACTGCTGCAGGTAGACAGTTTGAGACAGATGCACTTACTTATGCAGATAATTATTGTTTCAACTATTATATTATCACATATACTGAAGACTGATAACAATTCTGATATAAATTAAGTATCTATCTATCTATTGCCAGATGCCATTATCCCAGTAGGGATGGGCATAAAATTAATTGCCCCGAAGCACCTCTGTCCCCTGTCAGCCGACGCCCATCCTCCCAACCAATACCAATTTTTCTCATATACCTATCAACTCCATCCTTCCACCTCACTCTCGGTCTGCCTCTCCCTGTCAATCCCTCCACCTCACTCTCGTACACTCTTTTGGTAATTTTCTCGCTTCCCATACGTTCAACATGGCTGAACCACCTCAAGGTATTTCTTTTCACACTTTCCAGCACATCCACATTCACACCACACCGTTCTCTTGCTTTACTTCCTTCATGTAACTCCAAATGCTTTCTCAAGTACCTCATTTCCACCCCTCTCACTCTTGATTTATGCCTCTCCAACAATGTCCATGCTTCACTCCCGTATGTCAATGTTGGAATTACCACACTATAATGCAATGACTTCTTTACTTCCATGCTGACCACCCTATTCCTTGTCACTGCTTTCAGCGTTCTTACAACCCTCTTCCCCTGTTGTACCCTCTCCCACACTTCATCCTCCATAATCCCATCTTTACTCATCACACTGCCCAAATACTTAAATGAGCTGAGATTCTCCATAACCTGACCATTCAACCTCAGCTCACACTATGTGACTGTACCCTTTTCAAAGACCATAACCTTACTCTTCCCTGCATTTACCTTCATGTTCCTCTTCTCACGTACGGTTCCAACATATTTACCAGACCCTGTAACTCCCACTCATTATCATTTATCATAACTGTATTGTCAGCAAACAGCAGTACAGGCAACTTCCACTAATTTCCTCTCCTTATCAGGGGTACACCAACATCAATTGCTCTTCCTTGAATTTATGACTCCATCCATGTATATATTGAACAACCATGGGGACATCACACACCCATGCTAAAGCAATCATTTAGATCAAAGAACTCGCTCTGTTCATTCTTCACACGCACTGCCGCCTTTTCACCCTCATACAACATGCTCTTCACTGTTTTCAGCAACTTTCCAGCTAATCTGTATATTCTCAATACTTTCCACAGACATTCTCTATCAACTGTCATAGGCTTTCTTCAAGTCCATAAAGGCAGCATACAATTTTTGTCCCTTCTCCAGATATTTCTCAACAACACACTTCAAGGAGAAAATCTGGTTTACAAACCCTCTTCCCTCTCCTAAACCTACCCTGCTCTTCACCTACTCATTTCTCCGTTCTCGCTCTCACTCTCTTGATCACTACACAACTGTACATCTTCCCTACTCTACTTAGGAGACATATCCCCCTGTGATTGCCACACTCCTTTAAGTATGCATATCATTATTATAAGGATCATAATTACATATATACTGAAGAATTATAACAATTGTGATATATTTCACTCCTGCAGGTAGACAGTTTGACATAGACGCACCCAAGTTAAAAGAGTTTAATGAGATCATAGATGAATATATGAATTCATTTGCCCGCATGGCAATTCTGAGCTTCATGCCCTGGATTGGGTACATCCTGCCCAGCGCTCTGACCCACTGGATATTTAACTATGAAGTTGTAGACCGAATGAAGGACAAGTTCTTCACGTATTTCAAGGTTAGTGTATAAAGAGAATATATTAACAGGATTTTACTTTGTATTTATTGAGGGTTTAGATTGTTTTTGCCATGTTCGAGCAATGTATTTTTAGTTTGTCCCCCAGACTAAATAATATACTCACCTATCCAGACCCCTCAATGTGTGTGTGGAGTTACTGGTAGAGACAGATTGAGGAATGAAGAGATACGTAGGAGAGCGGGGCAGGATAAACATTTGTCAGCCAGAGTGGACAGATGGGTGCTGAGCTGGTATGGTCATGTTGAACGAATGGAAGATGAAAGGCTTACAAAGAGAATATGTGAGTCAGATACAAGGGGAGATAGAAGGGCAGGAAGACCCCCATTGAGATGGAGAGACTGTGTAAGACAAGCTTTGGATGATAGAGGAATGACTATCAGGCAAGAGAAGTAGTAATAAACAGGAATGAATGCAGAATGCTTGTGAATAGATGAGTGAACATGTGGTCATTTGGGGGAAGGGGTCGGGCGCAAGTTGGACTAGATAATAGTCCATCAGGCGCCTGGCCCGGGGAGACGATTTATATGAAGGGTGGGCCTGGAAGTGTGGTGGGCGGGCTTGTGGCTTCAGCTCCGCTGCATGTCTGCCTGCCGAGATCGGAACCTCTCCGGGTGGTCGGGGGCCGGGGGAGTGCTGGAGGGACCTTGGTGACCCTGGTCTCTGGGTCTTCTCCTGGATAACTTAGATGTGTGTGAATTTGTATTTTGTTTTTGTGTGTTTATTGTGTTCTGTTGTGTTTTGCGTTGTCCTTATTTTTGCTCTGTCTTGAGTCGCCCCCCCCCCCCCCCCTAAAAAAAAAAGAGGAAAAGTGGGGATTGGGCCTGAGTAAATAGATAGATAGATAAAACAAAAATAATAGTAATAAAAATAAAAATAAATGCATACATTTAATAAAACTGCCCCCGGACACCCTTCAAGCTAAATACTTATTATTATTATTATTATTATTATCTCTGCCTCAGAAAGTTATTGATGAAAATCGAGAAACCTTGGATCGAGACAACCCCAGGGATCTGATTGATGGTTACTTAATTGAGATGGAAGAGAAGAAGGATGATCCCAATTCTACTTTTAGTGGTGAGTGATAATGTTATTGGTGTAATGATTAATGTGGTTGTTCATGTGTAAATATATATAATTTGTTAAAGAAAACACACATACAGTATATATATATATATATATATATATATATATATATATATATATATATATATATACTGTATATACTAATTAAAAACAGTTAGATCTGGAAGTAATCTATTGGACCATGTTGTTGCAATATTTTACAGAGAGAGATCTAACGTGTCTGATCTTGGACTTGTTCTCTAACGGGAGTCAGACCACCAGACAAACACTGACCTTCCTCTTCTACTACTTGGCCGTCAACCCAAAGGCCCAGACCAAGCTGCAGGCGGAGATAGATCAAGTGCTGGGAGACGCCATTCCTTCATTAGAAGATCGGTCCAGGTTTGTTAACCCTTTCATTAGCATGCCATCTTTTTATCTTATTCTTATTACTGTAGTACCAAACGATTTGACACAGTTCAGGAAGGAACCCTAGCAATCAGAGAGGTGAAATCAATCTAAATAATACCTTTAATGATACCCAGAATAAAATTTAAATATTCTTCCGTGCATAATAACAGGTGAACTACCTCAATTTTTGCTAGTAAGCTATTGAAACTGATATGCCATACATTAAGGAATGGCTGCATTAGAACATAGAGGACACAGCATACACCTGCGAGCTATAAACACATAACCGTTGCCTCACCATATTATGCAAGGCACCTTTCTTACCAAGAAAGCATTTTCTGGGAACTACTTGCTTGGCTTCAGAATCGGCACCAGCCGTACCCTGATATATTTGATGGAACCCTGACCTAAACCCGGACTAGTAGGGCATCTGGAAAAAGATCTCACCTATGTGAGGCCACTCTGATTTCTTAAACAGCATCACTGCGTTCTTAAACAGCCCTACTGCGTCGTTCACCAGTGCTCCACGTCTCAAACGGGAACCCTTTAACCTTCAAGCATCCTGAGTGTCTACCTATATCACCAAACATGCTGAAGAGTCAATCTACCTTCACATGTGCAAGATACCGCTGCCAACCATATAGCAGCTCACCGTTACCCTTCTCGTAGGCCCCTGGCAGATGTGGATACGAGACAATGGACTCCTTGACAACCTTAAGAATTGCGTAGTCTAATTAATACTAACATAATTAAGAATTGCGTAGTCTAATTAATACTAAAATCATACAAGTGTAATTTTTTTAACACAGTGAATTATATATTATTTTAGATGCATTAATGTTGGAGGCTTTCAGCCCTCAACAGAGGGCGCTTGTAATTTCTAGTGCACCCTGAATGGGCACTTTCATGATTTGTTTTTGTTCTAGCTCTGAAACAAAAGGTTGAGGAAGAAGAGAACATGTGTGGAAGAACGTTTGTGTTTTGGCCTGTACGGAGACATTAAAAAAATGTTCCCAGATGGTCTGTGGCCTTGACAGTGACGACAGGAATTATAATAATAGTTAGAAATAATAATATTAATTGGGATTACAGTATGCCTTATAAATTTACAACCTGAAAATAATTACAGGTAAGGCATTCAACTTCCTAATTATTGTAAATAGTCATAAGTAGTTTTTTTCATTTTTTCAAGATGCTTTACAAATGTACAATTTGAAACAAACTCCAAACACATATCCTGGCAATTATTGTATTATATGTTTGCTAGAAAACTTTGTTGATTTCAGGATTCCATGCAAACTTCGAGAGGACTTAGTTCAATTTAGGATACATTGTCAGATACAGTGATCCCCGAGGTGCTACATATATCCGCACTTTTGGTTCAAGATGTCTTACTATATAACAATTTGAAGAAATCTCACAAATTACATGAGGTAATTGTTGTTATTAAAGTTGCCTTCATTGATTCCAGGATGCCCTACACTGATGCTGTGATCAACGAGGTGATACGTATGTCTGCAATGGCTGCCATTGGTATGCCACACATGGCATCCGCTGATATGTACGTCGGTGGATACTTGATTCCCAAAGTAAGAATACCCATGAGCCAAAGGGGTGTCCCAGTTCATAACTTCAACATAATTTAACATTTTTGGCTGAATACAAAAATGCTCTTGAACCACACTGAACAAATCTAAAATATACTGGCTTTGTTTATGTCTGTTAAGGATGGGGTTTCACTTATAATTAGAGAGAAAACTAAAGTTGAAATTATGGATGTAGGACACGACTTTTGACCGTGACAATACATAAAATACATACAAGCAGGAAAGAGGGCAAGCCAGAATGTCTTAAAACAAGGAAAGAGTTTGAGGAAGTACTGAAGTAGTAGGTGATGAAGGAAACTGTAGTACGACTTAACCCGAGAGCGGCACGCCATTGGTAGTTCAAACCCTCCCGCCAAGCGAGGATATTTTGGTTCATTCCTGCCTAAAATCGTCATTTTACCATAACTATCGTTATTACTTACTCATATGCACCTATGTTACGTTTCATATGAAGATATTAACATGTAACAGCAATAAAACAAGTGGGAATAGTATTTGGGGGGTGAAAAAGACGAATTATTGCCGACCCTCCAGTCATAAGGAGAGAGGCGAACGAGACATATATCCTCCCTGTTTGAGTCCTGAAGGCAGACTGATGTCTCTCTCACACTTTCTTTCTCTTCTCACACTCTCTATACTGTATGCGTACTAGACGACCTCGGAACCGGGTTGGAGATATTGGCGCGATAAAGAAAACGATAAACAAGGGAATAAGAGGAAAAATAAGTGATAATTGAAGGGGGGGGGGAAGGAGTGGGTTTTGACACATGTGGAGGAGTGATAGGAGGTATGGAGGCGAATTATCTCACTTAATCACATATTCCTGCACCATATGTGCATAATTTACTTGTATAATGAATATGTGAACATTGAAGAACCAGAACATAGGTGTAAAGAGCAAATATCCAGTGAAAAACTTATTATCATTGACAGGAGGGTAATGAGTGCATACGAGGCAGAGCAATATAGGTGTGCTCTCTCTGAAGTTTCTCGAGATACTGATGGCTCAAGCTGTTGTCACACGCATGTATGAGGGAGGGAGGAGGTAGGAGAAATGCAGAAGAGGGTGACTGAATGTATTTGAGGCAGGAGGGAGGAAGCATAGGAAGGGGGGGGGAGGGAAAAGTAGAATAAAGGAGGAGGAGGGGAAGTTAAGGGAGATGGGAGGAGGGGAGAGGGTGAGGCACATGTAAGGGGAAGAGAGGAGGTGGTGGTAAGGAAACATCCCACCTAATCATATATTGCATCTTTTCCCCCCTGCACTGTTGCTTTTTTTGTTTCTTCATTCTTTTTTGTCAGATGCCATAATTCCCAAGTGTATCTATGTGTATCTATATAAGTATAGTATATTAAATTTATTCATCCAGGGGACTGTTTTGCAAAGCACAATAGTGTCGATGCACTATGACCCTCGCTACTGGGACAACCCTCAACAGTTTCTACCAGAGCGATGGCTTGACTCTGAGGGACGCTTCAACCCCAAGAAAGATGGGTTCCTGCCATTTGGAGTAGGTAAGTGGCCTACGAATGGTCATGTTGAACGAATGGAAGATGAAAGGCTTACAAAGAGAATATGTGAGTCAGATACAAGGGGAGATAGAAGGGCAGGAAGACCCCCATTGAGATGGAGAGACTGTGTAAGACAAGCTTTGGATGATAGAGGAATGACTATCAGGCAAGAGAAGTAGTAATAAACAGGAATGAATGCAGAATGCTTGTGAATAGATGAGTGAACATGTGGTCATTTGGGGGAAGGGGTCGGGCGCAAGTTGGACTAGATAATAGTCCATCAGGCGCCTGGCCCGGGGAGACGATTTATATGAAGGGTGCGAATGGAAGTGTGGTGGGCAGGCTTGTGGCTTCAGCTCCGCTGCATGTCTGCCTGCCGAGATCGGAACCTCTCCGGGTGGTCGGGGGCCGGGGGAGTGCTGGAGGGACCTTGGTGACCCTGGTCTCTGGGTCTTCTCCTGGATAACTTAGATGTGTGTGAATTTGTATATTCTGAGCCAGTACCGATTTAAAGGTCAGCCCTGTGGATCTACACGGTCTGCGGGCGGGTTCAAAAGAAGAAGAAGAAGTATTAGCAGTATATATATACTGTATATATATATATACTGTATATATATGTATATATATATATATATATATAGATACTTTTATCAGAATAGATACATATTATGTAATATTTCCTATCTGTTATTCTGACTCTGCATTTAGTTAAAATAGGACTTCAGAGGCTATCAACTCTATTGGATTATTAAGCCAGCACACTGTAAGTCAAGCATACAGTCAGGACTGGTGCCTTTCTGCGAGAATTCCAGTCCCTTCTGTCTACAATTAATACTAAATATTATATATGCTTCTTTTCATTGTACCTGTACATTGATGGGCAGATCTTTAAAAAATAATTACTGTAGTTTAAAAATTATTACTGTAGTGTAAAGAATATAATTATCAACCATCTGGTCAATGTACACTCGTATGCCATCTGTGTTAGCCAACTAATAAATATTCATGGACTTCACCTATTTCTAATTATGGAAGTATATCTCTGGAAACGAATTTATAAATATAATGATCTATGCATCAACTACAAAACTATGTATATTATTAATTGAAAAGCATTTTCTATCCATAAATCAATCCAGATAGTTATAATTGCATAACGAAAAACAGAGTTGGTCCAAGAATTCTTATGGATAGGCTAGAGAACAAGGCATCCGTGTGTGCAGTAGCTATACTCTATTCGCTTTAAGTAGGCGATAAAATCATGACCACTAACCTCTGTAACTCAAAAACAACTAGAGTAATCGAGGTAATATGTCTATGATTTGGGAAGAGTCAGTCATGGAATAGACATGGAAAGTTACAGCCAGATTGCTCTAGCCCTTTTTGAGTTACAGAGGATAGAAATCATGATTTATCGCATACTTACAGTGAATAGACTATATCAGTGTTCATTATTACAGGCAAACGTCAGTGCCTGGGAGAAGCCCTGGCCCGCATGGAGCTCTTCATCTTCACAACCACCATCTTCCAGCAGCTGACGTTCACCTCACCACCAGGCAAGACCCTCAACCCCAGCCATGACCCAAACATTCCTCTCATCCACTCTACAGTCAAGCAAGATATGTTAGTCACAGTTCGCAAGTGATATGGTTGAGAATTGATGAAACCTGGAGGGTTATTTTGGTACATTTGACAAACAAAATAAATCAAAATTTCAAAATGTTGCATTAACTATTATAGTACTGTGACTATAGTACAATTAAATAACATCAGTCAGGGGATATGTGTTCATCACAAATTTCAGGTGAATTGCTTGCAATAAGGGACAACCATGGTTATGGAAGTTTTGTTCATGTCATGTAATTAATGGCTTGAAATGAGGCAATATGCTCATCAAGCCATACAATAGCATACATTTGCCTATCGAGGCCATCCTCAAAGCCGTAGCAGATATACAGTGCTTTCATATTTTGCTATTATAGTCTACTCATTGTATTTAAACCAAACATATTGGCCACTAATCTGTATAACTCAGAAAAGACTTGACTAATCGAGCTAATATTTAGGAAGAGTCAGCCAGGAAATAAATGTACAAGTTTACAGCCCATATGCTCTAGCCCTTTCTTAGTTACAGAGGAGGGAGGCATAGTGCATACATTTAAAGTGCTGGGCAGTTAGTTGTATCCTAGTGTAAGAAATGTCTGGCTCGATTAAGGTGAAAAGAGTAAAATTATTACTATTACTATATGTGACCAATAAAAACTATTTATGAACGGGGCAAACGTAGCCTAGCCTAACATTTAAAGGTGGGTGTGCATGCTATTATTTTCCTCCACAATCATTACCGGCAGTGTGCACTATAGCTTTTGGTGCAATATTTTCTGCTACAAAGGCTTAATTATTTATATAATGGCCAAAATAGGATATGGGTGACACTTTCTGGATTCGGAGTTTAAGCGCTCTGATGACGTATGCCCAGCAACACAACAAGCTCTTCTGACAGGTGGAAATGGAGGATAGTGACAGTAGTTCCGATTCGTTTGCCAATACTGAGGGTGGTAACCCTGATTATGGCGAAGAACCTCAAGTGATGAATATTGGTGGTGTCCAGGCTTATATGTATGAACCTGTAGGACGAGATCCAGCAGCAGGAAAGGAGGGAGAAGCAGCTGTGATTACCGCCCGCCTTGTTTACACTACTCGGAGCCGCGGCGGACGCTAGCGATCATGTCCCCGTCTATTTTGACTGCATTTGGATACAATAATGAAAGCCCGCCCCTCACGCCTCCATGATTTATTGTCATCATCATATGCATTGCCAACAGGGTGCACATAACAGAAAAAACGCCGTAAAAATAGACGGGAACTAAACCGCGGCGATCGACTTATGTAAACATGATGACCGTACGCCTGGTCACTACATTTCCTTCCCAACAATGTTTGCGCCACTCACTGTGTGTTTTTTTTTTTGTTAGCCTAGTTGCTAGTAGTTGAATTTCAGCCAATAATTTTGTTTAGCCTAGGTTAGGCCTATATCCATCGACGCTGACTGTATAATTTGGGCTAGGCTTAAGTTAGCCCATATTATCCACTCTCCTGACTCCTGAAATTGGCAAGCACGTATGGTTTGGGGGATGGTGGGGGGGAAGGTAGAAGGGTAATTGACTCGTGTTACAAATATGGAGCCGATTGGTGAGGTAGTTTCGCCACCACGGATTTTCATTTTTTTATGTGATGATCTACGGATAGGCTGGAAGTGGGTGGTGGGAGGAAGTTGGGGTTGTGGTGGGGGGAAGACAGAAGGGTAGGGGATTTGTCACACAAACATGGAACCAATTGGTGCAGTCGTTTCGCCGCCACATATTTTCCTTTTTTTCCTTTGTGATGGCCTGATGCGGCGACCCATGGTCGGCGAGTGGATTGGGGGAGGGGGTTGGGGTGGTGGTAGCAAGAAGCCAGAAGGGTAAGGTAGGCTACTTGTGGTAGACATATAAAAGCTATAGGTGCAGTCGTTTCGCTGCTACGATTTTTTTTCGGCGAGTCCGTATATATACGGATCTGGCACTGGGCGTGACAAGACCCCAGTCCGTATAGGCCAGGGGTGTCAAACATGCGGCCCGCGGGCCGCATGCGGCCCCCCTCCCTCTAGCATGAGGCCCCGCAAACCAGTTTGGCCAAGTAGTGTCAAATATTGTATTTTCTTTTAGACATAATTAATATTTCTTATACAGTATATTATAGGCCTATTATATGTTGGTGCTTTTTTAAGTTAAGGTCTAATTCTAGGAAGTATTTGTGAGAGTAAAAAACTTGAAGAAGATTAAATACTCTTTCACCCTTAGAAATTTTTCTTAAGTTGAATAAAATCGTAAACGGGTTTATGATATGCTCAATTCGGGGCCAGTGGGACGGTTCTTTCAGTCATGCTCAGTATGTGACCCAAGGCTACGGGGATAAAACACAACTAGTGCGACAGGTGCCACAGTTGCCGTAAATTCATATTTAAATAATATTTTTTTGTTTTGTTTTTAATATTTTCTGAAATTGTTAAATCTGGAGAAAATGAAGCATTATGTTTTAATTTATATTAGGACGGATGGAGGCATTACCGGTATATTATATTTGGCCTGCTATATTAACCCATTCTGTACCGGCAACGTCTTTTTAACTTTAATCTGGCTACTACTTGACGATTTTATTCAGTTTCAAAAGGGCCTCCAGCAATTGATAGGCTTTGAACTATCTCACTTATTCCTTTTTACTACCACAGATCCTTAAATTGCGCAAAATCCTCTAAACATAGCTACAATAAAATATAAAAGACGTTGTCAGTACAGAAGGGGTTAATGCGGCCCTACAGTATTGTACTGTGTCAAATTTGGCCCGCCAGAGCAAATGAGTTTGACACCCCTGGTATAGGCAATCTGCGGGTGCATCTAGCCATACCCATACTCCACCGCACTTTATTGTCAAAGCATTCATCACGAAAATGTCCATTGCATATGAAGCTTGTTTTGGGCTTTGCCTCCCACACTCTGGTTCTTTGTATAAACTTCACCCATTTGTTACAATGGTATGGATCACTTGGAAACTTGTGTAGTGCTATGTTTGGTCCAGGGATGTTGCTACACCCGAAAAGAGCACACCTATTCACCATTTTTGCTATACTTGCTGATGTTTACTTCCCAAATGTTTGCCTGGGCCTACGTCACATCCTCACGTGAGTACTAGTTGCAAGGGGTCGCGATTCAATATCTATTTTTTATTTGTTCTCTAATATTGAAGATTAGTTTTGACAAAGGAATAGTCAGGTTGATTACTGGAGATCTAAACATCTCTTTAAATACATTATAAATTAATTTAAGTTCGAAAGCCCCACCACCTTTAAGTTTGACCTCAATATAGTAGATCTAAGAACAATTTATTAGTAGTATTATGATTTGCTTTTCTTGCTCTTAACTCTATTGGAGTCTCCGAGTCTGGAAGTATAAAATACCGTGATATGTTCTACCAATATAATAATGTATGGATAATATAAGTATGCATGTGAATTACATCCAATATTACAACAATAGTCTATCTATCTATCTATATGCTCAGGCCCAATCCCCATTTTGGGGGTAGCCGACTCAAGACAGAGCAAGAACAGGGAAAACACAAAAACAACATAAAACAAAAAATAAACACAGATAAAAAAACACAAACTCTCACACATCCAGGTCACCCAGGAGAAGACCCAGAGACCAGGGTTACCAAGGTCGCTCCAGCACTCCCCCGGCCCCTGACCACCCGGAGAGGTTCCGATCTCGGCAGGCAGACATGCAGCGGAGCCAAAGCCACAAGCCCTCCCACCACACTTCCAGGCACACCCTTCATATTAATCGTCTCCCCGGGCCAGGCGCCTGATGGACTATTATCTAGTCCAACTTGCGCCCGACCCCTTACTCCAAATGACCACGTGTTCACTCAACTATTCACAAGCATTCTCCATTCACTCCTGTCCACCACCACTTCCCCTGCCTGATCTATAGTCATTCCTCTATCATCCAAAGCCTTTCTTACACAGTCTCTCCATCTCAATGGGGGTCTTCCTGCCCTTCTATCTCCCCTTGTACCTGACTCACATATTCTCTTTGTAAGCCTTTCATCTCCCATTCGTTCAACATGACCATACCAGCTCAGCACCCTTCTGTCCACTCTGGCTGACAAATGTTCTTGCTGCCCCACTCTCCTACGTATCTCTTCATTCCTCAATCTGTCTCTACGAGTAACTCCACACATACTCCTCAAGCAGCTCATCTCCATCACATCCAGCCCTCTTTTCTCCTTTTTCTTCAGAACCCATGTCTCAGCCCCATACATCACTGTTGGCACAACAATTCCTTGATACAGTGCACTTTTTACTTTCACTCCGAGATTTCTCGTCTTCCACATACTTCCCATTGCTCCGAAAACCTTCCTTCCTTCACACACTCTCTGTTTTACCTCCACTTCCATACCTCCACTCCTGCTTATCGTTCCTCCTAGATATTTAAAACATTCTACTTGTTCCAATATTTCCCCATCCAGCCTCACATCTAGTAAAAACCCCAACAATAGTAAAATATGAAAAGTAAATTAATCCGTGTTTCATTTAAAACATCCTAAGAAGTTCTACTACCCTACTGTACCAATTGGTACAGTAATAAAAGTCCCCCCCCCCCCCCAGTCCCAAGCAATGTGGCCAAAATGGCAAGATGTAACAACCTCCCACCTCAAAAGATGGAGAAATAGGCTCTGCCAGCCTGTAGAGGCATGGATATAAGCTGAGAAGTGTTGCCAACTCTAGAGCAGTGCTCAAACGGTTGTGGTACCAGGTACAGCCTGATACTGGCAGTTACAAGGAAAGTATATTACTGGGCTCTCTGCCGTCGCTGGGACTGGGGAGTGATTTATCTACTGACGGCAGAGAGCTGTTGCTGGTACTGAACGGGTTAAGGGGAGATGGGTAGTTTTTCTGGTCCCCTTCTTCCTTATGTTTAGCCCCATTATTTTTCATATTCTAAGACCTTCGGCCCATTAGTTAGGCGGTTTTAAGACCTTTCACCTCATTTCTTTGTCAATATTTAGACTTTTTGTGTCGTTTAGGTGTCGATTTTTTTCCTTGTGAACGATTGCGAGCCTGTAATGGCCGGGACATATTTTTAAGGAAAAAATTTACAAGTTTATCTTGAAGGGGGATCTTGTGGAATGCTTTTTTAATCTTGATGGATGTCTAGGGAGGATAATAAAAATATATTAAAAAGATACATAAATGAGCCAATAAATATGGTCATCCCCCCTTAACAGTGTCTCAGTCATACACCTACCTTGTTGGTTAGAGTAAAATTGTATTGGTTAGCTTGGTTGGTTCACAGTCAAGAGAACCAGCAAGAGTCTCTGCTGGGCTGCGGTAGCGGTTGGGCGTCTGTGGGAGTCGTCTGCCGCGTCTGTGGTTCAGCGGTCTCTCCCCCCGGCTTCATCCCCTTCCACCATTCTACCCTGCTCTGTCTTCATCATCTTCTGATCATCTGCCTCTACCGACTACACTCTGCACATTCTTGCATCCTTGCTGTTTGGTGGTGGCCGTCGCTCCCTGGTCGTGTGACGCGTGGCTCTACACAGTTGAGGGACGCTGTATCCACGTGGCCGGCTCTGGGTTCGGGGTTTCCGTGTATGGGCCCCTCCGTTGGTGCCAGGGCCGCCTTCAGCTAGTGGGGTTGGTGTTGGCCCCTCCGTCCTCTGTTTTTCACTTCTCCACGTGTCTTCTTACTGCCGGGTGCCATCGTTCATCACTTCATCTTCCCTTCCATCCTCAAGTCCTGGGTGTGTTGTTGCCCTTCTGCAGCCCCTCCTCGGTCCCTGACGTCTGAGCCTCCTTCCAGGGAGGCCGCCACGATTTGAACTATCCCTGTGACTATTTCCACCTGGGAAGGGTGACATAAGCTTCACTGCTTTACTACCCTAAATCATCAAAAAGAAGAAGAAGAGAACCAGCGTCCGAAGCTCCTGCATGATGGGACTATTTGGACGATTCGCATAACACTCTTCGATTCCTCTGTTCACCTAGCTTTAAGGGAAGATTTCCATTTGCACGCTCAAAAGTTCATCCGCACACTCATAAGTTCATCTGCACACTCAAAACTTTCTACGCTTGCTCAAGTTTGTTCCCACGCTCAAAGGTTTTCCTGGTCAACCTAAATTTAAGGAAACCATACTGGCGATCTGAAAATAGATCATGGAAAGATATATACAGTATATATATATATACATATATTATATATATATATATATATATATATATATATATATATATATATATATATATATATATATATATATATATATATATATATATATATATATATAATATTAATTATATATATACAGGTATATATATATATATATTTTTTTTTAGTTATAACTCATATGCCCTCACTTTGCTTACCTTTAAATACTCGTGCAGCTGTTTCCTACCTGTAAAAGAAAAAACAAATGCATTAGAAGGCTATATTTTTACACTGGCTACAAATTACATTCACCTTAGAAGCCATTCTACCTGCACGATAATATTCCCCATGTACAGTCGGCCTAGTAAGTGATGTCTCAGCACCAATTATGGTTTGATCAATAATTGGTATCAGCATTATTTACACATGATTTCTACAAACAGGTTCCTACGCTTATCCTCTCAATTCAACATCTGGCAGACATTAATACAGCACAGAGCGAGCTAAACGTATTACCAGCTGAGACTTGACTTATTATCTCTACCGTAAACTTCAGTTGCCAACACATGAACCTGAGACAAATGATGTGAATGAGCGACATAGTATAATTATCTCACAGGTTTATATAAAGATAGAAGGTGAGGTTATGAATGTATTCTTAACCTCTGAAGTGCGCATGGGGGGTATGAGACACCACACTCCTGTGCTGACGTATTTGAGCTGTTCCCATCACTAACATCGTTATTTTACCATAAATAGCATTAATACTTATCCATATGCTCCTATTATAGGATGATTATAAAGGTATTAACCTGTTACAACAATAAAACAAGTGGAAACAGCGTTTGGATGGTCAAAATCGGCGATACAGGCCGGGAGTTGCATAATGTATGGCTGAGGCAACCTCACTTCCCACCACTTTTCTCCACGTCTGGAGAGAGACTGTCGATCGATACTCTCTCTCTCTCTCTTGCACTCGCTTGCTAACAGTGATGACAATGCCCTGCTTGCAACTCGCTAATGTTAGCACGAAAATATACCACAGAATAAGGGAATAACAGGGAAAATAGGTGATAACTGAAGAAGGTGAGGAAAGTGGGGAAGGAGGGGAGGTGGAGGAGTGTTATTTGGCATGGCCCAGGGGCAATACAAAAAAAAAAAAAAAAAAAATGGGTGTTTTAAATTTTTTTTTTTTTTTCCCTGACTCTTAAGTCTTCCCGCAGTCCGCCGGGGGAACTCTTAAGAGTCTTCCCGCAGTTCCCGGGTTATAGGGGGCTGGTTGGTTTTTCTGTACCGCCTTCTCCCTCATGTTAAGCCCCATTTGTTTTCAGTTTTTAAGACGTTAGGCCCATTTGTTTGGTGATCTAAAGACTTTTCACCTCGGTTTTTGTCAATATTAATACCTTTCGTGGCATTTAGGTGTCGATTTTTATCCTGTCGAGCGATAGCGAGCCTATAACATTAAGAGGAACCACATTGGTCCCAGGTTCATGTCTCGGCAACTATACCTCACACAAAATATACACAACAATGGACGGTTGGGCTATAGTCTATTCATTATCATTAGGACAAATATCTTGACCACCATCCTCTATACCTCTATAACAACTAGAGTAATCGAACTCATATTTCTACCATTTGTGAAGAGTCAGCCAGGGAATAGGGGTGCAAATTTACAGCCCTATTGTTCCAGCCCTTTTTGAGTTACAGAGGTTAAGGTTTATGATTTCTGGGCTATATTTAATGAATTCACTATAGCAACCCTTCCCCGAAAAAAGCGACAGAATTGAACGAACTGACTCGGAATGTGGAGGCGATTCCTGCTTGGCCACCCCCTCGGAGATGAAGGAGTCTTGCCAATAGATAGATAGAGCTAATAGTAAGTACAGGCATAGTCAATAGTATTCACTCCTTGTCAACTTTATGGGGGGAAGGGCGTATTTATTTCCTCATTTATGAATCTGTTTACTATATATTTTCTAGTTTCCTATCTCGACCTATTTTGCGAAGGTTTCAGGCCTGACAAGATTGTTTATTGACAATGTTAGCCTTACGACTTTCGTTTTCTATAACTATCATTGGTATAACAGAAAACGAATCCCCCCCCCCCCCCCCAAACACACTGAAGTGAGTCCCATAACGATCTTCTTAACCACTTCAGTACGGGTGATGCCATTATTCCTTATATTCTGGCTAGTATTACTAGCCTATCATAAATCCTTCCTAAACTAATGGGGCGAGCGTCTTAAAACCTCAAATATATGGGGCTAACCATGAGGAAGAAGGGGTTCAGATGTTAAGACGTTCGGCCTATTAGTTTGGTGATTTTAAGACCTTTCGCCCCATTTCTTTGTCAATATTCAAACTTTTCGTGTCTTTTAGGTGTCGATTTTTTCTTGGCGAGCGATAGCAGGCCTGTAATTTAGGTGGAACCGGCTTTTTATATATCTTAAAGGTAGATGCTGGGGTTGTTTATTGTTTTAAGTTTGATGGAAGTCTAGGGAGGAAACTAGAAAAATATTAAATATATAAAATCGACCAACAAATGAACCATCCCCCTTTAATAACCCATTCAGAATGACGCGCCTCTTCAGTTTATTCTGGCTGTTATTAGACAATTGTATGCAGTTTAAGAATGACCTCTAGTAAACAAAGGGATACAAACTAACCTAAAAAGTTAAAGACCCCCTTGAACTTCCATAATTCCTTCCTAAAATTAATAAAATCGTCTAATACTAACCAGAATAAACTGAATAAAATAAATAAATTATATAAAATCGTCTAATAATAACGATAATAAAAGGAAGAAACACGTCCTGGAAAACCGAAAGTCTTAAATGAAGAGATGGTGCTTTAAACAATTCTACAATTAAGGATCTACTTTTAAAGAATATGGGCATAAAAAGGGAGTATAAATATAAAGTGTCCTGAATAATCTACCCATTTAAAAGTATATTGATAGTAATAAACCCATAAATTATAAGGATCTATCTATTTTCTATTTACTTAGGCCCATTCCCCATTTTTATTTTTTATTTTCTGGGGGTAGAAGGTTAGAAAGGTAAATCAATCACTAATCAATATACTCAATGGTCATTTAGCCTTTTGTCATACCCTGTTCATACCTTGATAGTGTCATGTATAGTGCGCGGAATTTCGATGTGAGTATCCTGGGTTCGAGTCCTCGGAGTGCCACATGTATTTGTTGATTTCATTAATTGAGTGTAGATGTGAAGTTGGTTGGTGGAAAACATAATAATTAGTTACAGTGCAAATGACGAAGCTAGCAAACATACTAAAATAGCAGTACACATTTCTAGGAAGAGTTCCAGCCCACGCAGTCTATATATGGCATTTCTCAGTATACGAGTAAACACAGCGTTATCCCTGTACTTTTTTTTGCAAGTGTTTGAATATTTGTCCTTCATTATCCTTTATTTGACCATGCAATCTTTTGTATAGATCTGCTCTCTCTTTCTTTTCTCTCTCTCTCTCTCTCTCTCTCTCTCTCTCTCTCTCTCTCTCTCTCTCTATATATATATATATATATATATATATATATATATATATATATATATATATATATATATATATATAATATATATATATATATATATATATATATATATATATATATATATATATATATATATATATATATATATACTTTAATTTTCTTAGAGTGTACCTTCCTATAATGCGGGTAATTCCCTGGAAATAGCCGGCATACCAGGAAAATATGAGTCATCATACACTCTTGGTAAAAAATGGGTATGAGGAGGGTATTTAAAGTGTCAATAATAATCTACCCATTTATAGGTATATGGGTGATAATATACCCATCTTGTAGCAAGACTCGGAATGTAAATCACTATTAATTATATCATTATACCATTATACTGTATATTGAGTTATCTCCCTATAGAAGACAAAGACCTGCGCAAAACCAACCAAGCACTTGTCAGATACAGTGTTGCCAGTTTAGCGACTTGACCGCTAGATCTACTGTAGATAAAGTATTACTTGCATGTCAAGTCTCTAGATCTACTGTAGATAAAGTATTACTTGCATCTGGCGAAAGTAGTGTTGCCATCTTTTGGCCAATTTCTACATTTACTCTGTACAAAATCAAGAGTATAAATAGGGTATGAAAAAGGTATGCAAGATCAGTGAGCATATTGATGGTCATTTACCCTTTTATCCTTGTATTAGGTGGGTTTATTACTAAAAATATATATCATTATATGGGTAGATGTTGGTGGACGCTTTATATACCTTTTTCATATTCATAATTTTTGTGAGCGTAAAGGTTTGGGGTCGTTTCTTGCGATATTCTGACGCTTTTAATATCTAGCGACATTCTTGCGACTTTTGATTAATATATTATCGCTTTGATTCGATGGTGTATTGGTAACCTTGGCACCATTATCATGTTCCTCACACCCCTCAGTCTGAGTCACCTCTCAAGTAACGAGTAGCAGTAGTGTTGCCAATTTAGCTACTTTCTCGCTAGATCTAGAGGTATTTACTTCCATCTAAACGCAAATTTGTACATCTAGCGGCATGAATTCGTGCAATATTCTGGAGATTTGAGCTATTTTAGAGTAATATTGTAGAGATTGTGGCCTTATTCTATCGATTTTCGGCATGTATTTACTATCTAGCGGATTTGACTTCGTAAGTCGTAACTCTGGACCTCTGTTAGCGGCGGCGTACGAGACTACGAGTCAGTATTTGGACAACCACAGGATTGATTACACGTGTTCTTCATCGGTCCCTGTTGCTCTGGAGGTAAAGTTATTTGGCATTTATTATTTTTACCCTTTGGGGATCATGACGCATTTTGACTGTTTCTTCTGGCTACCATTAAAAGGTTTTATACAGCTTAGGTTTCAGGAAACATTTGTGTAAAGACTATCTCAACTAACCTTCTGACACACAATACCTCACCTAACCTGACCTGACATACCCTGCCTAATCTGAATAGGTTTTAGGAAGCATTTGTGTAAATACTATCTCAACTAACCCTCTGACTCACACATGCACTTCCTAATCTGAATATAATTATTTGATAATAGCCTGAAAACAGAAAAGAAATGCGTTATAGTATCTTGAAAAGGTTAAGATAACAGAGAGACGTTATTTAATAAGAATAATAAGTGTATTTTTGTAAGAAACGTAAAGTGAACGGTGAGTGATAGGCCTAGGCCTATGCTTGGTGGATGACTCATGGTGAATCAATAGTAAATATAATGACAGTGCTGGTTACACTAACACAATTCTATCTATCTATTGCCTGACACCGTGATCCCCGAAGGGGTGGCCACGAACGAACCGCCCTGGGGGGTAAAGGATTAGAATATGCCTCACGTGCCTTCTGCGTGTGTCGTAAGAGGCGACTAAGAGGTTGGGTCGGTGGGCTTGCGACCCCCACCCGTGAAAAATAATGAAGCAACGAAAAACGAACGATCAACTAACACAATTATATCCGTAAAATTAACAGTAGAAGACCATACATTACCAATACCAATCACTATTTTTAACATTACGGTGTTTTAGATGTGTTTTATCTATAGTAGCCTAGGCCGATATGATATTAAAGTTATTTTGTTTTAATTTGTTTCCTAGACCTCTATAAAAAAAAAAAAAAAAAAAAAAAAAAAACCCCACACACACAACAATAAAATACACTCCCTAGATCCCCAGAGACCGGTTCCTCCTAAATCACAAGCTCGCTATCGCTCGTAGGAGGTAATCGACACTTAAATGGCACGATAGGTCTTAATATTGGCAACTTTTATGTGGCAAAAAGTGTTAAAATCGCCAAACTAATTGAACGAACTTCTTAGAATTTGAAAGCTAATGGGGCCAATCATGAAGGAGAAGGGGGTCCATAAAAAACTAAAACTCCCCGTAATACCGTAATTAACTAAAGTCTGTTTACTTTCAGCTGATGGTAGATTGCAAAGTTCCCATCTAAATGTATCGGTTATTTTGAAGATTTTGTACTGAAATATGGTGGTAATTAATTAAAGCTTGACATTAATAAGATGGAGAGACATGGTAGTTTCATATTTGTCCATCAAGTATAGAGAAATCGGCTATTTATGGATTCAATTTATCATCAGCTGGAAAATAAATAGAGTATAGTAATGTCGATGGTTTAATAGGTATGACTTAAAATTATGGTATTATGGTGGCAATTGCGCTGTTATAAAAACAATGGAATATTTGTAGGGGAGATGGGCGTATTTAATGGCTTGGTTAATATACAGCAGACGCAACAATGTGTTTTTCAGGTATTTTTTTTGGTATTTTGATTTTGTTTTTGGTGTTTTAGTCGTATCTAGTGATGAAATTGAATGGGAATTAAGCATTTACCCATTATCCATCAATCTAAAGACACGCCCCCCGATAGTGGGGAGGGCTATGAAGATCAGGGAAATTGAGGGGTAAAAAGCGTATAGAACACTATAGAACACGATAATACACATTTGTAACCCAAATTTGGCTCGGGTTTGTTCAATTTCCAGACCCATAAAACCCAATGTTTTGAAAACCCGAGCCAAGTTTTGACGAAACTTGGCTCGGATTTAACAAATGTAAAAATGAAAAAAACACAGTAACCTTGGTAAAATATTGGCTCGTGTTTTGTCAATTTCCAGACCCATAAAACCCGACTTTTTGAAAACCCGAGCCAAGTTTTGACGAAACTTGGCTCGGATTTAACTAATTTAAAAATGAAAATAACACAGTAACCTTATTAACATGTTGGCTCGGGTTTTGTAAATTTCCATACCCATATAACCCGACATTTAGAAAACACGAGCCAAGTTTTGACGAAACTTGGCTCGGATTTTACTAATGTTCATGTTAAAATTACACAGTAACCCTAATAAAATCTTTGTTTGGGTTTTCATAAGGTTAACATTAGCTTAACCTAACGAAGTAAGAATGGGGTTAACATTAGCCTAACCTAACAACCTTACCTAACCTAACCTAGTAAGAATGGGGTTAATATTAGCCTAACCTAACAACCTTACCTAACCTAGTAAGAATGGGGTTAATATTAGCCTAACCTAACAACCTTACCTAACCTAACCTAGTAAGAATGGGGTTAACATTAGCCTAACCTAACAACCTTACCTAACCTAACCTAGTAAGAATGGGGTTAACATTAGCCTAGCCTAACGTAACAACCTTACCTAACCTAACCTAGTAAGAATGGGGTTAACATTAGCCTAACCTAACAACCTTACCTAACCTAACCTAGTAAGAATGGGGTTAACATTAGCCTAACCTAACAACCTTACCTAACCTAACCTAGTAAGAATGGGGTTAACATTAGCCTAACCTAACAACCTTACCTAACCTAACCTAGTATTATTGGTGGGGGCTGCCGCCCCCACACCCCCACTGGTTGGGTACTGGCTGAAAAACTTATTGTATTACAGTAGGCCTATGTATTTTATTTTATTTTTGTTCTCCCTTATAGGCTAATACATTTCAGCTCTTAATGACATATATAGCAATGATGTATATAGCCTATGCTCTACCGGACCTATTAGGCCTAAAAAGATCGATGGGCTAACTGTCGGTCCAAAACATCAGTATAACCAACTAGCCCTTGCATGCCAGTTTAATCCTATGCGAAAAAATCTGTTACTTTATGTTACTTTGCGATGACCCATTAAGATTCCCGAGCTAGTTGTGGTCCGGCTCCTTTATGTTGTCCCGACCAACCAACTAACCTTAATGAACAGAGGAGGTACTGGGCTGCCTGGCTGGCCGCTGGAGGCTCGATCACCACTTATCTAAGCATCTTGGTCAACAGCTGGTGGATTTTTGTTTCGAATTTTTCCATGTAAAACAAGTGTATGTGCATTTCAAAACCAGCTGTCCTCGTCAGCTGTATTTGGAACACTGGTTATTGCACTTTGGACAGTTTACACTTATTGGAAGGCGAAAAGGTCTTAAGCAGCCTCAGTGTTTTTAAAGACGGTGGAAAAAGCTTTGATCGGCTCACACCCTCTACACAAGCTGGCCAGAGTCAAACTGACAGCTTATATCCTGGGCCACCTGTTTTCCAAATCATGGCATCACCTGATTGGTCGATAGACATCACGTGTCAGTGAACTCGAGTACTCTTGGCATGAATTAGGTAGGGTGATTACTTTGGCTACGACGCCACCAGTATAGTTCATTGCATTCGCCACCAGATGTCTCAGTTGTTGACTGACAGTCACACAAAAGAAGTCTCCCAGATGAAGACGAAAAAGAAGAAGTGTAAACAAACCCTTAAAACGTAAATATCCATATAATATGTATTATGTTAGTTTCCCGGGAATGACACCTACATCAACAATTTGGAGAAAAATCGCTTAATCACATGCTATTGAGCTTAATTTGTTACCAATATTGTAGCGCCTCCTGTATATTGACCAATGGCTTATATATTTAGCTTTTTAGTATTTTTTGTTTCATCGCTAGACCTCCATCAAACTTTAAAAAACACCCCCCTTCAAGATAAATGAGTACGTCCCGGTTCCTCCTAAAATTAAAGGCTAGCTATCGCTCTGCAGGAAAAAATCGACACCTAAGTGGCATGAAATTACAAAGAAATGGGACGAAAGGTCTTAAAATCGCCAAACAAATGGAATGCACGTATTACAATCTGACAACTAATGGGGCTAAACATGAGGGAGATTGGGGGCAAGAAAAAAATGAACCATCTCTCCTTTAAACAGTATAGGATTGTGGGATAACCGAGATAATCGTTCATTGTTTATTATGTCTGTATTATTGTGCATTATGTCTAACCTAGTCTCAAACATTATGGGTATGAAAAGGGTATATAAAGTGGCCGTAATAAGCTACCCGTTTATGACAACCAACAAAAGAAACTCAGTCGTGGATATACGTAAATCTTCTGTATCAACAAAACTGAACAATTCATTATAATAATTATATACGACATATGATCACCTAACAACGAGGCTTGATCAACTGGTTCAGGTGAAGGTATTGAGGGATAAACCTTTACAACGGCACCTCGTAGCTACTTTCTACTTTTCCTACTTTTTTAAGAGTGTGGAGAGGGGAGAAGGGGTGTTGGAGGGATATATATATATATATATATATATATATATATATATATATATATATATACTACATAAATATACCGTATATATCGACAAAAAAGGTAAATCACTATAAAAATACCCAATGATCTTACATACCAATATAATTAGGCCATTATAATTAGGTGTGAGAGAGAGAGAGAGAGAGAGAGAACACCGAAGTTTGAATATGCAACGTATTTCGCTCGCATGAACTCTTATCAAGTTCCTGACACGCACGCAAATATTCTATTTATTTCAGCAACTCACTTCCCTTGTAAGCGCTATTATCAGCATCCCGTCAACACACGCACACAAAAACATATCCGTACACATACAGTATATACACATTAATACACACAACAACCCACACAAACATATGTGCAATCGACAATAACACACACGCACGCACACACACACACACATATATATATAATATAATATACACACACAAACCCACTGACTCGAACACTATGCCATTTTCCTTTCTGAAGGAATAGCTATCTGTGCGGGAAGACTTACTGGTATTATGTGATCTACTCTGTAAACAATTGAACACTTAATAGTAACATAGATGGTACACATGAGGAGTGTTGTTCGGTTTATCTATTTGAAGTAAAACACATAAAGGTTAGAAACACTCTTTGTATGTACCACTTTTGTTGTAATATAGTGTGTTTTTATATAGTGTAGCCTACTTGGTGACTTTCTTGTGCTTGGTGATTGTTGGGTCTTGGATTACTGTTAGTATTATTATGATTTTTACACCAACCAACTTCACATATAAACTCAATTAATGCAATTTTCCTGTTGACTATAAACAGGGACCTGTTTACTGAAGAGTAATTACAGTCGCGCTAATAAGTCATGTCCCAGCTGTCATTACGTTTGGCGTGCTCTGTGCTGTATTAATGTCTGTCAGATGTTGAATAGTGTAGGAACATGTTGGTATATTTCACTCGATATGAAGAAATGAAGCTTAGATATTGCCGATATCAATTATGGATCAAAATATACTTGGTGCCGAGCCATGACTTATTACCGCGACTGTACACCTGTTGGCTGCCCGGTGCCAGCTGGCTGCCACGTGCCAGTTGGTTGCCAGATGCTGTTTGGGTGTTACAATTTAAAAAAATATTTTAGGATTTTGGAACATTTATGATTCGTACTATGAATGTGTTCTATTATTAACCCGTGTAGTACCAGTGACGTCCTTTCCAGTATATTCTGGCAACTATTATATGATTTTGTTTTCAGCTTAAGAAGGGCCGCTAACAATGACAAAGCGAAAGACTATCTCATTTCATCCTTTGAGCTACCATAGTTCCTTCCAAAGCTGAGTAAAATCCGTCTATTAGTGCTCAGAATATAACGAAAAGGACGTCACTGGTACTGAAGGGGTTAATGCAGAAGTAAGGTTGTTTCTATTTATGCCTCACCTACACGAAGAGTAATCCAGCCAATTCTCACAAACACATCCTCCTCCTCCTATTCATTTTACTAAACTTAACAAGCAAACCAGACATCTTTCAAAAAAACATCTAAATTACCTATAATATTAGTATTAGACAAAATCAAGGGACGTTCGAGCCAAAATGCCTGGACACACGGAGTTTGAAGCAATTTAAGTCATAAGAAGAGGGAAAGACTGATTCTGGGAGAGAGTTCCAGAGCTCAGCAGTTGAATAGAAGAAAGACTGAGAATAACGTTTCACTCTTGAGTTGAACTACATGTTTTGGATGTTAGTTGGTAGAGAAAAACATAATACAAACATTAAGGAACACCCGTTCTTATCATTAATTCTCCATTACAAACCCCAATGCACTAGAAAAAACAAATAATGACAAGGGCGACTACAAGCGCAAATTACAGCGGCGCGGGTTTTGCATATGTGGTTTGGGCTCTCACTTGGCCCAGGACTCTATGTGGGCAATAGCTAACAGCACAGCAAATTTGAACTCAATGTCTTAACCCATTCAGTATTGGTGACCTTTTCATTATATTCTGGTAACTATTAGACGATTTTATTCGGGTTAGGAAGGACGTGTACCCATTAAAGGTTACAGACTATCTCAATCCCTTTAGCTACCACATATCTTTCTAAGCTTTATAAAATCGTCTTTATGTAGTTGAAATCCATTACAAAAAGGAGTGGCCGGTGTGTGTGTGTGTGTGTGTGTGTGTGTGTGTGTGTGTCGACAAGCGGTGGTGTGTTTAAAGGTACAACATTGACTAAATATGTAGGTTTGCAGGTACACATGAGGTTTGGGGCGACAGTTTAAGTGTACACACTTCTTTAAAATGCGTTGAAATGGAGTGTTTTCGGTTTCGGTTATATACATAAATGACCTAGATTTATATACATAAATGACCTAGATTTAGGTATAACTAGTAGGATAAGTAAATTCGCAGACGATACTAAAATAGGGAGGTCAATTGATTCAGATAGCGATATAGAGTGCCTCCAAAGGGATCTAGATACCTTACATGAATGGTCAGTAAATTGGCAGATGAAGTTTAACATTGACAAATGCAAGGTATTAAAGATAGGGAAGATGCAAACAAATGTTAAATATAAACTAGCTAATTTAGAATTAGAAAATTCAGACTGCGAGAAAGATCTAGGTGTGTTTGTTAGCAATGATTTGAAGCCTAGAAAACAGTGTATAAGCGTTCGTAATAAGGCAAACAGGATTCTCGGGTTCATCTCTAGGAGTGTGAGTAACAGAACTGCTGATGTTATCTTAAAACTTTACTTGTCATTAGTGAGACCCCATATGGATTATGCTGTCCAATTTTGGTGTCCTTATTACAGAATGGACATAGATTCATTGGAGAGAGTACAGCGTAGAATGACAAAAATGATCCATAATATTAGAAATCTTTCGTATGAAGAAAGGTTGAAGAAATTAGGTTTACATTCGTTAGAGAGACGCAGAGTTAGAGGGGATATGATAGAGGTGTTCAAGTGGGTTAGTGGGATTAACAAAGGGGACATGACAAATGTACTAAAGCTCAGTGATAGCGAAAGAACTCGTACCAATGGTTTCAAATTAGATAAATTTCGTTTCAGAAAAGATATAGGCAAATATTGGTTTGGTAACAGAGTTGTAGATGGGTGGAATGGACTACCAAGTGCTATAGTGGGATCTAAAACTGTAGGGAGCTTTAAGATAAAATTGGATAAGCATATGGACGAGAGGGTTGGGTGTGAAGGGGGATCAGCCGGGTTGGGCCAATCAGCACTCTGCAGACCCCCATAATCCTGCGTTAATCCCTAGCCGTTTTGGTAAGATGATCCTCAGGGTATTAGAGTGGTGAGCCTATAATTGGGCTTTGTAATTGAATTGGGGTTGTGTGGGACAGGGATCTGCCTTGCTTAGGCCAATCGGCTTTCTGCAGACTCCCATTTTCTTATGTTCTTATGTTCTTATGTTCTTATGTTAGGTTAGGCAAGTTTGGTTTAGATAGGTTAGGTTAGGTTAAGTTTTATCTAGATCTATCTATCTATCTATTGCCTGACGCCGTGATCCCCGAAGGGGTGGCCACGAACGAACCGCCCCCATGCACCTCTGTCCCCAGTCAGTCGACGCCCCTCCCCCCAACCAGCACCGCCTTCGTTCATGTAGTTCCTCACTCCATCCTTCCACTACGTAATTGGTCTACCTCTCCCTCTCTGTCCCTCCACCTCGCTCGTACACCCTCTTAGTCATTCTCTCGCTTTCCATACGTTCCATATGGCCGAACCATCTCAAGTTGTTCCTTTTCACACATTCCAGCACATCTACCTCCACAAACCTCCTTCTTACTTCCTCATTAGTCTGTCTATCCCTCCATGTAACTCCGCACGCACTCCTTAAGTAATTCATTTCCACTGCTCTCACTCTTGGTCTGAGTCTCTCAACCAACGTCCATGCTTCGCTTCCGTAAGTCAGTGTCGGGATTACCACACTGTCATGCAAGGACTTCTTCACTTCCATACTCCCTATTTCTTGTTACTGCTTTTAGCGTTCCTACAACCCTCTCCCCTGTTGTACCCTCTCCGCACCTCTTCATAGTCCCATCTTTACTCAACACACTGCCCAGATACTTAAAAGAGTTGACGATCTCCATAGCCTGACCGTTCAGCTTCACCTCACACTCTGTGACTTCACCCCTTTCGAAGACCATAACCTTGCTCTTCCCATATTTACCTTCAAATTCCGTTTTTCGCACACTGTTCCAAACTCATTTACCAGACCCTGCAACTCCCATTCATTATCACTCATCAGAACTGTATCATCCGCAAACAGCAGTATAGGTAGCTTCCATCAATTCCCTTTTCAGCGATACACCAACATCCACTGCTCTTGATAGTATTTCTTTCATAACTCCATCCATATATACAGTAAACAACCACGGGGACATCACACACCCCTGTTTCAAACCAACATTCAGGTCAAAGAACTCGCTCTGCTCATTCTCCACACGTACTGCCGCCTTTGCACCCTCATACATGCTCTTCACTGCTTTCAGCAACTTGCTACTTGCAACTTGCAACTTGCAACTTGCTTATCTAGATACCGGTGGTTATATTTAGGCTTAAAAATCGAAAAATATACTCGTAAGCATACATAATTAACGTGTGTACCGATAAATACACCACCGCGCGCGCGTGTTTTTTTTTTTTTTTTTTTTCTCTTTTTTTTCCTATGTGATTGAGGGAGGCAAAAGGCATTACTGCCTATAGCGAGTGCCTCCCCCATAGTTGAAAGAGTGACAGGGCCAAAATCAAGGGACGTTCGAGCCAAAATGCCTGGACACACGGAGTTTGAAGCAATTTAAGTCATAGGAAGAGGGAAAGACTGATTCTGGGAGAGAGTTCCAGAGCTCAGCTGTTGAGTAGAAGAAAGTTTGAGAGTAACGTTTCACTCTTGGGTTGGAGAGTTGCACAGAGTAGGGGTGGGATTGAGTTGCAAGACGGGTACCACGTGCCCTACGTAAAGGAAGTGGTATGCACTGGGATAGCTCTGAGGAACACTGATTATTATAGTAGCGATAGTATAGCGAGAGAGATGCAACATTGCGGCGGAGAGAGAGAGACTGCAGAGAGTTGGTGAGTGGATGGGAGTTAATGATACGAAAGGCCTTCCTTTCAACTTTGTCTAGGAGAGCGGTGTGAGAGGAACCTCCCCAGACATGTGAACAATACTCAATACAAGGGCGCACTATGCCCCTGTACAGAGCAAGAAGCTGTGCAGGGGAAAAGAACCCCGTAGTAAGGCGGTTGAGCACACCGAGCTTCTGGGAGGCTGCCTTAGCAAGACTGGTAATATGGTCCTTCCAAATGAGAGCAGAAGAAAAAGAGACACCAAGAATATTGAGAGAAGATGAAGGGTTGATTTTTGTATTGTTGAAGAATAAGGGATAGTCCGCTGGGAGATCCTGACGGGTAGATAGATGGAGAAATTGGGTTTTGGAAGCGTTAAAGTTAACAAGGTTTTCTCTGCCCCAATTGGAAATAGTATTTAGATCAGAATTTAAGAGTTCTATGGCTTCATTACGTTTTTCGTTGAGGAATTGCTGGCTGGGGCGTTCTGAAAAACTAATGGAGTAGTGTAAGGTTGAATCGTCTGCGTATGAATGGATGGGAATTAAGGTAC
Organism: Paralithodes platypus; assembly: GCA_032716605.1. Taxonomy (NCBI): domain Eukaryota; kingdom Metazoa; phylum Arthropoda; class Malacostraca; order Decapoda; family Lithodidae; genus Paralithodes; species Paralithodes platypus. The sequence goes on along the minus strand of CM064493.1, from coordinate 35,797,316 downwards.
AGTTAAGGAGATCATTTATAAAAATTAAAAAGAGAATAGGAGATAGGACAGAGCCCTGAGGAACACCGGAGTTTATAGGGTGAGGAAGTGAACAATGGCCATCCACAACCGCGGCTATGGAACGGCCGGAAAGGAAATTAGAGACAAAGACACAGATGGAGGGATAGAAACCGAAGGAGGGTAGTTTAGAAATTAAAGATTTATGCCAGACTCTATCGAAGGCTTTCGATATGTCTAGTGCAATAGAAAAAGTCTCACCGAAGTCCCGAAAGGAGGATGACCAAGAGTTAGTAAGATATGAAAGAAGATCACCAGTAGAGCGATACTGGCGATCTGAGAGCAGATTATGAGAAGAGAAATGCTTAAGAAATTTGGAAGCAAGAATAGTTTCAAAAACTTTAGAAAGACAAGAGATGAGAGCAATTGGACGATAGTTGGAGGGTTGAGAGCGGTCACCCTTCTTTGGGACAGGTTGAATGTGAGCAAACTTCCAGCATGAAGGGAAGACGTTAGAGGATAGACAGAGACGAAAGAGTTTGCCTAGGCAGGGAGTCAGCACGGAAGCACAGTTTTTGAGAACAACAGGAGGAACACCGTCCGGACCGTACGCCTTATTAGTGTTAAGCCCAGAGAGGGTAGAAAGTACATCTTTAGAAGAGATTAGGATATTAGGCATAAGTAAGAGAGAGGAGGGCGGAGAGGGAGGAATAGCACCGGAATCATCCAAGGTGGAGTTTCTAGCAAAAGTTTGAGCGAAGAGTTTAGCTTTGTCAGAGGAAGAAGTGATGGTTGTGCCATCAGAGTGGGAAAGGGGAGGGAAAGATGAGGAAGAGAAATTGTTGGAGAGGTTTTTGGCTAGATGCCAGAAAGCTTGGGAAGAGCTAGAGTTGGATAGTTCAGTGCATTTATTATTGATGAAAGAGTGTTTGGCAAGTTGAAGAACAGATTTGGCTTGATTCCGGGCAGAAACATAGGAAGAATGAGAGTCTTGAGTTTTAAGGCGTCGGTACCGTTTGAATGCTTCCTCCTTATTGCGGACAGCAGTAGAACAGGCGTGAGTAAACCAAGATTTTTTAGCATTAGTCTGAGAGAAGGAGAATGGAATGATGCTTCCATGCCCGATAGGATTACCTCGGTAATGCGTTCAGCACTCTCCGAGGGTCCCCAGCCACGGAAGCAGAAATCATTCCATGGGAAATCAAAGAAGTACTGCCGGAGAGCCTCCCAGTCGGCAGTGCCAAAGTGCCACAAGCGCCGCCGGCTAAGAGGATCGGGTGGCCGTACTGGAGAGATAGGACAGGTGACAGAGATAAGTTTATGGTCGGAGGAGCCCAGAGGAGAGAAAAGATCGACAGTATAAGAAGAAGGGTTAGAAGTTAGAAACAAGTCAAGAATGTTGGGCCGATCTCCGATGCGATCCGGGATACGGGTGGGTTGCTGAACTAACTGCTCTAGGTCATTTATGATAGAAAAGACGTAGGCTTGTTCACCAGGTGGATCAGTAGTGTGAGAGGAGAGCCATTGGCGGTGGTGAACGTTGAAATATCCTAAGATGGAGATTTCTGAGAAAGGAGAAATGGATAGAATGTGTTCCACTGTAGAGTTTAGATAGTCAAAGAATTTGGGAAAGTTGGTAGAGTTAGGGGAAAGATAGACAGCACATAAATATTTAGTAAGAGAATGACAGGAAAGTTTGAGCCATACAGTTGAGAATTCAGAGGAGTCGAAATCGGGAACAGAGAGCAAGTGAGTTTGTTGTGCACATATGCACAACATCCGCCTTTGGCTTTGAAACTAGGATAGAGAAAGTAGGAGGATACAGAGAAGGGGCTGCTGGATGTTGCTACAGACACCTGAGTTTCGGTGAGGAAGAGAAGATCAGGTTTGTAGGAGGAGAGATGGTGTGTGTGTGTTATTCTTTATATGAGTATGTGTGACCTTGAAGGAGGTCTAGGGAATCGTTGTTTTAGTCTATAGTGGGTATATAAAAAATGCATTGCTCATAGATGCTAAACAATAAAGAATAACAATAATAATTTGCTCAAAACAACACAATAATCACCCATTTAGACGTCGATGATCTAGTGTTAATCGGCAACTATATGTTTTGGAATTATAGAGACACAAAATAGTATAATAAAAACGAACTAGGAAATGTTCGACAAAGTAGTATAATAAAAACGACTAGGAAATGTTCGGAGTTTAGAATGTGAGAAGCGGATGTGTGTGTGTGTGTGTGTTTATACTTGCCTTTGTGATTGTGTGTTTGTGGTTGTCTTTGTGTGTTATGTGATTATTTGTGTGTGTTTGATATAAAATAATAGGAAGAAATAAATTGAAAGAACATGTGATAATAATTATATGGAGCGGCATAAAGGGGAAGTCAGAATGAGAGAGAGAGAGAGGAGGAGTAATAAGAAAAAGACCTCCCTCGGCTGAAATACAGTTAAAAGCTTAGATCAAATTATCTCTCTCCTTCAGCACTATTCCATAATTATGTGCCCCAGTGTGAAAATAAGGCCGCATCTGGTCCCAATAATCGAGAGAGAGAGAGAGAGAGAGAGAGAGAGAGAGAGAGAGATATGTGTATTGCACTTATCCAGGGCTTAGTAACATAATCGATATATTCTTGCATGCATAAGGAGAGTTTTTCTGAGGACCAAAACCAACAACAATTAAGAGGGGTCACCAGCTTGTTTTATCTATCTCTCCTTTTCTCTCTTTCTCTGGCTTGTATCCATTCGGCCCCATTCAGCCAACTGTTTTAAGACGTTTATCCCCATCCAGGTGTCGCATTGTATGGAGAAATCTGGCTTCCCGGACATTTTTCTATCGAAAAATGTAGAAATTTAACTTCCTGTCAAAACAAAAATATATATATGCAGGCTCGCTGCCGCTCGCCAGGAAAATATTGACACCTGGATGGGGGTAAACGTCTTAAATCAGTAGGCTGAATGGGGCCGAATGGATACAAGCCAAAGAGAGAGGAAGAGAAAGAGAAAAACAAGCGAGGTGGGCTCCCTCAAGGGCATAATAAGGGTGTGAACATAGTATATAAAATCATTGGGTATACTGTATTGCTAGTGATGTACTTTTATTATCCTTGCGCCATTTGTATGTCCTTCGTTTGTTTACAGTGTAACACAAGTCTATATTATTATACCTTTATAAACGTATATTGGTATTAATAAATCCATCTAATATAAGGATACAAAAGTATATCACTATCAATATACCAACAAAATTTATATACCGCTAATACACATTTTTTATACACTTTATTTTACTGAATAATTATCACCAACCTTTACCCAATGTTAAACCAAACTTGTCCTAGTTTTGCAATATCCATCTATCCATGTGTGTGTGTGTGATATAATAATAAATTGATAGAAAATTAGAAAAACTTACATTGAGAGAGAGAGAGAGCGAGAGAGAGAGAGAGACGAAGAAGAAGACGTAGATTAGAAGAACATACTAATACTGAAAGAATTAATGCCATGGTTGTGTGTTGTGAAGTGGCATGTGTACAATATTATCGTCCCTCCCCTCCCCACTCCCCAGTCATATAGTCCCTCCTCCCCTCCAGTCTGGCTGCTCCCCTCACATCATTGATCGGGACTAGACTTGCCTTGCTGCCAGAGTAACTTGGTGCAATCTCTCTCTCGCTCTCGCTCTCTCTCTCTCTCTCTCTCTATATATATATATATATATATATATATATATATATATATATATATATATATATATATATATATATATATATATATATATATATATATATTTATAAGTAGGAAAAGAATTACCAGCGAGGCAGCGAACTTAAACTACGGTTCCCGAGGAACACACCTTCAGTATACGTGATATATATATATATATATATATATATATATATATATATATATATATATATATATATATATATATATATATATATATATACGTTTACTGTACTGTACAGTATATACTGTTCTGGCCGGGAATCGAACCCACGAACTTAGCAGTAAGATCCATGCAATGACCTCAAGCAACCTTAGAAAACAGTATTAATTTCTGAATATAAATAAATCTTACATGAGGATACTATTCCAACCCTTCATGCATATTGTATGGATACCTATATTCCAGAGTATGTACAGTTCCCTGCACAAGTTCTGTTCCTCCACGAGATATTATTTAGGAAAATCAAAATAGTATTGTTCGAGTTATGAGAGTTCCTTGCTATGCAGTACTTAATTAACCTACTCATGCTACTGTTGAATATGATACTACACTCCAAATTCAATTACACGATTTTTACTGAAATGAATTAAATCTCAAACAGGAATGGAACTTGTGCAGGGAACTGAACATAAACGTTATACAATAAGGCTATTATACATTTCGGCATGCAATTCCTATAATTTAATAATACTTTTGTTTCAGTGATGATTCGCGTGTGGTAGGGGTGTGGATGCAAGTCGACTCAAACAACCAAAACCATCAACTTCCCAGGGATAGGCTACTAACGAATCTTCAACATCCTTGCCAAATCTCGTCTGAAGTCAATAGACAACCAACCAATATAAAAATCACTTCAAGATCATTATCACACAGGCATATATTTAAAAAACAAAAATTAGCGTTTGACCAATATTGGCTATAACATTTTATCTAACTTTCGCTGAGTTTTCCTCTAATAACCTGTTTTAGATGTGAGTGTTATCTATTCCAAGTACTAATTAAAACTGGAGTGAGTTTGCCAACTTTTGTGACCAACTGTATTGTTCTCAGCCAAGAAACATATGCCATAATCCAATATTGACAAGTATAAATACTGGAAAATTGTCACCTCCTTTAAAGTAGCCAAATAAACACGAAAGTTCAGTAACACATAAAAGTAATTTCCTTTCTAACCATGGATACCGATGATAATGTATTCGCTGCAGGTTTTCTATTCCTTGTATTGTTGGGCTTAATTGGGAATATCTTGGTGATGGCTATGGCTTTAAACAATCGGAGCCTTCCCAGCGTTTATCTTGTAAACAAAGCTGTTGCTGACATCATGACACTCTGCGCTATCCCCGTCTTTTTGGTCTTAGGCAGTCAAAACGCAGTATTCTTGCCTTTTGGTCCACAATGCTGCAATCTTCAGACCTTCTTCACTAATTACGGACCCTTCATCAGTCACCTGTTCCTGTTGCTCTTGGTCATTGATTGCTACCTGGCGACTCGCCCCCAGAACCACGATCTTAAGTACCGCTGGAATATGTTCAAGATTGCAAGTGCTGTCATATGGAGTTTTACTGCCTTGATTATTGTTAACGAATTCGTTGGGCAAAGGGATACTTTTACCTACTGCCTTACTGAACCCACCAATACCTATCACATCATCTTGACTGGTGTCTCGCTCATCTCTAGTCTGCTGGTGCCTGCAGTTGTCTTCTGGTTTAATGATACTTTCTTTTCGAACTTGGATGAAGCTGTACTAGTAAAGCACGTGGAAGGCGGCGAAGATGAAGGGAATACCAAGGTCCTGAAATCTCCAAACTATTTGGAAGCTGGTGAAAACGAAAAAATTGCTGAACCTCTGAAATCTCTGAAGCATTTGGAAGCCGGCGAAGACGAAGGAATGGCCCTGTCCCTGAAGTCTCTGAAACCTGAAGATGCTGGATTTAAGCTGCCTCTGAAGCGTCTTCTAGTGAACCTATCCATCGTCATCTTTGTTTGTCAAATGCCTTTCTGGGTAATGCACATGTTCAATCTGTTTCAATCAGAAAATGTCAATGCACATGTGGGAAGACTAGTTGCCATGTTCTTCTTCTTTGCATCCTTCGCCATAAACTCTGTGGTTTACTTCGGGCTTGGCAAAAAAGCGCGTTGTGGCCGTCGTTCCACCCCGGCTGTGACTTATGAAAGATTCTAAATTCAATTGTCCTTCTGGTTTTGTCACGGGGTGTATATGTACCGGGTAATTACACTGTACAAATTGAGTGTTCAGTTGTAAGAAAATTGTACATAAAATAAGTTTTTCAATCAATTACATATCTAATTTGTATGGAGTAAGTAAACGATTTAAATACTTGTTATGTGTGTCATTTTTGTTAATTTTGAACACAATGTGTTAACAGTGCAGGCATAGCATTGTTTTTTGTCATACCATTACATAACCCTGTCAGTACCATGAACTAGTATTATATATTTTATAGGCTATCATTAGACGATTTTAATCAGCTTAGGAAAGATCTTGAAAGGGTAAGTTAACCGACCATTAAGGTGGTGTCAGACAAGCGTATTTTCCGTCCTTTTTCGATGAGCAAGTAATTTGTTGTACTAATTTGAGACACTTTCGCATTGTAATCGGAAACTAGATCAACGGTAGATTATGTAAAGTAACTTAATTCTTATGGACCTTGAAATATGAAGCAACCAGATTACAATTGCCGGAAAAATCGATCGTGTGACACCGTCTTTACACTCTAATTGTAAGGCCTTGTCTTGTTCTCTATTGCACACACAAATGTTTACAGTGCATTGCTTATTGCCTTATATTATACTGCAATATATATATATATAAATGTGTTCAAATATATCTTAGTGTAAATTATGGGTTTAAAGAAGATATGAAAAGGGCAATTCAAGTGTCAAGTTTACCCTTTGAAAGGTATACAGTATTGCTACAAAAATATAAATATAATAAGTATAAAGAAGGTATTAAATGGGTATTTCAAGTGACAATCATATCCTTTAATATGCATGTTGCTACAAAATATAACACATATACCTGTAAGTCTAAAGAAGGCATAGAAAGTGTAATTTAAGTGTCAAATTTACACTTTAAATATATTGTTATATTGTCAAGAATAATGTTTGTTTTTTATTTATTTTATTTTTTATTTTTGTAATTAATATTTTTATTATTTTTTGTTTAGGGTATGGGAAGGGTAACTAAAATGTCCAATTACCCTTTGACCCCTTCAGGACGATGACGTAATTTATATATTCTGGTTATTATTAGACGACTTTATTTAGCTTATAAACTACCTTTACGGCTCAAAGGGGTAAATACGATCCAGTCTACCCTCTGAATAATCTTGGCCCTTCTTAAATTGCATAAAATCGTCTAATATTAGCCAGAATCAAGGGTAAAACTACGTCATGGTGCTGAAGGAGTTAAAAGCATATTGCAATACTATACACAATTATAAATTTAAGGAAGGTATGACAAAGGTAATTTAAGTGTAGGTCATTCATTATAGGTAGGCCAGAAATCCTGACTCCTAACCTCTGTTAGGGCTAGAGCAAATGGGCTGTAAATTTTCCACACCCATTCCCGGGCTACCTCTTCCCAACCGGTAGGCATATTAGCTCCATTACTCTAGTTATTGCTGAGTTATAGAGGTTAGTAGTCAAGAGTTTTGGCCTACTTATAGTGATTAGACTGTAGTGTCCACAGTATTTTACCCTCTCTAAAGGAACATAGGTCGTGATAAACCCGTCTAGTATAAGAATAGATAGATACAATAATCAAAGGTATATCACAATTAATATACTACACTTGATTTATATACCTTTTTCTAAGGTGGTGTCACTCGAGCGCATTTTCCGGCAATTTACGATGAGCAAGTTTGTTCTCGTATTCTGAGGCTCTTTCACATTGGAATCGGAAACTAGTTCGAAGGCAGACTATGTTAGGTAGCTTAATTCTAGTGACCTGATGAAGCTATCTGCGAAACGTTGTCAATAAAGTGCTCTTCATCAGATGGTGTTTTTTATCCAGTTTAATTCTTATTGAAGCTGCCAGACTACAATTGCCCGTAATTATTGACGGACAAATCTCGCGTGACACCGCCTCTATACCCCACATTGTTTATTGTGTATGTGTAAACGTTAGAACTGTATTATTCTAAAGCTTGTGTCACACGAGTCCTCTTTTTGGCAATACTTTTCCGCAATCTGGTGTGGAACTTCAAAATATGTTTTATTAAAATTAAGATACAGTACTTAGCGCTATCTGGTGCGACGCCTTAGGTGATAGTAAGACATTTCGTTTATACAGTATATTATTGAGGGTTTTGTTTGCTTTTGCCATTTTCGAGCAATGTATTTTTTAGTTGCTATCACTTACCCAGAAATAACATTGACGCCTGAATGGAGTGCAGTCTCTTATGATCACCAAACTAATGAGGTGAAACGTGTTAAGGGGAGACGGACCTTTTTTTCTATTAATTAATGTATTCCTTTATTTCTTAGTTTCCTCGCTAGACCTCCATCATGCTTAGAAAAACAGCCCCTAGACCCCCCTTCAAGATAAATTTGTAAATTTTTCGGTAGAAGGCCGGGTCTTCTTAACACTTCAGGCTCGCTATCGCTCGCCAGGAAATAATCGACACCTAAATGGCACGAAAGATCTTAAAATTGACAACGAAATGGAGCGAAAGGTGTTAAAATCGCCAAACTATTGGGCCGAACGTTTTATAATCTCAAAACAAATGGGGCTTAACACGAGGGAGAAAGGGGACCAGGAAAACGACCCATCTCCCCATAACCTCAACAGTCCATCAGCCTCCCTTTAAAATCTCCAAACTAATTTAATGAAACAGGGAGAATCCAAAAAGACCCGCCTCGCACCAAATAGTGTTGACCCTAATATTGTAAGATGGGCATTATATTTTATTACTGTACTTTTAGTAAAATTTTAAGGATACACTATCTTTCTATTTCAAAACACACACTCACACAAACACACACACTAAGTCAATGTGTATTTTACCACACACTCACAGACACATACACACACATATCCACACGCGCAAACATACCCACGACCAACTTACTGTCTCATACAGCTTTATGGATAGACTATCTCTGTATTTCACCACATCCTCTCTCACACACACACACACGCACATAGACACACTCACACACACACATACAAACACACGCACACACACAACCCCGATGCTTTGAAATGTCAGTAATCACGTCATGTTCAAAATGTACTACATTGCCAAACATACATACAGTATATTTATGTACTACATTGCCAAACATACATACAGTATATTTATGTACTACATTGACAAACATACATACAGTATATTTATGTACTACATTGACAAACATACATACAGTATATTTATGTACTACATTGCCAAACATACATACAGTATATTTATGTACTACATTGACAAACATACATACAGTATATTTATGTACTACATTGACAAACATACATACAGTATATTTATGTACTACATTGACAAACATACATACAGTATATTTATGTACTACATTGACAAACATACATACAGTATATTTATGCATATTTTGGTAAGCACATGCATTATTTTTAAATATATTGTATATCGCATCATCTTGTATTAATAAAGTATGAACCTGGCTAAAAATTTGTATTATCCTCAAACTATACTAAAATAACTATGGGCATGAAAAGGGTATAAGTTGTCCATAATAATCTACTCATAATAATCTAAAGTTAATCTAAAGTTAATCTAAAGTAATCTAAAGTTACTGGTAATAAATCCATGTTAGGATTCGCCACTATAGTTTAATTTAATCCTTTCAAGATCCAATTACACATTTGTGTTCGGGTTTCTGGCTATTATTAAAAAAAATCATTCAGATTAAGAGGGATATATGGAAGTCAGAAAGTTCATTGAGATTGTCTTTACCCTTATAATTCCCAGAGATCCCTCATAAACTGTATAAAATCGTCTAATGATAGCCCGAATAAACACTCTAAATGTGACGAGATTGCTACCTCCTCTCATATTCTCCAGCTTTGTCTTGCTTTGCAAGAAAGGCTGGATAATGTGGAGAGAGCGGTACAGTCTCTCAAAGACGAGAATTTAGCCTTAAAGCTAACTTTGGCTGACAAGAAAAGTGAAGATAGTGCAACTGCTGTTAGGGATCGTGATGCTCCCTGGACAGTTGTTCCAACAAGTGCAACAACCTGCAAATTTCTACGGCAGCCAGTTGCCCTCAGCAACAAGTTCATCACCTTAGATGACGAATGTGATGGTGAGGCTGCGAGTGCTTCCTTCGGCGAGGAAACCAGGAGAAAGGTAAGTAAGTTGCCTCAAAACACAGGGAATGCTGTGACTGCTGCCCCCCCAGGAGTACCTTCAACTGCTGCCCCAGGAGTTCCTGCCGCTGCCGCAGCTGCTACCAAGTCATCGACAAGGAGAGGCAAGTCCTTCTCAATTGTTGGGGACTCCATGGTCAGACATTTAGCTAGGTCCACCTGTACTGATATTAGGAAGCTTGTCTGTCTGCCTGGTGCCGGGGTTGGGAAGGTGTTAGAGGAAATTGATTACACCATGAAAGATATTGGAGATAGCCCCATTATCTGTCTCAGTACAGGGAGCAATGATGTTGGTAAAGGTAGGACGGAAGTACTTCTTCGGCAGTACAGGGAGGTGTTAGATAAAGCTAGGAGGAAGGGAGGCATACCTGTAGTACACAGTATCTTGCCACGGAGAGGGGTCAGCAAGGAATGGTCATCTAGGGCAATTGGTATCAATTGTCGGCTGGAAAAATACTGCAATGCAAATGCAATACCATCCCTTGATAACTGGACCCGTTTCTATGGTAAAACTCAGTTGTACGCACAGGACGGGGTTCATCTTTCTCGGCTAGGGGTGGCAAATTTAGCTAGGTCAATAGATAGGATTGTCGCGGGGTTTCGCTGAAAATAAAGCCTGAGAATATGAGTAAGAATAATTGTCTAGATAGGGTAAATTGCCGTACTGGTACATCAGATAGGAATAGAAAATTTCAGTCACAGGATTTTAATTGTACTGCTAGTAGAAATATTGAAGGTGTAACAGAAGATGGGAGGGAATTCAGTTAGAAATAAAGGTAAATCCGATACCAGTAAAATAAATTCATTGCGATTATATTATACAAACTGTAGGAGTTTATGTAACAAAATGGATGAACTTAGAGCACTTGTTAGCAACGAAAATATAGACATTATAGCACTGACTGAAACATGGATTAATACAGAATCAAGATTTTTTTAGCAGAATTCCATATACCAGGATATAGTTTGTTTAAACGCGACCGAACAAGTAGGAGGGGCGGCGGAATAGCAGTGTTTGTCAGGAGTTCTTTAAAAAGCTGTATTAAATCAGGTATTAGACTAAATACTGATAACGAAAGTGTTTGGGTTGAGGTTAGCGAAGGTAGTGAGACCATAATTATTGCAGTTATTTATAGACCACCAAATATGAGTAGAAACGAAGGTACAGCTTTATGGCAGGAAGTGAAAATAGCATCAAGGTTTAGCAATGTGTGTATTATGGGGGATTTTAATTTTCCGAATATTGATTGGCAGCATCAAATCGGCGACTCAGATTCAAAAGAGTTTATTGAGGCGGTACAGGATAGTTTTTTTTTTCAATTCATAGACTCGCCTACTAGAGGTAATAATATCCTCGATGTAGTTCTCAGTAATAATGAACAAATGATAAATAATGTAGAGATAGGAGACCAACTAGGAAATAGTGATCATAAATCAATTTATTTTAACATACAATGGACAGGAAAGGCATAAAGAGAATACGACACTTATCCCAGATTTCAGAAAAGCCAATTATGGTGGATTAAGATTAAGAGTCGATCCTATGGTTAAACTATTAAGTGGACCCAGGTGCGCTAATGAACATACTCTCTCTCAGATACCTGTCTTAACTCAGGATAATTTGACAGCTACATATAATCATTTTATTTCTTCACTCCACAATGCGCAAAATAAATATATCCTCAAAAGAAAATTTAGATCAACACAGAACCAACCCAAATGGATGAATAATAGACTATTAGACCTAGGAAAAAAGAGAGGAATATATAGAAAAAATAAGAAAGGCGAAATTCACCTACTTGCTTACTATCAGAATCTATCAAGAGAGGTTAAAAAAGGTATAAGGACAGACAAAAGAAATTATGAAATCAGGATAGCCAATGACTCAAAAAATAACCCTAAGGCTTTTTACCAGCTATATAAATCTAAAGTTAGAGATAAAATAGGCCCCCTTAAAACTTCGATAGGAGAAATGACAGAAAATGATTTAGAAATGTGCAGTACACTAAATAGTCAGTTTCTATCCGTTTTCACTAATGAAAATTTGGCACAGATTCCAGAAGTCCGTAAGATATATAGCGATAGTATAGAAAATAGGTTAAGTAGGTTACTATAAGTAGAAATGATGTGCTTAAGGAAATTGACAGACAGAAACCTCAGAAATCGCCTGGTTCCGATGAGGTATATGCTAGAGTATTAAAAGAATGCAGAGATGAGTTAAGTTACCATTAACATTTCTTTTTAACAATTCATCAGAAACAAGTATAGTTCCAGAAGCTTGGAAGCTTGCAAATGTAGTTCCGATTTTCAAAAAAGGTGATAAATCAATAGCATTCAATTAGGGGAGGTGTGGTGGAGTGGTCTTGCCACTGGCCTGGTAATCCAAAGGTCCCGGGTTCAAATCCCGATGTGTCAATGGGAAGATATTATTGGGATTGAATTTGTGCTGTACCTGGTATCAGTGCATTACCACAAGCCCACCGAAACGTCAATAAAATACCCTCATTGTTCCCTGATTAAATAGCACTGTATGAATATTCCCATATTCAAAATATGCTATAGGGGTGCAATGCCTGGTGAGTTATCTGCTCAACAGGTGGCGTTGTGTGTGTGTAAGTGTGAGAGTCCGAGTGTAGGGGGTGAGACAGTGAAGCACAGGAACGAGGTGGCTTCAGAGATGGGGTCGTATCGGGCCATGAGTGAGCACCGTGCCTCATGTGAAGGCAAGATGGCAGGTGTTCGTTGTACTCTACGTGCTTCACATGTCTCACTCCCTAGACTGGAACAAGACCTCACGGGCTTCACTGTTCATTGTAAAGCGGTGAATGTTAAGGCTCTCAGCCTATGCCCGAGAGGAAGTAAGTTGGAATATAGAAAAAAAAAAAAAAAAAAAAAAAAAACGTCCCATTAGTCTCACTTCAATCATAGGAAAGCTACTAGAGTCAATTATTGCTAGGAAAATGAGAAACCAGTTAGAAACATTTAACTTAATCAATTCTTCTTAGCATGGATTCACTCAGGGACGTTCTTGCCTTACTAATTTGCTTAGTTTTTTCTCAGAGGTATATGAAGCAGTAGATAATGACAAGTCATATGATATTATATATTTAGATTTCAGTAAAGCTTTCGACATGAGTCCCTCATGAGAGATTGATGAGAAAGGTTGAGGCACATGGAATAGATGGGGCGTTGTTAGGATGGATTAGGTCATGGCTAATTGGTAGGAAGCAGAGAGTCAGCCCTCTGTTGTTTGTTATATACAAAAATGACCTTGATTTAGGTATAACTAGTAGGATAAGTAAATTTGCAGACGATACCAAAATGGGGAGACCAATTGATTCAGATAGAGATATAGAGTGCCTCCAAAGGGATCTAGATACCTTATACCAGCATTTCCCAACCTGGGGGAAATTTCCCCCTGGGGGGAAATTTGAAGCTACCAGGGGGGAAATAATTACATGATTACACTGCCTACTACTACTACTACTAGCAATAACAAAAAAAAAATCTCGGAGATGGATTTTCTCACGCCCGAGAGAGAGAGAGAGAGAGAGAGTGTAGTCACAGTGTGTTTCGACTACTCTTTCCCTTGTCCACATGAAGGGGGAAATCTGGATGGTTGAACTGGTTGGAGGGGGAAATGACAGAAAAAAGGTTGGGAATCGCTGCGAATGGTCAGTAAATTGGCCAATCGGTTTTCTGCAGACTCCCATTGTCTTATGTTCTTATGTTCTTATAAATGGTACTAAGTCAGAATGGGGATCAGCCAAGAGTGGTGTCCCCCAGGGTCCTCTGTTGTTTATTATATACATAAATGACCTTGATTTAGGTATAACTAGTAGGATAAGTAAATTTGCAGACGATACCAAAATGGGGAGAAAAATTGATTCAGTTAGAGATATAGTGTCTGCAAAGGGATCTAGATACCTTACACGAATGGTCAGTAAATTGGCAGATGAAGTTTAACATTGACAAATGCAAGGTATTAAAGATAGGGAAGATGCATACAAATTTTAAATATAAACTAGCTAATATGGAATTAGAAAACTCAGACTGTGAGAAAGATCTAGGTGTGTTTGTTAGCAATGATTTGAAGCCTAGAAAACAATGTATAAGCGTTCGTAACAAGGCAAACAGGATTCTCGGGTTCATATCTAGGAGTGTGAGTAACAGAACTGCTGATGTTATCTTAAAACTTTACTTGTCATTAGTGAGACCCAATATGGATTATGCTGTTCAATTTTGGTGTCCTTATTACAGAATGGACATTGATTCATTGGAGAGAGTACAACGTAGAATGACAAAAATGATCCATAATATTAGAAATCTTCCGTATGAAGAAAGGTTGAAGAAATTAGGCTTACATTTGTTAGAGAGACGCAGAGTTAGAGGTGACATGATAGAGGTATTCAAGTGGGTTAGTGGAATTAATAAAGGAGACATGAAAAATGTACTAAAGCTCAGTGATAGCGAAATAACTCATATAAATTATTTCAAATTAGATAAATTTCAGAAAAGATATAGGCAAATATTGGTTTGGTAACAGAGTTGTAGATGGGTGGAATAGGCTACCAAGTGATATAGTGGGATCAAGAACGATAGGGAGCTTTAAGATAAAATTAGATAGGCATATGGACGAGATGGGTTGGGTGTGAGGGGGATCTACCAGGTGTGGGCCAATCGGCGCTAAGCAGACCCCCGTAATTTTGTGTTAATCTCTGACCGTTTTGGTGGGGTCAGTACTCAAGGTACTCAAGTGAGATGGGTCTATAATTGGGCCTTGTAATTGGGGTTGGGTGTGACAGGGATCTGCCTTGTATGGGCCGATCGGCTTTTTGCAGACTCCCATTTTCTTATGTTCTTATGTTCTTATAATCTTCAAAGGGTTAACAAACTTATTTCCAGTAGAGTCACGACTTTAGACCGTGACTGTACAGTTGACCACATAAGTTCTGTTCCCCGTCGTGATCTTATGCATGAAAGTAGAATAGTATGAATGGATTGTGAGTGAGGTTTCTTTTAACCCTCTCAAGCTCCAAGACGCGTTTCTGTTCTGCTTTCTGGTAATTATTAGACGATTTTATTCAGATTAGGAAGGGTATATGGATGTCAGAGGGTTGTTTGAGATAGCCTTTACCCTTTTAATACCCACAGATCCTTCCTAAGCTGCATAAAACCGTCTAATGATAGCCAAAATATACTGCTAAAACGCGTCAGAGCTTCAAGGGGTTAATTATTATCAGTTGACTAATTAGATGTACTAACCACTGCATTAGAAACTCTTAATTCAACCATGCGCATTATATTTCTATGCATAAGATCACTGAGAGGAACATAACTTATGTGAGCAGCTGTACCTACGGAAATGATCCCACATGGATGTTTTTAGATAGCTCCTTATACAGTCACTCACTTAAGTTTAAGGGAGTGTTTTATATATGAACCCCATTCTCCCTCGTGTTTAGCCCCATTTGATTTGATATTTTAAGATATTCGCCCAAAACGTTTGGCAATTTTAAGATCTTTCGCTCCATTTCTTTGTCAATTTTAAGACCTTACGTGCCATTTAGGTGTTGATTTATCCATGGCGAGCGATAACGAGCCTGTAATTAAGGAGGAACCAGCCTTTGGCAGCCGGAACATTAACCTACCGAGAAATGCACTATTTACTTTACTTTACTCGTGGGGAAGTCTAGGGGAAAAATTAATAAAACTTAAGGCCCCCTTTTCACCTATGAATGTGAATAAAATGAACTACCTACTATAGCCGGCGTCACTCTGTCTGTATCAGAGTCTAGCATCCGCAATACTTTAGTAGGCCTAATATATTGTTTCGCATTTGGGTAACATATTTGTGTTTTTCTTGCTTTTGAGCTACAAACTGGAAGTAACGGTAAATCTACGTCTATACTCCCCCTAAGTTTTCGTTATTTTCCTTTGAGAACTGATTCTTTTTTAGTCTTACTTTATTCAAGCAGCCCTACTGATACCCAGATTGCGGGACTTTGGGAGCAGGTTAGGTTTTTTTTTTTTTTTTTCTATGTGATTGAGGGAGGCAAAAGGCATAACTGCCTATAGCGAGTGCCTCCCCCATAGTTGAAAGAGTGACAGGGCCAAAATCAAGGGACGTTCGAGCCAAAATGCCTGGACACACGGAGTTTGAAGCAATTTAAGTCATAGGAAGAGGGAAAGACTGATTCTGGGAGAGAGTTCCAGAGCTCAGCTGTTGAGTAGAAGAAAGTTTGAGAGTAACGTTTCAATCTTGGGTTGGAGAGTTGCACAGAGTAGGGGTGGGATTGAGTTGCAAGACGGGTACCACGTACCCTACGTAAAGGAGGTGGTATGCACTGGGATAGCTCTGAGGAACACTGATTATTATAGTAGCGATAGAATAGCGAGAGAGATGCAACATTGCGGCGGAGAGAGAGAGATTGCAGAGAGTTGGTGAGTGGACGGGAGTTAATGATACGAAAGGCCTTCCTTTCAACTTTGTCTAGGAGAGCAGTGTGAGAGGAACCTCCCCACACATGTGAACAATACTCAATACAAGGGCGCACTATGCCCCTGTACAGAGCAAGAAGCTGTGCAGGGGAAAAGAACCCCCTAAGGCGGTTGAGCACACCCAGCTTCTGGGAGGCTGCCTTAGCAAGACTGGTAATATGGTCCTTCCAAATGAGAGCAGAAGAAAAAGAGACACCAAGAATATTGAGAGAAGATGAAGGGTTGATTTTTGTATTGTTGAAGAATAAGGGATAGTCCGCTGGGAGATCCTGACGGGTAGATAGATGGAGAAATTGGGTTTTGGAAGCATTAAAGTTAACAAGGTTTTCTCTGCCCCAATTGGAAATAGTATTTAGATCAGAATTTAAGAGTTCTATGGCTTCATTACGTTTGTCGTTGAGGGATTGCTGGCTGGGACGTTCTGAAAAACTAATGGAGTAGTGCAAGGTTGAGTCGTCTGCGTATGAATGGATGGGAATTAAGGTACAGTTAAGGAGATAATTTATAAAAATTAGAAAGAGAATAGGAGATAGGACAGAGCCCTGAGGAACACCGGAGTTTATAGAGTGAGGAAGTGAACAATGGCCGTCCACAACCGCGGCTATGGAACGGCCGGAAAGGAAATTAGAGACAAAGGCACAGATGGAGGGATAGAAACCGAAGGAGGGTAGTTTAGAAATTAAAGATTTATGCCAGACTCTATCGAAGGCTTTCGATATGTCTAGTGCAATAGAAAAAGTCTCACCGAAGTCCCGAAAGGAGGATGACCAAGAGTTAGTAAGATATGAAAGAAGATCACCAGTAGAGCGACCCTTAAGGAAGCCATACTGGCGATCTGAGAGCAGATTATGAGAAGAGAAATGCTTAAGAAATTTGGAAGCAAGAATAGTTTCAAAAACTTTAGAAAGACAAGAGATAAGAGCAATTGGACGATAGTTGGAGGGTTGAGAGCGGTCACCCTTCTTTGGGACAGGTTGAATGTGAGCAAACTTCCAGCATGAAGGGAAGACGTTAGAGGATAGACAGAGACGAAAGAGTTAGGTCCATTGATAATGTAATTCGGTGAGGTAGGCACTTGCGGACTTAAACAAACCCCCACCCACCTCCTCTGACTACAATAGTGTCCCCTAACCTAACCTGGGAGCTGCTGCCCCCAGACCCCTGCTACTCTTAAAAATAATGCAGAAGACGTCATTTAATTTAAAAAGTACTGCAGGAGAGTGAAAAACACCTCTGAGATCGTGCGTTGTAATAAAATGGATTAACAGAAAATTGGGGTTGCGAGGGTAAACTAACCCGCGAGATTGCCAATGCCCACACATATGTACATATTACGAAAAATACTCAAATGCATTAATTTCAGTATAATACCAACTTCCAGACTTCATCAAAGTAAACTAAGTCTGATAAGAAGGCTAAGAAGCACGTAGACCCAATTACCCATTCTGAGCAACAGTTTAGCGAAATAATAAAGGGACTATACTGTACGTGTAGATTTGCCGAAGTAACATTGGTCGAATAACAACCTTTTCTTTATTAAATTTTGAATCGGATACAGTGACCGAGCCTAGAATTGGATACAAAGCCAAAAGAGGTCTCCTGTTTATTTATATTCGAACATTAATATGTTCTCTCCACTAACCAACTCTACTCTTAAACTCGATTAATGAAATTTACAAACACATGTGGCAGTCCGGGGATCGAACCTAGGATGTTCACACCGAAAATCAACACACTTATGCATTGCGCCACGAAGACAGTTAAAAGAATACTGCACAAGCCTACGATTTATTATGCAGTTTCGAATCCTGCATAGCAATCTTAGCATGTACAATATCCCAACTGCACTATCGGAGGCTATGCATAGGTGAATGGAAATAGTAATTAATGGGGCACTTAACCCTAGGGAAGGCCTCTCGATAAACTACTACTGAATCTTAATGAATTAATATGTTCTCTCCACTGACCAACTCTACTCCTAAACTCGATTAATGAAATTAACAAACACATGTGGCATGAACATTTCTTATTATATAGCCTACAATTGTTACGCCTGTTAGAATAATTTTAAATTTTCTGTAAGAATGTTTGGAACATAGAAAATAGAATATTACTGCACAAACTAAAGTAAAAATAATGTTGAGGGTATGTGTTACAGTTGGATTGAGTGGGTTACAAATAGGCCTACACACCCATCAGCAATAATATTCATCAGAGTGTAAATAAATCGGGTAAATATTAATTTTAGGTGCAGGAGCTCCACAACGTCGCTTTGTTTAAATGCACTCACAGTTACATTCGCGTCTATAAATGTGTGGTTAAAAACGTTAATAATGCAAAAATATGCTTTATTTGACAATACATGACTATATAAGAAGGAAAGAAGGGTCCCCCCGCCCTCACTTATTGAAATTATCATCTCCCCCAGGGGGTAAGGGGGCCTTCATCTTATGGTGGAGGTAAAAAAGAATATGCCCCACGCATCTTACTGCGAGTCGTTTAAGGCGATTAATAGGGGGGATGGAGGTAGATTGTAGGCACCAATCGAACAGGGCTAGACCCAGGAGAGGCTTTAGGTATTTGATAAGGAGTCGCTGGAACTCCTGTTTCATTTGTTTGGCCTCTCTTACTGATTCCCTTTGTGCCTCACTTACACTGGGAATAGTCCAGCCTGCTCTCACAAACACCTCCTCCTATCTAATTCACTACACTTAACATGCACACCACACTTCCTCCTTCCACAAAAAAATAATAATATATGATGATAAACACAAACCAAGCTTCAGAGTCCCCAAGGGGGGAGGACCATAAATGCCCGCACACCCGCCCGACCTTCCCCTGACGACCTCTCTAAGTGCTCTGTACCACGGCCTGTAACTCTTACTATCAACTTTTGCAATATTCGCGGCCTTTCCTCTAATTTTCACTCAGTTGAACACCATCTCTCCTCCTACAAACCTGATCTTCTTTTCCTCACTGAAACCCATGAAGGTGTCTGAGGCAACTGCCAGCAGCTCCTTCTCTGTATCCTCCTACTTTCTCTATCCTAGTTTTAAAGCCAAAGACGGATGTTGTGCATACGTGCACAACAAACTCACTTGCTCTCGTGTTCCCGATTTCAACTCCTCTGAATTCTCAACTTTATGGTTCAAACTAGGCTATCCTGTCATTCTCATATTAAATATTTCTGTGCTGTCTATCTTTCCCCTAACTCTACCGACTTTCCCAAATTCTTTGACTATCTAAACTCTAAAGTGGAACACATTCTATCCATCTCTCCCTTCTCGGAAATCTCCATCTTAGGAGATTTCACCGTTCACCACCACCAATGGCTCTCCTCTCATACTACTGACGAACCTGGTGAACAAGCCTACGTCTTTTCTATCCCAAATGACCTTGAGCAGTTGGTCCCGCAACCCGGATCGCTTCGGAGATTGGCTCAACATTCTTGACTTATTTATGACTTTTAACCCTTCTTCTTATACTGTCAATCTTTTCTCTCCTTTAGGCTCCTCCGACCAAATACTTATCCCTGTTAATTGTCTTGTCCTATCTCTCCAGTACGGCCACCCAATCCTCCCAGCCGGCGGCGCTTGTGGCACTTTGGCGATGCCGACTGGGAGGCTTTTTGGCAGTACTTCTTTGATTTCCCATGGAATGACTTCTGTTTCCGTGGCCGAGGACCCTCGGAGAGTGCTGAACGCATTACTAAGGTAATCCTCTCGGGCATGGAAGTGTACATTACATTTTCATTCTCTCAGTCTAATGCTATTTTTTTTTGTTTACTCACGCTTGTTCTACTGCTGTCCGCAACAAGGAGGAAGCATTCAAACGGTACCGACGACTTAAAACTCAAGAATCTCATTCTTCCTATATTTCTGCCCGGAATCAAGCCAAATCTGTTCTATGACTTGTCAAGCATGCTTTCATCAATAATAGAAGCACTGAACTATCCATTTTTCTACCGAAAAATTTACATTCTAGCTCTTCCAAAGCTTTCTGGCACCTAGCCAAAAACCTCGCCAATAATTTTTCTTCCTCGTCTTTCCCTCCCCTTTTCCACTCTGATGGTACAACCATCACTTCTTCCTCTGACAAAGATGAACTCTTCGCTCAAACTTTTGTTAGAAACTCAACCTTGGATGATTCCGGTGCTATTCCTCCCTCTCCACTATTTACCCCTCTCTTCTACTTATGCCCAATATCCTAATCTCTTCTAAAGATGTACTTTCTACCCTCTCTGGGCTTAATACTAAGAAGGCGTACAGTCCGGACGGTGTTCCTCCTGTTGTACTAAAAAAAAATGCTTTCGTGCTGACTCCCTGCCTAGGCAAACTCTTTCGTTTCTGTCTCTCCTCTAACGTCTTCCATTCTTGCTGGAAGTTTGCTCTCATTCAACCTGTCCCAAAGAAGGTTGACCGCTCCCAACCCTCTAACTATCGGCCAATTGCTCTCATCTCTGTATCTCTAAAGTTTCTGAAACTATTCTTGCTTCCAAATTCCTTAAGCATTTCTCTTCTCATAATCTGCTCTCAGATCGCCAGTATAGCTTCCTTAAGGGTCGCTCTACTGGTGATCTTCTTTCATATCTTACTATCTCTTGGTCATCCTCCTTTCGGGACTTCGGTGAGACCTTTTCTATTGCACTAGACATATCGAAGGCCTTCGATAATGTCTGGCAAAAATCTTTAATTTCTAAACTACCCTCCTTTGGTTTCTATCCCTCCATCGGTGCCTTTGTCTCTAATTTCCTTTCCGGCCGTTCCATAGCTGCGGTTGTGGATGGCCATCGTTCACTTCCTCATCCTACCAACTCCAGTGTTCCTCAGGGCTCTGTCCTATTTCCCATCCTCTTTCTAATTTTCATAAATGATCTTCTCAACTGTACATCCAGTCCCATCCATTCATACACAGACGACTCTACCTTACACTACTCAATTAGTTTTCCAGAACGCCCCAGCCAGCAATCCCTCAAAATAAAACGTAATGAAGCCATACAACACTTATCTTCTGATCTAACTACTATTTCCAATTGGGGCAGAGAAAACCTTGTTGCCTTTAATGCTTCCAAAACCCAATTTCTCCATCTTGCTACCCGTCCGGAACTCCCAGTGGACTATCCCTTATACTTCAACAATACAAAAATCAATCCTTCATCTTCTCTCAATATTCTTGGTGACTCTTTCTCTTCTGCTCTCACTTGGAAGGACCATATTACGAGTCTTGCTAAGGCAGCCTCCCAGAAGCTGGGTGTGCTCAACCGCCTCAAGGGGTTCTTTACCCCTGCACAGATCTTGCTCTGTACAGGGGCACAGTGCGTCCTTGTATTGAGTATTGTTCACATATGTGGGGAGGATCCTCTCACAGCGAACTCCTAGACAAAGTAGGAAGGAAGGCCTTTCGTATAATTAATTCCCGTCCAATCACCAACTCTCTGCAATCTCTCTCTCTTCGCCACAATGTTGCATCTCTCTCGCTATTCTATCACTACTACAATAATCGGGGCTCCTCAGAGCTCTCGCAAGTGTATACCACCTTCTCTATGTAGGGTACGTGGTACCCGTCTTGTAACACAATCCCACCCCTACTCTGCGCAACTCTCCAACCCAAGAGTGAAACGTTACTCTCAGTCTTTCTTCTATTTAACAGCGGAGCTCAGGAACTGTCTCCCAGAATCAGTCTTTCCCTCTTCCTATAACTTTAATTACTTCAAACTCTGTGTGTCCAGGCATTTTGGCTCGAATGTCCCTTGATTTTGGCCCTGTCACTCTTTCAACTATGAGGCAGTTCTGCCCTTTGTCTCCCCCACTCACATAGAAAAAAAAAAGTCTTGTAATACCATATCAATAGATTTGACTGATATACCTCATCTACTTCATATCTCATATTTACATACTAATAGTAATATTTATATTCTAACAAAATTAACCACATTCCATATTGTACCTGTACTGTATACCAAATTTCACTACCGGTATCATAGTGTATAACTTATTTATGTACAGTACCAGTAACTAACAAAACAAAGTACAATTTTATATACCAAGTTTGTGCTATCTTTAATCTAGCTCATGTGCCATAATATAATAAGTATTACTTAATAATCCTAGTATACTACAAAATAGCAAATGCCATTTCACAAATACAAGTCTCAAAATAAAATAATACAATTACCTCATATCAATATTCTTCTAATACCAATTTCATTGGTATCTATTTTCTCAAATAAGAGAGGATGTTACAATATTGGTAACAATATTTTTAAACTAAATATATAAACTATAGGCAAGCCAATATCAAGGCATGCCCTCCAACTTCCAAGACTTATCCTTCCACATGACTCATTCTATGTAACCTGTGTAAACATTGTTATGTAACCAACCACACCCTAGGAATTCAGATGTAACTCCTAACCCAGTGTATTATTATGAACCCGCAATATATACACATTGCAACAGTTATAATTGTATTACCCCTCTGAATCCTATATTTAGATTATAAGCTAAAACAAATCGTCTATTGGTAACCAGCATATGATGATAATTACGCCACTGTGCTGAAGGGTTAACATTAACATGAATATGGTTATAAATGTACTAAATATATATACAGGTATATATATATATATATATTTTTTTTTTTTTTAGCTGTTGATAATGGACGAAGGAAATAAGGGCTGTAAACCATATCTGATGCGAGGGTGGTCTCTCTTGGTCCTCCCTGTATTTACTCCATTAGCTTGGAGAATTTAAGACGCTTCACCTCATTAGTTTGACGAATACAAGACGCTTTAACCCATTTAGGTGTGTGTGTGTGTGTGTGTGTGTGTGTGTGTGTGTGTGTGTGTTTTAACCGAACGATAGCGATTCAGCAATTAAGAAAACAAGCCGTCGGCCGGGAAATATTTAATTCGACAACATTATTGTACAAACCTAGCTAGGTTGGCGGTGTTGTTTAGTTTAAAGGAGGTTCGGGGAGTGTTTTATTATAATTTTATCAAAGTCTAAGGGTTAAGTAAATATAATGCATTGCTCGATAATGGCAAAAACAGTCAAAGCCTACAATAATTATTATACAATAGGTACGTCTAATTATACAAATACGTCGGGTGAAAACAAAACAAACACTAACTAGCAAGCTCACTCAGTAACTAAGTAACTAAATATCGTACTAGCTCACTCACTCACTAACCAAACAACTAACTAACTAATCAACTAACTATATAACTAACCAACTTCTAGATAACTAAGTAGCTAACCAACCAACTAACTAACCAACTCACTTAGTAACCGTTAACTAAGTAATTTGCTAAGTCATAAATAATTAACTAACTCACTAAGTAATTAACTAATCAACTTAACTTAACCCACTCACTGACTAACTAACCAACAACTCACACACTCACTACCTACCTAACTACCAATCTAACTAACTAACTCAATCACTAACAACGTAACTAACTAACTTTACCTAGTATGGGATACGCAGTTTTGGGCGTTTAAATTTCTGGCAACGATGTGGTGACATCAAACCTTGGGGTAGTACAGTGACTATATAATACGACCATCAACCTTGAAACATAATTATGCGAGACGGCTAACATTCTTCTATACTGTACATCCTTATTTCCTCCAGTCATTGGATTCAAGACACTACTGTATATTACAGTATACATACACCTCGTATACACAACTTCTTTCTCTTTAAAGATAATAATAATAATAATATAACACAAAAAATATTATTTGAAAGTTATCTTTTCTCTGATGCTGACTCGACCAGCAAAATGCGGCAACTATTGTGGGTCCCCACTAAGCAGGGTTACCCACTTCAAACACATTACATCGCTAGATCTGTTATACAAAAAGTCGTTAGAATGTAGGTAGATAGTAAATAAAAGCTGAAAATCACTATAGTAATACCACAATCTCCAGAATATCCTCTCCAGAATATCACGAGAATTCACGTCGATAGACGTACAAAATTACCGTTACGTCGATACACGTAACAATTTTTCGTCAGATCGAAGTAAATACCTCTAGATCTAGCGGTAAAGTAGCTAAATTGGCAACACTCACTAACCCTGTCATTGAGATACAAGAAGACGAGGCGCGGCGGCCGCAGTAGTATCCTTTGGTATCCCTGTTACTACGGAACGGATTTAGTATTCCGACAGCCAGAATACAAGAAACCAAGATACTATATATTTGTACTGAAGGAGTTATTACAGGTAAATAGTCCATCAGGTCAACTTATAGTTTCGGACCCCAATGGAATAAGACATCATATATGACTTAAACTCATTGGAAAACACATTGTGTTTTACAATGGGTTTAAGAACATACGGAAGATGTGTATGAAGTGGCATTGTTTTGGCCATTTAATTACTTTCAGGAGCATACTAGGAACTATGGACTATAAATTTAACTTTGTATATAATACCGACTAAAAACAAAGGACTTAAATATGAGACTGAATAATGAAGAATCGTCTGCTAGCCTGCAACTTAGTGATAATTTTATAGAGTTTAGGAACGACCTCTAGGAAACTAAGGGGTCAAAACCAACTCAAATATGTCTCTGACTACCACAAGTGCTTCCTAAGCTGAATAAAAGCGTCTAATGATAGCCAATATAAACTGCTACAACGCGTCATAAAGAAGTCTCAATTCAACCTGGAAATATGTATTATCATTAACCCCTCCCGTACCGGTGATGTCTTTTTGTTTTTATTTCAGCTGTATTTAGACGAGTTTACGAAGCTAAGCTTCGTAAAAAAGGATACGTGGTAACTAATAGGATAAATTGAGATAGTCTGTAGGCCTAATCCTTTAAAAACATAAGATTATTATATCTCCACTAACCAACTTTACTCCTAAACTCGATTAATGAAATTAAGAAACACATGTGTCGCAGGGAACTGCATAAGGCCATGCGGCCCACACGAGGCAGCTCCCATTCACACCCAGCCCATAATTGTCATCCATATGGGAATCCAACTTACGTTTAAAGCTTTCAACTGTGTCTGTGCTAATCACTGCTCTGGGCAGTCCATTCCACATGTTAACAACTCTATTCCCAAACCAATGTTTTCCTATATCTTTCCTAAATGTAAACTTATCTAACTTGAAACCATTTGAGCGGGTTATGTCGCCGTTCTTTAGCTTTAATACCTCGCCCTTATTTATACCTTTTATCCATTTAAATACCTTTATCATACCTCCCCTACATCGTCTTTCTAGTGAGTGCAAGCCTCATACGCTAAGTTTCTAATATTATGTATAATTTTCGTCAATCTTCTTTGGACTGCCTCTAAAGGGTCGATATCCATTCTGCAATAAGGGCACGAAAATTGGACAGCATAGTCTAAATGGGGTCTTACTAGTGCTAAGTATAGCTTTAAGAAAACTTCAGCAGTCCTGTTGCTAACACTCCTAGATATGAATCCTAGAACTCTATTTGCCCTGTTCCTAACACTTATACATTGTTTTCTGGGTTTCAGATCATTACTAACATGCACCCCCAGATCCTTCTCACACTCTAAGTTATCCAATTGTCTTCATTGTCTTCATTGTCTAGTTTGTATTTCGCTTCTAAATTACGATTTCCAATCCTTAATACCTTACATTTGTCTACATTGAAACTCAACTGAAAATTTATGGACCACTCGTACAAATGATCAAGATCCTTTTGAAGACATTCCCTGTCGCTAGCTGACTCTATTATCCTACCCATTTTAGTATCATCAGCAAATATTTTTTTTCTATGTGATTGAGGGAGGCAAAAGGTATTACTGCCTATAGCGAGTGCCTCCCCCATAGTTGAAAGAGTGACAGGGCCAAAATCAAGGGACGTTCGAGCCAAAATGCCTGGACACACGGAGTTTGAAGCAATTTAAGTCATAGGAAGAGGGAAAGACTGATTCTGGGAGAGAGTTCCAGAGCTCAGCTGTTGAGTAGAAGAAAGTTTGAGAGTAACGTTTCACTCTTGGGTTGGAGAGTTGCACAGAGTAGGGGTGGGATTGAGTTGCAAGACGGGTACCACGTGCCCTACGTAAAGGAGGTGGTATGCACTGGGATAGGTCTGAGGAACACTGATTATTATAGTAGCGATAGAATAGCGAGAGAGATGCAACATTGCGGCGGAGAGAGAGAGACTGCAGAGAGTTGGTGAGTGGACGGGAGTTAATGATACGAAAGGCCTTCCTTTCAACTTTGTCTAGGAGAGCGGTGTGAGAGGAACCTCCCCACACATGTGAACAATACTCAATACAAGGGCGCACTATGCCCCTGTACAGAGCAAGAAGCTGTGCAGGGGAAAAGAACCCCCTAAGGCGGTTGAGCACACCGAGCTTCTGGGAGGCTGCCTTAGCAAGACTGGTAATATGGTCCTTCCAAATGAGAGCAGAAGAAAAAGAGACACCAAGAATATTGAGAGAAGATGAAGGGTTGATTTTTGAATTGTTGAAGAATAAGGGATAGTCCGCTGGGAGATCCTGACGGGTAGATAGATGGAGAAATTGGGTTTTGGAAGCATTAAAGTTAACAAGGTTTTCTCTGCCCCAATTGGAAATAGTATTTAGATCAGAATTTAAGAGTTCCATGGCTTCATTACGTTTGTCGTTGAGGAATTGCTGGCTGGGGCGTTCTGAAAAACTAATGGAGTAGTGTAAGGTTGAGTCGTCTGCGTATGAATGGATGGGAAATAAGGTACAGTTAAGGAGATCATTTATAAAAATTAGAAAGAGAATAGGAGATAGGACAGAGCCCTGAGGAACACCGGAGTTTATAGGGTGAGGAACTGAACAATGGCCGTCCACAACCGCGGCTATGGAACGGCCGGAAAGGAAATTAGAGACAAAGGCACAGATGGAGGGATAGAAACCGAAGGAGGGTAGTTTAGAAATTAAAGATTTATGCCAGACTCTATCGAAGGCTTTCAATATGTCTAGTGCAATAGAAAAAGTCTCACCGAAGTCCCGAAAGGAGGATGACCAAGAGTTAGTAAGATATGAAAGAAGATCACCAGTAGAGCGACCCTTAAGGAAGCCATACAGGCGATCTGAGAGCAGATTATGAGAAGAGAAATGCTTAAGAAATTTGGAAGCAAGAATAGTTTCAAAAACTTTAGAAAGACAAGAGATGAGAGCAATTGGACGATAGTTGGAGGGTTGAGAGCGGTCACCCTTCTTTGGGACAGGTTGAATGTGAGCAAACTTCCAGCATGAAGGGAAGACGTTAGAGGATAGACAGAGACGAAAGAGTTTGCCTAGGCAGGGAGTCAGCACGGAAGCACAGTTTTTGAGAACAACAGGAGGAACACCGTCCGGACCGTACGCCTTATTAGTGTTAAGCCCAGAGAGGGTAGAAAGTACATCTTTAGAAGAGATTAGGATATTAGGCATAAGTAAGAGAGAGGAGGGCGGAGAGGGAGGAATAGCACCGGAATCATCCAAGGTGGAGTTTCTAGCAAAAGTTTGAGCAAAGAGTTTAGCTTTGTCAGAGGAGGAAGTGATGGTTGTGCCATCAGAGTGGGAAAGGGGAGGGAAAGACGAGGAAGAGAAATTGTTGGAGAGGTTTTTGGCTAGATGCCAGAAAGCTTGGGAAGAGCTAGAGTTGGATAGTTCAGTGCATTTATTATTGATGAAAGAGTGTTTGGCAAGTCGAAGAACAGATTTGGCTTGATTCCGGGCAGAAACATAGGAAGAATGAGAGTCTTGAGTTTTAAGGCGTCGGTACCGTTTGAATGCTTTCTCCTTATTGCGGACAGCAGTAGAACAGGCGTGAGTAAACCAAGATTTTTTAGCATTAGTCTGAGAGAAGGAGAATGGAATGTATGCTTCCATGCCCGATAGGATTACCTCGGTAATGCGTTCAGCACTCTCCGAGGGTCCCCGGCCACCGAAGCAGAAATAATTCCATGGGAAATCAAAGAAGTACTGCCGGAGAGCCTCCCAGTCGGCAGCGCCAAAGTGCCACAAGCGCCGCCGGCTAGGAGGATCGGGTGGCCGTACTGGAGAGATAGGACAGGTGACAGAGATAAGTTTATGGTCGGAGGAGCCCAAAGGAGAGAAAAGATCGACAGTATAAGAAGAAGGGTTAGAAGTTAGAAACAAGTCAAGAATGTTGGGCCGATCTCCGATGCGATCCGGGATACGGGTGGGTTGCTGAACTAACTGCTCTAGGTCATTTATGATAGAAAAGACGTAGGCTTGTTCACCAGGTGGATCAGTAGTGTGAGAGGAGAGCCATTGGCGGTGGTGAACGTTGAAATCTCCTAAGATGGAGATTTCTGAGAAAGGAGAAATGGATAGAATGTGTTCCACTGTAGAGTTTAGATAGTCAAAGAATTTGGGAAAGTTGGTAGAGTTAGGGGAAAGGTAGACAGCACAGAAATATTTAGTAAGAGAATGACAGGAAAGTTTGAGCCATAAAGTTGAGAATTCAGAGGAGTCGAAATCGGGAACACGAGAGCAAGTGAGTTTGTTGTGCACATATGCACAACATCCTTTGGCTTTGAAACTAGGATAGAGAAAGTAGGAGGATACAGAGAAGGAGCTGCTGGATGTTTCGACAGACACCTGAGTTTCGGTGAGGAAGAGAAGATCAGGTTTGTAGGATGAGAGATGGTGCTCAACAGAGTGAAAGTTAGAGGAAAGTCTGCGAATGTTGCAGAAATTAATAGAAAGAGTAACAGGCCGAGGTCCAGGTAATTGTGTGGGGTCGTCAGGGGATGGTCGGTTGGGTGTGGGGGCATTTAATCCCCCCCCCCCCCTGGGGACTCCGAGGCTGGGCTAGAATTCATCATTTTAGTTTTTTTAAATTTTGGTGTGGAGGAATGAAGTGTGGTGTGCATGTTTAGTGTAGTGAAGTGGATAGGAGGAGGAGGTCTTTGTGAGAGCTAGCTGGATTGCTCTCAGTGTAAATGAGGCACAAAGAAAATCAGTAAGAGAGGCCAAACAAATGAAACAGGAGTTCCAGCGACTCTTTATCACATGCCTATAACCTCACCTGGGTCTAGCCCTGATCGATTGGTGCCTACAATCTCCCCACATACTGATCCTACTCTGTATGCCTGAGTCAAGATAATTTATGTAG
Organism: Paralithodes platypus; assembly: GCA_032716605.1. NCBI lineage: Eukaryota > Metazoa > Arthropoda > Malacostraca > Decapoda > Lithodidae > Paralithodes > Paralithodes platypus. The sequence goes on along the minus strand of CM064493.1, from coordinate 35,767,632 downwards.
ATAATGAACAGAAGGGGCCTCAAAACCGACCCTTGGGGGACCCCACTTTTAACTAATCTCCAGTCCGATTTTACACCATTGATACTAACTCTCTGCTTTCTACCAATCAGCCATGAGTTAATCCACTTGAGTAGCGTCCCCCCAATACCATGTCCTTCTATCTTCCTTAACAGCCTTTCATGTGGAACTTTATCATAGGCCTTACTGAAGTCTAAGTAAACTATATCATATGACTTGTCGTTATCTACCGCCTCATATACCTCAGAGAAAAAACTGAGTAAATTTGTTAGGCAGGATCGCCCTGGACTGAATCCATGTTCTATCTATCTATATGTTGCCTGACGCCGTGATCCCCGAAGGGGTGGCCACGAACGAACCGCCCCCATGCACCTCTGTCCACAGTCAGTCGACGCCCTTCCTCCCAACCAGCACCGACTTCATCCATATACTTCCTCACTCCATCCTTCCACCTCTCTTTCGGTTCACCTCTCCCTCTCTGTCCTTCCACCTCGCTCTCGTACACCTCTTAGTCATTCTCTCGCTTCCCATACGTTCCATGTTGAAAGGCTTCAATTAACTTGATTTTTTTTAAGTGATTTCTAATTTTCCTGGCAAAAATTGATTCTAGCAATTTCCCTATAATTGATGTGAGACTAATGGGACGGTAATTTGATGCTATGGATTTATCACCTTTATTAAATATCGGAATTATATTTGCAAGTTTCCACGAATCAGGAACTAAGCCTAAATCTAGTGAATTATTAAATAAGTGAGTTAATGGGTAACTTAATTCGTCTTTGCATTCTTTTAATACCCTAGCATACACCTCATCTGGACCTGCAGATTTCTCAGGGTTTAGTCTATCTATTTCCTTAATTACTCGTCACTATTGACCTGAACTGTGCTTAATATGTCGTCTATACTACCGTTGAAAACTTGGTTGACTACTGGAACTTGATCTAAATTTTCGTTTGTAAAAAGAGAAAGGAAATGACTATTTAGAAAATTTTAGAGTATTGCACATTTCTAACTCATTATTTGTAATCTCACCTATCACATTATTAAGGGGCCCAACTGTATCCTTTACCTTAGATTTATACAATTAATAAAATGCTTTAGGGTTGTTTTTGGATTCATTTGCTACCTTGATTTCGTAGTTTCTTTTTTCCTTCCTAATTTCCTTTTTTACCTACCTCGACAAGTTATGGTGGTATCCTATTAGGTGGATTTCACCTTTCTGAATTTTTCTGTACACACTTCTCTTTCTACCTATAAGATCTAATAATTTATTTGTCATCCATTTTGGTTGGTTTGTATGTGATCTAAAAAAAAAAATGGTATATATTTATCTTGTTCGCTCTGCAAGGCAGAGATGAACTGATTATAACGGGTATACATTCTTCTAAAGCTGAACATATATAAATACATCAATCAATAAATAAATACATAAATAAAAGTGAAATTAAACTTAAACAAAATTTATGCCGAATACTTTGCTACCATATTGTGATAGGTGTTTTCTTTCTTTTCAGACCCAGCAGGCCTGGAGGACATCAAGTTCGCGTATATCAAGTATAGCATACGTCATCCAATAGACTTATAACAATATATAATTATAACAAAATGAAAAGCTGACGTTTTGTATTTTAAATAAGTGACAGTACATCACAAGTAAATCAATAACGACCCCACTGCATAACTATTCAAAGATCCAAACATTTATAGTATCCATTTACAGATAATTCCATATCATAGCTCTTGAAAAATGTTTGTTAACCCAGCCGCAGGGGAGGAACCTGAATATGACTATCATTACAACGGTACATTTGAGAATGAGACAGACCACCACCTTGATACGCTGGCTATTGTAAATCTGTCTATTTTTACACTGTTATCGCTGGTAGGACTAACCGCGGCTATATCAGTGATGGCCATAGTTTCCAACCATCACGCCCTGCAGAGCATCACCAATAAGTACCTCCAACACCGAAGTCTGGTGTACGTTCTCTATGCGGTGCGGTTCTTCCTACACCTGCACAGCTGGATCCTTGGTTACTTCATGTTGGGCGAGGTACTCTGTCACATTCTGGATATCATAAAAATTACTATGCAGATTGCCAACTGGTGCTTCCTGTTATTGTTGGCGATTGATTACTACCTGTCCTCCCGTCGACGCAGTCTCAAGTATCGCTGGAATGTCTGTAATGTCGGTATTGGTGTGACATGGGCCCTCTGTGCAGTCATGGCCATTCCGGCGTACTTCTCCCCTTACTACTATCAATTTGGTCGTAATGGAGAAAGTGATTGCTATCCAGAAGGTAATTTAAGATTTATTATAATGGCTCCATATTATGCCATTCGGGCGTTTGTCCCAGCAATTCTTGTGTGGATATTTTTCATTCTAGGCAGTCGTTCGAAACTTGCCAGAGCCACCGAGAATGATGGTCACGATACAGGATACGATAAAAGAACGTCAACATCCCAGAGGCTCGTGATGGCCCTTGCGATAACCTCCACCTTAGCTGAAGTGCCTCCCGCTCTCCACTTCCTCATCCAATTTGATATTCCGATTGATTTGTTTTATCCCTTACTATACATTTCTAATATTATGATGGCCTTATCCCCTGTTTTAAGCTTGAGACTCAAAGAAGATTTGTGGGAGAAATTTGTGAACTGTCACCCCAGGCACTCTGCATCCTCATTCCCTCTTGAAAATATTTGAATTGTCAGCGACACACCAGCAATTTAGCAGCGGATGCATTGGAGCCACAGTATCTGAGTCAAAACGTAGCTAACATCGAGTCTACTATCTAATAATATTCTCTTCCCTTTTGACTGTATTTTTTTTTTTTATCTTAGAGCTCCAAATCTCGTACAGTTTGAGACTATTTAAAACTATTAGGCCTATAGTAACGCCAACTAAATTGATGTTAGAGTAGAGTAATTGACATCATCCTTCCTAAGATGTATAAAATCGTCTAATGATGGCCAGAATTAACTGTCAAATATCGTGTCATGTCCTCAAAGGGTTTATAAGCTGTTGAGGGTTATTATGATATTTGGTTAATGATTTTTGATGATTTTACTTGTTTCAGCCATTTTCGAGCAATGTATCAAAGTTTATCCCCTAGGCTAACAAAAACGCCATCACAGACTTCCTTCAAACTAAAAAAAGAAATACCCCCCCCCCCCCCCTCTCACCCCAGACCCCTTCAAGTTAATTTTGTACATTTTTCTATCGAAAATATCCTGGTCAAAGCCCGAATCTATACCGGAATGGGGTAAAGCACCTTACTAATGGAGTAAAATGTTTTACAATCTCCAGACAAATGTAGCAAAACAAAGGAAGTCCAAAGAGACCCCCCCCCACCCCCTCTAACCATATATACAGTAAATATATGGACATGTATGTATGTGTGCATATATACTGTATGTATTTTGGTACGTATAATTATGTATGTATACATTGAGCATATACAGTATATGTACTTTACGTGTCTTAGTGTGGGTTTGTATGAGTGTATAATTATGTATAAATGTATGTTTTAATGCATGTGTTTAACTTTTATATAAATTTCTTCTATGTGTGCGCTTGTGTGTGTGTGTGTGTGTGTGTGTGTGTGTGTGTGTGTGTGTGTGTGTGTGTCAATATGCATACAAAGGTCTATCATTGTTTGTGTTCTCATACGTGCATGTTTGCCTATGTACAATTGCCCATAACATCTGTTCTTCGTCGTAATCTTATGTATGACAGTAAAATTAGTATGAATGAATAGAAAGTGTGGTTTAATGTAATTTTCAGTTGACCATATAACACTGCATAAGAAACTACACTTGTAATTCAAGGACAAGACTTATATTTCCATGTACAGTATAAGATCACGGAGAGGAACATAACTTATGTGGGCTACTGTACATGCAAGGTAATAGTCCGCAACCATCCATGCATAGTACATGAATGGTTGCGGACTATTACCTGTGTATATTTTAGAGTACGTATACTTATCTACGAATATGTTTAAACATACAATACCGGTACTATGTAAATGTATCACTCCCAAGACTGGAACGAGACCTCACGGGCTTCACCGTGTTGCACGGTTAAATGTACAGGCTCTCAGCCTATGCCCGAGAGGGAGTCATTTGAAACATAGGAAAAAAAAAAAAAAAAAAAATATATAGGCTATACTGTATATACCGGTACCTGTATATATATATATATATATATATATATATATACTCTGTATATATCATTCTCCTTGTTTTAGTTATTAGATATGTTGTTAGTATTAACATAACATACGTTTCTGTCTGTGCCTGTGTGCCATTCCTTCCTTCACTTCCCTCTCATTCTTTTGATCAGCCGATTTTCACAAATTTATGCCAACCACCGCCCAATTGTCCCCCTAGGGCCTAGGTCATAGGACATACTTCCTTCTCTCCCCCCCCCCCCTCTCTCTCTCTCTCTCTCACTCTGAGGAAAGAGCCTTCATCTTTGCTATCCTTTCCTTCCACTTTCTCTTAGGGTTGCTATCTCTACTAGGATTAAGTCCTGGCCACCTCGCAGGGATCGTGAGATCTGTGTGGCCAGTGTATGTATGTATGTATATACTCAGGCACATACCCATTGCTGTGAGTGGCCGACACGAGACAGAGTCCGAACAGAAACATTTAAAGTATCTATTCTTAGGGTCCGGGACCACTTTCGTGTTCCCTAGCCCGTTTCTCTGTCTCGTCGAGTAGGAGAATTATACAAGGGGAGGAGGATTCCTAGCCCCCTGCCCCCTAATCTACAGTATATACAGTATGTATATCTATGTAAATCTCTCTCTCTCTCTCTCTCTCTTTCACATATTTCATTAGCTTAGGCCTCAGCATGTGTGGCTTAAGGGAGCCCACCTCGCTTATTTTCTCTTTCTCTCCCTCTCTCTTTGGCTTGTATCCATTCGGCCCCATTCAGCCTACTGTTTTAAGAAATTAACCCCATTCAGGTGTCAATATTTTCCTGGCGAGCGGTAGCGAGTCAGCATATATATGTATTTTTGTTTTGACAGCAAGCTAAATTTGTACATTTTTCGATAGAAAAATTTCTTTGGCGAAGCCAGATTTCTCAATAAAATGCTGGCTCGCTATCGCTCGCCAGGAAGAAATCGACACCTAGATGGGGATAAACATCTTAAAACAGTTGGCTGAATGGGGCCAAATAGATACAAGCCAGGGAAAGAGAGAAAAGGAGAGAAAGATAAAAAAAAAAAACGGTGACCTCCCTTAAGTGAATATATATACTATAGTGTATATTAGTGACCTGAAGAAGCTATCCACGAAATGTTGTCAATAAAGTGCTCCTCCTCAAATGGTGTTATTATTTATTCTGTCAACCATACTGAGTTCATTATAACATTTGTGAAAATTATGTGAAAGACCAGGGTATTAACCTAAGAAGTGCGCATGTGTATGAGACACCACACTCCTGTGCTGACGTATTTGAGCTGTTCCCATCACTAACATAGTTATTTTACCATAAATAGCATTAATACTTATCCATATGTGCCTATTATAGGTTGATTATAAAGGTATTAACCTGTTACATCAATAAAACAAGTGGAAACAGCGTTTGGATGGTCAAAATCGGCGATACAGGCCGGGAGTTACATAATGTATGGCTGAGGCAAACCCCCCTCCCCTCCTCTCCTCCCCTTGTGTGGAGAGACACTGTTACGCAATAGTCTCTCTCTCGCTCTTTCCCACGCTTGGTAACAGTGATGACAACGCCCTGCTACCAACTCGCTAATGTTAGCACGAAAATAGACCACAGAATAAGGGAATAACAGGGAAAATAGGTGATAACTGAAGGAGGTGAGGAAAGTGGGGAAGGAGGGGAGGTGGAGGAGTGATATTTGGCATGGCCCAGGGGCAAAAAACAAAACAAAAACAAACACAAAAATTGGGGGTGTTTTAAATGGATTTTTTTCCCCCTAGACTCTTAACCCGTTGAGCCCCGGCTAGTTATAATATTTTGTTCACCCCAGTCCCAAGCCATTTTCACTTCTTTTTTTTGTTTGCTAAAATGGAAGACAAGGATGAGAAATGAAAAAAAAAAAAAAAAAAAAATCACCTCTGACATTTTTTTTTTGGGGGGGGGGGGAGCCTCAAAAAAATGTGTTGAGCCAAAATGGAAGAGAATGGTGAGAAATGAATAAAAAAATAAAAAAACACTCATTTCGGTCATTTGGGGGGCGGGGTTCGAAAGTTCGTCTCCCCCGCATGACCACCCGCCCGGGAGCACTAGGGTAAAAACTGAGTATGTCATTGTACGGCATACATCCTAAGGAGTGTCTCACATAAATCTCAAGCCTCTAGCTCCCTTACGACCGGAGTAATGAAGGTTCAAAAGTGGCGGTGAACTAAGGGTGTAAAGTATCCCCACTAAGCCCACCACCACCAGCCGCGCGGCTGTCTCGGCCCGCTCACACCTACTGGCCTGGCTCCCACACACACTACGGTACCTCCCCCTCCTATTCTCCCGCCATTTCCTACCTTACGAACCACGTAAGTGTTTTTTATATGTCGGACGCACGTGATGCGTCGCTGGGAGTTGGTGATCAAACACTGCCGACGCATCACGTGCGACGCTGGGTCTCACTGGGTTAAGAGTCTTCCCGCAGTCGCCCGGGGAAACTCTTAAGAGTCTTCCAGCAGTTGCCGGGTTAAGGCAGTGTCACACGAGCTCTTCTTCCGTCAATGTTTACTGGCAATTGCAGTCTGGCATCTTCAAAATGTAAGTGCTATCGGATATCAGCCACCTAGCAAAATCTACCTCCAATCTAGTTTTCCGATTCCAGTGCGAAAGAGCCTCAAAATATTTCGAATTAAAACTTGCTCATCGAAAATTGCCGGAAAAACTGCTCGTGTGACACTGGCTTTATAAAGGTAAATAAGGCGTTGTACGAGCTTACCCTTTTCTATAGTCCATTCATTATAAATAGGCCAGAAACATTTACTTTTATGCCTCTGTAAAAGGGCTAGAGCAAATTGGTTGTACATTTCCACACCTATTCCTTGGCTGATTCTACCCAATGACCTATTAGCTCGATTAGTCAAGTTCTTTTGGAGTTACAGATGTTATTGGTCAAGATTTCCGGCCTAATTATAATGATTAGAGTATAATTGGCTATACATTTAATACACAAAACAATAATACAATTAAAATTTCTTATTATATGCATTACTTTATGGGAGCTAAATAAGTGGCTTAACACTCGCCAGGGATAAATCAACACCTAAATGGCACGTAAGGTCATTAAGACCTTACGTGCCATTTAGGTGTTGATTTATCCCTGGCGAACGATAACGAGCCTGTAATTAAGGAGAAACTACCCTTTGGCCGGGACTTTACCCTACCGAGAAATGCACTATTTACTTTACTTTACTCGTGGGGAAGTCTAGGGAAAAAAGAAAAAAAAATCTTAAAGCCCCCCCTTCACCTATGTATGTGAATAAAATGAACGTACCTACTATAGCCAGCGTCACATGGGCACCTGTATCAGAGTCTAGCATCCGCAATACTTTAGTAGGCCTAATATATTGTTTCGCATTTGGGTAACATATTTGTGTTTTTCTTGCTTTTGAGCTACAAACTGGAAGTAACGGTAAATCTACGTCTATACTCCCCCTAAGTTTTCGTTATTTTCCTTTGAGAACTGATTCTTTTTTAGTCTTACTTTATTCAAGCAGCCCTACTGATACCCAGATTGCGGGACTTTGGGAGCAGGTTAGGTTAGGTCCATTGCTAATGTAATTCGGTGAGGTAGGCACTTGCGGACTTAAACAAACCCCCACCCACCTCCTCTGACTACAATATTGTCCCCTAACCTAACCTGGGAGCTGCTGCCCCCAGACCCCTGCTACTCTTAAAAATAATGCAGAAGACGTAATTTAATTTAAAATGTACTGCAGGAGAGTGAAACACACCTCTGAGATCGTGCGTCGTAATAAAATGGATTAACAGAAAATATATGGGGGTTGCGAGGGTAAATTAGTCCGCGAGATTGTCATTGCCTGCACACATGTACATATTACGAAAAATACTCAAATGTTTTAATTTCAGTATAATATCAACTTCCAAACTTCATCAAAGTACACTAAACAAATATAGGGACTAGGCCTGTACGTGTAGATTTGCCGAAGTAACATTGGTCGAATAACAACCTTTTCTTGATTTTGAATCTGATACAGTGACTCCGAGCCCAGAATTGGATACAAACCATAAGAGGTCCCTTGTTTAAATTATTAGAATACTGTATTATTAAGACAAGTTATTATTATATACAATTGTTACGCCTGTTAATTTTATTTTACATTTTCTGTAAGAATATTTGGAACATAGAAAATAGAATATAACTGCATAACCTAAAGTAAAAATATTGTTGAGTGACCCAGGCATGGGAGTCACACATGTGCATATTTAAATACTGTAAGTGTAGGAATACCATAATCTGTGAGGACGAACATACTTACTGTCGTCCTCACAATTGTGTTCCGTACCAGGATCCCTTAACCCCTTCTATACCGGCAACGTGTATTTTGTTTTATTTCAGTTACATTTAGACGATTTTATGAAGCTTAAGAAGGATATATGGCAGCTAAAAGAATTAATTGAGATAGTCTGTATTCTTTTAACAGGTAGATATAATTCCTAAGCTGAATAAAACCGTAGAATAGTTGTCAGAATATAGTGAAAAGGACGTCACCGGTAATGAACGGGTTAACGTTGTACTGTAGCCTACAGTAATATACAGAACACACATAGCCCATATATTGGGGGTTGCTTTCCTGTATATATTTTTATTGACTATGTACTATCACTCTGAACATTGTATAATATGATGCATGGCATTCAGCAACAACGTTCCCCAAAGTGTTGGGGCTTGTACTGAGTGGTAAATATAGGATATGAAAGAAGAGAGTATGTGTAACAGTTAGAGTGGGTTAGTGGGTTAGTCTACAAATACACACCCCATCAGCAATAATATTCGTCAGTGTAAATATATTGGGTAAACATTTATTCTAAGTGCGGGAGCTCCGCATCGTCGCTTTGTTTTCATGCACTTGCGGTAACTTTAGTGACTCTAACCATTATAGATGATAATAATGCATACATAAGCTATATTTGACTATATATGAATACAAGAAAGGTCTCACAGTTCATTGGAAGTTAAGAGGCGGTTCTTCTCAGTCAGGTGTGATTGGCTGTCGGCCAGGAAATATTTCTTTCGACAAAATGATTGTACACACTTAGTTTGAAGGGTGGGGGGGGGGGGGGAGGTTGCTTAGTTTAAAGGAGGTTTTGGGAGTTATTTATTATTTTGTGCAAGTCTAAGGGGTAAACTAAGAAATGCATTGCTCGAAAATGGCAAAGTCAATCAAAGCCTTCGATAATTATTATACAATACGTCTAATTAGACAAATAAGTCGACTGAAAAAAACAAAAACTAACTCACTAGCAAGCTTACTCAGTTAGTAAATATCGTACTAGCTCACTCATTCACTAACCAAACAACTAACTAACTAATCAACTAAATATATAACTAACCAATTAAGTAACTAAGTAGCTAACCAACCAACTAACTAACCAACACATTTAGTAACCAACTAACTCACTAAGTAATTTGCTAACTCACTAAGTAATTAACTAACTCAATAAGTAATTAACTAGCTCACTAACTAACCAACCAAATAACTAATCAACTTAACCCACTTACTGGCTAACTAACCAACAACCCACACATTCACTACCTAGCTAACTAACTAACTCAATCACTAACAACGTAACTAACTAACTTTACCTAGTATGGGGTACGCTGTGTTTGGCAAACTTCGGGAGTTTCAATTTTTGGCAACGAAGTGGTGAAGTAGCGAGATGCCCTGACACCAAACCCTGGGGTGGCACCGTGACTATGAAATTTGTACTCTATAACTATAATAAGACCATCAACCTTGAAACATATGCCAGACGGCTGACATTCTTCTATACATCCATATTTCCTTCAGTCATTGAATTCAAGACACTATATTATACATACACCTCGTATACATAACTGCTTTCTCTTTAAAGATACAGTAATTAAAAAATACTCATATTATTTGAAACAGTTATTTTTTCTCTGAAGGTGGCTCGACCATCAACACGCGGCAACTATTGTGGGTCCCCACTAAGCAGGGTTACCCACTTAAAACACATTATATCGCTAGATCTGTTATCAAAAGTCGCTAGAATGTAGGTAGATAGTAAATAAAAGCTGAAAATCACTATAGTAATACCACAATCTCCAGAATATCCTCTCCAGAATATCACGAGAATTCACGTCGATAGACGTAAAAATTTGCCATTAGATCGAAGTAAATACTTCTAGATCTAGCGGTACAGGAGCTAAATTGGCAACACTCACTAACTCTGTCATTGAGATACAAGCAGCGAAGGCGCGGCCGGCGGCCGCGGTAGTATCCTTTGGTATCATATTTGGTAGGGAACGGATTTAGTATTGTGACAGCCAGAATACAAGAAACCAAGAATTATATTTGTACTGAAGGAGTTATTATAGGTAAATAGTCCATCAGGTCAACTTATAGTTTCGGACCCCAATGGAATAAGACATCATTATGTGTTTTACAATGGGTTTTAATTTAAGAACATAAGGAAGATGTGTATGAAGTGGCATTGTTTTGGCCATTTAATTACTTTCAGGAGCATACTAGGAACTATGGACTATAAATTTAACTTTCTATATAATACCGACTAAAAACAAAGGACTTAAATATGAGACTGAATAATGAAGAATCGTCTGCTAGCCTGCAACTTAGTGATAATTTTATAGAGTTTAGGAACGACCTCTAGGAAACTAAGGGGTCAAAACCAACTCAAATATGTCTCTGACTACCACAAGTGCTTCCTAAGCTGAATAAAAGCGTCTAATGATAGCCAATATAAACTGCTAACACGCGTCATAAAGAAGTCTCAATTCAAACTGGAAATATGAGTATCATCATTAACCCCTCCCGTACCGGCGACGTCTTTTTGTTTTTATTTCAGCTGTATTTAGACGATTTTATGAAGCTTTGGAAGGATACGTGGTAACTAAAAGGATAGAGATAATAATAATAATATTTATTCAGTTAGCATTTTACAATGTTGGTAGGCTACCACATATGTTACAAATATGACATGTACCAGCTTTGCATAATGCCAACTAAGGATAGCTCAATAAGGCCGTTAGGCGTATTGTCATTAGGGTCCTTGTGGGATTAGGTTAGATGGGAAAAAAGGGGAGGATAAAAAATGTAGATAATTTAGAGAAAGTATTTCTAGGGGGTTATATTAAGATACTTTACATTCTATAGTTGGACTGGTCAAAATATTTCAGTAATCATTTCAGTTTGTTTTGCCTATCTCTTATGTATTATTTAGTAGTAGACATAAGCTTGGTGCTCCCTTCTCGCAGCTGTTCGGTTCAGGTGCTCCTTCAAGCTACGTCTGAAGGAGTACAGTGTTCTCTTTTCACGGACTGACTGGGGTAGGTTGTTCCAGTCTTAATGGCAGTGAAGAAGAATGTTAGCTTACCCTGTCCTTGGATTCTCGGGACCGTAAAATTATACATCCTATTCCTTGTATTGTGTCCAATCCTCTCATTTAGTTTAACAAAATTACTCTTTAAATACTCTGGAGCCCTATCATAAAATATCTTGAAGGCATTAAGGGGAGGTATTTAGTTTGTTCCCTAGACCTCCATCAAGCTTAAAATTACACCCCCTGGAGTCCCTTTCAAGATATATTTGTAAATTTTTCGGTAGAAAATGTTTCCGGCCAAAGGCCGGTTCCTCTTAAATTACAGGCTCGCTATCGCTCGCCAGGATAAAATTGACACCTGAATGGCACGAAAGGTCTTAATATGGGGTGAAAGTTTTTAAAATCGCTAAACTAATGGGGCAAACGTTTTATTATATCAAAAGCAATGGGGCTAAACATGAGGGAGAAAGGGGTCAAGAAAAAAATCCCTTAAGTAGAGATCTCCCCTTAATGAATCTGATTTGTTTGGCCCTGTCAGAGACATTGAACATACTAAGTGACTGAAGTTGTTCCTGGCCAACATGCGATCTGGGTCCTAGGTTCAGCATGAACCTTACCATTTTATTTTGAGTGACCTGAAGTTTGTGATTTGCTGATTTAGATGATGCAGAGTACCAGGATGACACAGCATAGTCAAAATTACATTGAACAAGCGCTTGGCATAGGGTCTTTTTGGTCACCGCTGGCAAGCATCCCACCTTTCTATATAGGTATTTTATACGTGCTCTACATTTACTCAGGATCGATTCCAAGATTGTTTCACCTGACAGAGTAGAGTCCAGTTTTAGTCCGAGATATTTCACTTGTCTGTAATCTTTTAAGAACACAAGTGAAATAATGGAAAAGCTTCTACCACCACCAGGCAGAGACCGAGTGGCGAAACGAATCGGGAACGAAAGGACTAACCACCGCCGACCACCACCACCACCACCTTCTCGTGCATGAGCAGGTGGCAAGGGATCCGGCGGGCATATTTCCGAAGTCGAGACTAGTATATATCATAGGGGAAATTAGGACCAATCAGAGGCGCAGTGGCAGTGACGTCACCCACAAGGGGAGGAGCCAGTCTGTCTGTCACTCTCTCTCTCTCTCTCTCTCTCTCTGGGTGAGGAGCCTGCCTGCCTCTCTTTGGTTTCTCTCTCTCTCTCTGGTAAATAGAAGAAGTAAGTCACCTAGTATAACAAGTTATTTCAAATATGAACTACATTAAGGATACATTATGATTGTGCTATGTTATGGTTATGAGTAAATAAGAGTAGCCTACCGTATTACGCGTATTGCACAGCCATGGACAGAAATTCCTTGACAATTTTAGAATGCACAATATTATTTCACTGGCGAACTATATTGATTCCTGTGACACTTAAGCAGTTAACCTGTGCTGATAATTTCAAGAAGGAACTTAAGTCACTCATATATCTAAAGGGTTATATATACAGTATATACATAGCCTATACATTACTTTATTTTAAATGTCATTAACACATTAACATTATCAGATAGTACAAAATATATTAAGCATCAAATGTTATGAAATAGTTAATGGTTTAAGTGCATAAGGTAGAGCCAAAGGCTAATTAGTAGGCTATATAATTATACGATACGTGTTAGTGAGTTGGGCCTAGGCTTATAGGCTACTTAGGCCTTATAATTAGGGTTGGGTGTGAAGGGGCTCTGCCTTGTGTGAGCCAATCGACTTTCTGTAGACTCCCATTTTCTTTTATTCTTATGTATGACAGCTATTTCTATATTTTGCTAAATATTACTTTTATTGTAGTCGATATGTTATGGTGTGACAATGTTAATGAATATTTATATAAGTACAGTAGTGGTTAGGGCTACTTGAACACCTCTTAACCCCATTATATCCAGGGCGGTACAATATTGTACCGCCCTCGGTACTTTAAGCCAATATAATATGTCATTTTTAAACAAAGCACAATGTTACAAATAATCCTGATCAAGACACTGGGAACACAACAAATAATGATTTTAAGCAAAAAAACAATGAGTTCAATCAGCCTGTTCTCTAATATTAACGATTTTGATCGTGAAAGGCGCTGAACATAAAGAAACCATACGATATGAAGTGAGACATTTGGCATAAAGGTTACACTCACCTGTAAGGATGGACTCTGATTCCAGATGTACGATGAGATATAATTGTGAATTTTGTTATTCCCTTCATATCAATCTATCACTTTCTCTCCTATCATTGATCTTTACTTATTCCCTTAGTCTATGTCTCGATTCAGCCACCCCCAGCTATGGGGTATGTGCCTGAGTGTATACATACATACATGCATACATCCATACATACAGACATACATCTGTAGGCCTACATACATAATATTATGGAATGAGATCATTACATATGCGGAGAGAGGGTGAAAAGTGACCATTTATAGTTTATTTACGTTGTGCATGAATGTAAATTTAAATGATAATGATAAATAAAACAGGAACTATTTGAAACAATTTAACTGTCTAAGGAGAACTGGCAACACCCTCCTCCTCAAATCTTGGGACGAAAGATGCCAGAATCGCAACATTTTCATTGTTTACTCATTGCTTTTCAAGTAAAACCATAATTAATGGGAATAACATATTGTACTCTGGATGCTTATTTAATCTAGACAGAAACTATGCGAATAAATATTGATAACTTGTTATACTAGGTGACTTACTTCTTCTATTTACCAGAGAGAGAGATAAACAAACGAGAGGTAGGCAGGCTCCTCACCCAGAGAGAGAGAGAGAGAGACAGACAGACAGACTGGCTCCTCCCCTTGTGGGTGACGTCACTGCCACTGCAGCCTCTGATTGGTCATAATTTCCCCTATGATATATACTAGTCTCGACTTCGGAAATATGCATCCGGCGGTGTATTGATTGTACACAGCCTCCCCACCACCACTCAGGCAGGGCAGACAATTATATACGCCAGCAAGGCCAAGAAAAACGTATGATCAGTCTCTCGCCGATTACACATCTCCTGCAACATCCCAAACCTACAGACTTGCAACCACTGTTTGCTCCATCTACCTCCAGCCTACAAACCACATAAGCAGCCCCAGAACAAACCAGAAGGCCAAATATAAATGACCAAAGCCCCGAGCAACAAATGCTCACCTTCTTCTTCCAGCATCGCATTTATGAGGATAATAAATTTTGTAATTGCACGTCTTGCAAACAATGCACACCTCCGTCACCAAACCCAGGCAAACCACGCAAGGCCAAGACAACAGAAAAGCAACTCAACCAACATGCAAGGCCAGCAAGCCTATTTCCTATTGTCTTTGCCCACCACACCCCAACTCGAAGCCACAGGGAAATAACCACCACGGACATCCTGCGGCCAGGCGCCTTTCTACCACCCAACCACACCACCGCCCGGGCACTGAGAAAAGGGGAATATTACTATCGACAATTTTAGGATCGATAACTCAGTTGGAATATTGTTCTCGCTATCCATAGACGTGAGACTGTCGGAAGACTGGGGGTTCAATAGGACAATGGTTCTCGCTATCCATAGATGTGAGACTGTTCGAATATTGAGAATAACCACCAAATGTTTGGAGTGGGTATCAACAAGGCTGGTTATTAGACTCCTCCATAGAGGCTAACTAATGTCCTTCCCTTACCCTAGCTGGTGCTATTGTGGATAAAGTACGCTACCCATAGGAAAGTAGCTTTATCCGGGAGAGACCAAAAAGCTTGAAACATACCCATCAATCCCCAGTTCTGAAAGACTCTTATAAAGACCAGAGCAGTTAAGAGAAGTTGCCTTAAAAACAACTATCTTACGTTAGCTCGATAAGGTGGACATATACAATGGTATACTTGTACACCTTATTCAAGGCCCAACCTCAAGACTCTGAAAGTTCTGCATCAAAGTTCTTATAAAGACCAGAGTAGTCAGTGAGTTTTCTCCTGAGGAAAGAAATTGCTTTCGACAGCCATTCTTTTCGGAATAACTCTACGCATATAAAACCAAAAGTTCGTATATATAATATCACTACATAACCTATCTAAGCACAAGTGTAAACCCTCGATTGAAAGGAGTGCTATCCATATCTCCGAAATGAATACAGAACAAGTGTAATACTTCGATTAGAAGACGGTCCATAAATATTACATAGAAAAAAAACAATCTTAAGAGTCAGACATAGTGGAGCCTCGTTCGTGCATCTGTTGTTGTTGTTCTTTACCATTTATTCTAGCCTTACATATGCGATTTCCTTGTGCCAATAAATATAATATGAAGGTACGTCTTGTTGTAATTACTCTCTATTGTTTTCCGTGTCTGTGTTAGAGCGATTTCGACTTCTCCAGTTAGGAAGACTCCACTTAGTTAAACCAATCAACCCCAGTAAAAACCTGGCATAACAATAAGATCGCGGGAAACTGCATAAGGTCATGCGGCCCACACGAGGCAGCTCCCATTCACACCCAGCCCATAATTATCATCCATATGGTAATCCAGCTTATGCTTAAAACTTTCAACTGTTCCTGAGCTAATCACTGCTCTGGGCAGTCCATGCAAACAACTCAGCTATTCCCAAACCAGTGTTTTCCTATATCTTTCCTAAATCTAAACTTATCTAACTTGAAACCATTTGAGCGGGTTATGTTGCCATTCTTTATCGTTAATACCTCATCTATATCACCCTTATTTATACCTTTTATCCATTTAAATACCTCTATCATGTCCCCCCTACATCTTCGTCTTTCTAGTGACTGCAAGCCTAAGGCTTTCAACCTCTCCTCATACGATAAGTTTCTAATATTATGTATCATTTTCGTCATTCTTCTTTGGACTGCCTCTAAAGGGTCGAGATCCATTCTGTAATAAGGGCACCAAAATTGGACAGCATAGTCTAAATGGGGTCTTACTAGTGCTAAGTATAGTTTTAAGAAAACTTCAGCAGTCCTGTTGCTAACACTCCTAGATATGAATCCTAGAACTCTATTTGCCCTGTTCCTAACACTTATACATTGTTTTCTGGGTTTCAGATCATTACTAACAAGCACCCCCAGATCCTTCTCACACTCTAAGTTATCCAATTCTTCATTGTCTAGTTTGTATTTCGCTTCTAAATTACGATTTCCAATCCTTAATACCATACATTTGTCTACATTGAACCTCATCTGCCAATTTATGGAACACTCTTACAAATGATCGAGATCCTTTTGAAGACATTCCCTGTCGCTAGCTGACTCTATTATCATACCCATTTTAGTATCATCAGCAAATTTACTGATCCTACTCTGTATGCCTGAGTCAAGATAATTTATGTAGATAATGAACAGAAGGGGCCCCAAAACCGACCCTTGGGGGACCCCACTCTTAACTAATCTCCAGTCCGATTTTACACCATTTATACTAACTCTCTGCTTCCTACCAATCAGCCATGACCTAATCTACTTGAGTAGCGTCCCCCCAATACCATGCCCTTCTAGCTTCCTTAACAGCCTTTCATGTGGAACTTTATCAAAGGCCTTACTGAAGTCTAAGTAAACTATATCATATGACTTGTCATTATCTACCGCTTCATATACCTCAGAGAAAAAAAACGAGTAAATTTGTTAGGCAGGATCGTCCTGGAGTCAATCCATGTTGAGAGGGTTTAATTAACTTGAAAATGTCTAAGTGATTTATAATTTTCCTGGCAATAATTGATTCTAGCAATTTACCTATAATTGTTGTGAGACTAATGGGAAGGTAATTTGATGTTATGGACTTATCACCTTTTTTAGATATCGGAATTATATTTGCAAGTTTCCATGAATCAGGAACTAAGTCTACATCTAGTGAATTATTAAATAAGTGAGTTAATGGGTAACTTAATTCGTCCATGCATTCTTTTAATACCGGTACCCTAGCATACACCTCATCTGGACCTGGAGATTTCTGAGGTTTTAGTCTATCTATTTCCTTAATTACTTCGTCACTAGTGACCTGAACTGTGTGAACTGTGTCGTCTATACTACCGTTGAAAACTTGGTTGACTACTGGAACTTGATCTAAATTTTCGTTTGTAAAAACAGAAAGGAAATTACTAATTAGAGTATTGCACATTTCTAACTAATCATTTGTAATCTCACCTATCACATTCTTAAGGGGCCCTACTGTACCCTTTACCTTAGATTTATACAATTGATAAAATGCTTTAGGGGTGTTTTTGGATTAATTTGCTACCTTGATTTCGTAGTTTCTTTTTTGCCTTCCTAATTTCCTTTTTTAACCTGCCTCGACAAGTTATGGTGGTATCCTATTAGGTGGATTTCGCCTTTCTGTATTTTTCTGTATACACCTCTCTTTCTACGTATAAGATCTACTAATTTATTTGTCATCCATATTGGTTGGTTTGCATGTGATCTAAATTATCTTTTTGGTATATATTTATCTTGTTCGCTCTGCAAGGCAGAGATGAACTGATTATAACGGGTAGACATTCTTCTTAAGCTGATTAAAACCGTATAATAGTTACCATAATATAATAAAAATGAATGGGTTAATAATCGCGACTGTACATACTATTTTGATTCCCCTATGCCTTTTCCAAGATAAGGAAAACTACTTCTTAAGATATATATATACAAAAATACATCAATCAATAAATAAATACATAAATAAAAGTGATATTAAACTTAAACAAAATTTATGCCGAATATTTTGCTACCATATTGTGACAGGTGTTTTCTTTCTTTTCAGACCCAGCAGGCCTGGAGGACACCAAGTTCGCGTATATCAAGTATAGCAGACGTCATCCAATAGACTTGTAACAATATATAATTATAACAATATGAAAAGCTGACGTTTTGTATTTTAATAAGTGACATTACATCACAAGTAAATCAATAACGACCCCACTACATAACTATTAAAAAATCCAAACATTTATAGTATCCATTTACAGAGAATTCCATATCATAACTCTTGAAAAATGTTTGTTAACCCAGCCGCAGGGGAGGAACCTGAATATGACTATCATTACAACGGTACATTTGAGAGTGAGATAGACCACCAGCTTCATCCGTTGACTATAGTACATCTGGCTGTCTTTACACTGTTATCGCTGGTAGAACTAACCACGGCTATATCAGTGATGGCCATAGTTTCCAGCCATCACGACCTGCAGAGCATCACCAATAAGTACCTCCAACACCGAAGTCTGGCGAATGTTCTGTATGCGGTGCGGTTCTTCCTACACCTGCACATCTGAATTCTTGGTTACTTCATGTTGGGCGAGCTACTCTGTCACATTATGGATATCATAAAAATTACTATGCAGATTGCCAACTGGTGCTTCCTGATATTGTTGGCGATTGATTGCTACCTGTCCTCCTGTCACCGCAGTCTCAAGTATCGCTGGAATGTCTGTAATATCGGTATTGGTGTGACATGGGCCCTCTGTGCAGTCATGGCCATTCCGGCGTACTTCTCCCCTTACTACGAACAATTTGGTCGTAATGGAGAAAGTCATTGCTTTCCAGAAGGTAATTTAACTCTTGTTATAATGGTTCCATATCATGCCATTCGTGCGTTTGTCCCAGCAATTCTTGTGTGGTTATTTGTCATTCTAGGCAGTCGTTCGAAACTTGCCAGAGCCACCGAGAACGATGGTCACGATACAGGATATGATAAAAGAACTTCAACATCCCTGGCACTCGTGATATTCCTCGCGATAGCCTCCACCTTAGCTGAAGTGACTCTATTTCTCCACTTCCTCATCGGAGTTTATTCTTCGATTAATTCGATTTTTCCCTTACTATACATTTCTAATATGATGATGGCCTTAACCCCTGTTTTAAGCTTGAGACTCAAAGAAGACTTGTGGGAGAAATTTGTGAACTGTCATCCCAGGTACCCTGCATCTTCATTCCCTCTTGAAAGAATTTGAATTGTCAGCAACACACCAACAATTTAGCGGCGGGTGCATTAGAGCCACAGTATCTGCGTCAAAAAGTAGCTAACATCGAGTCTACTATCTTATAATATTCTCTTTCCTTTTGACTGTATTTGTTTTATCTTAGAGCTCCTGATCTTGTACAGTTTGAGACTATTTTAAACTATTAGGCCTATAGTAACGCCAACTAAACTGATGTTAGAGTAGAGTAGTTGACAGCATTCTTCCTAAGCTGTATAACATCGTCTAATGATAGCCAGAATTAACTGTCAAATAAATTGAGAGAAAATGTCCTCGTGTAACCCCCCTTAACACTATCTGGTCCGACCTTTTGAGGGTTATTATGGTATTTGGTTAATTATTTTTGAGGATTTTGCTTGTTTTTGCCATTTCCGAGCAATGTATCATAGTTTATCTCCTAGGCTAACAAAAACGTCATCACAGACCCCTTTAAACTAAAAAGAAATTACCCCCCTCCGCCCCCTTCTCACCCCAGGCCCCTTGAAGTGAATTTTGTATATTTAAATATTGAAAAATATCCTAGTCAAAGGCCGATTTATTTTACTGTAAGTTACAGGCTCGCTACCGCTCGCCCAGAAAACAACAACAAATCTATACTGGAATGGGGTAAAGCACCAAACTAATGGAGTAAAATGCTTTACAATCTCCAGACAAATGTAGCGAAACAGAGGAAGTCCAGAGAGACCCCCTCTGACCATATATACAGTAAATATATGGACATGTATGTATGTGGCATAATATTATACAGTATACTGTATGTATTTTATTTACGTATTATTATGTATGTATACATTGAGCATATATATGTACTTTACGTGTCTTAGTGTGGGTTTGTATGAGTGTATATGTATACTAATAATAATAATAATAATGATAATAAAAATAATAATAAGTTTTATTTAGCCAATCCAAATACAATTAAAATATTTTTTTGTGAAACATATTACAATGGCTGAGCCTTTTGAGAGAAATCTCTCTTGAAGGCCCCTTGTGCATAACTCGATTACTGCAGTAAACTTAAAACAACGGTATTGAATTTAATAATGAGGAAGGCAGTTGTAGGCACCCCATGTCCACCCCAACATACACCATCGCGCGGGCTGACCATGAGTGTAATATAATAAGATAAACTATAAACTATAATGTAACTAGAATAAGATAGATTGTACACCACTTTGTAACTGTCAGTGATGATGATGATTCTCGGCCGCGCTCCATCGCTTTCACGACGCTCGTCAACGTAATATCCCTAAATTTGTACCCTAACTTCTCTGTGAGTAATCCGTTTACATACAAATATGGTAATTTAATGTACACAACAGTATGAACATTACTTTATTAATGTCAGTACACTGCAAAAACAAAAGAACTTTAAATTGAAGAGAAGATTAACAATCATTAATCATCAGTCAGAACTGTTTACTGAACGAAGATGTCTTATGTCATACTGTTGTGTACATTAAATTACCATGTTTGTATGTAAACGGATTACTCACAGAGAAGTTAGGGTACAAATTTAGGGAAATTACGTTGAAACTGTCTACCCTGTAACACCGCAAGGAAGCATTTATGGACATACCTCCATGGAGTACAAAATGTTTAATTTTGTGTTCCCTATCACCCATTTCATTTTGTACACATGTTTTCTGAACACCCTGTATAGTGCAGAGAAACAAACTTTGTGGGCCAAATATAAATGGTCTGTGGCTCAAGATATAGTTTGTGGGCCAAATATAAATGGTCTGTGGCTCAAGATATAGTTTGTGGGCCAAATATAAATGGTCTGTGGCTCAAGATATAGTTTGTGGGCCAAATATAAATGGTCTGTGGCTCAAGATATAGTTTGTGGGCCAAATATAAATGGTCTGTGGCTCAAGATATAGTTTGTGGGCCAAATATAAATGGTCTGTGGCTCAAGATATAGTTTGTGGGCCAAATATAAATGGTCTGTGGCTCAAGATATAGTTTGTGGGCCAAATATAAATGGTCTGTGGCTCAAGATATAGTTTTAGATATGCTTGATGCCAAATACAAAATGCACATGAAAGACCGACCTCAAGTATGTTGCGTATTGTTGCGAAAATTAAAAGGTTTGTGGCTCAAGAAGTCTTATTAGACGTTCTTTATGCGAAATCAGAAATGCAATTATACAACTAAGCTCAACTTATGCTGGCTGTACATAAACATTTAAAAAATGTATTCATGCAAAATGCTTAATAAAGATTAAAAAGTATGCTGCACTTTGTTGCAGGTAATTAAAAATATTTGTGACTCAAGATGTCTTCGTTGTTTATGTAAATAAAAGACCGAAGCTCAACTATGCGGAGTCTACTTAAAAAGGATAAAACATGTATTCATGCCATATGCTTAATCATTTATAAAAAAAAAAAATGTCAAGAAAATGGACAATATATGTTAAAAATATGCCAATAAGATATTTGCAAAGACAATAGGAAGAAATATGCTAAAATTATGCCAAATACATTTCTCCACTGGCATGGATCCTCAGAGGCTAGTGTTTACTATGCGGTGTCTAAGGCAGGACTGAGGGACCGAGGCAAAAGTCCCCACTGCTGAGATTTTATGGTATACTACCGCCCTCTTTTGTCTTGGAAGGATATTAATCAGATATCCAAGCGAGACTCAATGGTTTGAACCCGCGAAGAAATCATGTCTTGAGACAGACATGAGGCGAATTACTTATTTGTTCAACTCTGGTTTAAATTTATTTATGAAATATTGTTCTTTCTCCTTTCTTATTTTCTCATCATCTTTTTTTACTTTATAGAAGGGCATTATTTTAAAAGGTAATTTACTAGTTTTGTAGCAAAGAGATATACTGTATGTTTGCTTACATACAGGCCTTCACATTTTTTACATGGTTTTTATTTAAGTTTGTTCGTAATTTAAAGTTTGACGTCTCCCCAATATATATATATAAAATAGAGTCTACTATATGACAGTTTTCTCTTTCATTATGACTGCATTTTTATATCTTAGAGCTCCTAATGGTTGGCAGTCCAAGTACTCTTTTTCAACCCTTTATGTTGTACAGTTTATCTTCTCTTTGTTCCACACTAGCCAAAGTATCGAGTTTATTGTCGGGTTGAGAAGAAGGAGCAAAGTCAGGAATTTATTAAAGTAGGTCCCAAAATCTACTAAAAATTCAAGAAAAATGAAGTCGTATACCCAAAAGGGAATTTGACACATGGCGAAGATTGTGACAAGGACCGCGATGAGAGACCTCGGAACCTCGCTTGATCCTTTTGTTGATACCTCAGGTCCATTAATATCTGCCTCACATTTCTCTTTTGCTATCAAATCAGTTGAGTCCTCTGCTACTGAATATTCTGTGTCATTTGCTTCTGGTTTTAAGTTGGATCCTCCGTGCCTGCCTTCTCCTCTCCCCTTTGTGTCATGGGCATCGCTGGTTTCGTCAGTCTCATAATTTCTGTCCACTACATTTGTTTTATCAATATATTCATGAACTCCTTCCATTTTGTCTTCATTCATATCCCGGTCCCCTGGTTCTGAGACTAAAGCAGACCATTTGACCTGCCCTTCTTCTACACCTGACCTGATCTGACCTAGCCGGCGACTGCTGTGCAAAAACATTGATGCCAACACAATGATTATGAACAGTAGAATTATAATAGGAAGCAACATGTAACCAGAGGACAGATAAAACAATGTGGTATCATGGCACGCCAATCCATGTTCCTCTTGGATCCAGTAATTTGGGATGGTCAGGATTGTGAATGTGATCCAAATTGCTGGTATTGCCCTCCGAAGAATCGTCTGACGGTGTGAGGATTCAGATTTTGCCAATAAAAGACAATCATAGCTCAGGAAGACTAGAAACAACGCACTGCTCAAAAACCCAACATGAACAACAGCACCGCATACCAGACATGAGGCCTTGTTGAAAAAGTCCCCTTGAGTCAACCACGATGCCATGACCAGAGGGATGGTAGACTGCTGCATCAAGTCACCGAAGGCCCTGTTCAGTGTGTAGATGTTAGAAGGACATGATCTAAACTGATTCCGGGTGATTATCAGAACGAAAACTGCGGTATTCCCAGCCAGACCCACTGCTGTATTGAGTGACATAAACACAAGGACAAAAATGACTGAGTTTGGGTACTTCTTATCCCACGTCTCACGATTTTCAAATATAGTATCGTTAGCCATGACAGAGTATTTCTTGAAATCATCGAAGTAATTTGGAAAAGTAGAGTTAATATCATAATCATAGGAATATAGGTCGGAGTAGTTTATGGAATGATGGTAGTTGTAATCTTCACCCATGATTGATTGTCTCGAAGATCAGGGTCGAAATAATAATAGGTACTAATAAGTAATGTTTGGAGTAATAAACAATATACACTATAATGTTCACTATTTTTCTGTCATTTCTATATTTCAGTTACGTTCCTTCTTCTCTTGTCACTCTAATCTTGACTTCAATTTACCCTTTCTCTTTTCTTTGGGCTTTGTTAGCTCGGTTTGTGTTCACCTACTCTACTCGGTTTCTTTTCAACTGGCGGTAAATTGCAAAGTTCCCATTAAGATTTATCAGTTATTTTGAAGATTTTTTAGTGAAATATGGTGCTAATTATATAAACTTAGTCTTAATATAATGCAGAGACATAGTAGTTGTTTCATATTTTTCCATTAAGTATCGAGAGAATAGCTGCTAAGGGATTCAATGTACCGTTAGTTGAAATATAACCGACTATAGTGTTTTCCCTGTTCCACTCTCTCTCTCTCTCTCTTGACTTCTCCTCTTCTATTTAATCATCATCATCTCGTGTTCCCTCAGTTCTTCGTGTTTGTTCCTCTTTCTTAGCTTCTTCTCTTTTTGTCTTTACTGTATTCTTCTTTACTTCATTTCTTATTCTTTATTCTCCCGGATTCTCTCGTTTTTCTTTATTCGTTTCGTTCTTCTGCTATTTATTTTTTTATTTTGGTTTCTCTTTGATTTTGTTCTTGTTCTCCCCTTCTCCTCCCCGGGATTGTCTGCAAGAACAAGAGGTTATAAAGATACATAGATAAATTGATAGATATAGAAAAAGATAGTAGGATAACTATATAGATACATAAAAAGACAGACAGATAGATAGATAGATAGATAGATAAAATAACAGATATATAGATAGATAGATAGATGGATAATTAGTTAGACACGATAAATGTATAGATACATAGACAGACAGATAGATAGATATACAGATACATTGAAAGGTACTGAACAGAAATACAGATATAGATATATAAATAAGATAATATGAAGATACATAAACAGACAGAATGATAGAACAATATATAGACAGATAGATAGCTAGAGACACATGGAAGGGTTACAGTGTACATCCTCCTCTTGTGACGTCATCATTGTAAACAAACCCGACATCTCGGGTTAAGGGGGCGACCTGGTTTTTTTCTCTCCTTTTAAAATTATCTCTTTCTCTGTCTTGTATCCATTCAGCTCCATTCAGCCTACTGTTTTAAGACGTTTATCCCCATTATATGGAGAAATCCGGCTTCGCCGGAGAGATTTTTCTATCGAAAAATGTACAAATTTATCCTGCTATGAAAAACATTTTGAATAATATGCTGGCTCGCTACCACTCGCCAGGAAAAATTCAACACCTGGATGAGGATAAACGTCGGGGCCGAATGGATACAAGCCAGGGAAAGAGAGAAAAAGAGAGAAAGATTAACAAAGACGGTGACCCCCTTTACGACATTTTGCTACCAGACCACTTCGTTAACCTTCCCCACTCCCACCCACCCACCCACCCACACACACATAAATATAAACAAATTAAATATAATGCGTAAATATATAAATAGAATATACAAATAAAGACAATCCACAAATACAAAATAAAACAATAAACCTTACAAATTTCGTTTGAGATCCTAGTTTGTCGAACATTTAGTTGATCAACATTGGGTTAGATTAGGTTAGAGAAGAATGGATTCGTTACTTTTTCTTGCAGATACATTAACCCCTTCACCGGTAGTGTATGGGTTAATGGCAGTAGGGCACCAAGATGGCGGAAGTTGGCCACAGACCTTTTCTAAGATTAATACAATTATCTAATGATAGCCATATCAAAATATTGAATTCCTTTAAGATTATGACGCGGTTTGACAGTATAGTCTGTCAAATATGTAACGAGTGTATTCAGATTAGGAAATATTTTTGGAAGCTACAGAATAAAATTTCAAGCGATAGTTCCTCAATTGCATACAATCATCTAATGATAAACACAATACATAGTTAACATGCGTCTTTTCATACTGAAGGAGTTAATAAAAATCGTCCAATGATAACCAGAATAGAGTGTAAAATGAGTCATAGTGTTCTGAAAGGGTTAAGGGGACACAGACTGCTTTTTTGGCCTATAAATTCATTCATTCATAAATTCTTAGTTTCCTCGCTAGACATCCCTCAAACTTAGAAAAACATCCCTTAGACCCCCCTCAAGATAAATTTGTAAATTTTTCGATAGCAAAATGTCCCGGCCGAAGGCCGGTTCCTCTTATAATTACAGGCCCGCTATCGCTCGCCAGGAAAAAATCGACACCTAAATGGCACGATAGGTCTTAAAAGTTATAACGAAATGGGACGAAAGGTCTTAAAATCGCCAAACAAATGGGCCGAACATCTAAAAATCTCAAAACTAATGGGAATAAACACGAGGGAGAAGGGGGACCAGAAAAACAACCGTCTCCCCTTAACCTACGAACCTGAACTAAGAGGAGCGCACGTCGTCCTCCTACTACAGACTGATGAACACTGGTGAACACTGAACAGTCACAATGAATTCAGAAATTGGGGCCAGTATCCCAAATGTAGTTTAGCCCTATTTGGTTCGAGGGGGCACTTCTTGAACCTCACCTCGTTCCATTCGATTTTTTTTTTCTATGTTAGAGAGGGAGGCAAAAGGCAGAACTGCCTGCAGCGAGTGCCTCCCCCAGAGTTGAAAGAGTGACAGGGCCAAAATCAAGGGACGTTCGAGCCAAAATGCCTGGACACACGGAGTTTGAAGCAATTTAAGTCATAGGAAGAGGGACAGACTAATTCTGGGAGAGAGTTCCAGAGCTCAACTGTTGAATATTGGATATTTTATGACGTTTTACCCCATAAGTTTGGCGATAATAAGACGCTTCATCCCATGCAAGTGCAGGTGTTTTTTGAGTGAGCGATAGGGAGCCTGTAACTTCGAAGAAATCGGCCTTAGGCCTGGATATTGTTCTATCGGAAAATGTATAAATTTAACTTGAAGGGAATGTGTGTGTGTGTGTGTGTGTGTGTGTGTGTCCTTAGCTTGAAACAAGTCTGACAAGGCGTTTTTGTAAGCCTAGGGAACAAGCTAAGACACATTGTTCGCAAATGGCAAAAACAAGCAAAATCCTTAATAATGCCAGTTGCATACATTACAGACCATTTCCGTGAGAGAGAGAGAGAGAGAGAGAGAGAGAGAGAGAGAGAGAGAGAGAGAGAGAAAGAGAGAGAGAGAGATAATACGTTCATGAGTGTCCCCGAAATTATACATATGTGTGCTGTATGTGTGTAAGTGTTCATGTTTGTGTGTGTATGTGTATGTGTGTGTGTTTGTGTGTGCGTACGTGGGTAGCTGCATGTGTGTGGGTGAATGTGGTAGTGCATTTGTTGGATCCGACACTCACGCTCCAACGCAATTAGTTGAGTTAAGGGGAGATTTCCACTTGAGGGATTTTTTTCTGGACCCCTTTCTCCCTCATGTTTAGCCCCATTGCTTTTGAGATTTTAAGACGTTTGCCCCATTAGTTTGGCGATTTTAATAACTTTTGCCCCAGTTCTATCAATTTGAAGACCTTTCGTGCCATTTAGGTGTCGATTTTTTTCCTGACGAGCGAAAGCGAGCCTGTAACTTAAGAGGAATCGGCCTTCGGCCGGGAAATTTTTCTACCGACAAATGTACATATTTATCTTGAAAGGGGGTCTAGGGGATGTAATTGTAAGCTTGATGGAGGTCTAAGCAACACACTAGAAACCTCCCCTTAATTCTGGGTGTGTCCCTGTATACCCTAGTTCAGTGCGCATCCGTCTGTAGCAAGGGGAAGACACGCATGCCAGGCGTACGATTTTCTCGTACAGTTGACCAAATAAGTGATGTCGCGGCATCAAGTATATTTCGATCAATAATTGGTATCAGCGCTATCTAAAAAGTTCAAATCATCGTTCAGAGTGAGATATACAACCATGTTCCTATCTTTACACACCCTATTCAACATCTGACAGACATTAATACAGCATACAGCGAGCAAAACGTAATGACAGCGGCGACACTACTTAGTTGGCCAACTGTACAAATGCAATATATTGACCATTTGTACAATGTACAATATCAGGTGTACAATAATGAGATAATTCAACAAATGTGTATAATAATTCAGTGCAGATACGATAATTTGAAAATTGTTGAACAAGTCGCAAAAAAAAAATGCATCTCTCTCCATTACCTGTTTAAGTTGAAACGAACATAAACACCGATTTGCACAATAATCATACACACAGTCAAAACAGTCATGTAGGCTATGCATACATACAGTAGACAAAGGACACACCTACATACACACACACTTACATAAAGTATCTCTACAGTAAGTAAGCTACACATTTACTTTTTATATTCATGTATATGAAAATCCTTAAGAATGTCTCAGACTGTTCCCCCCAATACTGTGGCGAGTTGACACTCCTTTATGGTACATTATGTTGGCTCTTCCTGGAGTTTACTCCCTCAGTATATTTAATTGATTAAACTTCAACAAAAATTATTCTACTGCTAACCAATTGGTGCCTAAATATTATTTTGTTTCACTACCATTCAAAATTTAGAATAGAAATAACTGTATTCTTGTGTGTTTTTATATAAGCTTTGATAACTAATTATACAAATAGGTCTATATAGGTGAAATCCATGATGCTAAATGATGAAAACTTTGTACGATAATATTGACGCAAATACAATAATTTGGACATGGTTGGTGCGATATTTTGGGTAAAATCCAGCTGGCAACGGTGTCAGACTCACTCCTCTTCCCTAAGTTCCCTGTGAATTTCAGTGTGCATTTGTCTGTAGCGAGGGAAAGTTACGCTCTCCTCTTCAAAAAGGTTAGTTGATTACGCCTATTCTGAGTTGAATAACATCGCCTTGTGTAAGCCATAATACAAGAGAATATGGTATTGGTGTATTATTGTACCATTGCATATCATATACAAAGATGACAAAAACTAATATTTGTTTAATCATGATACGCACTCTTCTCTGAGCTAGTGCCGATACAAATGGCCAGTCCTGTATAGAATCGTGAGGTTCAGAGTCGTAAAGATTCCAGGACGAGCTCCATAGAAACTGAAACTGAACTGAACTTCACACCTAATAACGTCCTCTATTCATGACAATTGTTGAACAATTAATTTCAACATGTTGTGGATAGATTTATAAAGAAAGGCTACTCTGAAGAAGTAATTTGCACAGCGAGGTGGCTTGAGATATATACGAATTTTGAAAAAAATAAATACAAAAAGTTCTGCAAAGCTGGTGTTTTAGAAGTGGTTGTATCAGAACCTCAATATCGGAGTCTAAACGTAGCTAACATCGAGTCTACTATCGCAAGGATTGGGGTTATCGAAATAAGGCTCCATTACTGACGCTATTCTTGACATACGGTGTGCTGGCTTGATAATCCAGAAAGGTTGATAGCCTCTGAAGTTCTATTTTAACAACTAATCTACTATCCGACAAGTTTCGCTTAACATACAGTAAATTATTTCATTAATTTCATTGGAGGTGTTTGGTGGTGTGGTGAAATTAATAAAAAATCTAATATTATTGCCAAGTTTTCATGATTAAGAACATATTTCGCCACAAGATCTTTGAAATAGCTGAGTAGTGGCTACAAAAAAGAAATAATATAATAGAATAGAATATACCGGTATATATATATATATATATATATATATATATATATATATATATATACTGTATATATACTGTATATATTATATATATATATATATATATATATATATATATATATATATATATATACAGGTATATATATATATGTATATATATATATATATATATATTATATATATAGTTTCCAATATCAATGCAAACGAGCCCCCAAACTGCTGAGAGTAAAATATTGCTCGTCAAAAATTGCCGAAGAAAGCGTTCGTGTAACACCGCTTTCATGACCCAAAACTTGCGCAAGTGCTCAATTGGTCTGACCTTAATTTTAATGTTTGTTTACAGTAATAACACCACAAGAGAAGGCTATACTGTTGGTCTTTAATGTGGGGTTTGTTTTGTTTTATTGCAGACGAATCGAGAGAGGCTGAAGAGAGGAAAAGCAGAGAAGAGAAGAAAGAAGAGGAAATAGGAAACATTGGAGAGGAACAGAGAGGAGATGGAGGGAAGAGAGAAGGGAGGAGAAAAAATACGAAGAACTAAAGAGGAATAGAGAGGAAAGAGAGCAGAGAGGATCAGGAAGAGGAGAGGATAAGACGGGAAGAATGGAAGATAATTTGCAAATAGGAGATAATACGAAGAGTTGAAGAGAAACGGGAAGATAACGAAAGTGGGATTTATGAGAGAGAGAGAGAGAGAGAGAGAGAGAGAGAGAGAGAGAGAGAGAGAGAGAGAGAGAGAGACTGAGACTGAACAAGCAAAGCCTAGAGCAAATGGGAAGCTGAAGTTGACAATATCGTCATAAAACATGAAAGGAAAAAAATAAACAGGAAAAGAGAGAAACATAAAATAAAATACTACAGGGAAAATTCATGCAAGAGTAAATTGTTCCTAATCCAAACATTATTTCAACCATTTCGAAAAATAACTTTTAAACCGATCAATCATGGATGCAAATGATACACTCGATCCATTTCGAAATGTAAGCGATTCTATTTTGGAGCAACCAGATACACTAGTTTACACTGTTATATTTATGTCACTCAATGCAGCAGTTGGTGTGGCCAGTAATATCGCTGTGTCCGTTTTGATAATCACCCGGGATCAGCTTAAATCACGCCCTTCTAACATTTACACACTGAATAGGGCCTTCGGTGACTTGATGCAGCAGTCTA
Organism: Paralithodes platypus; assembly: GCA_032716605.1. Classification (NCBI taxonomy): domain Eukaryota; kingdom Metazoa; phylum Arthropoda; class Malacostraca; order Decapoda; family Lithodidae; genus Paralithodes; species Paralithodes platypus. Next base: position 35,736,923 of record CM064493.1, on the reverse strand, counting down.
CCATCCCTCTGGTCGTGGCATCGTGGTTGACTCAAGAGGACTTTTTCAACACGGCCTTGTGTCTGATGTGCGGTGCTATTGTTCAAGTTGGGTTCTTGAGCAGTGCTGTGTTCCTAGTCTTCTTGAGCTCTGACTGTCTTTTATCTACAAAATTCGAATTCTCACACCGTCAGAAAGTTCTTCGTTTGGCAACGCCAGCTATTTGGATCGCAACAATCATCCTGACCATACCAAACTTCTGGATCCGAAAGGACTATGGATCTGAGTGTCACACTTATCCTTTGTATTATCCGCCTGCTAGTTACCAGATTCTTCCATTTATGATTCTACAAATCGTAATTATTCTGTCAGTATCAATTATCTCGTACTGCAGTTACAGGTTTCGTAAAATCAGGTTAGCTGAAGAGGAAGGAGAAGTCAAATGGTCCGCTGCAGTGTCCCAACCAGAAGACAAAATGGAAGGAGTCAGTGAGCAAGATGATAAAACGAGAGAAGTGGACAAAGATAACAAGGATAATGAAGAAAATCACGACCATGAGCCAAGGGAGAGAAGAGATGAAGCAAATGACACAGAATACCAAGGAACAGAGGAATCAGCCAAATTAGTAGCTCAAGAAAAATGTGAAGTAGAAATTGAGAGGAAAGCAGTATCAACAATTGGGATGAATGAATTTCCTATCTCTCTCTTAGTAGCCCTGATCGCAATTTTCGGTGCGTGTCAAATTCCCTATTGGGTATACAGCTTCTTTCTGAACGATGAGTTTATTGAATTCTACACCGGGAATGTTCATCTTGAGCTCTTTCTTGCCAACCCGACGATAAATCCGATTCTGTGGCTAGCGTGGAACAGGAAGAAGTTATGTTAGTTGGCTTGAACGAAGTTTTTCTATACCCTGTTCATTATAGGTAGGCCAATTGACTACTTGCAAGTTTCAGGCTATAAGGAAGTTGGAGTTTTTTACATTTATATTTAGCAGAATTAACAGCTAAAATGTGGTTGTAGTATATTCATAAATACATACAACTAAATTCAACATACGCTTTATCCATTATACATCTACTTTATTATTGTATTTCTGTTTAATATTGATGTTTACGGCACCAATTTCCTTATAGCCTGAAACTAGCAAGTGGTTAAATAAGCTCGTCCATTAACCTCCATAACTAAACAATGACTAGAGTAATTAAGGGGAGATGGGTTGGTTTTCTGGACCCCTTTCTCCCTCGTGTTTAGCCCCATTAGTTTTGAAATTTTAATACATTCGGCCCATTAGTTTGGCGATTTCAACACCTTTAGCTCCATTTCGTCGTCAATTTTAAGACCTATCGTGCCATTTAGGTGTCGATATTTTCCTGGCGAGCAAGAGCGAGCCTGTAATTATAAGAGGAACCGGCCTTCGGCCGGGACTTTTTTCTACCGAACAATGTACAAATATATCTTGAGGGGGGATCTAGGGCCTACACAGCAACACAAGTGTCTTTATATACTTTATTTTAACATACCCGGTACACCAAAGAAGTGCTGTTGCAGTTAATAAACAAGTGATTGATTCGTGAATGTGGACGAGACAGAGGTCAACAGTCATGGGAATCGAGCAAGAAGAGTTCGCGAATGCATTTGTTATTGCTCTGAGTGACGAACGGGTAATACAAACAAAATGTAAACTGCTATATGTGGACAAATGGTTAAGGAAGTACATGAACTAAAACATGCAGTGAAGGATCGTGACCGTATAATAACATCTCTATAGAGTGAGGTCGATAGTCTTAAATCTACCGTGGATATTTAGAACAGTACTCAAGAAGCCTTATTATAGCCTTGTTAAGTATATTCATGACTAATAGATTTATATAGTAAATTTTCAACTCAATATGCGATTGAGTGGAAAATAATCAATGTGAAACGATTTGTTTTATGTAGTCATACGCATGGAAGTGAACACAAATATATCAGTCATATTATCTCCTACATATTTGTATGTTTAAGCACTACTGCAGGGCTGAATTATATATTATGATTATAATGCACGAGTAAGAGTGAATGCATGTAAATGTATGAGTATATGTATATATTAGTTCTTTAATATGTATATATCATTAGCGCATGTTAATGTAAAAATACACTCTCGGACATACGTCTTGATCAAATTTTCGAGGCTAAGCAGAACAAAATCTATATTTTCATTGTTTTTGTACACTCTAGGAGTCTAGGACATAACTCGTGGCCTTTAGTTTTCGCGGTTATCCGGAACTGAATTGAATCTTCTCATTATTTCTGAACATAATCATTATATAATTTCGCTGGTTCATTGGAGAGGTTCAAGGCCTCAGAAGGGGCCATATATTTAGTCCTGGAGTTTGCCATACTTAATACTAACATTTGGATGTTTCGTTTTCCTGCTTGGAGGTTCATACTGAGCAGCGACTCGACTCGTGTCTTGAGCGTTCAGTCATGGTCAATGGTGAATGGAACCGAAGAGTAATATGTGAATATAAACTACTAAATACTGCTAATCAAAACTGATCGTCAGCGTATCTTAATTGTAAACTTTTAAATTTCCAGAAACTCCTGTCCATGACTAATATGTATGCATGAGTGTATGAATTTTATGTCTTTAAAATTGTGAACTCTTTAGAGAGATAACATGATAGTATTTAGAAGACATGTGAAATTACTTAAATAACCTATTCAAACTCGTTGATTGAAATGTACTTTTTTCTGGTTTTGTTGTTCTCATTTTGCAAACATATAACGCTCTCTAAACTTTGCCAATCACATTACCAAGCAAAGCACATATATTCATAGTATGTAACTATGTATGAATTACATGTAAAACCATGTGGTATTTTAAACTAAGAATTTAAACTTACAGGATGTGTATATTTATAATTAGCTTAAACATCTGGGAAGTATAATTGAAAGGTTTCAATCTTGTTCGTGTGGAAGATTCTCTTGCCCATTAAACAAAGCATAATAGAAAGGCTCAGCAGTATCCCAGGTAACCAAGATAATATAAATGCCTGATACTTATTACCGAAACTACCACTAATTTGTTCTTAACATTTGAAGCCTATTATATAATACGAATATTGTAAAAATCATAGTAAAAAAAATTTCAACCACCGGAAATGCATCTTATATGCACAATATAAATCACTGTTAAAACAAAAGAAATCTCCCTATAATTCTCCCTATTGACGGCAGTAAAACACTTAAGTCCCTTACTGGCAAAAAGATGCTGACTTTAATAATTCATGTATCCCAAAATAAAAAAATGGGTGTTTTTATTTACTCTGAAAATTACTTACACCTGAGTGTTTTCAGATCGTTGGATAATGAGGAAAACAAAAAAATCCGGGGATTGTAACCAATTTCAACTACTGTATAATGATAAAAACTACCCGAAACAAATAAAATAAACCATGGGAAAATTAGTGGTAGTTGCGGTAATATTTTCCTATTTAACGCATTGAATAATCTGTATTAAATATGTACAGGAGTATATGAATTGTGTGAGCGCGGATGCAGTCGTGGTCATGAAAATTGGGATGACTTTTGTTATAATAAGATAAATTAACATTAATTTGTCCTGATGTGGCGGCGTCTACGCCGTGGGGCCACCTCCCGAGGCTGCCAACCGCGGATGGCTGCCGACCCTCCACAGCCGAAGACAAAATCAACGACCAGTGGAGGAAAACCGGATGCCGGCCGCGGGGAGCAGTTTCGGGAGCCAAACCGTCACAACCATCCCCTGCCCCCTCCCTGGGGGCACGGGTCCTTGGAGCGGCTTCGGTCGCGCCGGGAATTTCCACACCTCTCACACCACACACACACATCACACAGTTTTTCCTACACCGAGAAATGACTCTCCGGCTGTCATTTCTCGAAGACTTCTTCTAGCCGGAGACATTGAGAGCAACCCAGGACCCACGTTCACATACATATGTCCAACTTGCTCAAAACCCATCACTTCGAGTCGCCATACTAAGGGTTCAGTTCTCTGCAATTCATGTGGGAACTGGACCCACTTCACCTGCACAACACTTGCCTCCAAGAAACACTACACAAACACCTGGACCTGTTCCTCATGCCCCTCCCTCTCCCAGTCAAATCCCTCGCCTAAAACCCGTCCACCTCTCCTCCCCAACCCACCTAACCTTCCCATATCATCCACTCCCCCCCCTAAAACCCGTCCACCTCTCCTCCCTAACCCACCTAATCTTCCCATACCATCCACATCCTCAACTCAACACACCACACCCCATCCTAATCCATTCCAACCCCCATCTCCTGCTCCCCAATCCCCACCCCCACCTCACCCATCCCAACCCCCAGCCCCTCCCTCACCCCCACCCCCCCCATCACCCCCACCCCCACCCCATCCTCGTGCAGCAGCACCCAACGTACATCGTGCACATAACATTAACATTCTTCAACTGAACATAGATGGCATCAACACAAAGAAACACGAACTCTCACACTTCATCAAACAACACAACATACACATTGCCATCTTACAAGAAACAAAACTCCGCACAACACAAAAAACACCCACATTTCATAATTTCACCACCATCAGACAAGACCGGGCTGTCGGCGGGGGCGGTGGACTCATCACCCTGGTACACAAAGAAATATCATACATAGTAACCAGTGTACAAACCAAATCACTCCTCCCCCCAAATGATAACACAACAGAAATACAGTCAATTAAAATACGCACTGGCAACAACTCCAACATAACCATCATAAACACATACATCCCTCCCCAAACATCCCCTACAGTACCAAATGAATACAGACCACACTTACAACACATCACAAACACCCCACACACCCCACACATCATCCTGGGTGGTGACTTCAACGCCAAGACGTCGGCCTGGTTTGTCGACAACCCCGACACAGACAGAGGGCTGGTACTACAAAACCAAACCGATAACCTCATCATCCTTAACGACATCCATCAACATACCCATATTCCTCACCAAGCCCTCTATAACCCATCATCTCCAGACATCACCTTTTGCTCCCCAGAACTCGCCCCCACAACATCCTGGAGGGTGGTCAGAACCTTAGGCTCTGACCACCTCCCGATCATTATCACCACCAAAACCAGACTCACCCCAGCTAGCCACAAACACACACCAATTATAAAAGAGCTAACTGGGAAGCATTCACAAATGAGACAGAACAACACTTCACAACTCTAAACAGTACACCCATCACTAACATCAACAATGCTGTACACATACTCAATAAAACTATCCAAAACGCTGACAAGAAACACATTCTAAGAGGTAACAGAAAAAGACACAACCCCAACTTCACACCAGAAATTCAAAACCTCATCAGACAACGCGACATACTGAAACACTCCCCAGCACCCCACACACAAGACATCACACAACAAATTCAAGCACTCAACACCCAAACTAACAACAAAATACAAGAACAACAAAAACTAAATTGGAATAACTTCCTACAAACACTTGATCACAAAACAAACCCCAAAAAACTATACAAAACACTAAACAGCATCACACTTTCCAACAGCAACACAACACAATCACATGCTGCAATCACAACAACAGACTCTACTCCTTCATGTAAACAACAAGCAAACACTCTCATCAATCACTTTTCACATGTCAGCCACCTAAAACCTCACAAAGACGACCGACGTGTCATCCGACGTAAGAGACAATTCCCCACAGACCCTGACTATACACCCTTCACCAATCACCAGACAAAGCATATCATCAACAATCTCAAGCACTCACCCGCCTGTGGCCTAGACAACATAAGCAACATACACCTCAGACACCTGGGACCACAAGGCATACAAGCACTCACTAACATATCAAACTACAGCTATTCACACAACACAATACCAGACATTTGGAAGCATGGTATCATCATCACTTTCCCCAAACCCAACAAAGACCCCACGCTACCCTCCTCGCACCGCCCCATCACACTCCTTTGCTCCCCCTCCAAAGTCATGGAACGCCTAGTATTACAACTAATTACACCTGACCTACCCCTAGCTCCAACACAACATGGCTTTAGGCCACTGCACTCCACAAACACTCTTCTCACAGACCTTACACAAAGAGCTTTCGACGGCATCAATTCAGCTAGACCACCACACAGATCACTATTAGCCACACTCGACATTAGTAAAGCTTTCGATGCCATCCCCCGCCACAACCTAACAAACAAAATCTACAACACAAACATGCACAACAACACAAAACGGTGGCTGGCCAACTTCCTAGCAGGCAGATGTGCACACGTATCTTTTGCCGGTCAGTCATCTAAAATCAGAAACTTTCCAAACGGAGTCCCACAAGGATCCGTCCTATCGCCCGCACTCTTCAATCTGTACATGCACGATATAACTACACCCAATACGCCCCAAATAAACTTAGCCTCCTATGCAGATGACATAACACTCACATGCACACACCATGACCCAAAAAGAGCAACAGATCTCCTTCAACCCTATCTCAACACACTACATGGCTGGTGCACTACAAACAGACTTAATCTAGCCCCAGCCAAATCCACCGCAACCCTGCTCACAAGTTGGACAGGAGAACACGAATACATCCCTCAACTCACCATAAACAACACACCCCTAACACATACACACACCCAAAATCCTAGGAGTAACATATGATACTCATATGACATTCAAACAGCACACCACAAACATTAAAAAGAAACTGACACCCAGACTTAACGCCCTCAGGTCACTTGCTCACACAAAATTTGGACACAACAAAGAAACTACCACCACAGTATATAAACAATACATAAGATCAGTGATGGAATACGCAAGCCCAGCCTGGGCTTCTAACCTAGCTGAAACACATCATAAGACCTTACAGACTATTCAAAACAAAGCCCTGAAGATCATTACAGGCTGCACAGCTACTGCACCCACAGATCACCTACATCAAGAAACCAAAATCCTCAAAGTCAAAGACCATCTGGACATGAGAGGCACTCAATTCCTAGCAGCAGCCTCCACGAACCAAGACCACCCACTAAACTACATGGCAACACACCCACAGACACCAAGAAATATCAAAACAACACCCAGCACACGGTATCACACACAATTATTGTCCTCTCTCCCTCCCTGCCCACCCCGAACCAACATCCAGAAGCACATCCATACTCATATCTCTCACCGATCCATCCACTCACTCACAGACAACACACAGCTGCATGCACGACCTCCCGAAATCCATCCTTCCGAATCCTCCCTTCCTCGCGAGGACAGAGTCCACCTGGCCAGGCTGAGATGCGGACACCATCCAGCTCTCCTGAGCTATCAGAAGAGACTGGATGACTCCGTTGTCGACGCCTGCCCGGGATGTAACACAGCACCCCATACCATTAAACACATCATAGAAGACTGCATTTCACACAACCACTTACGCCAACAACACAATCTACACTCAATGAGAGCTCTGTGGGAAAGCCCGATCGTGGCCATGGCCTTTCTCAGGGACTCGGGGCTGTTCGGCCAGGCAGCTTAGGGAACAACAACAACAACAACAACATTAATTTGTGAGTTCTTTAGTGTTTCAAACAGTTTATCTAGATGGTTTGCGATGGTATCAAACCTGTGTCCGCATAAATTGTCCCAAGACTAGTGACCTAGACTATTCGAAAGCTCGTAGGTTCGTATAACAACTAAAATATTCATATATTTAATTGACAACCTTGTGAATTAATTGTCGTTTAATGGGGTGGAACTAGGACTTTGTTGTGTGTGCTAAAAACCCTGAACACAAATATATTCATCATCTTATCCCATTTATGTATTGCATTGATCACTGTTACTGCATGACTAACTTATAAAATGTGATTATACAGTAAGAGCATAAGTTAGAGTGAATGTATGTGAATGGAAATATATACCGTGTATGTGTTCATGTGTACTTTTGATATATTTAATCGTTGGTCCAGCTTAATATGTAAGCACGCTCTTGGAAAAAAATTGTGGTATATTATGCCTTAGTTATGCCCCCCCCCAAAAATCGATAATCTTGATATATATTGCACATAAAACTGCAGCAACATTGGTACACATTCCAATCGATAATCTTGATATATATTGCACATATAACTGCAGCAACATTGGTACACATTCCAATCGATAATCTTGATATATATTGAACATATAACTGCAGCAACATTGGTACACATTCCAATCGATAATCTTGATATATATTGAACATATAACTGCAGCAACATTGGTACACATTCCAATCGATAATCTTGATATATATTGCACATATAACTGCAGCAACATTGGTACACATTCCAATTTGGCACGTGGTGGGTCATTTTTTGACTTCCCGATTTCGCTCTATTAGTTTGAAAATGTTAAGATGTTTCACCTCATTAGTTTGACGATAATATAACGCTTTACCCCATTCAGGTGTCGATTTTTTCTACCGATAAATGGACATTATCAGCTGAAAGGGGACTTGCGAGATTGTTTTAATGTATCACGGTCACGGAAGGCATTTTATTTGTCCAGGAGGCAAACTAAATATACAGTACGGTACATTGTCCGAAATTGCAAAAGCCATCAAAACTCTAGACAAAAATAATTAAGCAAAATATCAAAATAACCCCCAAGACATCGCACCAGAGAGTAATTTCACGGCTAATGTGTGTGAGTGTGTTATACAATCAGGTTAGTTGAGACATCTGAAATAACACATGGCTATTGAGAAGTGTTTTAATCAATCCTTACATAAAGAGAGTACACTGTAAATAATCAAACGAATAAAAGGGTATATAAAGTCATTGGGTAGTGATAGTGATTATTTTTTATGAGACAACAAATAGAGGAACGAAAAACAAAGACAATACAAAAAAGGTCCATATGCTTAAAGGCATCTTCCATTCATAAAACATTTGTAACAATTGTACTTAAACTGTTGTGGGTTGTAAATTTGTGGAAAGTACCTCCAAGGAAGTAAATTCCAGAGAGTGGCAGTTCTGGGGATAACTGAAGTTTGATAAGCAGAAGTTCTACATTGTGGAGAAGAGAGTATGAGTTCATGGACATTTTCAGCTGCCCTAGTTCTGCGGGGAAAATGTGCAGAGGTGGGACAATTGAAGTAAGTTTCCTCAGAATATTTACCGTGAAAATATCTGTAGAGTAATGCAATGGATGCAACATCTCTTCGTATGAATAATGAAGGAAGATCCTGCGTGATTACAGGGTTATTTATTATTCTAATTGCTATATTTTGAACGTTGTCCAACTGCCTCAATGCAACAACTCCGCATCCATTCCACAAGGGTGAACAGTATTCCATCTGAGAACGAACATGCTTTGTATATATATAATGGTTAACTGCTCGTCAGTGAAGAAATGATCGAACTCTGTATAGAAGTCTCATTTTCTTAGAGGCATTTTTAGCAATGGATCTAACATGAGGTGTCCAGCTCTGTCCTTATATTAGATGGGTTTATTACTGCCAATATATCACTTAAAGAGTAGAATATTATGGACTCTCGATTTACCCTTTTCATACCTTTTTATACCCATAATTTATTAGAGCACATACTGTACAATAGGTTTTAGGTAGGGAGAACCAAATGTGTAATGGGGCAATTTTCAACATAGCAGTCAACGAGAAGATTATTATCTTCAACAATCTTAATAATACAGAAAACGACTGTCAAATCAGACCACCCAAAGAAATTTTGAAATGCAGGAAACAGCTACCAAGAAAGGAGGAAGGCATGGGGGGTAGCGTAGTGAATAAAAGCAACGCAGTACTATGTACAGTCTACGACAGAACTTGTTGTCATGGCCTGAGGCAATGGGTTAGTTCTCTTATATTTTAATAGATGGCCCTTTAATCGCTTCTAATAAAAGGGGGCGGGGTTAATATAGAGGCTGGAAGGAGGAGTCAAACGTGTGTGTGTGTGTGTTCTAGAACAGAAACACCCAGAAGCAAAACCAGCAAGTGATGAGGCCAAACTAGACGGGGAATATGTTCCTCCAGACCCGGTGATATATGAGAATATAACTGGAGACCTCATATGGAGAAAGGCGCTGAAAACACAGGGAGGAGCAGGTCCATCAGGAGTAGATGCTAAGACTTGGAGGATCTTCCTAAGTCAAAACAAGTTTGGTTCAGCCGCGGGTGACCTTTGTGAAGCAATAGCAATGCTGGCAAAGAAACTTGCATCGTCACCATGCGTGAACATAGAAGCTCTGACAGCATGTCGCCTGATACCTTTAAATAAGAATCCAGGAGTTAGACCAGTAGGCGTTGGGGAAGTTCTTAGAAGGATTATTGGAAAAGCAATCATGTCTGTATTTGGAAAAGATGTACAAAGAGCAGTGGGCAACTTACAAGTATGTGCAGGACAGCAAGCCGGAGGAGAAGCAGCAATACATGCAATGGGGAAGGTGTATCATGAGGAAGATTGTGAAGCGGTACTGCTAGTGGATGCAACAAATGCCTTTAACACCATTAATAGGGAGGCAGCTATTCACAACATCAAGATCAAATGCCCGAGCATCGCAAAGTACATAGAAAATACTTATAAGGAGCCAGCTAACCTGTATATAGTTGGAAGCACAAAGAAGGAAGAAATGAAAATTCTCAAATCAAATGAAGGAACAACGCAAGGAGATCCAGTGGCAATGGCAATGTACGCACTGGCACTATCAATTCTGCAGCAGAAAATAAAACATGAGGTAACCCGAGTGAAACAAGTGGCGTATGCAGATGACCTCACAGGTGCAGGAAAAATAGGGGATCTCAAAGAATGGTGGCGGAGAGTACAATCGGTAGGCGAAGTCATTGGGTACCATCCGAATGCTAGTAAATCTGTACTAATAGTGAAAGAAAACAAGTATGAAGAAGCGGTGCGGACTTTTGATGGGACAGGAGTGAAGATTACAAAGGAGGGTCAATGCCATTTGGGAGCAGTAATAGGCACAGAAGAATGCAAGAGAGACTATGTACGAAAAAAGGTAGCAGAGTGGGTAAAGGAAGTGAAAACCCTGGCAGACATTGCGAAATCTGAACCACATGCTGCATATACTGCCTTCACATATGGTGTTAAGCACAGATAGACCTTTCTTATGAGAACAGTGCCTGGCATTAGACAGATGCTCCAACCGCTTGAAGAAGCAATCAGAGGAACATTCATACCGGCCCTAACAGAGATGGAAGGCGTCACGCAAGAGCTAAGAGATCTATTAGCTCTTCCGCCAAGGTTCGGAGGTATGGGGATCATAAACCCAGTGGAGGCGGCACTACATTAGAACCAAAATTCCCTTAAACTTACTACGTCTCTGACAGAAAAAATACAGGAGCAAAATGAAAATGATGAGGTGGACGAAGAGGAACAACGAAATGCAAGACAGGAAATTACAAAGAGCAGAGAAGAGAGACAGAAACATAGCCTAGAACAAATTAAGACCAGATGTAGGGAAGAACTGAAAATGAGAGTTGAGATGGCACAAGACACGGGGGCTTCAAATTGGCTCACATCATTACCAATAAAGGAGAAAGGCTTCAGCTTAAATAAACAAGAATTCAATGATGCCGTAGCCTTGAGGTATGGGTGGCCAGTTTCGAACCTGCCGCTGAAATGTGCATGTGGTGAAATAAACAACTCAGACCACTGTATGACTTGTAAGAAAGGAGGATTCATCTGTATCCGGCATGATGAAGTACGAGACATCACTGCACAAATGCTGGACGAGGTGTGCCATGATGTCAGAATCGAACCGGAACTTCTGCCTATGGACGGACAGCGCTTGGCCCACAATACTGCAAATACTTCAAATGAAGCAAGAGTGGACGTAAGTGCTCGAGGTTTTTGGACGAGGGGACAACGGGCTTTTTTCGACATCAGAATCTTCAACCCAAGAGCACAAACATATCGTGAGCGGCATACACAACATACACAAGGCGGCATACTTGAGAAACGAAAGTGAGAAAAAACGCGCTTATGAAGAAAGAATTTTGAACAGGGATCAAGGAAGCTTTACTCCTCTGGTCTTCTCATCGTCGGGAGGTATGGGACCTTCTGCAAGTGTCTTCTATGCCAGATTAGCTGAACAAATATCGGAGAAAAAGCGCCAGCATAGAAGCCAAGTCATAACTTGGATGAGGTGCCGGCTCTCTTTCTCTCTTCTCAGGTCTGCACTCCTATGTCTCAGGGGTACAAGGTCCTCCCCGCTACAGAGGACAAGAGTGAGAGACTTGGACTTTGAAATGGTCGTGGCGGAGGGACGAATTGGGGAACAACTAGGTTGATTGTAGGGAGGTACTGGTACAATAAGATAAACTACAATGTAACTAGAATAAGATAGATTGTACACCACTTTGTAACTGTCACCTTAACAAAAAAAAAAGTGTGTTCTAGAACAGCACTCAGAATACATTTATTTTAACATAACACACAGGCTCTATTATTAGATTAGCCCATGCTGGATCACAAATAAGTAACACACATCAGGTGTTGCGTTATTTATGAAATTTAATATACAGACAATCAAGTTTCTATCCTTCGAACTTCCCATTCCCCCTTCCTCCCCTTCTCTCTGCTGCCTTCCCCTATCACCCCCCTTCTCGCTTTTTCTCTCCCCCTTCTCTCTCCTAACCGAATATATACTTTTCCTCATCATCGTGTTCAAAGCTGTCAATAAAAATTACTTTGGTGTTTTAATAAAACTGTTCTGTTTACCTTTACGTATTCTCAATTATTAACTCGTATTCTGTTCTTTACCTTATACAATGTGTTATCGAAAATAAATAGATATGCTCCGTTGCAACACCACTCAAAGTTGCCAACCTTGGCGTCCTGGTTAGTGTGAACAATTGTATAAATATATAAGTAATTGAAACGGGATGTTACAATCCACGCATCAAGACAAGTTGGATCACATTGTAATCTAGCTTGGACCAAATTATAACCAAATATATATATCATAAAGACAAGATAATATCGGCTCAGTTAGAGAAAACACTTTAGATGAGCCGAAACGTGTTTCTTTGTAATAAAAACAAATGTTGATATTAGAGTAATTCTGTTTTTCTTCCATACCACTATTCACAGCACTGTGGTTGACCAATTCATAATCTACCTTAACATGTAATATGACACGCTATGATTATTGCATTATACTTTTCTCAATGGATTCTTAATTACTAGCTTAATTACTGTGGCTTCCCATTATCAATAAACAGTTCGGCGCTAAATATTGTAATGATTTACTATAAAGTAAGTCATCGAATTGAACAACTAACGATAATCCAAGCAATCTGGTTATGTTGTTTTAAAGTTGATATAAATTGTTTAGGCTTTTATATTTTTACTTCGAATTGTTTAAATTATCCTCCAAACATAATTAAAAGTATACTATAGCTCTGTGTATGTTACCTTGAATTTAATTGAATATGTATTATTTCACCATCATTATGTTACGGTGAACATTGGAAACACATACACATTATATAATACATATAAAGGGTTCTTAAATGTAAACATTTACAATTTATATTTATTCAATCAATATGATCTCCACCCACAAGCTGCATCAACTACCTCCTGTATTTTCGTTGGAGCTGATTTAAACATTTTACAACATATACTAGGGCGGCGACGGATCAACCCCCCCCCCCCCCTCATCCCTCCCTTTCCAATCCTAACCTGGACGACATTCCACTCCATGACATAATGGCCTACAAATTCTCTATTGGGTTCATGTCACACACCCTTGTGGACCAGCTAAACCCCGGATGCATATTTCCGAAGTCGAGACTAGTATAATTATATCATAGGGGAAATTAGGACCAATCAGAGGCCGCAGTGGCAGTGACTTCACCCACAAGGGGAGGAGCCAGTCTGTCTGTCTCTCTCTCTCTCTCTCTCTCTGGGTGAGGAGCCTGCCTGCCTCTCGTTTGTTTATCTCTCTCTCTGGTAAATAGAAGAAGTAAGTCACCTAGTATAACAAGTTATCAATATTTATTCGCATAGTTTCTGTCTAGATTAAATAAGCATCCAGAGTAAAATATGTTATTCCCATTAATTATGGTTTTACTTGAAAAGCAATGAGTAAACAATGAAAATTTTGCGATTCTGGCATCTTTCGTCCCAAGATTTGAGGAGGAGGGTGTTGCCAGTTCTCCTTAGACAGTTAAATTGTTTCAAATAGTTCCTGTTTTATTTATCATTTATTTATTTATCATTTACATTCATGCACAACGTAAATAAACTATAAATGGTCACTTTTCACCCTCTCTCCGCTTATGTAATGATCTCATTCCATAATATTATGTATGTAGGCCTACAGATGTATGTCTGTATGTATGGATGTATGTATGTATGTATACACTCAGGCACATACCCCATAGCTGGGGGTGGCTGAATCGAGACATAGACTAAGGGAATAAGTAAAGATCAATGATAGGAGAGAAAGTGATAGATTGATATGAAGGGAATAACAAAATTCACAATTATATCTCATCGTACATCTGGAATCACAGTCCAACCTTACAGGTGAGTGTAACCTTTATGCCAAATGTCTCACTTCATATCGTATGGTTTCTTTATGTTCAGCGCTTTTCACGATAAAAATCGTTAATATTAGAGAACAGGCTGATTGAACTCATTGTTTTTTTTGCTTAAAATCATTATTTGTTGTGTTCCCAGTGTCTTGATCAGGATTATTTGTAACATTGTGCTTTATTTAAAAATGACATATTATATTGGCTTAAAGTGCCGAGGGCGGTACAATATTGTACCGCCCTGGATATAATGGGGTTAAGAGGTGTTCAAGTAGCCCTAACCACTACTGCACTTATATAAATATTCATTAACATTGTCACATCATAACATATCGACTACAATAAAAGTAATATTTAGCAAAATATAGAAATAGCTGTCATACATAAGAATAAAAGAAAATGGGAGTCTACAGAAAGTCGATTGGCTCACACAAGGCAGATCCCCTTCACACCCAACCCTAATTATAAGGCCTAAGTAGCCTATAGGCCTAGGCCCAACTCACTAACACGTATCGTATAATTATATAGCCTACTAATTAGCCTTTGGCTCTACCTTATGCACTTAAACCATTA
The DNA here is from genome assembly GCA_032716605.1 of Paralithodes platypus. NCBI lineage: Eukaryota > Metazoa > Arthropoda > Malacostraca > Decapoda > Lithodidae > Paralithodes > Paralithodes platypus. The sequence goes on along the minus strand of CM064493.1, from coordinate 35,721,773 downwards.
ACTATTTCATAACATTTGATGCTTAATATATGTTGTACTATCTGATAATGTTAATGTGTTAATGACATTTAAAATAAAGTAATGTATAGGCTATGTATATACTGTATAACCCTTTAGATATATGAGTGACTTAAGTTCCTTCTTGAAATTATCAGCACAGGTTAACTGCTTAAGTGTCACAGGAATCAATATAGTTCGCCAGTGAAATAATATTGTGCCTTCTAAAATTGTCAAGGAATTTCTGTCCATGGCTGTGCAATACGCGTAATACGGTAGGCTACTCTTGTTTACTCATAACCATAACATAGCACAATCATAATGTATCCTTAATGTAGTTAATATTTGAAATAACTTGTTATACTAGGTGACTTACTTCTTCTATTTACCAGAGAGAGAGAGAGAAACCAAAGAGAGGCAGGCAGGCTCCTCACCCAGAGAGAGAGAGAGACAGAGTGACAGACAGACTGGCTCCTCCCCTTGTGGGTGACGTCACTGCCACTGCGGCCTCTGATTGGTCCTAATTTCCCCTATGATATAATTATACTAGTCTCGACTTCGGAAATATGCATCCCGGATGGGGTCAGGTCAGGTGAAGGTATTGAAGGGTAAACCTTTACAACCGCACCTCGTAGCTACTTTCTACTTTTCCTATTTTCTGAAGAGTGTAGAGAGGGGAGAAGGGGTGTTGGAGAGAGATGAAGTTGTTGTAGTGGCTTTGTTATGTGCGTTATTAGTCTGTATACGTCGTAAGACTCAGGATGGCCATGGCACGCACTGATGACAGCAGCATTTCCTCAATAATGTTAATACCTTTTCTAGTTTGCCTGGACCAGTGTGCGTGTGTGTGGTGTATGTGTACTTACTCTAGTTGTACTTACTCTAGTTGTATTGCGGGAGTGAGTATGCTCGTTATTTCCCGCCTCCTATATGTGTAGGTGTTATATGTATCGTTGGAATGGCTGTGGATGTGTGTGTAGTCTGTATTTTTAGCCAATTGGCGACATCGGAAACGAAGGCTTAGGGTGGATCTGTATGGTACCATTCTCACTATAGACGGTACCGTCTCGCCCGAAGGCTTAGGTAGCCATCAGCTTAGGTGAACCATATGATACCCATCTCGCCTTGGACCATTTTTGCCAACCCCAGATGGGACGTCACAACGTCGTCCACTTATTCCAGGTACCTATTTACAGGTAGGTGAACTGAGGCTAACACATGAAAGGATACAAGCCCAATTTGTCTCCGCCCGGCCGGGGATTGAACCCCCGACCCCTCGTGTGTGAGACGAGAGCTCTACCTACTAGGCTACGGGCTGTGTGTCTGTGTGTGTGATGTGCGTCTCATGTTATGTGTGAGTGATTTGTGCTCATTACGTTGTATGTGATCATGTGTGTGATGTTCGTTTTATGTTATCAAAGGAGTACAAAGGAAATCAAGCAACAACAGATCTAGTGACCCTTCTAGGTTGCTTGTCCTCCAAAAAAACTGAGGATCAAGTGTCCAAACAGTGGTTTAGAGTGGGTAAGGGAACATTGGAAAGCGAATTACTGCCCTGGAACTAATGTCCGTGGCAGGATTAGGAAGTTAGTAGGGGACAGATGGGTTAGTAACTGAGGGGGGGATAAAATAAAGTTATTCATTTACAAACGCAGTCAGTCGCGAGATATTTGTCTAGGCGGAGTTTAAATGAATCAACGGTGATGCAGTCTATAACGTTTCGGGGAAGCCCATTCCACAAGTTGACAACTCGATTGAAGAAGAAATTCTTAGATTCGTGTGAGTTAAAAGATTTACCAATAATTTTGCAACCGTTTCCCCGCGTGTAATTAGCTTGGTCGATAGTAAAGTACTTACTACAGTTCATATTGTCGATGCCTTTGATGATTTTGAACACTTGAATTAAGTCACCTCTTAATCTGCGCTGGGTTAAAGGAAATAGATTTAATTCTCTAAGACGCTCTTCGTATGGTTTGTTCTTTAGGCTAGGTATCATTTTGGTAACTCTACGTTGAACTCGTTCTAGCTTGTTTATATCTTTTTGGTAATAAGGGCACCAGGATTGAACGCAGTATTCCAGAAGAGGGCGGACTAAGGAATTGTAAAGGGTTAGGATAACTTCTTTGGATTTATGCTCAAATGACCTGCCTATAAAGCCAATTATTTTGTTTGCCTTCTTAACAACTTCTGAACATTGTTGACTCAGTTTTAGGTTACTCGATATTGTTACTCCCAGATCGGTTTCTCTGTTTACATTCTTAAGCTGAGTGCCATTCATCGAATAGTTTGCTTTCTCATTTAGGTATCCGATATGTAGTACTTTACATTTATCCGCATTGAAACTTATTTACCAAATTTGGGCCCAACATGACAATTTATCTAGATTGTGTTGCATATCGTCAACTTGTTCTTTTGAGAGTACGCTATTTGCAATTTTTGTATCGTCAGCAAATTTTGAGATTGTACAGGTGAGACCCTCATCTATGTCGTTGATGTAAATTAGAAAGAGAATTGGTCCTAGTACCGATCCCTGGGGTACCCCGCTACTTACATTGGTCCATTTAGATGCCTTACCGTTTATGACTACTCTTTGCTTTCTGTCGCTGAGCCAATTTTCTATCCATTTCAACACACCGCCTTGTATTCCATGCGCTTTTAGTTTTAGCAGTAAACGTTTGTGGGGAACTTTGTCAAAGGCCTTTTGAAAATCAAGGTATATAATATCTACAGCTTTACTCTCATCGTAGAGGTTGAGGATATCGTGGAAGAAGTCTAAGAGGTTTGTTAAACAGGAACGTTTTTTACGAAAGCCGTGTTGAGTATCTTTAACTATGTTATTTTCCTCTAAGTGATTTACGAGTCTGTCTCGTATGACCGTTTCTAGCATTTTACATACAACTGAGGTTAAGCTAATTGGACGATAGTTACTGGGTAGGGATTTGCTGCCTTTTTTGAATATCGGTGTTACGTTGGCTAGCTTCCACTGATCGGGCATAGTTCCAGACTGCAAGGATTTATTGAATAGTAATGTCAGTGGTTTGGAGAGCTCATCCTTAGCTTCCTTTAGAACTCTAGGCGAGATTGTATCAGGTCCAGGCGTTTTATTTACCTTGAGTTTATCTAAACAATTCAATACTTCTCTCTCTGTAACGGTGATATTGCTTAGAACATCTGAATTATCAATCTGAATCGGCGATGGTGTAGGGATATCACTGAGGTCTTCTGTTGTAAAAACTGATGCAAAGAAGGTATTGAGGGCATTACTCATTTGTACTTCGTCTTTGGTGTATTCTCCATTTTCATCGACTAACGGCCCAACAGTTGAAGTAACTACTTTTTTTCTTTCTGATATAACTATAGAATTCTTTCGGGTTTGTTTTACTTTGATTCGCAATATGTAACTCTAAGGTCTTTTTACTTTGCTTAATTAACTTTTTGGCTTTGCGTCGTAGCTCTACAAATTTCACCCGTTCTTCGTCATTTTGTGAGGATTTTAATCTATCATTAGCAAATTTTTTAGCAAGCAGGCAGTTTGATATATCTTTATTCCACCATTTGGGCTTATTATTATGGCCTGGACGCCGTATTTTCGATGGTATGCAGTCTTGCACTGCTCTTAGGTAAGTGGCTTCGAATAACTTCCAAGATGTATTTATGTCGTTATTGTGAATTAAAAAGCTCCAGTCAGTTTCTTTAAACATAGCTCTAAGTTTATAGAAGTTTGCTTTCTTGAAATTAGGGACTTTTTCGATGCTACTATTTGGTTCGTTACTAGTAAAGTTTAAAGTGAAAGTTATCGTACGATGGTCGCTGTTACTGAATTCATCACCAACATTCAAATTCTCTATTAATTCTTCTTTTGTTGCAAGTACAATGTCAAGAACGTTATTACCACAGGTTGGCGTTCGAACAAATTGATAAAGCGAACTCTCTTGCAAGTTCGTATACAAGTCATGTCCGGAGTGTGAAGTAAGAATATCGCCCCACTTGGTCACAGGTAAATTAAAGTCGCCAAAAATTACGGTATCTTGTGAGTTACTTACATCTGCAATTTGTTCGTAAATTTCTCGGTCAGTTTGCACTGATTGAGCTGGAGGTCTGTATATTAATGCAAGTATTATTTTTGTACCTTTATTATTCTTTATTAGCACAAAAGATGCGTCGACGTTCACAATTTGAGATTTTGACAAGAGGGTAGGGTTAAGACTTTCTTTGATATAAAGTAAAACGCCACCTCCATTTCGATTTATTCGGCTTTTCTCAAACATTACATAACCGGGAAGTGAATACTCTGCTAAAAAGTCTCTATCTTCTGTATTGAGCCAAGATTCTGTTATGCCAATCACATCATAATTTTCTGTAAACACTAGCTCCTCTAAATCTGAAAATTTATTGCGTATGCTACGAGCGTTTGCATAGAAAACCTTTAAATTTGTTATTTTAGAACTCACGGAACGCTCTTTAATAATATTTTTGGTTCTTGTCGGATCTACATTTATGTTCATGGCTGTCCTCGGTCCTCGCTGTCTTCGGTCCTTATCGCTGGTGGTCCTCGGTTGCCTCTGTTTTTTTCTTGGCGTTGGATGATTTATGTCACTGCTGCTTCTTCTCGGATGGCGTTTTTTGATCCATGTCTGCGGACTGCTTCGTGTAGGAGACGACCCATGCGTGCTGAACCCACAGGGTTTAGATGAGTGCCATCCTTGCGGAACAGAGTAGGCTGGTTGTAGAAGTTGTCCCAGAGGTTTATGAATTCAACTTCTTCCCTCAGACACAAATATTTTAGTCGGCTATTTGTGCTGAAGGCCTTGTCGTAGAATTTGTCAGGTGCGTCGATCTTGGGGAGAATGCCTGAGATGATGATATTCGGGTGTGAGTGTGTGTGTGTGTGTGTGTTTTGTATCCTGCGTGAGTGTGGGTGTGGGTGGGTTGGTGCTTGCATGTGATGGACAGAGGAGAGAGGTTGAAGCGCCGTCTACCCAAACATTACAAATTGTGGAGGTCATAAGTATATGTATTATTCAACTTATTCCATAAGCCAACACAAATAACTTGAATCCTAAGTGTTATTGTTACACTTAATATAAATACAAACAAATATAGACGTGTTCTTCGGGAATCGTAGTTTAAATAGGAATAGGATAACTAGCGAGGCAGCGAGCAATAGGTGTTGTTCACTGCCTCGCTAGTTATCCTATTCCTAATCAATATATGTTTGTTATTTTCGTCATCCCTAACATTTATTATGTATATGTAAATTCAAAACAATCGCATAGTATTAATCTGCGTATTTTAGAGGGTATCATTTACATCCTTGAGAGAGAGAGAGAGAGAGAGAGAGAGAGAGAGAGAGAGAGAGAGAGAGAGAGAGAGAGAGAAAGAGAGAGAGAGAGAGAGAGAGGTGGGAGGGAGGGGAGAGAAAGCGGGTGAAGAAGGAGAGTTGGGGTGAAAGGGAAAGGGGGAGGAGGGGGAATGGGAAGTGCCAAGGATATAAACTTGATTGTCTGTATATTAAATTCCATAAATAACGCAACACCTGATGTTTGTTACTTATTTGTGATCCAGCATGAGCTAATCTCATAATATAGCCTGTGTGTTATGTTAAAATAAACTTATTCTGCGTGCTGTTCTAGAACACACACACACACACACACACGTTTGACTCCTCCTCCTTCCAACCTCTATATTAACCTCGCCCCTTTTATTAGAAGCGATTAAAGGGCCATCTATTAAAAGATAAGTGAACTAATACATGCCTCAGGCCATGACAGCAGTTCTGTCGTAGACTGTACAAGTGCCAACGTTGTACCATTGACACGAACCGCCATCCATGTAGAGAACCTTCTGCTCTCTCATTCGCTGTGCAGCTTGTTTCACAAAATCATGGAGCTTCGCATTGGAAGAGTCGTACTGCAAAAGGGTACCATCAGTGCCCCACCATAAGAACATGTAATAAATGTTATGCCCAGTGTGAGGATAGCAGCAGTAGAAACAAATCCGAAAAACATCTAAAATTAGAGTCCCCATCAACAACAATAACTAGAAAGGCGAGAGTGAAAAAGGACATATCAACCACCCACAAGCCATACATTGAGAGTGTCCCAACCAGGTAGATGGCGATCAGCTCCCCCATTCACACCTAGGTGCTCTCTCATTAAGATCATCAGAGAGAAAGGGAAACCCTTTGTGTCCTTATTACCCTAGGAAGGGAATATCCCAATATACCGGGATAAGCCAAGACTATAGGAGGAAAAGTGAGAGGTCCTTCTTCTTCTCCCGCGCTAGGCCCGATGCTAGGTTACGCGACTGGACACCCACCTAGGTACGATACTAGGGAACCCTCTATGCTCGAAGCTAGTAGTGCCACCTATGTGATAGCCCATATCAGCCTGTCGTTCCTGAATTACACCTCTACACTGCTTGCAGATATGAGTGGTCCGATACCTCTTTGGGATTGCAGTCCTACACCTCTCCCATTCGAATACCTGCAGCAAGACGATAGACAACCGTGGGCTCCCACACATGAAGAGAAGCCCTTCCGAGACACCAGCCCACCTCACCTAAATACCAGAAGTTCCATCTCTCCACCCCCGACACCAGGAAAATTCTATCGTGATTGATTAAGTATATATTGTCTCATTTTTGTAGAGTCCCTATTTTGATAGTAAAAGTCCTACCCTTTAGGTGACAATACACATACCCTATCCTTGTTCAAGTATACTATATTCTGACGTACACGCTCGGATTTTTCCACGCCGACGGTGTTGAGCATATAATATATTTAATTCGCTTCACCATTCCAACACTCAAGAAACCTATAATTTGTACTCATTCAAAATAAACTATTCCGAGAAAAGAGACTAAGTGATAAAGACAGAAGAAAGTGAAAGTTGGAAAAAAAGAGAGAACGACAGTGAATGAGAGACTAATCTAAAACAGATAAATAGATAGCTAAAAGGTCCGAATAATACTAGTGAAACTATCTGACACACCTTTCAGCATTTGTTTTGTCGTAGAACCGATATAAGTCAGTATTCAGTAAATATTAACCAACGTAAATACCTATTGTTCTCCATGTGGCGTATTCTTGTAACTTTCTGCCGATGCACATGTTACTCCCAAATTGTGCAGTTACGGTCCACCCATATGTGGATTCCATGTGTACTTCCTTTACGATGTTGTTTATGTACTGTTGCTTATGTATGCTCATATGTTACATGTTGTACGTGATTCTCATTGTGAATAAAATAGTGTTTTGTACTTTTTGTATAACTTGATTTCCTTGTTTCCTTGTGGTCATATATTGCTTCCTTGTACAGTACGTTCCCCCATTTGGAGAAATCCACAGAGACCAGAAATATCCTAGCATAATATTATTATATACTGTACAGTATATGACCTGCATCAGCTTGGGGCATCCCATGAGCCCAGGGCTTGTAGGGGGCACTCGGCAGAACACAGCATGATGTTGCCAGTACCAGGAGCAAGGGTGAAGGTATTAAATTCTTCTAAAGGTAGCACAGTTGAGTATTGGCCAAAAGAAGTCCATCTTTTCTAGGACACGGCCCTCACTAGTGGTGAGGGCTATGATGTTCAGGGAAATTGTGGGGTATAGGAGACAAAAAAAGACAATATTTAAGCAAAGTAACCTAACCTAATCTCATACAAGCCCTCTATAGGGTACGACCCGCCAACTGGGGTGACTACTGTCATTTCTATATTTCGCATCTCTGGTATGAATGACACTTATCTTCTTGATATTTATATGTGCAGTTTGCTGGGAGTATTTCAGATCTCCAGATTACTACACAGGCATAGAGTTGCTTGCTGAGGGGAAGGGAAGTTTGTTAGTTGAATAGGGGTCTAACAGATAGGATGTCTAAATAGTGAGTACAGGTATTGTACCCTATATTGTTTTTACTATAGGTCATTAAGGGCTGCAAATTGTTTTGGGGTAAGTAAGTAGGTAGGATGAGGATTGGTTATCAAGGTCTTAAAGGAGGTAAGTCGTTATGTCTCGTCGGGTTGAGTCAGGTTCGGGTTTTGTAGGGTTGGAAGGGGTCTAGTACAGTACCGGTATGGGTGGTACGGTACTGTATTGGTTAGGGGTGGGTTTTCTGTGTGTTGGAGTTGTTTTGTCGTTGATGTTATTAGATGTCTGAATGACACTTATAGACACACATGTAGTGACACACCAGGTAGTATACAATATGGCAAATATATTATAGTCGATAATATCGACAGTATCACACCCGGTAATAAAATCTAAGGTAATTGTTTAATCGAAGGCCTTCTTTTCTAGTTATTAAAAACGTATTCTATGGTGTATTATATGATATATAGAAGCAATAGAACTGTTAAAATGACCTGGGAAGTGTATATTAAACCAAATACAAAACTAAGACCAGTGGGAGGGTGGAGCCTTGGAGGGGGAGAGAATCCTAAAGAAAATGGATTTTTGAGCACAGACTAAACCAAAAACACACTACTGTATTTACATAGCTGGTCGTTAACTTAACTTAACTTAACCTAACCTAACCTAACCTAACCTAACCTAACCTGGGCATCCTGGGGGCTGCCGCCCCCAGACCCCCGCTAGTCTTGGGTTGAAAAGTTATAATAAACATATCTCTTACCTCATTATTCAAAGTTTTGTATTTGGTTTAATATACACTTCCCAGGTCATTTGAACAGTTCTATTGCTTCTATATATCATATAATACACCATAGAATAAGTTTTTAATAACTAGAAAAAAGGCCTTCTACTAAACAATTACGAAAAAGGCCTTCGATTAAACAATTACGGTCGGTCAATTAAGGAAATACGCATACAACGGAGCTGTTAGAGTAGGCAACAGGTCGCTCCATACCCAAAATGTAAACACACATCCGTGGACTTACTCTAATACCACGCACTAGTATTTGGTTTAATATACATTTCCCAGGTAATTTTAACAGTTCTATTGCTTCTATATATCATATAATACACCATAGAATACGTTTTTAATAACTAGAAAAAAAGGCCTTCGATTAAACAATTACGAAATCTAAAAATACTTTATAATGTTATAATTATTATGATCTTTCTTTTAGTGGTTAAAGACATGCTATATTTAGCGGCTCGCTGGTGTAGTGACTAGCGTCCTGGACTTCCACCCAGAAGGCCCAGGTTCGCGCCCACGATCGGCGCATTAAAGGTTTTTCACAAGCACTGAATCGTTACCGTCCCTCATGAGCAAGGGGATGGGTAGTAGTACAGGACCCCAATAGAAATACGCCTAATCGGCCTTATTGGGCTATCCTTAGCTGGCTTAGCATGCGCTAGCTTTAAGAACTATTATTATTATTATTATTATTATTATTATTACTATTATCTCGAAATTTGAAAGCGTCTCTATAAATGTTTATGGAAGTGGCCCCTAATATCGTTGTTCTCTTCATTTGACTAAACATAGAAAATGAGTTTTTAAGGGTAACTTATGGACGTGGAAGTGTAGATCAGAGGAAGTATGGGAGAAGACCAATAGGCATGTAAGAGAAAATCAATAAAAATTAAAGAAAAAGGAGAGTTCAGCAGGGAGAAGAACATAAAGCAGAAAAGGATTAGGATGTGTAGCTGACAAGAAACAAGAGAAAAACAAAGTAAAAGTAAATTTGCAGACGATACCAAAATGGGGAGAAAAATTGATTCAGTTAGAGATATAGAGTGTCTGCAAAGGGATCTAGATACCTTACACGAATGGTCAGTAAAATGGCAGATGAAGTTTAACATTGACAAATGCAAGGTATTAAAGATAGGGAAGATGCATACAAATTTTAAATATAAACTAGCTAATATGGAATTAGAAAACTCAGACTGTGAGAAAGATCTAGGTGTGTTTGTTAGCAATGATTTGAAGCCTAGAAAACAATGTATAAGCGTTCGTAACAAGGCAAACAGGATTCTCGGGTTAATATCTAGGAGTGTGAGTAACAGAACTGCTGATGTTATCTTAAAACTTTACTTGTCATTAGTGAGACCCCATATGGATTATGCTGTTCAATTTTGGTGTCCTTATTACAGAATGGACATTGATTCATTGGAGAGAGTACAACGTAGAATGACAAAAATTATCCATAATATTAGAACTCTTCCGTATGAAGAAAGGTTGAAGAAATTAGGCTTACATTCGTTAGAGAGACGCAGAGTTAGAGGTGACATGATAGAGGTATTCAAGTGGGTTAGTGGAATTAATAAAGGGGACATGAAAAATGTACTAAAGTCAGTGATAGCGAAATAACTCGTACAAATGGTTCCAAATTAGATAAATTTAGTTTCAGAAAAGATATAGGCAAATATTGGTTTGTTAACAGAGTTGTAGATGGGTGGAATAGGCTACCAAGTGATATAGTGGGATCAAGAACGATAGGGAGCTTTAAGATAAAATTAGATAGGCATATGGACGAGATGGGTTGGGTATGAGGGGGATCTACCAGGTGTGGGCCAATCGGCGCTCAGCAGACCCCCGTAATCTTGTGTAATCTCTGACCGTTTTGGTGGGGTCAGTACTCAAGGTATTAGTGAGATGGGTCCTCTCACACCGCTCTCCTAGACAAAGTTGAAAGGAAGGCCTTTCGTATCATTAACTCCCGTCCATTCACCAACTCTCTGCAATCTCTCTCTCTCCACCGCAATGTTGCATCTCTCTTGCTATTCTATCGCTACTATAATAATCAGTGTTCCTCAGAGCTTTCCCAGTGTATACCACCTCCTTTACGTAGGGCACGTGGTACCCGTCTTGCAACTCAATCCCACCCCTACTCTGTGCAACTCTCCAACCCAAGAGTGAAACGTTACTCTCAAACTTTCTTCTACTCAACAGCTGAGCTCTAGAACTCTCTCCCAGAATCAGTCTTTCCCTCTTCCTATGACTTAAATTGCTTCAAAGTCAGTGTGTCCAGGCATTTTGGCTCGAACGTCCCCTGATTTTGGCCCTGCCACTCTTTCAACTATGGAAGAGGCACTCGCTTTAGGCAGTTCTGCCTTTTGCCTCCCTCAATCACATAGAAAAAAAAAATAAATAAAAAAAAAAATTGGGCCTTGTAATTGGAGTTGGGTGTGACAGGGATCTGCCTTGTATGGGCCGATCGGCTTTTTGCAGACTCCCATTTTCTCATGTTCTTATGTTCTTATAATAAAAGAAGAAATAATATACAAAAACATTGAAGACCAAACAAGGGGCCGTTATATAATCCCTCATAAGAGATTTACATATATTTCCTTAGATACACTGGCCACACAGACTTTACGATCCATGCGAGCTGGTTAGGACTCGATTCTATTAGAGATAGCAAGCCCGATAGGCAGGCCAGAAATTGAAACCACTAACTTCTGTAACTCAAAATTAGCTTGAGTAAATGGGTTGCAAATTTCCACACTCATTCCCTAGCTGACTCCTCCCAAATGGTGAAACTATTAGGTCGATTACTCTACTCATACTTTGAGTTATAGAGGTTAGGGGTCACGATCGCTCGCCAGGAAAAAATCGATACCTGGATGGGGATAAACGTCTTAAAACAGTAGGCTGAATGGGGCCGAATGGATACAACTCAGAGAGAGAGGGGGAGAGAGAGGAAAAACCGAGGTGGCCTCCCTTAAGTTCAAGGAGAGGAACCACCGGTGGTACCAAAATGGCGGAGGTTGGCTGATCTTTGTGACTATATAGGATCTCTAGTAAGAATATAATGAAAACCTTCGCCCACAATCAATATCAAAATCAGCTGTTGCCATCACAATACAATATAAAAAACGTATAGGTGGCACAGATTAGCCACCTGACATAAATCGGCAACGCTGCTATTCTTCACATTTGTATAGCGAAGCGGTAGGATGCGTGAACCGTCCTCATATTTTTGTCTTAACAAATAATATCTTCACAACAGTACATAAACTGAACATCATTAGTAACACCAGACTGCAAATCAAGTACTTACAATCAACAGAAAACCGTAAATTACCACTATCAATAACTTCATTAAATATTTCGTTTTTAGCTGTATTTTACGTATAATTTAAGAACATAAGAACATAAGAAAATGGGAGTCTGCAGAAAGCCGATTGGCCTAAACAAGGCAGATCCCTGTCCCACACAGCCCCAATTACAAAGCCCAATTATAGGCTCAACTCTCTAATACCCTGAGGATCATCATACCAAAACGGTTAGAGATTAACGCAGGATTACGGGGGTCTGCAGAGCGCTGATTGGCCCAACCCTGCTGATCCCCCTTCACACCCAACCCTTCTCGTCCATATGCTTATCCAATTTTATCTTAAAGCTCCCTATCGTTTTTAATCCCACTATAGCACTTGGTAGTCCATTCCACCCATCTATAACTCTGTTACCAAACCAATATTTGCCTATATCTTTTCTGAAACTAAATTTATCTAATTTGAAACCATTGGTACGAGTTCTTTCGCTATCACTGAACTTTAGTACATTTGTCATGTCCCCCTTGTTAATCCCACTAACCCACTTGAACACCTCTATCATATCCCCTCTAACTCTGCGTCTCTCTAACGAATGTAAGCCTAATTTCTTCAACCTTTCTTTATACGGAAGATTTCTAATATTATGGATCATTTTTGTCATTCTACGTTGTACTCTCTCCAATGAATCTATGTCCATTCTGTAATAAGGACACCAAAATTGAACAGCATAATCCATATGGGGTCTCACTAATGACAAGTAAAGTTTTAAGATAACATCAGCAGTTCTGTTACTCACACTCCTTGAGATGAACCCGAGAATCCTGTTTGCCTTGTTTCGAACGCTTATACACTGTTGTCTAGGCTTCAAATCATTGCTAACAAACACACCTAGATCTTTCTCACAATTCGAGTTTTCTAATTCCACATTAGCTAGTTTATATTTAACATTTGTATGCATCTTCCCTATCTTTAATACCTTGCATTTGTCAATGTTAAACTTCATCTGCCAATTTACTGACCATTCGTGTAAGGTATCTAGATCCCTTTGGAGGCACTCTATATCTCTATCTGAATCAATTGTTCTCCCCATTTTGGTATCGTCTGCAAATTTACTTATCCTACTAGTTATACCTAAATCAAGGTCATTTATGTATATAACAAACAACAGAGGACCTAATACAGATCCCTGGGGGACACCACTTTTGACTGCTCCCCATTCTGACTTCGTACCATTTATGCTGACTCTCTGCTTCCTACCAATTAGCCATGACCTAATCCATCCCAACAACGCCCCACCTATTCCATGCGCCTCAACCTTTCTCATCAATCTCTCATGGGGGACTCTGTCGAAAGCTTTACTGAAATCTAAATATATTATATCATATGACTTGTCATTATCTACTGCTTCATATACCTCTGAGAAAAAACTAAGCAAATTAGTAAGGCAAGAACGTCCCTGAGTGAATCCATGCTGAGAAGAATTGATTAAATTAAATGTATCTAAGTGGTTTCTAATTTTACTAGCAATAATTGACTCTAGTAGCTTTCCTATGATTGATTATTATGTTCCTTCCAACAACCAACCATACTCCTAAAATCGATTAATGAAATTTACTAACACATGTGGCAGTCCGTGGATTCGAACCCAGGATGCTCACACCGAAAATCAACACCTTATACATCGCACCACGAAGACAGTTAAAGGTTGGTGGACACTGCGTACGATTTATTATGCAACTTCGAATCCTGCATATCAATCTAAGCATGTACACACATCCCAACTGCAACTCACGTAGGCTATGCATATGTGAATGGAAAGAGCAATTAATGGGGCCTTAACCACTTAGGGAAGTCCTCTCGATAAATTACTCCTGAACCAATATCAATTATTATGTTCCTTCCAACAACCAACCATACTCCTAAAATCGATTAATGAAATTTACTAACACATGTGGCAGTCCGTGGATTCGAACCCAGGATGCTCACACCGAAAATCAACACCTTATACATCGCACCACGAAGACAGTTAAAGGTTGGTGGACACTGCGTACGATTTATTATGCAACTTCGAATCCTGCATATCAATCTAAGCATGTACACACATCCCAACTGCAACTCACGTAGGCTATGCATATGTGAATGGAAAGAGCAATTAATGGGGCCTTAACCACTTAGGGAAGTCCTCTCGATAAATTACTCCTGAACCAATATCAATTATTATGTTCCTTCCAACAACCAACCATACTCCTAAAATCGATTAATGAAATTTACTAACACATGTGGCAGTCCGTGGATTCGAACCCAGGATGCTCACACCGAAAATCAACACCTTATACATCGCACCACGAAGACAGTTAAAGGTTGGTGGACACTGCGTACGATTTATTATGCAACTTCGAATCCTGCATATCAATCTAAGCATGTACACACATCCCAACTGCAACTCACGTAGGCTATGCATATGTGAATGGAAAGAGCAATTAATGGGGCCTTAACCACTTAGGGAAGTCCTCTCGATAAATTACTCCTGAACCAATATCAATTATTATGTTCCTTCCAACAACCAACCATACTCCTAAAATCGATTAATGAAATTTACTAACACATGTGGCAGTCCGTGGATTCGAACCCAGGATGCTCACACCGAAAATCAACACCTTATACATCGCACCACGAAGACAGTTAAAGGTTGGTGGACACTGCGTACGATTTATTATGCAACTTCGAATCCTGCATATCAATCTAAGCATGTACACACATCCCAACTGCAACTCACGTAGGCTATGCATATGTGAATGGAAAGAGCAATTAATGGGGCCTTAACCACTTAGGGAAGTCCTCTCGATAAATTACTCCTGAACCAATATCAATTATTATGTTCCTTCCAACAACCAACCATACTCCTAAAATCGATTAATGAAATTTACTAACACATGTGGCAGTCCGTGGATTCGAACCCAGGATGCTCACACCGAAAATCAACACCTTATACATCGCACCACGAAGACAGTTAAAGGTTGGTGGACACTGCGTACGATTTATTATGCAACTTCGAATCCTGCATATCAATCTAAGCATGTACACACATCCCAACTGCAACTCACGTAGGCTATGCATATGTGAATGGAAAGAGCAATTAATGGGGCCTTAACCACTTAGGGAAGTCCTCTCGATAAATTACTCCTGAACCAATATCAATTATTATGTTCCTTCCAACAACCAACCATACTCCTAAAATCGATTAATGAAATTTACTAACACATGTGGCAGTCCGTGGATTCGAACCCAGGATGCTCACACCGAAAATCAACACCTTATACATCGCACCACGAAGACAGTTAAAGGTTGGTGGACACTGCGTACGATTTATTATGCAACTTCGAATCCTGCATATCAATCTAAGCATGTACACACATCCCAACTGCAACTCACGTAGGCTATGCATATGTGAATGGAAAGAGCAATTAATGGGGCCTTAACCACTTAGGGAAGTCCTCTCGATAAATTACTCCTGAACCAATATCAATTATTATGTTCCTTCCAACAACCAACCATACTCCTAAAATCGATTAATGAAATTTACTAACACATGTGGCAGTCCGTGGATTCGAACCCAGGATGCTCACACCGAAAATCAACACCTTATACATCGCACCACGAAGACAGTTAAAGGTTGGTGGACACTGCGTACGATTTATTATGCAACTTCGAATCCTGCATATCAATCTAAGCATGTACACACATCCCAACTGCAACTCACGTAGGCTATGCATATGTGAATGGAAAGAGCAATTAATGGGGCCTTAACCACTTAGGGAAGTCCTCTCGATAAATTACTCCTGAACCAATATCAATTATTATGTTCCTTCCAACAACCAACCATACTCCTAAAATCGATTAATGAAATTTACTAACACATGTGGCAGTCCGTGGATTCGAACCCAGGATGCTCACACCGAAAATCAACACCTTATACATCGCACCACGAAGACAGTTAAAGGTTGGTGGACACTGCGTACGATTTATTATGCAACTTCGAATCCTGCATATCAATCTAAGCATGTACACACATCCCAACTGCAACTCACGTAGGCTATGCATATGTGAATGGAAAGAGCAATTAATGGGGCCTTAACCACTTAGGGAAGTCCTCTCGATAAATGTACACTAAAATAAAAATATAATATAAAATTACACTATCCTCTCGATAGTGTAAGACTAATGGGACGGTAATTGGATGGTATTGATTTGTCACCTTTTTTGAAGATCGGAACTACGTTTGCAAGCTTCCAAGCTTCTGGAACTATACCTGTCTCCAATGACTTGTTAAATAAAATTTTTAATGGGTAACTTAACTCATCCCTACATTCTTTTAATACTCTAGCATATACCTCATCAGGACCAGGCGATTTATGAGGTTTCAGTCTGTCAATTTCCTTAAGCACATCATTTCTACTTATAGTAACCGTACTTAACCTATTTTCTATACTATCGCTATATACCTTACGGACTTCTGGAAACTGTGCCAAATTTTCATTAGTGAAAACGGAAAGAAATTGACTATTTAATGTACTGCACATTTCTAAATAATTTTCTGTCATTTCTCCTATCGAAGTTTTAAGGGGACCAATTACATCTCTAACCTTGGATTTATATAGTTGGTAAAAAGCTTTAGGATTATTTTTTGAGTCATTGGCAACCTTAATTTCATAATTTCTTTTTTCTTTCCTAATATCCTTTTTTATCTGTCTTGATAGATTCTGATAGTAAGCAAGTAGGTGAATTTCGCCTTTTCTAATTTTTCGATATATTCCTCTCTTTTGTCCTAGAAGATCTAATAGTCTATTATTCATCCATTTGGGTTGGTTCTGTGTTGATCTAAATTTTCTTTTGGGGATGTATTTATTTTGTGCATTGAATACTGACTTGATAAAATTATCGTATGTATCTACCAAGGTTGACGTCTCTTCCTGACTTAAAATGACAGGTGCCTGAGAAGGTGTACACTCATTTGGACACCTGGATCGACTTCATTTTTTGACCATAGGGTCCGCTAATAGGGCTCTTCTTAACCCACCATAATTGGCTTTTCTAAAGTCAGGTATTAATGTTGTATTCTCTCTGGTATTACCTTTCCATTGTATATTAAAATACACAGAATTGTGGTCACTATTTCCTAGGTGGTCCCCTATCTCTACATTATTTACCATATGTTCATTGTTACTGAAAACTAAATCGAGAATATTATTACCTCTAGTCGGCGTATCTATGAATTGAAATAAAAAACTATCTTGTACTACCTCTATAAACTCCTCAGAATCAGAGTCTCCTATTTGATGCTGCCAATCTATATTCGGAAAATTAAAATCCCCCATAATGCACACATTGCTAAACCTTGATGCCATTTTAATTTCCTCCCATAATGACGGTCCGTCATTTCTACTCATATTTGGCGGTCTATACATAACTCCAATAACTATGGTCTCACTACCTTCGTTAACCTCTACCCAAACACTTTCATTATCGTTATTTAGTCTAATACCTGATTTAATACAGCTTTTTAATGTACTCCTGACAAACACTGCTATACCGCCACCCCTCTTACTTGTTCGGTCATATTTAAACAAACTATATCCTGGTATATCAAATTCTGCTAAAAAATGCCTGGTTTCTGTATTAATCCACGTTTCAGTTAGCGCTATTATGTCTATATTTTCTTCGCTAACAAGGGCTCTAAGTTCGTTCATTTTGTTACATAGGCTCCTACAGTTTGTGTAATATACTCTCAATTTACTTCTTTTCTTTATACCTAATTTACCTTTGTTTTTAGCGACATTTCCATCTTCCGTTGCACCATCACTACTATCATTTGCATTATAGTCATCATTTTTAGCATGAGACTGAATATCCTTATCGCTTTCGCCTGACGCTAAAATTGTTCCATTTAACCTCTCATTTACACTCTCAATATTTCTGTTCAAAACCCCACAACCACCCTATCTAAAGAACTAGCTAATGTAGAAACCCCTAACCGTGAATTTAATTTACATTAAGATCGTAAAAAAATAGTAATATCGACGATTTATTAAGCATAAAACGTGTTGGCAATTGTGCTGCCTTCCCTGTGGCCGTAAACTAAACAAAGGGGTTAATTGTAATGGTGCACAATCAATATTAAAGTCAGCTATTGCCATCTCTTGTTCTGCCTCTCTCGGTACACATGCACTGGTCCATCACCCCCCCCCCCCCCCTTCCACCTAACCCCATCTCCCTCTTCCCCCCCCCCCCCTCTCTCTCTCTCTCACCTGACTTTATGTTCGCATGTGTGTGAGTGTGTAGATTTGCGGGTGTATCCGTCTACGGGGATCTTTGTCGTGTTGAAGAATATAATGTAACACACACACACACTGTATATTCAATATCACACTCACAGTACTATATATACACATACACACACACACACACACACACACACTGTATATTCAATATCACACTCACAGTACTATATACACACACACACACGCATCCATATCCTCCTCCTCCTATGAACATCCTCCACCTCCTCCTCTTCCTCTTAACATCCTCCACCTCCCCCTCTTCCTCTTCTTTCAGTGAACATCCTCTTCAAGTCCCTGCAAACTTTCCCTCATCCTTCCACTCACTTATCACATTGGCTTCCTACCTTCCACAAACTTCCGACCATCCTCTTCTTCCTCTTTCCTCATTCTCTTCTTCTCTATTCCTCCTCCTCTTCTTCAATTTTCCTCATCCTCTTCGTCACCTCTTTCCCATTTCCTTCCTAAAATCCCTCCCGTTCAGAAGGCATTGGTTCAGCACCATCTCCTCCTCTTCAAAATACCTCTTATCTCCTTTCATCTTGTGTTACTTAGTTGTCCTCCTCTTCTTTCCACCTCTTACTCCACCTCACATCTTTCTTCTTCTTCTTCTTCACCGCTTCCCATCCTTCTCTCTCCTTTAATATATATCTTCTGTTTCTTTTGTCATAAGAACATAAGAACATAAGAAAATGGGAGTCTGCAAAAAGCCGATCGGCCCATACAAGGCACACCCAACCCCAATTACTGTAGGCCCAATTCACTAATACCTTGAGTACTTACCCCACCAAAACGGTCAGAGATTAACACAAGATTCACCTTCTCTCTCCTTTAATATCTGTCTTCTATTTATTTTCTGTCTTCACCTTCTCCTTCCTTTAACATCTGTCTTCTATTTCTTCTCTTTCTTCACCTTCTCCCCTTCTCTTTCCATTAACATCTGTCTTATAATTCTTCACCTTCTCTCTCCTTTAACATGTCTTCTATTTCCTTTTTCTTCACCTAATTTCTCCTTTACATCTGTCTTCTATTTTCTCTTTCTTCACATTCTCTCTTCTTTAACATCTGTCTTCTATTTCTTCTCTTTATCTCATCTTCTTCTCTCTCCATTAACATGTCTTCTATTTCTTCTCTTCCTTCTCCTTCTCTCTCCCTTAACATGTCTTCTCCTCCTTCCCTTTTTTACCTCCTCCTCCTCTTCTTTTCCCTAACATCCATATTCTCCTTCTTCCCTTTCTTCACCCAGTCATCCTTCTCCTTCTCATCTTCCTCCGAGCCTCTTCTTATTCCTATTCCTCCTCATCTTTTTCATAATTTTGTCATCATAATTTGTCCAACATTCTCAAAACTTCTTCTTCTTTAACTTGTTCTTCGTTCTCTTTTCCTCTCCCCCTTCATTCTCTTTGTCTTAATTTTCTTCTTCTTCCTCTTATCCATCCATCCCTTGTCTTGTATTCTCTCTTCTCATCTTACCATGATTCTTCTTTTTTTCCTTCTCCTCCTCCTTTTCGACTTCCCAAAGGTCATGCTCTCCTCTAACCCTCTCCTCATCCTTTCCTTACCCTATAATTATCTCTCTCTCTCTCTCTCTCTCTCTCTCGTACATCACACTAACATCAATATTTACATTTCCGTCAGTTAAAAGTATATTGGAGCACCGTATCATATATCATATTTTATTACTGTCAATATATCAAGATACAATTATTGAAATATGATTCATAGTCATGGTGTATTCAACATTTGTTGACTTTTAATTAATGGACTGTGTATTTTTAATTGAAAATGTATGTTATCTAAGATTTCATTTAATTTTAATTTGTACCTCTGGTCAATGTGTTGTATATAGTCGTGTTACATACATACGTACATGTGTGTGTGTGTGTGTGTGTGAGTGGGTACTTTTCAGTATTCGGGAAGGTGACCTCTCACTCAAGATTCTCTCTCGCTCTCGCTCTCTCTCTCTCTCTCTCTCTCTCTCTCTCTCTCTCTCATTAGCGGCGGTCATTAACCCTCTCAGTACAGAGGAAGTTGTTGTTCTTATATTCTGGTCACCATTAACCCGTTCAGTACCGGTGTCGTCCTTTTAACTTTATTCTGGCTACTATTAGACGATTTTATTCAGTTTCAAAAGGGCCTCCAGCAATGAAAAGGCTGCGAACTATCTCTTTTTACCACTTTTACTACCAGTTCAGTACAGAAGGGGTTAAACGGATTTCCTCTATTTAAGAAGGATTTATGATAGTCAAAGAATGAATGGAGATAAAATAACACCTCTCCGATTACAAGACGCCCTTCCTAAGCTGCATAAAATCGTGTAATAATAGCCAGGACACAAGGAATAATGGCGTCACCCGTACAGTAGCGGTCATTAACCCCTTCCGTACCGGCGACGTCTTTTTCATTATATTCCGGCAACTATTACACGATTTTATTCAGCCTAGGAAGGACCTCTAGCAATAATAAGGCTTCAAACTATCTCAACCAACCCTTATAACGACCACAGGTCCTTCCCAAGCTGCATAATATCCTCTAAATATAACCCTTTCAGTACCGGCGACGTCTTTTTCATTTTATTCTGGCTTTAATTAGACGATTTTGTGCCGTTAAAGAAGGATCTGAGGTAGTAAAAAGGGTTAAGTAAGATAGTTCGAAGCCTGTTAATTTGCTGGAGGCCCTTTTTAAACTGAATACAAGCGTCTAATAGTAACCAGAATAAAACTAAGAGGACGGCACCGGTACTGAATGGGTTAACAAGGTCTATTAATGTTCGAAGCTATCTCAGATTTAATTGAAACTCCTGTTATTAAGGTATTTTTTTCTGGACCCCCATCTCCCTCATGATTAGCCAGATTATTTTTTAGATTTTAAGACGTTCGCCCCATTAGCTTGGTTACTAAAAGACCGTTCGCCCCATTTATTTGTCAATGTCAGACCTTTCGTGACATTCAAGTGTCGATTATTTCCTGGCGAGCGATAGCGAGCCTGCAATATAGGGGGAACCAGCCTTCGGCCAGGACATTTTCCTGCCGAAAAATGTACATATTTACCTCGAAGGGAGATCTTAAAACAATAATAGAAAATTCTTCCCTTCATTCTTGACCTGATATTTACATTTCGGTAGTTCGTGTAATCTGTTTGAAGGCAGTATTTGTTTAAGGGGAGGGTTTTAGTGCGTTTCCTAAACTTCCATCAAGCTTGAAATTACACCCCCTAGAGTCTCTTTCAAGATAAATTTGTAAATTTTTCGGTAGAAAAATGTACCGGCCGAAGGCCGGTTCCTCTTAAATTACAGGCTAGCTATCGCTCGCCAGGATAAAATCGACACCTGAATGGCACGAAAGGTCTTAATATGGGGTGAAACTTATTAAAATCGCTAAACTAATGGGGCGAACGTTTTATAATATCAAAAGCAATGGGGCTAAACATGAGGGTGAAAGGGGTCAAGAAAAAAAAATCTTCAAGTGGAGTTCGCCCCTTAAAGCTTGGTGGAGGTCTAGGTAAGAAACTAAAGAAGACAATAATGGTAAAGAAATCATTCAGCCCTTCAATGAGATATTGCATACCTCTTGGATTCCTTGCAGTATATCGTAAGTTGAATAAATCGTCTAATGTTAACCTTTTATGCTAGCTGTATTTAAACGATTTAGTGCGGCTGAAGAAGGATTTGTGGTAGTAAAAAGGGTTAATTACGATAGTTCGAAGCCTATTCATTGCTGGAGGCCCTTTTGAAACTGAATACAATCGCTTACAAGTAGCCAGAATAAAGTTAAAAGACGTCACCGGTATAGAAGAGGTTAAGGGCAGGTTTTTAGTCTGTTCTCTATACCTCCATCAAGCTTAAAATTACCCCCCCTAGACCCCCTTTCAAGATAAATGTGTACATTTTTCGGTAGAAAAATTTCCTGGCCGAAGGCCAGTTCCTCTTAAATTACAGGCTCGCTATCGCTCGCCAGGGAAAAATCAACACCTAAATCTTTGAAATTGACAGAAATGGGGCGAAAGTTCTTAAAATTGCCAAACTAATGGGGCAAGCATCTTAAAATCTCAAAAGCAATGGGGCTAAGCATGAGCGAGAAAGGAGTCAAGAAAAAACTCCCTCAAGTGGATATCCCCCCTTAACGAAAATAAAGTAAATAATCAGTCCTCGTGTTGAAGGGGTTATAGGAAGATTTGGCACTATTTGTTCTCTCCCGTTATAAATCAAGATATCTCCCTGGAATGGACCGCAAGGAGATTGGGATACTAACTATTCCTGGTATCTCCTTGTAACTCTCCGTGCCCCTCCCTCCTAGTCCCCTGAACCATGGATCGATGCTGCCATTCCAGTGCACGTGTACTGAGGATCTCTCTCTCTCTCTCTCTCTGTACACATATATATATATATATATATATATATAAATATATATATATATACAGTATATATATATATATATATATATACCGGTATATATATACACATAAATTATATATACATATATATAAATAATATATATTATATATATATATATAATATATATATATATATATATATATATATAATATATATATATATATATATAATATATATTATATATATAGATATATATATATATAATAATTATAATAATATATATATATATATATATATATATATATATATATATATATATATATATACAGTATACATACATACATACATACATATACAGAGAGAGAGAGAGAGAGAGAGAGTGAGAGTGAGTGTGTGATTCCATATCATCTCCTTTAAGGGGAGGTCTCCACTTGAGGGACTTTTTTTCTTGACCCCTTTCTCCCTCATGTCTAGCCCCATTGCTTTTGAGATTTTAAAACGTTTGCCCCATTAGTTTGGTGATTTTAAGAATTTCCGCCCCATTCTGTCAATTTAAAGACCTTTTGTGCAATTTAGGTGTCGATTTTATCCTGGCGAGCGATAGCGAGCCTGTAATTTAAGAGTAACCGGCCTTCGGCCGGGACATTTTCCTACCGAAAAATGTACAAATTTATCTTGAAAGGGGGTCAAGGGGGTGACATTTTAAGATTGCTGGAGGAGTAGAAAACAAACTTTAAACCTCCCTTTAAACTATTCCTTTAAGCTTGACAAACCACAGACCACCATACACGCAACTGTTAATCATCAGGTGAAGCATACAGTGCAACATTATTCTCACACAGGGGCAGGCATACTTGCGTCGGGCTCATACAGTATATGCAGTATTTGTTCTACCGGGAAAACAAAGGCCTACATATAATGGCGACGATTCTAGCTTGGGGGGCGATTAGCTTGAAGGGGGTGTTTTTAGATTGAATCTTTTTTAGATCTGGAGATCTGGAGGACGTTTTTAGGTTGAAGGGGGTCTGGGTGATACAGGTGAGGCAGGAGGATGCACATGAAGGCCACGATCATGAGTTTGGTGAATGATCAGACAAAACAACCAGTGCAGGATGACAGTGCTTCTAGCTGTAGTATTGCTTTGTTTATAGTACTTATTTGATTTGATTTGGTATGATGTATTAATTTAATTTGGTATGATGTATTAATTTGATTTGGTATGATGTATTAATTTGATTTGGTATGATGTATTAATTTAATTTGGTATGATGTATTAATTTGATTTGGTATGATGTATTAATTTGGTATGATGTATTAATTTGATTTGGTATGATGTATTAATTTAATTTGGTATGATGTATTAATTTAATTTGGTATGATGTATTAATTTAATTGGTATGATGTATTAATTTATTATGATGTATTAATTAATTGGTATGATGTATTAATATAATTTGGTATATATAATTAATATATATATATATATATATATATATATATATATATATATTTATTTATTACTAACCGAGATTTGGCAAAAAAGGCTGTGTAGACCAGATATTCTCCTTGAGACATGTTGTGGAGAAGTAACTAGAGAAGAAAAAGAAGTTGTATGTACTTCATGGACTTGCAGAAGGCCTACGCCAGAGTAGTTAGGTGAGGTATCTGGAGAGTACTGAAAATACTCGGATTAGATAATAAGTTGCTGATAAAAAAGCAGGTCACCCCCCTTAAGGAAGTTAGAGCCGTAAACATCGATTTTAAATATAATTACAATATAGGTTTCTGATGGATAGAAAATATGTTGAGTTTTATTGAGGATATTATTATAAACATGCTACGGCCGTATTTTAGCTGGTATTTTTGGCTAAATACCGATACGTTCAGCTCCAACTTCCCCATAGCCTAAACATCGCAAGTGGTCAATTTGCCGCACAAGTTATCAGTTGGGGAGATGGGTAATTTTTCTGGATCACCTTCTCCCTCATGTTTAGCCCCATTAGTGTTCAGATTGTAAGATATTTACCCAATTAGTTAGTTGATTTTAAGACGTTTCGCCCCATTTTTTTGTCAATATTAAGACCTTTCGAGCTATTTAGTTGTAATTTTGGAAGAACCGGCCTTTGGCCGGGCAATTTTTCTACCGAAAAATTTACACATTAATCTAGAAGGGGGATCTAATGGATGTTTTTTTTTTTTTTAAAGCTTGATGGAGGTCTAGGGAGGGAAGTTAAAAAATAATAAATAAATGAACAAAATCGACCAAAAAGAGAACCATCCCCCCTTAATTGCTTTTAGCGGAAACAGGTGAAAACGGCCATAACCCAAACGGACACAATCCCAAACATCTTAGGATAGATTAGGTTAGGCTTTGGAAAGATAGGTGAGGCTAGGGTAGACTTGGTTCCATTAGGTTTGGTTAGATTAGGTTAAGTTAGGCTAAGATTGGCTTGTTAGATTGGCTAGGTTTGTTTAGGTTAAGGTTAATTAGGTTAGGCTAGATTAGACGTGGTTTGCTTAGATTAGGTTAGGCTAAGTTAGGATTGTTTTGGTTAGGGTAGGTTTGTTTAGGTTAGGTTATAATAGGATTGGTTTGTTAGATTGGCTAGGTGTGTTTAGGTTAGGTTAGATTAGGTTAGACGTGGTTGGCTTAGGTTAGGTTAGGCTAAGTTAGGATTGTTTTGGTTAGGGTAGGTTTGTTTAGGTTAGGCTAGATCAGGTTATATTATAATATTATTGCTGTGTTAGATTGGAATAGGGTTGTTTAGGTTAGACAAATAATTAAATACATAATACATAAACATACGTAAAATAATTCAGTATATCGTTAAGGGGAGGTTTTTAGTTGATTCCCTAGACTTCCATCAAACTTAAAATTACTCCCCCTAGACCCCCTTTCAAGATAAATTTGTAAATTTTTCGGTAGAAAAATGTCCCGGCCGAAGGCCGATTCCCCTTAAATTACAGGCTCGCTATCGCTCGCCAGGAAAAAATCGACACCTAAATGACACGAATGGTCTTAAAATTGACAGAAATGGGGCGAGGGTTCTTAAAATCTCCAAACTAATGGGGCGAACGTCTTAAAATCTCAAAAGCAATGGGGCTAAACATGAGGGAGAAAGGGGTCCAGAAAAAAATTATCCAGGTGGAAATCTCCCCTTAATTAATGGTGGTCTGGAGGCTGGGGTCATTGTCCAGGCTGCCCCCAAAGGTATCAGTTCCCTCTCTCTCATCAAGGGTAGACCGTTATTATTGGTTGTTTGTGGCGGAAGCTGAGTCAGTACGGCCATAACCAAAACGGCCACAATCCTAAACAGCCCATAGGTTATATTATACTATACACGATTTTGTTTAACCTGGCGGAAAATTTAGTCCCCTAATTACAGTTGATTTCTCGATACTTAGCGGAAAAATGGGGAACAGCTATACCTCTGCATCATAGCATAGACAGGTTTTCACAATTAACACAATATTTGGCTATACAAGCTTTGTAATAGGTCAGTAATTAAGATGGGGATAAGTCAGTTTCTCGCCAGCTTAAAAAATACAGGCTATAATAATAAATAAAAATACAGGCTATAATAATAAATAAAAATACAGGCTATAATAAATAAAAATACAGGCTATAATAATAAATAAAAATACAGGCTATAATAATACATAAAAATACAGGCTATAATAATAAATAAAAATACAGGCTATAATAATAAATAAAAATACAGGCTATAATAATAAATAAAAATACAGGCTATAATAATAAATAAAAATACAGGCTATAATAATACATAAAAATACAGGCTATAATAATACATAAAAATATTAAATAAGACGCGCATACAATAAACTGTAATTTCAACATTCCTCTACTATTACAGTTTCATAAAAAACTCAATTTGAATAATACAGGCAATTGATGAGATATATTTAGTTTATTGGAAGATTGCCTCCATTATTCCATTACAGAGTTATTGGGAGAGAGAGAGAGAGTGTGTGTGTGTGTGTGTGTGTGTGTGTGTGTGTGTGTGTGTGTGTGTGTGTGTGTGTGTGTGTGAGAGAGACAGAGAGAGAGTGTGTATGTGTGAGAGAGCGTAAGGGTATGTGTGTGTGACCGAGTGAGAGAGTGTGTGTGTGTGAGAGAGAGAGTGTGTGTGTGTGTAAGAGAGTGAGAGTGTGTGTGTGAGAGAGAGAGAGAGTCTGTGTGTGAGAGAGAGTGAGGGTGTGTGTGTGAACTTGTGAGAGAGTGTGTCTGTGAGAGAGAGAGAGAGAGAGTGTGTGTGTGTGTAAGAGAGTGAGAGAGAGAGAGAGAGTCTGTGTGTGAGAGAGAGTGAGGGTGTGTGTGTGACCTTGTGAGAGTGTGTGTGTGTGTGTGTGTGCGAGAGAGAGAGAGAGAGCGAGAGCACGCGAGAGAGAGCCAGCCTAACAAGCAAGAACAACGCAGGCACTCAGGAACCAAGGAGACAACCAAAATACTACAAGGCCCGGTAACAAGAAAACCAGGGAGCAGAGGGTACAGTCACTCAGAAACATTCGTGGGTCTTACCTATTCCTAATTATATATTTTTCACCAACCAACTACACTTCTAAACTCAATTAATGAAATCAACAAATACATGTGGCACTCCAAGGACTCGAACCTAGGACACTCACACCGAAATTCCGTGCACTTATGCATTACGCTATCAAGACAGTTATCACAGAAGTATATCTCTGTAAACGAATTTATTAATATAATTTTCTATACATCAACTACACAAAAATACATATACCAATAAATGAAAAGGAAGTTCCATCCAAAGATCAATCCAGTATAATTGCATAAAGACAAACATAAGGGCCCCACGATGTGTTGTATTGTAACTGTACACGTTAATATATGAGTGTGCAATATACAACACCCAGACTACAGCACAAATGACACTTATATTTAGCGTATAGTCCTCTTTTGTGTGTTCCTTGGAACACACTTCTCGGGATCTGTGAACACAGTTGTAGGCTAATACACAGTTTTTAAGTTAACATGTTTTTTGTGTCTTTCCCACAATTTTGAAAATTCCTATAATGTGTTCAAAATATAAGCAAATTAATGTGTTCTATTGAATATGTTCTATTATGCGTATATATAATAATATAGAGGTGATCAGACAACTCAATCAGTAGACCATCAGTGGATTGAGTGATGATGATGATGATGATGATGAAGATGATGATGATGAGGAGGAGGAGGAGGAGGAGAAGGAGGAGGAGGAGGACAATGAGTACGATTCAATGAGTGGTCAACTAGTAAACCATTTCAACCAGTAGATCTCAACAAAGGCACTCAACCAGTTTGGTTAGTTTGGGGACTTTACGGTGGCATTAGTTTTGTTGGACTTGTTGAGATCTACTGATTGAAATGATTTACCGGTTGACGTTCCATGAAAGAACACAATAACGTGTCTGATCAGCCAATTAGCTACTATAGTCGGTTATATTTCAGCTGATGGTAAATTGAATCCCTTAGCAACTGATTTATCGACAATTAATGGAAAACATATGAATCTACTATCTATGTGTGTCGTATTAATGCCAAGTTTTCGTAATTAAGAATAAAAATCGCTACAAAATCTACATAATCTATCATCAGCTGGAACAAAAATAGACTATAGCAGGGAATCTAACGCTGGACTTTCAGATGAGAGAACTGGGTATTACCACTGCTACACTCTATCCTAAGGAATTCATAAACTTGCAACTACTGGTGCATTAGGACTGAATAGGCACCAAATCATTCGGTTATGCAATCAGTATTACCCAGAGTTCGCAATAGGGGTAGGCTACAGGAAAGATTTAATTTTATCCTTATCTGGTATACTATAGTTAACATTCTCCCATGAAAGAACACATTAACGTATTACAAAAAACTAAGTGCTACCAGTGGGGATTTGAACCTCGGACAAAAACAAAGAGAAGAAGAAGAAGAAGAAGAAGAAGATGAAGAAAAAGAAGAAGAAGAAGAAGAAGAAGACCAAGAAGAAGAAGAAGGATGAGAAGAAGAAGAAGAAGAAGAAGAAGCAGAAGAAGAAGAACGTATCAGAAAAAGGGTGAACACATTAAGTGTGAAAGAAAGTGAGTGAAGGAAAGAAATAGGGAGTGAGAGGGCAGGAAAGGGGGATATATACCGGAGAGTAGAAATTGGACGCAAAGAAGGGGAAAAACGAGGAGGAGAAGGCGGAGGAGAGAAGGAGAGAAGGAGGAGGGGGAGGAGAGAGAAGAAGAGAAGGAAGAGGAAAAGGAAAGCGAGTAGGAAGGAGGAGAAAACGAGGAAGAGGTAGAGAAGGAGATAACGGACGCTAGAGTGAGACATAGAGTGAACGAAAATAGAATGAACGAATGAAAATACAATGAGTGAAATAGAATGAATCAACAATAGAATGAATGAATGAAAATACAATTAGTGAAATAGAATGAATCAACGAAAATAGAATGAATGAATTAAAATAGAATGAATGAATGATAATAGAATGAATGGACAAATATATATATAATAAATGAGATAGAATGAATGACTGAAAATAGAATTAATGAGAATATAATGAATGAACAAATATATAATGAATGAGATAGAATGAATGAATGAAAATAGAATGACAGAAAGAATATAGGGTAGTGAGAGAGGGCAGGGAAGAGGAATGACCTAGGCTGGAAACGAGCCAGAGGTGCGGCTAACATACTGGAGGTCACAGGTCTAGCTCTATCTCTCTCTCTCTGCTTCTCTCTCTCTCTCTCTCTCATAATACACAGACAGAGAGGGAGAGAGAGAGAGAGAAGGGGGGGGAGAGAAACCGGTAGCACACTACAAAAAATTACATATTACTTAATCTTACAGCGCGCGCTCTCTCTCTCTCTCTGAAAAGTAATGGATAACACAAACTTAAAAAAACTTTTGATTTAGATACCTGCATATGGAAAGAACAAGCATTCCCTTCAGCAAGATGACGTAATGTTCATCTCATTCTGGCTACCATTAGACGATTTTCTTTAGTTTATAATCGACCTCCAGGACTCAGAGGGGTAGTCAATACACCCTCCGGATAACATAAATCCTTCTTAGCCCTATTTGGTTCTAAGGAGATTTTTGTTTTATCTTCCCTGTTTCGTTTCGTTAGTTTGAAGATTTTAAGAAGCTTCACCCGATTCAGGCGTCGATTTATTTTTGTGGGCTAGCGTGTAACTTTTTTGTTTAAGCCTAGGGGACAAACTAAAATACATTGCTCGAAAATGGAAAAAGTAAGCAAATTCCTCAATAGTAGTTAAACAAACTATCATAATAATCCACAACACGTCGGATCAGATGTGTGTGTGTGTCTGTGTGTGTGTGTGTGTGTGTGTGTGTGGGTGTCAGCGATGACAACAAAGGATGCTCTTATCATTACCATTAATTCTAAAAAATACAATTCATATGAAATGTTATATATACAGAATATGAACAGGATACAGTGAAAGGTTCTCATTTAACGCTGTAGTCATGCATACACCGTATTTACTTGTGTTTTAGTTTGTTCATATTTATAATATGGCGTTTACTTGCATTAATTATCATGTAATGTTGCAACATTCAATATTTAGTCAATTTAACTTTAATCATATATATATCTTTATTCACAAATGTATCAAGTTATCATTATTATTATTTTCTTAATTATTATTATTATTATTATTATTATTATTATTATTATTATTATTATTATTATTATTATTATTATTATTAGTAGTAGTAGTAGTAGTAGTAGTAGTGTGTAATTATTTATTAATTTAATCAATTATGTATTTTATATTTTTCTTTTTAGAAGAAAATCTTACCCTCAAATTGAAAGGTGATCCTCTCCTGCCCGAGCCCTGAGGGACCAAATACTCGAGGTAATAAGGAAGTGCTGGTTTCCAGGACCACGGGTATACAAACTTTGTATTTTAAACATATTTGTATATGTTAACTCCTTTTGAACAAGCGAAGTATATTTAATTGTGTTCTAGCTATATTTAGACTATTTTGTGCAGTTTAAGGACGGAGGTCAATTTAAATATGTAAAATAAATGAACATTTTGAAAAATAGCAAAAACTTGCTACAAAGTAGCTTAATGTGTTGGCAAACACTGTCGTGAAGAAATGGCATAATTTGGTAAAGTATTGCATTGGTAATCAACATTTTACTAAATTTAAGCAGGATTATAATTATTAAAAATTTGAACTCTGACGCCATTTCCCAAACCATTTTTTTTTTTTTTACAAATACATTTTATTCAAGATGCAATAACTTTCAATTCGTGCTCAATTTGCATAATTTCTTTTATATTGCCAAGCTTACACTTCTGTCTAAAAAATGGGGCTCTTATGGATCTGTAAGTTAAATATTAAATTTTCCGGTGCAGTTTACATTTAATACAGGCGGGAAGTGCCGGAGTTTTACAAGCATGTCCCGTATTTATCTCAAAAACATATCAAGGCATAAATCTCAATAGCAAGTGACTAGATGCGAGATGAAAAATTGACAAATTTAGTATAATATTTTTATACTAAATAGTACAAATATTAAAAAATAATTCATAGAATTCAATCAAAGTTCACCAGCTTTATCACTATGGGGCAAACAACCATCAGTCAAAATTTCAACATCCTAGCTTAATTCGGGACAAATTGATCCCTTAAGAAGATCTCCGTCCTTAAGAAGGATCTGTGGGTATACAGTATTCTTTGTATTCTCTAGATTTGCTTACAGTGTAGACATACGTTATGCTAAGGAGAAATAAGTTACGACAGTATGAGTAAAGTATGGCAAAGGGGGGGGGGGGGGGGGTTAGGGTTTAATTTTTGGGTCTATTTATATATTTACTTTTTAGTTTCCTCGCTAGACCTCCATCAAGCTAAATACCCCCCCCCCCCTTTCGAGATAAATTTGTAAACTTTTCGGTAGTAAAATGTCTCGACCAAAGGTCGCTTCCTCCATAAATTAGAGGCTCGCTTGCGCTCGCCAGGAAAAAATCGACACCTAAATGACACAAAAGGTCTTACTATTGCCAAAGACCTGGGACGAAAGGTTTTAAAATCGCCAAAGTAATGGAACGATTGTCTTATCACCTCAAAACTAATGGGTCTAAACATGAGGGGAAAGTGGGTCCAGAATCTCCTCCCCCCCCCCTTAATAAACAAGTATATAAGCCACGAGGTCATAATTGAGTTACGACACTAACCCCTCGGTAATTTATGACAGCTGTGAGACTCCGGGACCTGTTAACTTGTTTAGTGTTCCAGTAGTGTCCCCTTATGACGTCACAGTAGAACGACAGTACCGTGTACATAAGAACATAAGAAAATGGGAGTCTGCAGAAAGCCGATTGGCCTAAGCAAGGCAGATCCCTGTCCCACACAACCCCAAATCAATTACAAAGCCCAATTATAGGCTCAACACTCTAATACCCTGAGGATCATCTTACCAAAATGGTTAGAGATTAACGCAGGATTATGGGGGTCTGCAGAGCGCTGATTGGCCCAACCCGGCTGATCCCCCTTCACACCCAACCCTTCTCGTCCATATGCTTATCCAATTTTATCTTAAAGCTCCCTACAGTTTTAGATCCCACTATAGCACTTGGTAGTCCATTCCACCCATCTACAACTCTGTTACCAAACCAATATTTGCCTATATCTTTTCTGAAACGAAATTTATCTAATTTGAAACCATTGGTACGAGTTCTTTCGCTATCACTGAGCTTTAGTACATTTGTCATGTCCCCTTTGTTAATCCCACTAACCCACTTGAACACCTCTATCATATCCCCTCTAACTCTGCGTCTCTCTAACGAATGTAAACCTAATTTCTTCAACCTTTCTTCATACGGAAGATTTCTAATATTATGGATCATTTTTGTCATTCTACGCTGTACTCTCTCCAATGAATCTATGTCCATTCTGTAATAAGGACACCAAAATTGGACAGCATAATCCATATGGGGTCTCACTAATGACAAGTAAAGTTTTAAGATAACATCAGCAGTTCTGTTACTCACACTCCTAGAGATGAACCCGAGAATCCTGTTTGCCTTATTACGAACGCCTATACACTGTTTTCTAGGCTTCAAATCATTGCTAACAAACACACCTAGATCTTTCTCGCAGTCTGAATTTTCTAATTCTAAATTAGCTAGTTTATATTTAACATTTGTTTGCATCTTCCCTATCTTTAATACCTTGCATTTGTCAATGTTAAACTTCATCTGCCAATTTACTGACCATTCATGTAAGGTATCTAGATCCCTTTGGAGGCACTCTATATCGCTATCTGAATCAATTGATCTCCCCATTTTAGTATCGTCTGCGAATTTACTTATCCTACTAGTTATACCTAAATCTAGGTCATTTATGTATATAAGAAACAACAGGGGACCTAATACCGATCCCTGGGGGACACCACTTTTGACTGCTCCCCACTCTGACTTGGTACCATTTATGCTGACTCTCTGTTTCCTACCAATTAGCCATGACCTAATCCATCCCAACAACGCCCCACCTATTCCATGTGCCTCAACCTTTCTCATCAATCTCTCATGAGGGACTCTGTCGAAAGCTTTACTGAAATCTAAATATATAATATCGTATGCCTTGTCATTATCTACTGCTTCATATACCTCTGAGAAAAAACTAAGCAAATTAGTAAGGCAAGAACGTCCCTGTGTGAATCCATGCTGAGAAGAATTGATTAAGTTAAATGTTTCTAAGTGGTTTCTCATTTTCCTAGCAATAATTGACTCTAGTAGCTTTCCTATGATTGAAGTGAGACTAATGGGACGGTAATTGGATGCTATTGATTTATCACCTTTTTTGAAAATCGGAACTACATTTGCAAGCTTCCAAGCTTCTGGAACTATACCAGTTTCTAATGAATTGTTAAAAAGAAATGTTAATGGGTAACTTAACTCATCTCTGCATTCTTTTAATACTCTGGCATATACCTCATCGGGACCAGGCGATTTCTGAGGTTTCAGTCTGTCAATTTCCTTAAGCACATCATTTCTACTTATAGTAACCGTACTTAACCTATTTTCTATACTATCTCTATATACCTTACGGACTTCTGGAATCTGTGCCAAATTTTCATTAGTGAAAACGGATAGAAACTGACTATTTAATGTACTGCACATTTCTAAATCATTTTCTGTCATTTCTCCTATCGAAGTTTTAAGGGGGCCTATTTTATCTCTAACTTTAGATTTATATAGCTGGTAAAAAGCCTTAGGGTTATTTTTTGAGTCATTGGCTATCCTGATTTCATAATTTCTTTTGTCTGTCCTTATACATTTTTTAACCTCTCTTGATAGATTCTGATAGTAAGCAAGTAGGTGAATTTCGCCTTTCTTAATTTTTCGATATATTCCTCTCTTTTTTCCTAGAAGGTCTAATAGTCTATTATTCATCCATTTGGGTTGGTTCTGTGTTGATCTAAATTTTCTTTTGGGGATATATTTATTTTGCGCATTGTGGAGTGAAGAAATAAAATTATTATATGTAGCTGTCAAATTATCCTGAGTTAAGACAGGTATCTGAGAGAGAGTATGTTCATTAGCGCACCTGGGTCCACTTAATAGTTTAACCATAGGATCGTCTCTTAAGGCTCGTCTTAATCCACCATAATTGGCTTTTCTGAAATCTGGGATAAGTGTCGTATTCTCTTTAGCCTTTCCTGTCCATTGTATGTTAAAATAAATTGATTTATGATCACTATTTCCTAGTTGGTCTCCTATCTCTACATTATTTATCATTTGTTCATTATTACTGAGAACTAAATCGAGGATATTATTACCTCTAGTAGGCGAGTCTATGAATTGAAATAAAAAACTATCCTGTACCGCCTCAATAAACTCGTTTGAATCTGAGTCGCCGATTTGATGCTGCCAATCAATATTCGGAAAATTAAAATCCCCTATAATACACACATTGCTAAACCTTGATGCTATTTTCACTTCCTGCCATAAAGCTGTACCTTCGTTTCTACTCATATTTGGTGGTCTATAAATAACTCCAATAATTATGGTCTCACTACCTTCGCTAACCTCAACCCAAACACTTTCGTTATCAGTATTTAGTCTAATACCTGATTTAATACAGCTTTTTAAAGAACTCCTGACAAACACTGCTATTCCGCCGCCCCTCCTACTTGTTCGGTCGCGTTTAAACAAACTATATCCTGGTATATGGAATTCTGCTAAAAAATGTCTTGATTCTGTATTAATCCATGTTTCAGTCAGTGCTATAATGTCTATATTTTCGTTGCTAACAAGTGCTCTAAGTTCATCCATTTTGTTACATAAACTCCTACAGTTTGTATAATATAATCGCAATGAATTTATTTTACTGGTATCGGATTTACCTTTATTTCTAACTGAATTCCCATCTTCTGTTACACCTTTAATATTTCTACTAGCAGTACAATTAAAATCCTGTGACTGATATTTTCTATTCCTATCTGATTGTACCAGTACGGCAATTTACCCTATCTAGACAATTATTCTTACTCATATTCTCAGGCTTTATTTTCAGCGAAACCCCGCGACAATCCTATCTATTGACCTAGCTAAATTTACCACCCCTAGCCGAGAAAGATGAACCCCGTCCTGTGCGTACAACTGATTTTTACCATAGAAACGGGTCCAGTTATCAAGGAATGGTATTGCATTTGCATTACAGTATTTTTCCAGCCGACAATTGATACCAATTGCCCTAGATGACCATTCCTTGCTGACCCCTCTCCGTGGCAAGATACTGTGTACTACAGGTATGCCTCCCTTCCTCCTAACTTTATCTAACACCTCCCTGTACTGCCGAAGCAGTACTTCCGTCCTACCTTTACCAACATCATTGCTCCCTGTACTGAGACAGATAATGGGGCTATCTCCAATATCTTTCATGATGTAATCAATGTCCTCTAACACCTTCCCAACCCCGGCACCAGGCAGACAGACAAGCTTCCTAATATCAGTACAGGTGGACCTAGCTAAGTGTCTGACCATGGAGTCCCCAACAATTGAGAAGGACTTGCCTCTCCTTGTCGATGACTTGGTAGCAGCTGCGGCAGCGGCAGGAACTCCTGGGGCAGCAGTTGAAGGTACTCCTGGGGGGGCAGCAGTCACACCATTCCCTGTTGGAGGCAACTTACTTACCTTTCTCCTGGTTTCCTCGCCGAAGGAAGCACTCGCAGCCTCACCATCACATTCGTCATCCAAGGTGATGAACTTGTTGCTGAGGGCAACTGGCCGCCGTAGAAATTTGCAGGTTGTTGCACTTGTTGGAACAACTGTCCAGGGAGCATCACGATCCCTAACAGCAGTTGCACTATCCTCACTTTTCTTGTCAGCCAAAGTCAGCTTTAAGGCCAAATTCTCGTCTTTGAGAGACTGCACCTCCCTCTCCACATTCTCCATCCTTTCTTGCAAAGCAAGACAAAGCTGGAGAATATGAGAGGAGGTAGCAATCTCGTCAACACCAGCCATTTTAAGAAAGCGTTAATACTATCACCACACTATGGGCAAAGATATTCACTGGGAGTCACTAGGGACAGGTCCTCACTCAGCAAAGGTCAGGCAGGTGTAGAGGTGTAGAGGTGGTCTTCACAGTACTGCAGTAAAGTCGCGTTGACATTTATGTATTAAATTTATTTTGTTAGAAATCTATTACCTTTAAATACTCAAAGTGTACTATCGCTTAGAATTTCTTAGAATGTATATATTAGGTAAATGTATATAAAAATTGTGTTGTCTAACATCTTGTAAGGGTTAATAATATCATATAGGTGGCCTGTGGCAAAAAAGAAAGATAGGTAGGATAAGATAGATAAATAATATGCATTTTTAGCAGTAGAAATACAGAATGTATATAAATCAAATATAACACAAAGGCAGAGCCTCCTGAAAAAACAAAACCTTTCTTAAAACAGCTCTAAAGAACTAAACATACACATGTATTTATATTGTGGTGTAATGTTTAGGCATAAGCGCAATCGACTTGCAAACAAAAGCCTTGAGTTCGATTCCAGAGCGTGGAGAGATGGATTGGCGATATCTGTACAATTGATGCCTCTGTTCACCTAATAGTAAGTAGGAACCATGAGTTAGTGGTCATTAGAGACGTCACATCTAAGAAGATAAACTATGGTAACCTGGGTAACATGCAGTACTTAGTGTGTACCAGGCTAAAGGTAACTGACCCACCAGCACTGAAGTTTCAAACAGAACGTGGTGAGCGCCACAGCAACGCACAGTCACCCATACGCCTTCATCTATAGTCTTTTTGTAGTGTTACCTTTAGTAATAATTTGCATAAGGGTGGTCACCTGCTTTTCTTTTCTTTCTCTCCTTTTCTCTCTTTCTGTGGCTTGTATCCATTCGGCCCAATTCAGGCAACTGTTTTAAGACGTTTATCCCCATCCAGGTGTCGATTTCTTCCTGGCGAGCTATAGCGAGCCATCATTGTATGGAGAAATCCGGCTTCGCCGGAAACATTTTTCTATCGAAAAATGTACAAATTTAGCTTGCTGTCAAAACAAAAAATATATATGCTGGCTCGCTACCACTCGCCAGGAAAATATTGACACCTGGATGGGGGTAAACGTCTTAAAACAGTAGGCTGAATGGGGCCGAATGGATAAAAGCCAGAGAAAGAGAGAAAAGGAGATAAAAAAGGCAGGTCACCCCCCTTTAACTAAAGTCTATACATCTTTATAGGAGCACATACTGTGGCGCATTGGTAGGGTGCACGGGTCACAACCCAGAGGACTCGGGTTCGATTTCCGGCCAGAATGCGCAAGTTTCCTAACACCAATGCTGCTATCCACCTAGCAGTAAATATGAACCCTAGGTTAGCAGACCTTTGTGACTTCCCATCTAGGGCATTAAACCGTGGTAAAGTATTCCGAGAGCTAGTGAATTCCTCTGGAAGAACTAGCAATAACAGAGTAGATATTATTATTATCGTAAATTTGTTTAGATACTATCTATCTATCTATCTATTGCCGGACGACGTGATCACCGATTGACCACGAACAAAACGCCCCCATGCACCTCTGTCCCCAGTCAGTCGACGCCCCTCCTCCCAACCAGCACCGCCTTCACTCATATAATTTTTCACTCCATCCTTTCACCTCTCATTCGCTCTACCTCTTCCTTTCTGACCTTCCACCTTGCTCTCATACACTCTCGTAGTCATTCTCTAAATATAAACTAAATATAAACAAATTATACTAAAAGATCTTTGGTTGGTGTAGTATTTCCGCAGCTTTGATTTGAAAGGATAAAGTTTAATTCCTATATTGCACTAACCCCTAAAAAAAAATATATATATACTGTATATATATATATATATATATATATACAGTATATATAGGTAAAATAGCAACCAGATGATGGAAACAATACGATTTGCTTAATACGACAAATTTATATTATTTACCTTAACTGCTCTCATCTACTGGTCTGTGCCGGTGCAGATGACATACCTGGAACAGAAAATAATAACATAATTAGTGTTATGATATAAATATCAAAAGAAACTATACATTGCAAAATCACGAGGTTTAATGTTATACCTTCACTGATAATAAACCACCACGAGTTTTCAAACGGATGAGTAAATAAATATACTAAATTACACATGATTTCTTAAGTTTATGTGGCCAGGGACAATGTGTGTGTGTGTCGCTGATAATGGAATATTTTTAGTTTATGGCAACATTGCTTCTCATCTGTTTGATTCCCTTCACACACACACCACACACACACACACACGCACACACACACACACACGTTCGATTATTCTTTATTGTTATTGATTTGGTAAATTTTGCTAAATAGATTAGATTGTATTAGGTTAGGTGAAATTAGATTAGATTTGATTAAATTAGGATAGGTTAGAATGAGTTAAGTTAGTTTATTATAAGTTAGGTTATATTACGTACAAATTGGGCTAGCTTAAATCAGTTGGGTTACGTAAGATTTGTTCACTAAACATCAGGGATTTTTTCTCTTTCGATACAATAGGAAATAACCTAAAACACATATGCAATATTTTTGACTGCGTAGAAGACGAAGGCCTATGAAGGGTGGACTTTGCTGTTGCCGTTGTTGTTGTTAAACGAGTTTAATTAAGTTTAGTAAGGGTCGTTCCTAATATTATACTGAATGTAATGGCCCAATAATAGCCATAATAAAAGTGAATGATGAAAGTGAAGGGCTATACAACACGAATGATGACTAATAAAACCTGATGATGATTACGATAATCGTTCCGTGTGTCTAGGGATCCTGCAGTAAGAGAGAGTCCGGTCATTTGTTTTCTTTGAACGCCATTTTGGTGCATCATTAAGAAGAGATGGTTGGTTATTCTGAAATGTTTAACCACATTAGTTTTCGAATTTTAAGACTTTCGGCCCATTAGTTTGGCGATTTTATGAGTTTCGCCTCATTTCTTCGTCAATGTTAAGACCTTTCGGCCCATTTAGGTGTCAAATTTTTCCTGGCAAACAAGAGCGAGCCTGTAATTTATGAGGAACCTGCCCTCAGCTGGGACATTTTCTACCGAAAAATTTGCCAATTTATCTAGAAGGGGGATCTTTGAAATGCTTTTTTAAGCTTGATGGAGGCCTAGGGAGGAAACTAAAAGAATAATAAAGAAATATATAAATATACAAATCAATAACACCCATCCCCCTTGATCAAACAACGAGGTTTTATTATAAATGTGATCATGCAGAATGTATATACGAAGACGGAATTCTATAATCATGTATAAATATTCCCGAATGTTTATTATGGGCGTGGCGATATATGAGTGCAAAGAGAGGAAAACATCATCAGTGGCACCAACATGGCTCAGGTTGGCCGATCTCGGTTAGCGTAATGCATAAGTGCGCGGAATTCCGGTGTGAGTGTCCTAGGTTCGATTCCTTAGAGTACCACATGTATTTGTTGATTTCGTTAATTGAGTTTAGAAGTGAAGTTGGTTGGTGAACAAAATATAATACTTATTATTGGATCTCTAGATGTGTCATATTAACCCTCTGAGGATTACGACACGTTATGGCAGTTTATTCTGGCTATCATTAGACGATTTTATTTAGATTATGAAGGGTAAATGGATATCAGAGGGTTAATT
Organism: Paralithodes platypus; assembly: GCA_032716605.1. Taxonomy (NCBI): domain Eukaryota; kingdom Metazoa; phylum Arthropoda; class Malacostraca; order Decapoda; family Lithodidae; genus Paralithodes; species Paralithodes platypus. Next base: position 35,681,967 of record CM064493.1, on the reverse strand, counting down.
GAGATACATCTTTTTGCAATTTTGACAGACAGAAATGAGGAATATACTACCAGTGGTCAAAAATAAAATCACAGAGACATAATTATGTACTAGTCTTTACCCTTTCAATTCCCACAGATCCTTCCTAAGCTATATACAATCGTCTAATGATAGCCAGAATAAACGGCCAAAACGCATCATGGTCCTCAAAAGGTTAAGGAATATTCAACTGGGTTCGTTTGCATATACAGTATATTTGTAAACGAGTGATAATTTAGGATATAATTTAACACTCACATCTTACATTACCGAAGAGACATTTCTTCACATATATTTATGCTGAACTTATATCCCTTATAATTATTTGTATTATTTTCCTGTAATTTCATGTATCTATTTATCGGTTTGTTTATCTATTTATCTACTATTCTATTTATTTATTCTCTCTCTCTCTCTCTCTCTCTCTCTCTCTCTCTCTCTCTCTCTCTCTCTCTCTCTCTCACACACACACACACACATAACGTTTTTTAATCTTGTAACCTTGACCTGTACAAGACAAAAAATACGAGGTGGTTATTTAAGGGAGCGGAGCAGTGTAAAAAGAAATAATATACAGACACAAAATTAAAAACAAAAAATAATTCGGGAAAGAACGGAAATATATATTGAAACTTGAAAACAATAAATGAAGATCAAACAGAAAAGTAAAGATATAATCGAGTGAAAACTAATAACAAATAGAGGAGATTTTTTTACAGGAGGAAAACAATTATGTGAAGCCGCAATTTTTGTTTTTATTCTGCCTATTATCATACGATTGTATTGAGTTTAGGAAACTATTTTGGACGTCAGAGGGTTAATTGAGATATAATTTTCCTCTTTTATTCTTAGAGGGCCTTTCAAAGCTGAGAAAATCGTCTCATGACTAGAGTGTCTGCAAAGGGATCTAGATACCTTACACGAATGGTCAGTAAAATGGCAGATGAAGTTTAACATTGACAAATGCAAGGTATTAAAGATAGGGAAGATGCATACAAATGTTAAATATAAACTAGCTAATATGGAATTAGAAAACTCAGAGTGTGAGAAAGATCTAGGTGTGTTTGTTAGCAATGATTTGAAGCCTAGAAAACAATGTATAAGCGTTCGTAACAAGGCAAACAGGATTCTCGGGTTCATATCTAGGAACATAAGAACATAAGAACATAAGAAAATGGGAGTCTGCAGAAAGCCGATTGGCCTAAGCAAGGCCCTGTCCCACACAACCCCAATTACAAAGCCCAATTATAGGCTCAACACTCTAATACCCTGAGGATCATCTTACCAAAACGGTTAGAGATTAACGCAGGATTACGGGGTCTGCAGAGCGCTGATTGGCCCAACCCTGCTGATCCCCCTTCACACCCAACCTTTCTCGTCCATATGCTTATCCAATTTTATCTTAAAGCTCCCTATCGTTTTTAATCCCACTATAGCCCTTGGTAGTCCATTTCACCCATCTACAACTCTGTTACCAAACCAATATTTGCCTATATCTTTTCTGAAACGAAATTTATCTAATTTGAAACCATTGGTACGAGTTCTTTCGCTATCACTGAGCTTTAGTACATTTGTCATGTCCCCTTTGTTAATCCCACTAACCCACTTGAACACCTCTATCATATCCCCTCTAACTCTGCGTCTCTCTAACGAATGTAAGCCTAATTTCTTCAACCTTACTTTATACGGAAGATTTCTAATATTATGGATCATTTTTGTCATTCTACGTTGTACTCTCCAATGAATCTATGTCCATTCTGTAATAAGGACACCAAAATTGAAACAGCATAATCCATATGGGGTCTCACTAATGACAAGTAAAGTTTTAAGATAACATCAGCAGTTCTGTTACTCACACTCCTAGAGATGAACCCGAGAATCCTGTTTGCCTTGTTTCGAACGCTTATACACTGTTGTCTAGGCTTCAAATCATTGCTAACAAACACACCTAGATCTTTCTCACAATTCGAGTTTTTAATTCAATTTAGCTAGTTTATATTTAACATTTGTATGCATCTTCCCTATCTTTAATACCTTGCATTTGTCAATGTTAAACTTCATCTGCCAATTTACTGACCATTCGTGTAAGCCTGGTATCTAGATCCCTTTGGAGGCACTCTATATCTCTATCTGAATCAATTGTTCTCCCCATTTTGGTATCGTCTGCAAATTTACTTATCCTACTAGTTATACCTAAATCAAGGTCATTTATATATATAACAAACAACAGAGGACCTAATACAGATCCCTGTGGGACACCACTTTTGACTGCTCCCCATTCTGACTTCGTACCATTTATGCTGACTCTCTGCTTCCTACCAATTAGCCATGACCTAATCCATCCCAACAACGCCCCACCTATTCCATGCGCCTCAACCTTTCTCATCAATCTCTCATGGGGGACTCTGTCGAAAGCTTTACTGAAATCTAAATATATTATATCAAGACTTGTCATTATCTACTGCTTCATATACCTCTGAGAAAAAACTAAGCAAATTAGTAAGGCAAGAACGTCCCTGAGTGAATCCATGCTGAGAAGAATTGATTAAATTAAATGTATCTAAGTGGTTTCTAATTTTACTAGCAATAATTGACTCTAGTAGCTTTCCTATGATTGATGTAAGACTAATGGGACGGTAATTGGATGCTATTGATTTGTCACCTTTTTTGAAGATCGGAACTACGTTTGCAAGCTTCCAAGCTTCTGGAACTATACCTGTCTCCAATGACTTGTTAAATTAAAATGTTAATGGGTAACTTAACTCATCCCTACATTCTTTTAATACTCTAGCATATACCTTATCAGAACCAGGCGATTTAGGAGTGTGAGTAACAGAACTGCTGATGTTATCTTAAAACTTTACTTGTCATTAGTGAGACCCCATATGGATTATGCTGTTCAATTTTGGTGTCCTTATTACAGAATGGACATAGATTCATTGGAGAGAGTACAACGTAGAATGACAAAAATTATCCATAATATTAGACATTTTCCGTATGAAGAAAGGTTGAACAAATTAGGCTTACATTCGTTAGAGAGACGCAGAGTTAGAGGGAATATGATAGAGGTATTCAAGTGGGTTAGTGGGATTAATAAAGGAGACATGAAAAATGTACAAAAGCTCAGTGATAGCGAAAGAACTCGTACACATGGTTTCAAATTAGATAAATTTCGTTTCAGAAAAGATATAGGCAAATATTGGTTTGGTAACAGAGTTGTAGATGGGTGGAATAGGCTACCAAATGATATAGTGGGATCAAGAACGATAGGGAGCTTTAAGATAAAATTAGATAGGCATATGGACGAGATGGGTTGGGTGTGAGGGGGATCTACCAGGTGTGGGCCAATCGGCGCTCAGCAGACCCCCGTAATCTTGCGTTAATCCCTGACCATTTTGGTGGGGGCAGTACTCAAGGTATTAGTGAGTTTGGCCTATAATTGGGCCTTGTAATTGGGGTTGGGTGTGACAGGGATCTGCCTTGTATGGGCCGATCGGCTTTTTGCAGACTCCCATTTTCTTATGTTCTTATGTTCTTATGATAGCTTGAATAAAGTGTAAAAAAGACGTCCCAATACTAAAAGGGTTAAGACAATATCGATAACATAAAATTATAAAAAATAACCATAGAAAGATGTGTAGGATTTGAACCTCTGAAAACTAATCGAAACTAAAGTGAGACAATAAAGGCCACGTCGTCTCACACAGTACGTTAGCCGCCGACCACATTGATCTTTTCAAAATATTTGAATTTTTCCGGGATTGTCTGACATCGTCTGTGATCGTGTAAAAAGATCGCCTCGTATCGTGTTAGGCGAGGGCAAGATCCATATACACCATGTATATGGATCTTGGGCGAAGGGTGGTCGAGTGGAGCGGAAATGGTCGGCGGTGATCGGCCAAAAAATAGTGGCTGCACTAAATTCTGGCCGATAATCGGCAGAAAAAACGGTTAAAAAACCGTTAAATTTGATCGTGTGACGCCCGTGTATATGTTGTGCAACGAGCGTATGTGAATCCTGGGATATCTTCATTGTCATCCTCTGATCGATGGTTGATTGTGTATGATTTTAGTCTATATATTATATGTGTGTGAGTAGTTTGTGTGTGTGTGTGTGTGTGCGCGTGTGTTTGTGTGTGTGCGTGTGTGTGCGTTTCCGTGTTTGGTTGTGTATTATTTAGTTTATATATATATATTGTGTGTGTGTGTGTGCGTTTCCGTGTTTGGTTGTGTATTATTTAGTTTATATATATATATATATATATTGTGTGTTTGTGTGTGTGAGGTGGGTGTTTGGTTGTGTATTATTTAGTTTATATATATATTGTGTGTGTGTGTGTGGGTGTGTGTGTGTGTGTGCGTTTGCGTGGTTGGTTGTGTATTATTTAGTTTATATATATATATATTGTGTGTGTATGTTTGTGTGTGTGTGCTTTTGCGTGTTTGGTTGTGCATTATTTAGTTTATATATAAATTGTGTGTGTGTGTGTGGTTGGTGTGTTAGTTAGTGTATATATTGTGTGTGTGTGTTGTGCGTTTGCGTTTGGTTGTGTATTTAGTTTATATATATATATAATTGTGTGTGTTGTGTGTGTGCTTTTGCGTGTTTGGTTGTGCATTATTTAGTTTATATATAAATTGTGTGTGTGTGTGTGGTTGGTTGTGTATTATTTAGTGTATATATATATTGTGTGTGTGTGTGCGTTTGCGTGGTTGGTTGTGTAGTATTTAGTTTATATCTAATGTGTGTATGTGTGTGTGTGTGTGTGTGTGTGTGCGTTTGCGTGGTTGGTTGTGTATTATTTAGTTTATATTATTGTGTGTGGGTGTGTGTTGTATTATTTTAGTCTATATACTGTACTGTACTGTACGTTGTCTGCGAGTAGTTCTCTCTCACTC